>CM077636.1:52249678-52887178 GCA_039660915.1 Euphorbia tirucalli
TTTGAGTACCATTAAATACATTAGAATAACTTTAACTTTTTTGGTATAAACCATAGGTTTTCAAATTAGGAAAATACTGTTCGAGATTTAGTCACAGTTAAAACTTTTCACTCCGATTCGAACTTGAATTTCCTACACATACTCATCATGCGTTGCCAATTGAACTACAACTCGTAAGTTGAATAACTTTAACTATGACTAAACCTCCAACAAAATTAGCAACAATAAAAAGTCATAAAAATTATACAAGAAAAAATTGATGGTTCTGATTGATTGAGTTTCTCTAAATTTCGTTTTCTAAATCGGAAACTATAGTACATGTTTGTAATCAAGCTGAATTAACCTTGTGAAATTGCTCTCCTAATTAGGATTAGAAGTTGTCATTCTGATAAAAAATTTTACATTCAAAGAATCATCAAAATAAATAAAAATGAAGCAGTAAAAGAATAAAGAAAAACATGTAAAATGAGTAATTAAGGTGAAGAGTTGGATCTTTGTATATAATATAGCAATTTAAATACTTTGTACTTTAGTGGAACAAAAGCATCGAAATTCATGTGCTATAGACATTCTCTACGCTTTGATCCAATTCTTTGCTTCTATCTTTTCTTTCTATTCTTTCCCAAATTATAATTCATTATCTTGCAAACCCAATAATGTTGGAAAAAAAAAAAAAAAACTGACATTTTTGGTAAAATTACATTTTTTTAATGCATTTTTATCACACTCTATGTGCTCATAGTTAAGTTCGCAATTGAGTGTCAGATGTAAGTATATAATTAAATTCCTAAAATTATAAACTTGTTTTATTCTTTTATATTATACCACAACTTAATGTATCTATCACAGGAGAAAGAAGAATGAAATTATTTTTTGCTAAAAAAAGGGAATTGTACCTTTTCCTTTATAGAAAACTTTTTATTTTTAATTTTTTTTACAATTCTCATGAAGTATAGTTATAAATAATAAAAAAAACATATCCCCCAATTCAACATTATGTTGGTTGATGTTGAAATACCCGTTGCCAACATATATGTTATTTATTTTTAATAATTTAGTTATTATTTTGAATTCAATAATGATAATTTTTAATTTATTAAAAACAAATGCTGCGCTTAAAAAGAAATACTAATCCAACACCTTATGCTAGATTTTGAGTCTGATTGTCGGTGTAACTTGATAACTTTAATTATGGAAAGGTCATTTTTATAATGTCTAATCAATTTCAAATTGAGCAATCGAATATGTATACAAAAAAAAAAAAAAAAATAATAATAAAAAGTAATAATTTAATACAAAATAATTAAAACTATCCGACTAGTCTCAAAACAATTAATTAGATTACTTAAAAAGAATGGAAATAAACTTTTACAAGATCTACTACTCCATTGCTAGCCAAATAATTTCATAGATATACCATGTATAATATATTATGATTTACCTCTCATAGATACCATGCAAAATAAATTAATTAAATAAAAAAAAAACACTATCATTTAAATGATATGACAAAATTATAACGAAAATTGCAAGTAAAGTTTAAATATCAACTAAGACATTATAATAAATTTAAAAAAAAAAAATAAGTGGGGACCATTTTTAAAAGATTTTTGTTAACAAACATTTGAAAAAATATATTTTTATAACATTTACTTTTTTATACTTTTTTTTTTTTTTTGAGCAAAATTTCGCTGATTAATTTTGTTGAGAGCTGTAAAGTTTTAAATTATATTGCACAAGTTTTAATTAACACTTTTAGCCTCGATCTGGAGCTTTTGCGGAAAGACAGCAAATCTCCTTTCCATATTTTTAACTTTCCCACTTGTGCATTTACCAAACACCAGAGATAAAACTTTTCTGTATTTCCCATGAAAAAAAGCTCATTTCCCCATTTGGAAAGCCCTCCCAAACAGGGCCTTAATTCTGTATCGGATATGGAGAATTTAAATTTTGTTTCTTACCCTTTTAATTTATATTTGTGTTTCTAAATTAATGATATTTTTCATTAAAAACATATATACAGCAAATAAGTTTATATAAAAAAAAAAGGGGCCTGCTAACAAAAAGAGATCCAAACATATTGGAAAAGGATAACGTTAACAAAAAGTAAGGGCAGTTTAGTCGAAACTTGAGTTAACTTAACTAACGCCTGTTATGATGCCGCTCCTCCTCCCCTTTTTAAAATACTTCAAATTCCCCAACGGTAATCTTTTCTATTTTACTTATTATTAACTAATTTCTTCTTCTACTATTTTACATTTTCACCCCTTCTCCGACAAAATAAGGATTAGATGTGATGATTTTATTGGTTTAACAAATACATAATATACTTCATATGCAGTGAAATTTCTCCACTCGTTCTCTGCTATTCATGCTGGTAAGAGCAACGGCTGTGATTCCATCGGTAGCTTTAAACATAATCAATGGCCCCACCTACTATGAACCAAACTTACCATCCCCTACCTCTGAATATTAATTTAAAAAAAAACCTTGAATTGGAAAAAAAAAAAAATTATATTAAAAAGAATTTCTCTCTCTTTCTACTTCAAATGGCTTCCAAGAATCAGAACAAGCCTCCACTTAACTCTACTGACATTATTACTGCCCCTTTACGTGTAAGCCCTCCCACACTTTTCCTTCTTTTTTATTTTTGTTGTAAATAAATTTTAATCCTCACTTTCTTGTTATTAATGGATCTCTTATGATTTTAGTTCTTGGTGCAAGATTTTTTGGAATTTATGTTTTAATTTTGGAGTAATTTAATGGGTTTTTTTTTTGGGTTTAAGATTCTCTTCTGTGTTTCCGAGAAGTAGAGAGTTGGGTTTCTTTTTATTAATTGGGTTTAAATTTCATCTATCACTTTTTTTTAGTGTTTCTCTTTTTCTTTTTCCCTTTTCTAGCTGAAGATTTTTATGATGAGTTGCTTAGATTGTAATTTATTGGGTGTCCTTTTGTGTGTCATTTAAGGGAAATCTGATAAACTGAACTCACGTTTAGTGATATATGCCTTTGTCCTTCAAAGAAGATCATATTTCTGAAAGATAATTTCTTTATGGTGATTTTGTTTCTGGGTTTCATAGAAGAAGTATTTTGGTGATGAGGTGCTTGTAGATAACTGGGAAAAACTTGGAGTTGACAAAATGGTTGGAACTGCAACCAATGGCAGAATGAGACAAGCATTTTCAATTGTAAATGGGGAACAAGAACTCAATCCACCTAGTGCTCCCCCCAGCAATGCCGGATCCGAGTATGGTGGGATTGAATTCACAAGGGAGGATGTTGATGCATTGTTAAGTGAGAGAATGAAATACAAAAGCAAGTTCAATTACAAGGTTTGTGAATTATTGTCAGACTCTTTTTTTGAGGATGCTAATTATGATTCAATTAATTAAGAGTAACCTCTCATATATGCTATGCCTTTGGTTTTTGTAGGAGAGATGTGACAATATGATGGATTATATTAAGAGGCTACGTCTTTGTGTCAGATGGTTCCAGGACCTAGAAGCATTTTACATGTTTGAGCATGAAAAATTGCAAAATGCATTGGAATTTAATGAGAGTCAATGTGCTGAAATGGGTATGTTTGTTCCTTCTTTCTATTGGCCTTTTTAATTTTAATTCCTAAATCTATGGTAACAGAAACTGTTATTCTTGATTATAGAGTTGATGCTGAAGAACAAAGAAGAGGAATTGAATTTGATTATTGTTGAGTTGAGAAAGAGTCTTTCTTCTTTACAAGAGAAAGCTTCCAAAGAAGAATCCGAGAAAAAGGTGGGTGAGAAGATATAACTCAAAAATCAGTGTGCTTTACTGATAAAATTGTGCAATTTATTGATTGTTTTTAATGAAGCACTACTGTTCTAAACGCCAAATAGGCTGCAGTAGATTCTCTCGCAAAAGAAAAAGAAGCCAGAATTAGGTTCGAGAAGTTACAAGCTTCACTCTCAGAGGAGCTTGGAAGGGTTCAAGGAGAGCTTCAAAGTGCTAACCAAAGGGTAATAGAAGTGATGAGATGTAAAAATTTATGGATCCGTCTTATTATTTAGCAAGTAACCCAAGGGTGAAGTGAATTCTGCAGATAACATCAGTGAATGATATGTACAAGCTACTGCAAGAGTACAATTCAAGCTTGCAGCTCTACAACAGTAAGCTTCAGACTGATCTAGATACTGCTCATGAAAATGTTAAACGTGGTGAGAAAGAAAAAGCTGCTATAGTGGAGAATCTCAACAACTTGAGGGGTCAATTCAGTTCATTGCAAGGTCAATATACTTCTTGCAAAGTGAGTTTTTTCGGTCTCTTCTCCCCCTCTTTGCTGGCTTAGAAACATGTTTTGACTGTTTAGGAAGATGGAGTTTTAAGTATTTGGAAATACTATTTATGAGAATACAGGCACTGTTTGGCAATTCTTTTTTATCTATGAATTTTTCATGACCTTGATGGCTTTTCCCTTGGTAGTAATGGCACTTAAAATATTTGAGATTTTCTGTTACACCTATGGTCTGATCTTTGCAATTAATAACGCATTTGGTTAATATAATGTATATTTTTTTCAAGGATGAGTTTTATTTTCTTAAAGTGTCAAAATATGGAAAGATTTGG
This sequence comes from Euphorbia tirucalli, assembly GCA_039660915.1. Taxonomy (NCBI): domain Eukaryota; kingdom Viridiplantae; phylum Streptophyta; class Magnoliopsida; order Malpighiales; family Euphorbiaceae; genus Euphorbia; species Euphorbia tirucalli. Next base: position 52,254,281 of record CM077636.1, read on the forward strand.
GAGGTAGAGGAAATAGTTCAAAATAATGCTCGCTACTCTTTTTCAAGGCGAAGAAAAAAGATCAATTATCAATATGTTGAGTAAAAGTAGACGAGCAATGAACTCACGCAGATTCTATGCAACTTGAGGGAGAAAATTCCTTTTTCCTAAGCTTCATCTCTTAAATCAGCTTGAATTGGGATGTAAAGTTGCTCAAATGGTTTGAAATACATGTCCAGAATCGATATGCAACTTGAGTCATTGCAAGAATGATACGCCTTATCTAAATAAAAATTATATGTATATTATAGTTGGCTTCTGCCAACAGTGGCATATGTTACTGATCTTCGAAATCGCTCTCTACCACCCATGCAGTCCCTTAGCCTAGAAAGATAGATATTTTGGCTTTACCTCTTTTAATACTCAATTTCCCATGTGCTGGTCGTGTGGTTTCTTATTGGAAACGCAGGGACTAAATTTATTTTCAAAGCTTCTTTGCTTTATGGAGCTCAAATTGTAATTTAAAAATCACTCAAATGATTTAAGTTCATGTTAAATGCTTAATTGATGATGTATGTATTAGATACAATGAGGAAGCAATTGTTCTCACTCATTCATTGTTTACTTTGGAAAAATAATATCATTACAGTAAATTAATTTTAATTATTTCATTTCTCCTGCACTATGATGTCATGACTAAAAAGAATAGTTTTTCAGAAAGTTTAAACCAGGGTATTGGAGAATATAACACACTATAGGAATTAACAACTGCATAAGACCATTTCTATTTTCAGTCAACTAGTGGTGCATGCTTCCATTGTAAAAGTCATTCACTATTTTCTGTTTTTGAAGGCTTTCAAATTCAGTAATTTAATCTTGAACAGGTAAACTAACTAGTGAAAACATTTGGATGAGATACTTTTTTGTTTTCTTATGAAGCATTGTTAGAGGTTCTCAAATGTGGACACAATTTGTGAAGTTAAATCATGTGGATGTCATTCTTTGTGTAAAACATTCTCAGCTTCTATGGGATCAACTTTGTTTTAGCAGATTAATGTCCATTGTATGGACAATCTCTCATCACCATCTATATTGATCCTAATTACTGAATTGTTTTTTCATGAAAATTTAATCAATTATAAACTCTATTAGGCATCTCTAGATGAAGTTACAAAGCAGAAGGATGCTCTATTGACTGAAGTTGCATCTCTAAGGGTAGAGTTTGCACAGGCGACAAATGATCGAGACCAATACCAGTCTCAGGTCCAAGATTTAACAGCTAAAGTGATTAATTGTGAAGAGCTAGCAGCAAAATCCAATGAACTTGAGGTTGGCCTTTAATTTATATTTCCCTTCTGCTCATTTTAGTCTAATGCATTTCCAATTATATCTTCTGATGATGCTAATTTTTCTGTTGCCAGGAAAGATGCTCCTCACAAAATGAGCAGATAAACACACTACAGGAGCAGCTACAGGCTGCACTGAATAAATTACAGGTATTTATATTATATTGTCAGCAAAATATACCTGTGGTTAATTCACTTGTTGCAAAGTTAGTTTTTGGTTCAAGTCTTTAATATGGGCAAGTGTATATTCCCTTGTCAGGTATCTGATATGTCAGCATTTCAGACAAGAACTGAGTTTGAAGCACAAAAAAACCTTATAAGCGAGTTGCAAAATCGCCTAGAAGATGCAGAATTAAAAATTATTGAAGGAGAGAAGCTCAGGAAAAAGTTGCATAATACGATCTTGGTAATACTCGTGCTATTATTATTTCTCTGTTTACGTATAAATGGATGTCAGTTACTGACCTCTGTTATGTTGCAGGAACTGAAAGGAAACATCCGGGTATTTTGCCGAGTGCGGCCTCTATTGCCTGAAGACAGTAGTTCTACTACCGTTGAAGGCAAAGTCGTGTCTTATCCTACAACTACTGAAACTCTTGGACGAGGCATTGATTTGCTGCAAAATGGTATGCGTGAAAAGCATGATATTTGCTGCAAATTTCCTTTTTTTCTTTAACTGACTTCTGAAGCTGACTACTTTGTATTCTTTGCAGGACAAAAATATCCGTTCACTTTTGACAAAGTTTTTACACCTGATGCATCACAAGAGGATGTTTTTGTCGAAATTTCCCAGCTTGTTCAAAGCGCTCTCGATGGTTATAAGGTATTCAACATTACTTTTTCAGCAAAACATGTGGCACTACCATGTTTGGTTCAAGTGATAATTATTCTTTCTTCCCCAGGTTTGCATTTTTGCTTACGGCCAAACAGGTTCTGGTAAAACGTATACAATGATGGGAAAACCAGGTGAGAAGGGATTGATTCCCCGGTCCTTAGAGCAGATATTCCAAACTAGGCAGTCTCTTCTGTCCCAGGGCTGGAAATATGAACTGCAGGTGAATGATATGGATTTTACAGAGTTAGCATCCATCAATTTTGTAATTCTTGTTAGGATTAAGCAATATATATACACACTATTACAGGTATCAATGTTAGAAATATATAACGAAACGATCCGTGATCTATTATCAACAAATCGAGATTCTTCAAGAACAGAAAATGGCACTGGTGTGAAGCAATATGCAATCAAACATGATGCCAACGGGAACACACATGTTTCCGATCTTACAGTTGTAGATGTTTGCAGCCCTAGGGAAGTTTCGTTTCTTCTAGATCAGGCTGCTAACAGTAGGTAACGAATTTTTCTTCAGCTTTTTAAAGTTTCTACTTGGCTATGCAATATGACAAATGTAACTATGTTCAGAATGGATGACTTTCTGGATTATGTCTCTCTGAATCTTGATTACACATTAGCAATATGCTTGAAAACTCTGATCTTGTATTTGTATCTGCAGTTTTGACAGAAATGTCCTGCTATTATTAATGATGAAACTTGACCATTAAAAGGCTCGAAATTTTTTATCACATGAATTGCAGAAAGAGTAACATATTCGATACAAATGTGCACAAATATTACACATATAAACAAGAATTTCGGTTTTGCTTCTCGCAGGTCGGTTGGCAAAACTCAGATGAATGAACAGTCATCTAGAAGTCATTTTGTTTTCACACTACGAATTTCTGGATTTAACGAGGTAATAACTCTTTCTCTTGTAATTTGTCCTCTATTTTACTACTTGTTCCCCCATCAAATTGAATGTTGTTTATTATTCTTTAGAGCACAGACCAACACGCACAAGGCATCTTGAATCTTATTGATCTTGCTGGGAGCGAGCGTCTCTCGAAGAGTGGCTCAACTGGGGACAGATTGAGAGAAACTCAAGTAATTTTCCTTTATTGCGATGATTTTTTGTGTTTCCTTATATTCTTACTCTGTGCCTTTGGTAATTACAAAAATGCAACTTTTAACAGGCCATCAATAAAAGTTTGTCATCTTTATGTGATGTAATCTTTTCCTTGGCAAAAAAGGAGGACCATGTTCCATTTAGAAACTCAAAGCTCACTTATCTTCTTCAGGTAATCATATTTGTATGCTAGCAAAATCTAATATGAATTCTTCACTATCATTTTAGTGTTTGTATATATCATCTAATATGTTCTGATTCGAAAACAATGTTCACTCAGCCGTGTCTGGGTGGGGACTCGAAGACACTAATGTTCGTGAATATCTCTCCCGATCCCTCTTCATTGGGCGAGTCACTTTGCTCACTCCGATTCGCTGCCAGGGTCAATGCATGTGAGATCGGAGTTCCTCGACGTCATACCCTTCTGCGGTCTCCGGAATCTCGCTTGAGCTTGGGCTGATTTCCTTAACAGAATGATGATTTCATTTTTGTTTCATTGTATTATCTCTATCACGAGTATTGATAAAAGTTCAGAAGTCAGAAAGTGAAGAGTGATCCTAACCTGATCTGATTATAAACATGTATAGTGAAAGATTTGTTGCTTACAAAAATCCTGCCCATGCCCTCTTGAAGAATTAAATCTGTAACAGGGCTCTATTGTTGTTAATCAAATATGTATTATATGATAAATCTTGTTGAGGACGAGTATACCAGATATGATTTTTGATTAATACACCATTCTCATGTACCATTTTTCTGCAATTCCTTGAATATTTAAACCTAAAATTTTGAGTGTTAACATGTGCATTTAAGATCATCAAATGCGAATACAGACTGCAAAAACATTTCAGAGGTCAGGCATTCTCTCCATGACCTCCTGGAGAATTACTTTTGCGCTTTGGTAAGATGATTCTGTTCTTGGCAGGTTTTTCTTCCTTGAAGCATCTTCAAGCTGTCAATGTTATCAGCAAATTTGACAATCTTAGCTAACAGAAAAGCTGCTCAAATTCTGGATAGACCAAAGTATTATGAAACCATGCTTACCTCCTCAAAATTGTCGAATAATCTGTTAGCTAAACTCGTAAGAGATGGTTTATCATCGACAGGAGCAGCAGAGATAATTTTGTCGAAATCATAGTACATGGTGGTAGACTTGAGTCTCAAATACTTCCTCACATAATTCAGGGTGTCTGGTCCTATCAAATCCTCCATTGCAAGAAGATCAAAAGCATATTTCTTTATCCTATACATGCTGCCTCCAATCCCAATATCCGGCATGAAAATTCCTTTCTTGAGGAAGGAACGGGTGCCTGTTTTCTCATTCGCAATCTCTGCATCACACAAACAACAATGCATTAGCTTCAACAGAATAGAAGAAGAACGTATCCAGGGAATGCTTACGGTTTTCGACACGAGGAGTAACGTCTAGCGGGAAATCTGTTCGCCAGAAGCCGTTATCCTCAGCAAGAGAGACTCCATTGCCTGAGTTGGCAATGAAAGATATAGAGGCAAGGCCTAAAGCTAGTCTTCTTGTGGTTTGGAGTGGATTTTGATCTTGTTTTTTGGATATGAATCCAGTTACCTTTGCTCTTGTGTTGATTCTTTGGTTGTTTGTGAATTTTGGTAAGGCATTGAATTTTGCTATTTGAGCCATTGGAGTGAGAAAGTGGAAGAAAATTAAGTGAAGTTTGGATTTCTTTTTCAGTTATATTTGTTCAAGCTACTATTGGCTACTACTAACCACACGAACGATATCCTTATGGAGGGCAATTTCGATATTTTCTCCATTTTCTGGGTTTTAAAGTTTTGAGATTTTTTTTTTATATACTTTTACATCACTGAAATTCCACGTGGCAATGAGTGGTCCACCTGCCAGACGTGTTTCTTACGGGTCGGCTAATGTGGTTTTTACTTTTTTTATTAACACGGTGGATAATTACTGGTCTAACAATGGTCTTATCAAAAAGACATAAATCTGTTTCTTTTGTACAACGTTGGAGAAAAATTTAAGATTATTAATTTAAAATAAATTTGTATTAAAAGTTATAATTATAGTTATATATTAGAATTAGTATTATCACATGCACGTAATTCATAAAATAATTATTATAATGTTAAAATTCTAATTAGATATCAGCAACTGTTGGTTGAAGTGGTTAGGAATTCATTCTCTTTAAATGCGGTTTCAAATACTGGTAACTGTTTGTATTTGTATTTGAACTAATATTTTGGACCATAATTAACGAAATTCGCAGGTTAAATAAAATGTAATATGAATACTAGTGTTTTTGATATAGAAAATTGTTTGTAACATGTTTGTGTTATTCTAAGCGAGTTAGGTTGAATTGTAGTATCATGGAACTAGATGATTGACGGTGCATGTGTTTCATCTTTAGAGAAAACTTTGAGTTACCGAAAAATTTTAAGTTGGTTAAAGGAGCTGAATTACAATTCACATAGAGGTTTTATTTTTAATTTCCATCTACCATCGCAGCTAAGCGGAGCACTTTTAAGATTTCGTTAAGACAATTGGAATAATTAAATTAAAATAAACAAATAAAATTTCTTTTAGACGTTAATTACTTAATTATGTATGTATAAAATATAGATGACCCCGGCCGCAGCAAAATATTGTGTTTCACACCCTCCTACATTGGATTTCCTTTGTAAATTCATCAAAATTCATCAACTATTGAAATTTAATAATTCAATAAAATTACCATATATCCACTTTCTAAAATTAAAATTTTATGTTATTATTAAATCCATAAAAATTGAAGATATTATTTATTGAATATAAATCATTTTATAATTTCATAGTTGAGATTATGTCAACATGATTACCAATATATCCACTTTCTAAAGTTTAAATTTTATTTTATTATTAAATTTATAACTATTTAGTTCAAAGTGAAGATATTAGTTATTAAGTTATTGAACATCAATCATTTTTTAATTTCATAGTTGAGATCATGTCAACAACTTATCATATTTGCTTAATATAAGACTTATTGCCTATATTATATGCAATATATTCAATATAATTTTTTTTTTTTTTTTTTTTTTTTTTTAAGAATCATATTGAAATTTTTTGATTATTGAATATTTAAATTGATAAGCATAATGGATGTTTTGATATTTTTTATTTAATGTGAAGCAGAACATTGCTTAGCAAAGACAAACCAAATCACAGTAATATAATGATATATAATAATTGGGACACATGAATTGTTGTATTCAATTAAACCACCTGACACAACTATCAAACAGAATCTTAAACCCACATCACATGTCATCCAAATATATTACTCATTTTCCATTTATTTGCACAATTTTTTTAATAAAAAGAATTGATTAAAATATATTGAAGTGTGCCATTAGACTTGATTCATATGTAGTATAACCACTGGGCCTACAGCTATCCAATGCAAAAGTTCACATCCAGAAATTGGGCTTGTAATTCAGCATTTAGTTAAGGGAAAGGGAAATTATCAGAAATACCCAGTTTTAAGTTTACTTTTTATTTGTACCTTTTCCTATTTTCTTAAATACGCTTTTTTCCAAATTTTCTTTCTGTTAATACGCTTTTTTCAAAAAGAAAAAAAAATTTACGATCTCTTTGTTCTCTCACTTGACGGCAATCAAAATGGATTGGGCGCGTCATATCTGCATCTGACCAATGTAAACCACCATGGTGGCGCAATTTGATCGGCGGTAACTTGCTCGACTTAACGGAGAGAGAGATGTGCGAGGAGCGTGAAATGGAGGGCTGTTTGGTTGCAGCGATGGAGAAGTGTGTCAGGTTTGCTAAGGAGAAGTGTCCGTTGCCGTTTAGGGATGCGAGAATTGCAACTGGAAAGGGAATGGTGATGGAGAAGGCTGGTAGGAAATTAGTATGCCTGGTATCAATGCCGGAGAGTAGTAAGTGGATGAATTTGATTGGATTTGACAAATGTGATTTTGACATAACGAATCTGAGAGCCAGTGAGTTTCTTGTCTCTGATCCAAAATATGAATGGTTTTTAAGCAAAGATAGTGAGGAAGAATGCAGGCTGCTGGATTCTGCACTAAAACTTACTGATACTCGTGAGTTATGGTTGTTTTATCTATCTAGCGGCTTATTAAATGAATTGAAGCATATTACCTTTTGACAACTATGGTAGAATGTCTTAGCTTCCACACCTGTATGTATTGGCTAGAATTGTATTGATCTTGATTTGTGTCTACCAGTGGTTTTTTTTTTTTTTTTTTTTTGTTCTTATAGATTGGTTCTTTGTTGATTTGTGAAAATGTGGTTAGAGATCCTTTTTATTGGCAGATGTGCAAATTTTTTTTTTTTTTTGAGATTTAATTATTGTATTTCAATCTTGTATCAATCCATTTTGTACCTTTCTGTTGTTAGTTTATGATTGGCTTAAGATATACTGCCATTCAACATTTTTTTATTAATATTTCAATTATTCTGCGAAACTTTGGTGGAATTATTTTGTTGGAATTTTTTTTAATAATATTTTTTACGAAACTTTGGTGGAATTATATGTCCAGTTTAATTTATATACAGTTAAACTTTGCTTTTGCTTTTGAGTCTCGAGTAAATTTAGGAACCCCAAAATTCTAGCCTCTTGCACATTTGAATTGACCTTTGTTTCTTAGTTTCACTTTTTCTACAGCAGTGTTCCAACTTCTAATCATGTGTTTTAATTTCCAAGTTCATGTTTTCTTAAATAATTCTTAAAATTCACTCCCCTAATTTCTAACAGACTTCTTACAATATATAAGATAATTTAAACAAAACCAAAGAATTTTGGTTGGACTGCATATTAGAGGAGAAAACCATGTCCACACACACAACATATTATAAGTAGGGAAGATAGACAAACTTGCAATTGGAGCAAGGACTTCACACATATTTTCTGAGATTATAAACAGCCTAACATACAGTAATTAATCGAAGCCAGACATAGTTTTAGATGCATGTGTATGATTCTGTTATTTAAGCAGTAGGATACGATGCTTGCATTGCAGTGCCACAAAGTCCTTCTTTGGCATCAATATCCCTCTGATCATATTTTCCAGTTCAGTCCCACAAGATCCTGTAAATATCCCACTTGAGTAGAACTGAAATTCATAACCACTTGCATCTATTGCAACTGCAACTGGTTGGTTTACTACTGCCTTCATCAATGCTGCCTTACTGTTTGCCGGCACATCTTTATATTTCTTATATACTATTATATATTGTTTATACACTGTTTATACATTGTTTATACACTTATTATACATTGTTATACATTGTTTATACATTGTTATACATTATTTATAATTTGTTTATACGCTTCTTATACACTGTTATACATTATTATACATTGTATATACATTGTTATACACTGTTTATACACTTCTTATATATTGTCATACATTGTTATACACTTCTTATATATTATTATAATTGTTTATACACTGTTTATACACTGTTTATACATTTCTTATACACTGTTATACATTATTTATACACTGTTATACACTGTTTATACATTGTTTATACAATTCTTATATACTGTTATACATTGTTATACACTATTTATATACTTCTTATACATTGTTATACACTTCTTATATATTATTATACATTGTTTATAAATTGTTATACATTGTTATACACTTCTTATATGTTATTATACATTGTTTATACATTGTTATACACTTCTTATATATTATTATACATTGTTTATATATTGTTTATACACTATTCATACACTATTTATATATTGTTTATACACTGTTTATGTACTTCTTATACACTGTTATATATTGTGAAGTCAGAATTCCATAGATAACCATAAACAGATAGATAAACAGACTTACGGTTTACATGTAGCGGAAACTCGTTTATGGAATGGATCTGATCTACGCGAGAAACCGGATCGTTCTGGTTGCCTTTCCTACGAGTGTATGAATACACTGAGTACGGGCTATATCCGTGAATTCTTCCGACGAACGAAGAAGTAATCCGTATTTTATCGGTAGGGGCGTTTTCCCTCGGAATAGGAAGGGAATCTCTACGATTCTCTCTTGTTAGGAAATAGAGAAACTTCTTCTCTATTTATAGTGGAAATCCCAACTTCCATCTATATATAGGGTCGGACCAAATTACACATTTGGTCCCTGTAATTTACACATAATTACAGTTTAGTCCCTGCCATTCCAAAATGTCATGGGCGGACCAAAAACCAACATCTCCCACTCGCACATGACAAGACACACTTTCATTGCGATTGAACATACATACTTCTTTCAGTTCTTGTTCGGCGAATTCACGCGACCAGTCAACGTAACGGTTAAACCTTGAAGCTCTCCTTCATCGTTCCACCTTTAACTTAACGTGACTTCCCCCTAGTCCATTTTCCATGATCACTAGTTTTCGACTCACTTTTGATCTCACGAAAACATTCATATACACTACATACCTTTTCCACGAAAAAGTATTGAGCTCGAGTGTTATATGTTTACTAAGTGACATGTTACTGAAAATGTACTTCCTCTCTATAAATAACCTTCCACCATATGTCTAATGCTTATCTGACTGGTCCTTATATGCCCGTTCATAGCTAACGAAGCCTAGTTTAGGGTTCCAATCAAGTTAATCATCAGACATACCCTTCTTGTTATTTACAAGAGTTTTTAAGGGTGAACTTGAAACTCATAGTTCCATTTGGGTCTCACATTAGGAAAGTTGAGATCAATTTTTTTTTTCCATCCCTTGGTCGGCTTTTACACATATTACTAAAATATGCCATAGTGTTAATCCACTTAGGACGTATGTTTTATAAACACTATGCGAAAGCATTCAGTCTCTAAATGCAACTAATGCATCAGCACCTCTAGTCCACTTTTAAGCCTTTCACAGGACAGCTTCCAGTATCAACGAAATAATGATATTACGCAAAATATCACATATGGAGTAACTCACACTCCCACTTTTACCTATGAACACACAATTCATAGTAAAAGATTCATCTATGTGAGTAGATGACATTTCGCCAACATACTAAATTATACTCAATAGCTCTATCTGTATCGCTTTAATTAGTGAATGAATTTGAACACAACAAATAACTCACATTCTATTCCAATAGAATTTGCCAAAGTTATTATAACAGTTCAAAAACAACAACATGTTCCTATAACCTACGAAGACCAAATTCCTAAATCTGTTTACTAAAAACATTTGGAACTATTGGCATTGGTAACGAATCTGCAATCATATTACCAATTGGAACATGCGCTAAACTTATTTCTCTCTGTGCTATTTTGTTTTTAACAAAATGATATTTTATGTCGATATGCTTGCTTTTTCCATGATAACAAATATTCTTGGAATAAGCTATCGATGCAGTGCTGTCGGAATAGATAATCGTATATTTCCTTTTAGGCAATAGATCCAAAAGATCTATGAAGCGAACCAAAACGCTTCTAGTACTGCAGCTACTGCAGCTACATATATCGACTCCATAGTCGATAATGCCACGCAAGTTTGTTTCTTGCTACACCAGGAAAATGCACAATTTCCTATAATGAAAATATACCCAGACGTGGACTACCTCCCGTCTTTATCAGTTCCGTGATCAGCATCTATGTATCCCTTCAACTGTAGATCCTTTTCCTTGGTAATAAAGGGAATAATTTGAAGTCACCTTCAAATATCTCAATATCATTTTCACTACTGCCCAATGCTTCAAACTTGGATCAGTCTAATAACGGCTTGCGAGACCCACCGCAAAACTTATATCAGGTCGTGTACAAATCATAGCATACATCAAGCTACCAATTGCACACCTAAAAGGAATTCTCTTCATCCTGTTAGTCTCTTCTGGAGTCGTGGGACACATACTTGCATTCAGTTCCGTACCTTATGGAATAGGGGTTGGATCGGGATCACAGTGAGCCATACTGAACCGTTCTAAGATCTTATTGATATACATCTCTCGTGAAAAAGCCAATAATCTCTTAGATCGATCTCTTGAGATCTTAACCTCAAGAATGTAATTAGCTTCTCCTAGATCCTTCATCTCAAAGTTAGAAGACAACTAAGTCTTTACTTTCTTGAGTCAGGAAGTGTCATTTCCTGCTATTAAAAATATCGTCAACGTATAACATTAGAATGACAAACTTCCCTCCATTTTCACGCTTAATGTAGACACACAAGTCTGCATTAATCACCTTAAATTGCATTGATATAATCACTTCATGGAAACGAAAATACCATTGTCTTGAAGACTGCTTAAGGCTATAAGCTGATCTTTTCAACTTACAAACCTTATGTTCTGGTCCCTGGACAATGAAACCTTCAGGTTGAACCATATAGATTTCTTCGTTCAGTTCACCATTTAAGAACACAGTCTTTACATCCATTTGATGTAATTCAAGGTCCATACATGCTACAAAAGGAAGTACTATTCTTATAGACGTGAAACGAACAACAGGTGAAAAAAAATCTCCTGATAGTCAATTCCTTCCTGTTGTGTAAACCCCTTCGCAACCAGCCGACTCTTAGTCTGGATAGGTTTCCTATCCGCTGATTGCTTTATCGTATGTACCCATTTATTCCCAATGGCTCTACGCCCTTTGGGCAGATCAACTAGTTCCCAAACTTTGTTGACCCTTATTGACTCCATTTCATTTTCCATTGCTTTAATCCATTCTTCTTTCGCTGGGGATTCCAATAACTCTCTCATGTTATTTGGAATATCTTTAATTTGAGTTACGATCGAGAGAGCTTCGCTATCAACTAAATGACGGCGTCGCGGGATATTTCCCCTCTGTGATCGTCTTAGAGTTTCTGCTTCTTGATAAACAAATCTCATATATTCATCAAGGTGTTGGGCAGAACTCTCACTGGGACCACTCCCACTGGGATCTATATCCATATTCACACTTGAATTTGGAATAAGACTCCCACTCAAATCAAGACCACTCAAGTTAGGGTCAGGATTACTCAAATCCGCTTGTGAAGGTTGAAAAACATCATTCTCTTCCCTTTCCCTTACGTCTTCAACTTCATTCCTCCCACTCGTATTGAGCGATCCTGAAGTTTCAGACTCTTGAGTTTTAAAGAAGGTGAATTTCTTATCCACTTCTCCCAGCTAAGGAAATTCATTCTCTAAGAATGTGACATCTCGTGACTCAAATTCTGTTATTTGACCATTCTCATTCTCTCCCACTAGAACATATCCTTTGGAGAGATCAAGATATCTTATAAAGCTACCTTTCTTACCTCTTGGGCCTAGCTTGCCATGCTTGCTAGATGTATCACGAACATAGGTAGCACATCCCCATGGTCGTAAATGGTTCAAATTTGGGCTTGCGGCTCGTCCACAATTCACAAGGCGTGGTTTCAACGGACTTAGAAGGTACTCTATTGAGTACATAGGTGGCAGTCAATAGTGCGTCTCCCCAAAAGGAGATAGGCAAATTGGCTTCAGCCATCATAGACCTTACCATCTCTAAGAGGGTTCGGTTTCTTTTTTCCGCTACTCCGTTTTGTTGTGGAGTCCTAGGTATTGTCAACTGATGTTCAATACCTGTTTCATCACATAAAACTTTAAATTCCTCAGAGAGGTACTCTCTTCCCCACATCAGTCCTTAAAGCTTTGATTCTTTTCTCTAATTGATTTTCAACTACAGTCATAAATCGTTTGAAACATGCTAATGCTTCAGATTTATGTTAAATCAAATAGACATGACCATACCTTGTATAGTCGTCTATGAATGTAATGAAATAGTACACACCATGCCTGGCCCGAACATTCATTTGTTACAGATGTCATAATGGATTAGTTGCAATGGTTGGTCAGCTCGCGTAGCTTTACCAAATGGTTTTCTTGTCATCTTTCCTTTTAAGCAGCTATCACAAGTTAGGAGATCTATTGTTGATAAATCAGCCAACAAACCTTTGTTAGCCAATCGTACTGAACGATGTTGACCAATGTGACTAAGTCTCGCATGCCACATTTTTGAAATGCTAACATTATCCACAGATGAGTTAACAGTAAAGGAAAAACTATTATGACACACATAATTTGGATCCAAATCCAAAACAATAAAACCATCCAATAAATATCCACCACCAAAGCAGATATTGTTTATAAAGAGACTAAAATTGTTCAATTCAAAAGATAACATGAATTCCAAATTCATGAGGGTAGAAACAGATATCAAGTTCCTTTGAATTCCTAGGAGCATAGAGGACATCTTCAAGAAATAGTGGGCGACCACTATTCAAGACTAGCTGTCAACAGCCAATCCCTAAGACTTCCTCTTAAGAATTGTTTCCCACGTATATCCACCTTGTTCCTCGTGGAACACTGCGGAACTCAACAAAAGAATCTCTATCCTTTGTTACGTGGTCTGTTGCTCCTGAGTCTATGATCCACATAGGACGAGATTCAGTTAGGAAAACAGAACTTGAAACAAATGTATAACACTTATACACTTCGGTAACATTTACCTCAGGAGCTTTGCAATCTTTTGCAAAATGCCCTTCTATTTGCGATTGTAACATTTCACCCTAGAAATGTTAAAATCTTTCATGCCCTTCTTTTGAACCGGAGTACTGCCCACCGATCTCTTTGCCTTCTTCTTGAAGAACCTCGTGTTCCTCTCCTTGGACTTCAGACCAGGACTTGAACTAGCTATGTGAACCTCAGATTTCACACTAAGAAAGGCCAGACGGTCTTCTTCCAGTTCAAGATGACGAACGGTATCATCAAAGGCCTTAATGTCATTGACATGAATTAGGTGCAACTTCATATGCTCCCACTCGACATGAGTTAGGTGCAACTTCATATGCTCCCACTCATTCGGCAAAGAACGTATCACAGCTTGAACTTTCTGCTCCTTGAGAGCATAAATCGCACTAAGCATGTGTTATATATGTGAAACTTTTTCACGATATCATCATTCATCGCACTAAGCATGGTGATGCGGGCAGATGAGTTCTTCCTCTTCCAGGCTTGATAAGCCTCAAGGTCCCTCTTTGTTTGGGCGGTGTTACCCTCAGGAGGAACCATTATTCTCTCTAGAGTGTCAAGAACCTCTTGTTCTTCAATTATGTATTTGGACTTTCATAGCCCAAACTTTATAATTGTCACCGTTCAAACGAAGGTTCCTTATTTAGGTAAGCGACTATTGCTTTCGAAGTAGTTATTGAAAAACCGTTAAAGACAAAAGTAGCACTGATAAGTAAGCGATACACCATATTTATTATAAGATCATTTAAAACTAAAAATAGTGTTTGGTTCACGTAAAATCGAACATCCATGTGCAATGCATCGAGTCACCATTTACATAGGCTAATACAAACACCATATTAGGTTTAAATTTCCAATAATAAATATATATTTAGTTTTGTTTTAGATTATGTTTTAATTTATTTAACATTTATACTTCTCTTAAGTATAAAACTAATGAGTAATATAACACTTAGTTATAATCTCAAACTAAATAAATTAAAAAATTACTAAAACAAATAACTAAAATAGCAATGTTTAACAAATAAACATTTTATAATACCATAAAAAATATCCAACATTTAGTCAAAATTACCACCACAATAAAAACTTTTAGCACAAAGCCCTTCCATACCAAATTGAAAAACGAAATCAGCAAGAGAAAGAGTGAAAAATGAAGAGCGCAATCTTCATTTACATCGAGTGGAACTATCTCAATTTCTTTTAAGGCGACTGGGATCAGCTCTACGAACTTATAGTAGAGATCCAAAAGCATGTTCACAACAGTCTTAATAACAGCATCCAGACAGGGCGACGAACCAACTTGTTACTTCTAAGTAACATGGTTCTAGGATTATAGGATAACTTAGCTCCCGTTTTAGCCAAGGTCAACACAAACACTTTGCATTGGGATCCATAATCCTATTCAGGAACTAATCCATCAATGGAGTCCACTAGTTTGTCAAAATCAGAATTTTCTCCAAAATAGAATTTTTTAAAGTGTTTTTCACGAAAAGCATTTTTTGCAAATTTAACATTTTTAATTGATCAATTCCAGAGGAAAATCCTCCTTTCCAGACAAGCTCTATGATTTCCCGATTTTAACGCATTAAACCGCTCCAAAACTCTAACAATATTCCCTTCCTCCAACGGGGAATACCATTTAGAGAAAAGCTCATCTTCAAGTTTTTGGACAGTTCTCGTCTCCTCGTGAGACTGGATTATTTTCACAGTTTTTACGAACGTTTTCATTTCTATAACATATATAGAAATAACCAAAACTTGTTAATGATCAACCAAAAATTAGTATATAAATACACAATAGATATACTGAATTTTCTTGAATTTATGAAACATAAATTAAGCATTTATACACAATAAATACTAGTAAATTTAGTTTAAAAATATCAAATGAATTCCAAAAATTTATCAAAATATACCAAAAATTCAAGAAAAATGTAAATTTTAATTCTGGAAAAAATTTGACGAAATTTGGACGTCGTAAGCCACCGCACGCGCTCACACGCGCCGTCCGGATCTGTTCCACACGCCACCACGCGTATGCACGGGCTCCATGGGTATAGCTGACTCACGCGACACGTGGCACCTTGTGATTCGTGCAGACGTGGCACATATGCCACGTGTCATCACCTGATTGGGTCAACTGATGACGTGTATGATGACGTGGCTTACTGATGTGGCAAAGCCATGACACGTGGCACCATACTATTGGTCCACAATGATGACGTGGTAAGTGACGTGTCACGATGATGTGGCAAAATCACAAGTGGTTGGGCACGTGGCGACATACCATTGGTCCACGTGTACAACACGTGGCAGTTGACCGTTTCAGAAGCAGTTGACTTCGACAAGTGTCTTAACGTGATTGGTTTTACTTTTCAACCGTCAGAAAATCAACGAATCACGTAGCGACACGTGTCCAGCAACATAACTTCTCCAAACCGTCACGCGGCCAATCCCAGCCGCAGTGGTGGCGTGTGAGGTACACGCGCCGCCTTCCGGGCCTCCGTTGGCCGTGAAATTTGACATTCCGACTCAATTTTTCGTGCTGATTTCAGTGGTGTGGTCAGATTTACAAAATTCTGACAAAAAATTTTGACACTTTGTACTGTTGGATCTAATACGGTATCGTTTTGACTCGGATAACAATGCAAATCCGTATCAAAACGAACAAAAACGAATACAAAATAGACAGAAACATATTCTTTTCATGGAATATCAGATTTCAATGTTTACAGAATCATTTTGACGCGGATTTCAATATAAATCCATATCAAAACTAACAAATATGTATTTAAACGAATAAATAGACATTCAAACGAATAAAGAAACGCATTCTTATTCACGGATTTCCATAAACCAAGATACGAACACATCAATATTCATGGAATACCAGAAAACTAGATTCGAACACATCAATCTATAAACCTTTCGGCTCTGATACCAATGAAGTCAGAATTCCATAGATAACCATAAACAGATAGATAAACAGACTTACGGTTTATATGCAGCGGAAACTCGTTTATGGAATGGATCTGATCTACACGAGAAACAGGATCGTTCTGGTTGCCTTTCCTACGAGTGTATGAATACACTGAGTACGGGCTATATCCGTGAATTCTTCCTACGAACGAAGAAGTAATCAGTATTTTATCGGTAGGGACGTTTTCCCTCGGAATAGGAAGGGAATCTCTACGATTCTCTCTTGTTAGGAAATAGAGAAACTTCTTCTCTATTTATAGTGGAAATCCCAACTTCCATCTATATATAGGGTCGGACCAAATTACACATTTGGTCCCTGTAATTTACACATAATTACAGTTTAGTCCCTGCCATTCCAAAATGTCATGGGCGGACCAAAAACCAACATATTGTTTATACATTGTTTATACACTTCTTATACACTGTTATACATTGTTTATATATTTATTATACATTGTTATACAGTGTTTATACACTTCTTATACATTGTTATACACTTCTTATACATTGTTATACATTGTTTATACATTGTTATACACTGTTTATACATTGTTATTCACTGTTTATACACTTGAGATACACTATTTCATTGATTATACCTTGAGATACACTATTTCATTGATTATACCTTAATTATACCTCAAGATACACTATTCTAGTGATTATACCTTAGTTATTCCTTATTTATACCCTAAGATACATTATTATATTGATTATACCTTACTTATACATTAGTTATACCTTAAGATACACTTTTACAGTGATTATACCTTTGTTATACCTTAAGATACACTATTACATTGATTATACATTAGTTATACCTTAATTATACATTAAGATATACTATTACAGTGTTTATACCTTACTTATATCTTAATTATACCTTAGTCATACCTTAAGATACACTATTATAGTGATTATACCTTAGTTGTACCTTAATTATACCTTAGTTATACCTTAAGATACAAAGACATAATTAGTTATACCTTAGTGAAAAAAATATGTCGGAAAAAGTATATACATATGGACTTTGTTTCGAAGATTAAAAAAAAATAAAAAAAACTTTCTAAAGTCGCGTGACAAAAAAATAAACGGATTGAGAGATAAATGTGAAATTAGATTAAAAATTATAAAAAGATGAGAGAGAAACGTGGACAAAGTAGAGAATGTACTTTGGAGATTTTGATTTCTGTTTTGTTGTTTATTTTGTGAATGAATCACGTAAAACTGAAAATTTTTGTTTTAGGTATTTTTGAAATTTTGAAAAGTTTTTAATGTATTTATATAAACTTTTCCTTTTAAGGTAAAAATGTTATATGGTGCTAAAAAGTATGTATTTATGTAAAATGCCCTTTAGTTAAATATATTAGGCCTTGTTGTTTTCAGTTTGAAGGCTTTTAGTGGTAAGTGTTGAGAATTAATCGAATTAGAGACATACAAAGTTTGGAAGTAAATTAGTATTTGTTGGTGCGGATGCATACTCAGTGTGGCGTTGGAATGCACAAATGACAAATATTTAATAATAAATAATGAATGATGTCTTTTTCTTAACGAAGGAAGCGATTAAATGGAAAAAGATGTCGCCTGAATTAATAGAATTGTTGAGCATATGATTATTCACAGCATGTACCCCCCAAAAAAAAAAAAAGGATAGATGCCCACTCCACAATGATAGATCGTCCTCACTTCTTGTGCTTGTCATCCTCATAATATATATATATATATATTTTTAACAATTTCTCCAAACTAATTAATTTGGCATTTCTTATGACAAACAACAATATATTGAAAAAATTACTATTACTATTTGAAAAAGATATCAATCTCAACCCAAACAATTATATTAGGAAAAAAAAAATTGAATAATTGGAACAGTTAAGGAATAAGTCTGTGTTAATTAAAAAGTTGTGAAATTGATTTGTTCTAAAAAAGAAGTTGTACAATGAAATAATTACGTGAAAAAATAGTGGCATCAGCTCCACCAGGGTGGCAACAAGGATTTAATTATGTCAATTAAGGAAAATAAACTCTTTAATCTGTTTAGTTCCTGTCTAATTTCTAATCAATTTGAATTTATGCTAAATTATAGCCTATAAAAAGGCATCAGAATGATAATTTTGGTGTGAAATTATTGTACGAAATTTGGTGGATCTTTGATGGACTATGAGAAAAGAATGAAAAAGAATGTGGGGCTAAGCTTGAAGTTTTCAAAGTAGTACTGGTAGTGGTAAAAGATAAGACTTGTTAGTTGCTATTTACATTCTATTATTTCCGACACGTCATCCCACTTGTACCGCGTTCTCCTTCACGTGCTCACTCCTCCTACTCCAAATTTCATTAGTTACTATCAAATAAATATATTTATACATATGCTAACAATTATTAACTGATGAACATGATGCATACAATGAGAATTATTGATAGGTGAGTATTTCAACCCTAACTATCACATAATTAACTCAATTCAACTGTTAATTTATTTGACTTTACTAATTTAAGGATTCTAATTAGTATTAAACAAATAAATTATCCAATTTAAATTTTATAACCCTAATTTGTCAAATGTAGAAAATTAATTAATGTTAATAATAATAATAATATCTAAGGGATTTAATGAAAATAATACTAATTTTAATTTTAATTAGCTATAAAACTAATTAAATTTAATGATGAAAACAACTTTTAGTAAAACAATTTTGTTTGTTGTTCATATATGATATAATTACAGTTTACAAAGTAAATAAGAGCTAAGAATCAACGTTTTAGAATCATTTTGTATCTTTTCAAATGATTTTTACAACTTAAATTTCTAATGTTAATTTAATTTGAAGGAAAAAATTAGAACTAATAAAATAATTATTTTCAAAAATTAAAAAAAGTTATAATAAGTTAGCAATAACACAAACCTCTGTACAACACATCTTTCCGAAAATATTGATCGACAAATAAGAAAAATGCGATTAATAAAGATATTTCTACTCTATCAAACCACATGAACAATGCATAAATTTTTCGGAAGCTTTTTTTCTTTTTCAATGTGGACGATTATCATAAGTTGATGATTAAATAGACATAGTTAGAACGTCATACCATGAATGCAATTAATAGAGCAAAAGAAATTGTCAATCATCACAACTTTTTTTTTTTTTTTAAACTATTATTTTCACTATTTTTTTTTTTAATAATTTTTGGCTCAATTTTTCATTCCTAAAAAATGGTAACTCCTAATACATTAATCAATAAAATTTAATGGCAAAATTTCTTAATGTTACAAAATTAATTGTCAATTATGTAATAATTCTAATAATTTAATGGATTGTAACGGTCATAAAATAATGAAATAAATAAAGTATTATCAATTATGAAATAATTCTAATAATTTAATAAATTATAACTATCATAAAATTATGTTAAGTTATAATTTTTATGATTTTTATTCTTAAATTAAGGGTGTAGTATCTAATTTCACGGAGACTCAACCTCTAAATATCTTTATTAAGGAGAGATGCCTTTACTACTAAGATATGGTTGAATAGACATAATTATAGTTAGTTAAATTATTAATATAGTTACATATATTTATGTTTTATTATTTTATGAGTAATTTAAATATATATAAATATAATAGAGTCTTGAATTATCTGCGATTGTGAAAATGGATGATCAATTTGTAGATTCATTGCACCATTGGTGTTGGTTTAGATTTCAAATTTGAACATTGTAACGAAAATAGTTTAAGAAAGATTTTAATCTTAAAATAAATGATATATTAAAAAAAAAAAAAGGAGGGAAAAATTACATAAGGCTGGCGGAAGAAGCATGACGGACACAGTGCAAATCCTGTTAGGAATAATTTATTTGTTAGATAAAGTAAAATTTGAAATTAGGGAAATTAATTAATAATACAAAAATGAAAAAGCAATGGGCCTGAAAATGAAAAGCCCAATAGTAGTGTTACTCAAGAGGAAGTGTGCACGATGACGAAATTTCACACCACTTGCACCGCAGCCAGACACGCCACCCCTCTCCCAATTTCCCCCAAATTCCATCCCCTTCTTGCTACCAACATAACAACTATTTTACAAAACCCCTTCCCAATTTTTATTTTCCTTCACCATCACCGGACTTCCTGCCTTTTTTTTTGCCGGAAAATTTCTTTATCCGGCAAGCCGCCGCAATTTACCGGCGATATCCTCAATCCTCTTTCATTCGAAAATGGTGTCCCCAGAAAACACCAATTGGCTGATCGAGTACGGATTGATGGACGATATCCCTGTTCCTGAGGGGAATTTCTCTGTTCCTGTGACTGGATTCTCCTGGCCTGTGCAAACCCTTAATGCTTCATCTAATGCCGGGTAATTCGAGATCTCTTTGACTTTCTTTCAATTTGGGTTTTTTTCTCTTGATTTGAATTGTGGTTTTGGGTATGCTCATGAATTTTTGCTTTATGATTTAAGCTGATTTATTGCTTCTGCTTGCACTTTTTACTGGAAGTAGTAGTTGATTTTAATGGTGAAATCACGATACTGTTAAGATTCTTATTTTTCTGTTTTTAACGCGTCAATTGATGTGAAATCAGTAAACATATTTGTTGTTTTTATTCATTTTATCGTTTTATAATTTCCAAATGAAGTTTGTGTAAATGAGCTTAAATAGTTGCTCGAGCGAACTTGGATTTTGTTATTTTTTTGGTCAATTTCAATCGGGAACTTCTGTTAGCTGCTGGAGCCGTTAGATTATTTGGGTGTTGTTTTAGATTGTTGTTTATCCTAACATCGAAATGTTCTTAGTTTTGTCTTGTGGACATAATTTCATTTCATTCTGGGAGATGATACTACTTTTTGAGTGCAGCATATCAACAGACCTACAATTGCGTTTTATAGAAGCTTTCAATTAGAATTGTTTAATTTTACAATTTTCCATGTTTTATTATTCAGTTTATAGCTTTAAACGTCCTGGATTGCTGGTTGAGAAAGGATAATTGCTTTTTGATATTTCATGCCTTTTTTTTTTTTTATGTATATTTCTTTTGGTGGGAAGTGGGAACAGTGAGAATAAAGGGTCTTTTCATGGCACTCTTTCTACAAGTCTGATAGTGAATTTAGATTCATGAGAGAGAGAGAGTTACTAGTTGATTAAAATTTGAATGTCAAGTGTGCAAGTTGTTCATGATCTTTATTATTGTTTATGCTATTTCAAAGATGACAGAAAGCACTTTTTTGATGATAAGTCATGTCCGTGCTTCCATTCACTAAACATAAGAGAGATTTTCGTCCAATTTCTCATTGCTTAGAATTTACAATGTGTGTTTGTGCTGTTACACTTTTCCAGTCAAATTATTCTGTCTGTTTACCACATTATCCTTTATTGTTATGATTGGAAATTTTATACACATGCACACATGTGATGTGGACCAAAATTGCATTTAATATCTCTCTTATATTGGTCCAATGTATTATTTTCTCTTTGAATTATCTTTCTAGTGTGGAAGCTGATGGATCACTTGGGGATTCCGACACACCGAAGGACTCCGGCTCCAAGAAGAGGTAATGTCATTTACTGTTGTTCTATTCTCTCTCCCTTATTTTGGGGTTATATTTTTATAGACTTTATATACTTTATTCTCTTCATTCTTCGTTTAGAAAGTATTGGCTAGAGTTAACAGAATCTGCAGACTTTTTTTTTTTTTTTTTTTCCTTTTAGTTTTATTACAATGATTTGTGTCAAAGATTGGATACTTTATTTGTAACCACTTGCAAGCATGCTATACGTTCATGGTCACTATCATATTAGCATCTCTCCCTATCTTACTTTCTGCTGCAGGGGTAGATCTGAATCATGTAGTGGATCCAGCTCCAAAGCATGTAGGGAGAAGCAGCGTAGAGATAGGCTAAATGACAAGTAGTCCCTTGTTCTCGCCTTGTATATTTTTCTTCTCTCTCACTGAGGCACTGACTTTCTGCATTTGCTTTGACTGCTAGGTTCTTGGAATTGGGCTCCATCTTGGAGCCTGGGAGACCCCCGAAAACAGACAAGGCTGCTATTCTGATTGACGCTGTCCGAATGGTGACCCAACTACGGGGTGAAGCCCAGAAGCTGAAGGATTCAAATTCTAGTCTCCAAGAGAAGATCAAAGAGTTGAAGGTAAATACATTGGTTTGCTTTTCTGTTTCTTTTTCCTTTGAGATGTTGGGATTATAATTTGACTCTTCATCGACGCTGCTTGTTTTTTATATTTAGACTGAAAAGAATGAGCTTCGAGATGAGAAACAGAGACTGAAAGCTGAGAAGGAGAAGTTGGAGCAGCAACTGAAGGCAGTGAATGCACAACCTAGTTTCATGACCCCTCCTGCAATCCCTGCGGCATTTGCTGCCCAAGGTCAAGCACCCGGAAACAAGTTGGTACCTTTCATTGGTTATCCAGGAGTTGCCATGTGGCAGTTCATGCCTCCTGCTGCTCGGGATACCTCTCAAGATCATGTGCTCCGTCCACCTGTTGCTTGAGTTAGCAGCGTTGCAATATTAGACTTGCATCGTACAAACCCCTCAAAAAAAGAAAAAAAAAAATGTTATTCATTTTGTCATTGTTGCTGACTGTATTAGTTTTTTTGAAGTCAGACTGGATTTGGTGGTGACTGACAGTATTTTGCAATCTGGATTTTCAATGTTTAGTTGCTGATGCTCACATGTAAATGATAATAAGTAATCTTGCTATCTGTGTTTTAATTAGGGAATCATAGGATTGCTATTCTTCCACAAATTTGAGATGCGACTGACTATACCAAATGACTGGGAGTAGTTTAACCCTCGACCCTCCATTTTTTTACAAAAATGTATTATGTGGTTAAGAAGTAAACAAAACTGAAGCAGAATTGAGTTTGGTTTACACTATACCTTTTGCTGTACCGTAAATATATCTGTAATGGGGATATTGATAAAAGGGTGATTGGTGGGCCAGAGAAAGTATTATGCGGTTGTGTGTCCGTCTGCCATTATTTATCTTATCTCTTTCTATACTCAAAGCTACTGTTTTGCTTTTTTCTTCTTAAGACTCATGGCTTCCAATCTTCTCAAATTTCATGTTCAATCCTGTAGAACTCCAAATCCTTCAATTGAATTTCTGCAACGCAAAACCCTCTTCCCATATCTTCCATTCCCTAAAATCCAGCATCAAAGTTCAACTTTTTTCACCTTTCGTGATCAATTCCAGCATCGCAGAATTCCCTCTCTATCGGTTCACTCTTCCCTATCTTTCTCCGCTCCACCTTCCTCCAAAGAAGAAGCCATCCTTCAAGCCAAAACCTGCCTCTCAACCACTCTAGAAAAGCCCCTCAACAACCCGAAACTCGCCGGAAAACTTAAGAAGCTCAAGCAACCAAGATTTCGAGTTGAAATCCCAGTCATCGATGACTCCCCATCATCCCTATCCCAGCTTGCTCTTGATGTCTTCAAAGACCTTTCCATTAAAAGAAAAGGGTCAAGAGTCAAGATTCTAATCCTTTGGTCAAACCCCACATTAAGGGACACTGCATCTCAACTATTCCAATCTCATTCATCAAACAATGTTGTCCATGCTGACATTTCTTCAATAAAAAATGTAGGTGATGAGAGTATATTGGATTCTGCTGAGGTGGTAGTGTTTCTTGGAGTAGAGAGCTCACAATTAGAAACTATAAAGACAATTACAGAGAGTTTATACCCAAAACCAGCAGTGATATTCAACCCAAAATGGGGATATGAAGAGGAGAGTGAATTTGGGGAAAAGGGTAGGTTTTTGGGATCATTTGAAGTGATATATTCATTCATGGGGCTGGAGGTGAGGGGAGTTTTGAGCAAGAGAAAAGGAGTGGTGTTTAAGTGTGAGAGAAATGGAGTAGTAAGTGGTGAAAAATGGGAAATTCATGTTGAAGAAGAAGGGGGGAAACTGGAAGTAGTTTCAAGGTTTAAGGAGAGACCATCCATTGGTGAAGTTGAGAATGTGTTGTATAATTTGATGGCTATCAATTCACCCATTACTAAGTCTGCTAAGTTCTTGAAGGGTCTAGTGTCTAATGTAACTGGCAATAAATAATTTCATATGTTCTGATTGTTAATGAGTATGAATGAATTGCAATGACATCTTAAAATTGCCTTTTAAATTGCTTCATTGATGAAAGATTTTACTTTTTCATTATTTAGAACTGAATCCGAGAAATTTTAAACAGAAGCTAATCCTAAAATAAGGCTATTTCAGCTTGTTAATTAGAAATTATAGACTACCTTCGGGTGAAATCAAATACAATTTCATTCGTAAATATGAGCCAATTTAGACACATATGTTGGCAATAGCTAAATTAACATGTATGTAAAGTGTGGATATTTTGTGCATGTTTGATTTTCCTTGTAACAACGGATTTTTGCTTTTCTATCCTTCAATTAGCAGATTGAGATGTTTGATTAGGATTATTAAACAGCTATTATTAGCTATTCCGGAGAGAAAAACTAGTTAGCAGTAACAAAAAAAAAAAAAAAAAAAAAGCTACAAACAACAACAACAAACAATAACAACTAAACCAAATATGTCTCTAGATGGATTAGTTCTTCGCATTTGATGATATATATGAAAAAAAGATTTGGTCTCTTTTAATGCTATGTTATTTGCTCTTGGACTAGATGAAAAGGTTTCCAAGCTAGGAGCTAAAAATCAAATCAAAATAATTACGTGGATTTAAAAAAAAATATTATCTTAATTACGTGGATTTAAAAAAAATATTTATAATAATTCTAAAAATAGCAATTCAAATTCAAGAAGACAAAGTCGACGAGGACATCGACCCTCTGAGTAGGGGAGAATATAAGGGGGATAATACTTTGTAATAGTAGCACGAATAGTAAAAATGTGGTAGGTGAGACATTGTAATGGTTGTTCCTCATAACCCTGAAGTTGGTCTAAGGACTACTATAAGCGGGTGTAACTAGTTTCAACTACGGCTGGCCATGCGGGAGTGCCTATGTTTGCCCCATCTGTAGTAAGGCCCCCTACTACTATGTGTGGGAACTTGTTGGATGTAATATACGTTGATATATGAATGAAAGCCTTGCATATGTGCCTTGTGTATGCTTGTGAACATGTGTATGAATGTTTACCATTGCTATATCGATCTTGTGTTCCCAATGCATAATGTATATGTTGTTGTATGGCCACTAACCCCTTTTAACTGATTGTTGCACAATGGACTAACCCCGTATATGCTATCCATGCAGGATAGTGCGTTGTGTTGATTGGCTGGCTTACTTCTAGACGTAGACGTAAGCGCCATACGGTTTCAACGAGTTGGACAATAATACTAAAATTTCTACAAATCTAAAAAGAAAAAAGAAAAAAAAAACTAACTATTATTATTGATGTTGGAGTGCCCTAGTTCTAGGGCATTGTATTTTGTATTGTACATTAAGACTCTATATATGTATACATCATTTGTGTCACATTAATAAAGGCACTAATCTATTTCATTTATATCTTGTGCTATAACATGAATAGAGTATCCATTGATTGATAATCATAAAACCTATCCCAAGTCTATTCTAATCGTGGGAATGAATAAAATCACAGACTTGTATATTCGATGATTGTATGATAGTTCTTAACTAGCCATAATACTTGTATAGTCAGTCATGAATATAGGTACATGTCGTTGAACATAGGATTGGATCGATTCGCACAAGAAAACCACATGGTTGTCGCGTTATAGGTCTTTCTTGAGTAGGTCTCTTTTGTCCTCATACCAGATTTCATTATAGTATCAATATGGAATCCGGTTCACTTTAACATACGCCTAACATGTCTGTAAAAGGATGCTAAATATAAGTATGATTGGGTGGACCAGTGAACATATTGATATTGATAATGAAGTGATGGAATTGCCACTCGGGTAACACCGAGATAATATCACTGGCCACTTGATGAATGGGACTGATAAGTGTATGGCCATACTCAAATAAGTCGGTTGCTTATTTGATTAATCAGTCAACTTAAGATCAAGAAATATAATAAACATCATAAGAGGATGACGGACGCCGTGCCTCTTGTTTATTCATAGCGATGTCATTTGGCAAAGGACACTATAAGATTACTACCAGGTGAGTATCTTCTAAAGACTGTTGCATTTCTGTCTTAATTGGGGGCTGTAACGGTTTGTTAGAACCACTTACAGTCTGTGAGCCTTGGGCCCACTGCTAACATAAAGACAGACCTATAGAATCATACACATAGATCAACTGAGCCGGAATTTATAGAAATTGCACATATAATGTACATTGGAAGGAATGAGTTAATTAATTAGTTGAAAATTCGGTGTCAAGGTAATTAATTAACATTGAGTTGTTTTAATTTAATTAATAATTTTACATAACGTGATTAATTAATTTATTAATTAATTAAATTACATAAAGTAAATAATTAATTAAATAATTTTCCTAAGTAGGAAAATAAAATACATGCATTGTATAAGTATGATTTAATTTTAATTTAGGGGTAATTAAATACAGCCTAATGGGATTAAATTATATAGTATGAGATTGTAATTAAAGTTCATTTATATAATTGTAATTCTAATGGGATTGTGTTTAATTGACCTAGTTAAAACCCAATTGGACAAAGAGTCTATTTAAAGGCACACTTAAGAATAAAATTCAGCCCTGACCCTATTTTGGATGCTGTAATTTTCAGCCCCTTATTGCAACCCCTTTGGCCGAAATTTCCTGCATCAATCTTCTATTCCTCTGCTTCTTCGGCTAGCACCGGTTCCCGCTCGATAGTTGGTCGTGCACCGGACTTCGGAGGTTGCTTAAAGAGTCTATTTTATAGCAGTCTCTAGAAGAGACAGATTTGGTGAGTTTTATCTTTCTTGATCAAATTGATTTTATTCCAATCAGTGGTAATCGGACACGATTAGATGGATTCTAGGAAATTTTAAACGGCGTAATACCGTTGCGCCGTATTATTTTTCCAATGATGAATCCCAACAGTTGTATCAGAGCTTACATTTTGTTCATTAGATTGATTGGAGCCATTCTTGATTGTGTTCTTGAAGAAAGAATAGGTTTCAAGAATGGTTTTTCAGGTTTTGATAAGTTTTTTTCGATTGGTTTTATCATTTTTTTTTCTCTGCTGCAATTTATTTAATGCTATTGTATTTTTTTCCATGTTGCTGTTATTATTTAATTGCTGCTGATTTTTTTTTTTCAAAAATAAAAAAAATTATGTTTTGGTCAAAATTGGAATCGCAATTTGTGATTCCAATTCTAGCCAGCTGCATGTAGTAGCCCATTATGGGCTGCTGCTGGTAGCAGGCTGCCGCGCGGCAGCGTTGCTATCCGTCGCGCGGGCGGGGTTCGAGTTCCGTTTGGGATTTTGCGGGTATTTTTTTTAACCTAGGCCTGTAATGCAAATTAAATTAAAATATTTTTATTTTGAATTAATTTATATTTAAATTATTTATTATGTTGGCATGCATATTTAATTTAATTGTTTTGCATATTAAATTGAATATGGACCTTGTGAAATTGGCTCAATAAACCATGGTATCGGTTAAAATTAGAAGAGCTAAATTTTAAATTTGTTACAACCCAAATTCCAGTTGGAGCAAAATTGTTAATTTTGCACTAATGGATGTTATCCATGTTGGGATTCGTCATCGGAAAAATAATGTGGCGCAGCGGAAAATACACCATTTAAAATTTCCTAGAATCCACCTATCGTGTCCAATTATCATTGATTAGAATAAAACCAATTTGAATCAAGAGAGATTAACTCACCGGATTTGTCTCTTCTAGAGACTGCTGCAGAGTCGTTTCTTGAAACTGCGATCTCCAAAGTCCGGTGCACGACCAACTATTGAGCGAGAACCGGTGCTAGCCGAAGACGTGAAGGAATGGAGGATTAATGCTGGAATTTTCGGCTGTTTTGGGGCTGCTCTTAGTGGCTGAAATTTCCAGCAATTAATTAGGGTTGCATTAGGGTTTTATTCTTTAAGTGTGTCCTTATATAGACACCTTGTCTAATTGGGTTTTAATTAGGTTAATTAAACCCAAGCCCACTATATTTATAATTACATAAATAAACTTTAATTAAAAAGGTATATACTATGTAATTTAATTCCATTTGGCTAAATTTAATTACCCCTAAATAAAATTATATCACATTTAAGTAAATACAATACATGTATTTAATTTTCCTACCTAGGAAAATTATTTAATTAATTGTTTATTTTATGTAATTCAATTAATTGATAAATTAATTAATTACATTATGTAAACTTATTAATTAAATTAAATTCAACCCAATGTTAATTAATTACCTTGACACTGAATGTCAACTAATTAATTAACGCATTCCTTCCAATGTACATTATATGTACAATTTCTATATGTTCCAGCTCAGATAATCTATGGGCACGATCCTATGGGTCTGTCTTTATGTTGGCAGTAGGCCCAAGACTCACAGATTGTAAGTGGGTTCTAGTAAACCATTACAGCCCCCAATTAAAGACAGAGATGCAGCAGTCTTTAGAAGACACTCACTCGGTAGTAATCTCATAATGTCCTTTGCCTAACGATATCGATATGAATAAACAAGAGGCATGGTGTCTGTCATTCTCTTCTGTTGTTTATTATATTTCTTGATCTTGAGTTGACTGATTAATCAAATAAGCACCGGCTTACTTGGATATGGCCATACACTTATCAGTCCCACTCATCAAGTGGCCAATGATATCATCTCGGTGTTACCCGAGTGGAAATTCCATCACTTCATCATCAATATCAACATGTTCACCGGTCCACCCAATCATACCCGTATTTAGCATCCTTTTACAGACGTGTTAGGCGTATATCAAAGTGAACCGGATTCCATATTGATAGTATAATGAAATCTGATCTGAGGATAAAAGAGACCTACTCAAGAAAGACCTATGAGGTGACAACCATATGGCTTTCTTGTGCGGATCGATCCAGTCCCATGTCAACGACATGTACTTATATTCATGACTGACTATACAAGTACTATGGCTAATTAAGAACTGCCATACAGTCATCGAATATACAAGTCTGTGCTTTAATTCATTCCCCACGATTAGAACAGACCTGGGATAGGTTTTATGATTATCAATCAATGGATACTCTACTCATATTATAGCACAAGATATAAATGAAATAGATTAATTACCTTTATTAATGTGACACAAATAATGTATTTATACAATGAGTCTTAATGTATAATACAAAATACAAGAATCCTATGCCCTAAGAACTAGGGCACACCAACAATCCATTGGGGCTTTTTCGGCCTTAGTCACATTTATTGAAATTGGCGATTTCACCTTAAGTAACCCGTCTTAACATTTATATTTATAATTTGGAATGCCATGATCATGCATCATATTGGTATGTATGTGCACGACAGGTACTTTGTTTGAAATGTTGTGTTGAGCTCTATGGGCCCTAAATTATTATCACTTGTAATTAATTTTTGGGAAATATGGCTTGCGCGCCATTTCTTTTATTTTGATGTAATTTTAGAATAGATTTTATTTTATAAAATTATTATAATTGTATCAAGTATGAAGGCAGGCCCAGATGGAGCAAGCCCAAGGAGAATTACAGTTCAGCCCAATGGAGAATTAGATAGGTTGTCTAGTTTTTCATTAGGTTGTAATTAAAGACCCATAGAATCTCATTATTTTAAATTAAGTATTCTATTGCTTTTTTCATATAATATAGATGTATGGATCACCAGATTATAGCTCGCGATTATACATGCTAAGCCATGTCACTTAATTTTAATCCAGAAATTAAAATATTGAGTCATTTAAAAGTGCTTCCCACATTCACACCTCTTCCTCCCATTGATGCTGCAATGTGCGCCATGCCCTAGCTAGGTACATTGTAGCATTCAGTGGGCAATTAAGGGTTAGGATACTTGGTATGGTTAACATGTGAATGGTGGTTTGACTCAACATGGGTAACATTAGCTCAGAGCATGCCGTAAGCATAGATGGGTAAAGTGTCAATAAGCCTATCAAACTAAGAGTCCTTCGTGGAGGGATTGAATATTTTGTCTTACCAAATGAATCAATGATTGGTTAGCGAGCCCTAGTTCAGCCAATCATTGAGGAGTTGTGGATCTTGGTCAAGTCAACCAATTAACATCACAAATGAACAAATTAAAATCGGATTATTAATTTGAATTGGTAAAAGTCCTTTACTTCTAACTCAAGCAATGATTTTTTCCATGTAGATTATTCTCATTTTCACATAATTAATTTAAAATGGCTGCAACAAACAACAATTCACTTTCACTTATTTCACTCTTGGAGAAAGAGAAGCTTTTAAGGATTAACTTCTTGGATTGGGCTAGGAACTTACAAGTAGTTCTTAGACAAGAATCCAAAGAGTATGTACTAAATGCTCCTTTACCAGCTGGCCCTCCCGGAGGTCGAGGCATCACCACAGCGATGGTGGAGCAATACGACTGGCATATGAGGGATGACCATGATGTCTCATGCCTTATGCTGGGTACCATGGCTTCTGATCTTCAAAAGCAACTCATGGAGCAACATGCTAATGAGATGATGGATCAGCTTAAAAAGATGTTCCAAGATCAGGCTCCTCAAGAACGATACCTAACAACCAAGGCACTTTGCACGACTGCAATGGCAGCTGGGACTTCTGTTAGCACTCATGTGCTAAAGTTGAAGGGGTACATTGATACACTTGTGCACCTTGGCTTGCCAATTCCACAGGACTTGGCAGCATACATTATTCTTGGGTCACTTCCTGAGTCTTACAACCAGTTTATCATGAACTATCATATGCGAGGCTTGGATAAATCGGTTGTTGAGCTGCATGGCATGCTGAAGCTTGCTGAGCAGTCTCTTAAGAAGACTCTTAAAGTTTTGCTGGTGAACAAGGGCAACACGCTCAATGCTAAGGGAAAGGCCAAGTCTAAGGCCAAAGCTAGGGCCCAAAAAGGTAAGGCTAAGGCTAAGAAGGCAGTGGCCTACCCTAAAGCAAGGGTTACTTCTCCTGATAATGTCTACCATAAGTGTCAGGGGAACTGGAAGAGCTCATGTCTAGAGCTAAGGGAGTAACTGAAGGGCAAAACTTCTGCTTCAGGAATTTATGTTGTTGAGATTAATCTGGCTATTTCTACAGCTTGGGTCTTAGACACTGGATGTGGATCTCACATTTGTTCAAATATGCAGGGACTAAGAAATAGGAGACTACTAGGATCTAAAGAAGTAGATCTTCGATTGGAAATGGCACTTGAGTTTAGGCTATGGAGATCAGAGATTATTTCCTATAGATGCCTAGTGGACTTGTTTTAGAATTAAGAAACTGTTTTTTTTGTACCTGCGATGCGCAGGAATATTATTTATGTTTCTTTGTTGGATATTTCTGGTTTTGTATTTAATATTGGACATGGTAGAATTTCTATGCAATGTGGCAATATTATTTATGGAACAACATTTCTTGAAAATGGCTTATCTATCCTTGATCTAAAACGTGAAAGTTCAATCTATAACATAAATACTAAAAGGATTAAACAAAATGAAATTAATCCTACTTACATCTAGCATTGTTGACTTGGCCACATAAATGAGAAGCGCATAGCTAGGCTTTCCTCTAGTGGAGTGCTAGGGTCATTTGACATCCAGTCTTATGACAAATGCGAATCTTATTTAAGAGGCAAGATGATAAAGGCGCCTTTTAGCAAGACTGCTGAAAGGGCCTCAGAGCTATTGGAGCTGATACATTCAGATGTATGTGGCCCAATGAGCACTAGTGCTAGATCAGGTTTTCTATACTTCGTTACCTTCACAGGTGACTTTAGCAGATACGGTTACTTGTATCTTATAAAGCATAAGTCAGAGACTCTTTAAAGGTTCAAGGACTTTAAGAACGAAGTAGAAAACTAAGTTGGCAAGAAAATAAAAGCACTTCGATCTGACCTAGGGGGCGAATATTTGAGCTAAGAGTTTGACTCATTTTTAAAAGAGTATGGGATTATATCCCAATTCACTTCTCCTGGTACACCCCAGTGGAATAGAGTGTCGGAAAGGAGGAATAGGACCTTGCTAGACATGGTCTGCTCGATGATTAGTCATGCTACACTCCTTGTATCCTTTTGGGGATATGCTTTAAAGACAACTGCTTACATACTCAATAATACACTAAGCAAGGCAGTTGAGGGAACACCATATGAACTATGGAAGGGCCGAAAGCCCAATGTTTCCTTCTTGAAAATTTAAGGCTGTGATGCATATGTTAAGAAATTGACAAGTGGCAAGCTCGAGTCCAAATCTGTCAAGTGCCAGTTTATAGGTTATCCTAAGGAAACTAAGGGTTATTACTTCTACGATCCAGCAGAAAACAAAGTTTTCATAGCCAGGAATGCAATCTTATTGAAGAAGGAATTCCTTTCCAAGAGAGACAGTGGGAGTAATATTGAACTTTTTAAAGTTCAAGACTCACAGACTCCTGCAGCTACTGCTGAGAATGCTTCGGTAACCGATCTGACTACTCAAGAAATTAAGGAAGCAGAATTGGTTACATAGGACCTTAGAAGGTCTGGTAGGACACGTTATCAGCCAGAGAGGTACGGCTTTCTTATGACTGATGATGGGGACCTTATGGTCATTGACAAGAGGAGCCCAAGACCTATCAAGAGGCTGTTGAAAGCCCACACTCAGATTAATGGCGTAAAGCCATAGAGGCTAAGATGCAATCTATGCACGATAACCAAGTATGGAACTTAGTGGATCCACCTACAAGTGTTAAGGTGATAGGTTGCAAATGGTTTTTCAAGTTAAAAGCCGACAACACCTTCAATGGAAAGTTACTCGAGGATGTATACATGGCACAACCTGAGGGTTTTATCAATCCGAATCCTAACCGGGTATACAAGATTCAAAGATCCATTTATAGATTGAAGCAGGTATCTAGGTCTTGGAATTAGAGATTCAATGAGGCCATTACAGAATATGACTTTACACATAATCCTGATGAGCCCTGTGTGTATAAGATGGTTAGTGGGAGCATTTCTACCTTACTAGTGCTGTATGTTGATAACATCCTTATCATTGGAGGTGACATACCAACACTGCAAGGGGTAAAGCAGTGGTTGAGTAAGTGCTTCGTAATGAAAGACTTAGGCGAAGCTGAGATGATCCTAGGGATCAGGATCTATAGAGATAGATCCAATCGGTTTCTAGGCCTAAGTCAGGCCATGTACATAGACAAGGTTATGAAAAGATTCAGTATGGATAAGGCAAAGAAAGGATTTTTGCCTATATGCCATGGGCTGAAGTTGAGTAAGAAAGATGGTCCTAAAACAAAGAAGGACCGGGAGAACATGGAAAAGATCCCTTATGCATCTCCTATAGGATCTATTATGTACTCCATGTTATGTACGAGGCCTGATGTCACGTTTGCACTAAGTATGACTAGTCGGTACCAATTAGATCCCGGTGAGGAACACTTGAAGGCAGTCAAGGTAATCCTAAAGTACCTTAACCGGACTAAGGATGCTTTCTTAGTGTATGGAAGTCAAGATGAGCTGGTAGTATCAGGTTACACTGATGCAAGCTTTGAGACCGATGAGGACAAAAGCCAGTCATAGTCTAGTTATGTTTTTCTCCTAAATGGTGGTGCCATTAGTTGGAGGTTTTCAAAGCAGGCTACTTTTGCTGACTCTACAACGGAAGTTGAGTACATTGCTGTATGCGAAGCTGCAAAGGAAGCCATTTGGATCAAGAAGTTCATAACTGAGTTGGGAGCAGTACCCGCTATCCTGGACCTAGTTGATGTTTTCTGTGACAACAGTGGGGCAATCGTACAAGCTAAGGAGCCCTGGTCACACAAAAGATCCAAACACGTGCTCAGAAAATTTCACCTCATTCGGGAGATTATAAACAGAGGTAACATATCATTGCAGAGGGTTGACACCAAGAATAATGTCGCTGATCCATTAACCAAGGCACTGCTGCAAACACAGCACGATGGTCATACCAAATCTATAGGAATTAAGGCAATGTCCACTTGGAACTAGTTCAAGGACTGTTGGTGTGCCCTAGTTCTAGGGCATTGTATCCTTATATTTTGTATTATACATTAAGACTCTATGTATGTTTACATCATTTGTGTCACATTAATAAAGACAATAATCTATTGTTGGAAATGCCTTAGTCCCGAGGCATTGGTCCTTGCATTTGTATCATACATTAATTGGATTTATGTATTATACTTATTTGTGTTATTAATAAAGACATTAATTCATTTATTATATTTATCTTGTGCAATATATTAAATGAAGTATCCGATGGACATATCCATATCCATGATGACAAGTGTCATGCACTTGGCAGTAAGACCATGGATAAGGTAAACGATATGACCATGAATAGATCCGTAGTCTGTTCCAGTCATGGAAATGAATGGAACAAGAGACTATCATTAACCTGGTTGTATGACGGTGTCTTACCGGTCATTGGACATGGAATGTCAACCAAGTTAATGGGTACATGCATAAGGGGCATGGTACTGGATAGATCCACTAAACGAGAAATCTACATGGTATAGTATCACAAGTGATTCTCATGTAGTACTTGTATGGATCCTTTGACCTGACCATATGATGGTGTTACAGGTGAGGTCGCATACTTAGGGGTCCACCTAAAGGGCCTGTAATAGGGTGCCAAGTATGGGTACTTTCGGGTATGTCACTTAGCATGGTAATACTATGGATATGCAGAAGGGATTTGTCACTCAGTAGTCCACTGGGAAGATATCACCGGCCTCTTGATGAATGCAACTGATAAGAGTGTGGACACACCTAAACAAGTGGGAACTTGTTTGTGAGCTTCAGTGCATTCGGGATCAAGTTAATGTCCGACACAAAAGAGGGTGATCAATGCATGCCTCTGTGTTAGACACCGATATCAATGACATGGGATATACAAGTTTAAACTACAGGGTTATGATAACAGTTAGACTGCCATCTCCATCTTAATTGGGGGCTGCAGTGGCTTGCTAAAGCCCAACTGCAGTCTGCAGGCCAAAAGGCCGCTGCCAACATAAAGATGGGCCCACGGGATCGTACACATAGAATGACTGAACACAGACTTAAGGAATCACATGTATACTTGGAGTATACAATATGGAGAGAGAGGTATATATATATTAATCATATTATAAAGATCAATTGGATTGATCATAATAATAAAATTAATATATTCAATTCGCTCTTCATAATTAATTGGATTAATTATGAGATTATTTCCTAGGTGGAAATATTCATATGTATAGGTTTACATATGATTTTGTTTTGTGAAGATTTAATTTTAATTTGATGGATTAAATTAATTGGTCAAACTAGTTTTAATTTAAATGTAAATAATATATTACTTGGTGTAATATATTAAATACATGGGTATATTAAAATTGGGCTTGAAATTAATTTAAACCAGAATAATTAAAATCGGATTGGACCTCAATTAAAAGATGGAAGCCCACACAGAATGAAAGGAGCCAAGCTGGGCCTAAATTCCCCTAGGGGAATTCGGCCACCCTAGGTATAAAAACCTAGGGTGAAATTTCGGCCACCCGAACCAAAGATAGCCACATTTGCCGAAATTCCATAGCCCCTCTCACCATTGTTTTTGTTTTTCCAACGCTAGCACGGGTTGTGTTCGTTAGGCGTTCGTGTAGGAAAACGAGGAGGGAATCTAATTTGATTTCTGCAGTCTTCATCCATCTCTAGAAAGAGATATTCCGGGTAAGAATTTAATCTCTTTCTATTTCAATTTTATGTTTTACAATTTCCACTTCAATTGCTCCTGGGACTAGATTTGAGGAAATCATCGCGTTCTTCCGCTTTTATCAGGTGATTTCCGGTGAAAAATCCCAACAGTGATATCAGAGCGGGCTTTTGATCCGTGGAAATTGTTAAAATTGGTTGAATCCCATGTTTTAAAATTGGAGATTTTTTTATTGGGGTTCTTGGTTTGGGTTTAAGATTTTTCCCATTTGTTTTGTGCAATTGAAATTAAATTTGCATATAGGTTTATGTTAGTTTAATTTAATTGTATGATTTTGGAATTCTTGGTGAATTTCTTGTTGTTGATGGATGCTATATTTTGTTTGTCAATTTTTTTTATTTCTGGTTTTAAATAAAACAAAAAACAAAAAATCTGGCTCCCGGGGGTGCGGGGTTGTAGGCGGCGCCGCCTGCGGTAGCCGCTGCCTGCTGCTACCCCAGCAGCAGCAGCAGGCTGCTGCTGGGTAGTGGCTGCCGCAGCAGCGGGCTGCTACTGGGCAGTGGCTGCCGTACGGCAGCAGCGGGCGGCCGCTGCTGCTGCTAGGGCAACTCGGTTGCCCTAGCAGCAGCGGGCCGGGCCCAACATTTTTGGATTTGGCGGGTTTTAGGCCTGGGGCCTAGTTTTGAAATTTTAATTGGTTTTAAAATTCGTGTGTTTAAATTTATGCAATTTAAATGCGTATGGTTTCTTGAATGAAATTTTATTTTATTCATGTGATATTAATTTTGGAAATTAATATGGTTTATTGAAATTGGTTCGGATAATTTTGGCACAATTACTTGGACGGCTGAATTGGACCCATGGTTTCCCAATTCCAGTGGGAGCAGTTAGACTACCTGGGCTGGAGGCCCAAAGCCTGTTAAGGGTTAGAAACATGGTAGGCCAAAATTGGCGATTTCTATATAATGGCTTGGACATAATTGAAATGGGCTTAAATCATGCATTATAACATGCTTATGAATTATATGTATTGGATGCATATGTATGATTAAATGTTTGTATGGTTGGATGATATTGGGCCTTGTACTAGATGGGTTGTAATTTTCTTTTTGGGTAAATACGGTCTGCGTGATGTTTTTATTTTTTAATTTAATTTAATTTTATTCAATTATTATAAAATTTGTAAAAGAAGAAGCCCATGGAGTGGTGAGCCCAAGTGGAGGTGCAAGCCCAAAAGGAAAAGATGGAGGCCCACCTGATATTTTTTTCTAGTATAGGTTTACTAGAATAATATTAGGATGTAATATAGGCCCATAGCAATCATTTTACTTTTATTTAATTATGCTTTATATTTATTTGCATGTATGAATGTATGATCCAACAGCATTTCACCCGCCTTATGTATGTGAGCCTTTATTAATTGAATCTAATAACCAAATGGAATTACTAAGTCACTTAAAAGTGCTTCCCTCATTCAAAACCGACTCGAAGTGGGAATAGGCCAGTTGTAGACCATGCCCTTGCAGGATACACTGGAGTATTGTCACTTTGTATTGGGTTAGAGTATGGGATACTCTAACACTTGAATGGAGGGTTTGACTTATCGTGGGTAGTAGGATTCTCCTGGCCCTAAGCACGGATGGGTAAGTGCCAACAAGCCCATCAAACCGAGAGTCCCTAGGTTGGGATTGGACGGCGTTCCTACCTAAATAATTAAGGTATAGTTGTACCAAACCCTCGTTTGGCTATATCTTGATGAAATATGGATCTCAGCCCATGAGCCCAACAACTCGGTTAAAATTAAAAACTTGATTCATTATTAATTTTATAGGGGATCCACAAAGTAAAGTCCTTTATTAACACTCTAAATGTTTTTCTGTGTAGAAATTCTTAAATTGCAAACAACAATACCTTATCACTGCGATCAATTCTAGAAAGGGACAAGCTTTCCGGTCCTAACTTTTTGGACTGGTCTAGGAACTTGAGAATAGTTCTGAGGCAGGAGTCTAAGGAGTATGTACTGGAAAGGCCTGTGCCGGCTGTGCCTTAAGGACATAATCCACCGACTGCCCAGCTGGAGTAATACGAGGCGCATGTCAAGGACAATAGGGATGTGACATGCCTAATTTGGCCTGCATGGTCCCCGAACTGCAAAAACAGTTTATGGACCATCAAGCCTTTGCTATGATAACAACTCTAAATGAGATGTTTCAAGAGCAAGCTGGTCAGGAGAGGTACCTGACCAACAAGGCATTCCACTCTTGTAAGATAGGGGCCGGGACATCTGTGAGTGCACACGTGCTTAAGATGAAGGGCCATTTGGACACTTTGGCCCGTCTCAGATCGCCTATCTCTCAGGAGTTGGCGGTGGACACAATCCTTACATCCTTGCTGGATTCTTATGATCAGCTCATCCTGTACTACAACATGCAAGGGATGAACCGCACTGTCAGTGAGCTGCATGGGATGCTTAAGCTTACTGAGCAGTCAATCAAAAAGACTCCGCTGGTGCTACTGGTCAACAAGGGGAACCCTCCTGTTGCCAAGGGTAAGGCCAAGAAAAAGGCCAAGGCCAAGGCTAAGAAGGCCAAGGCCCAACCCAAGGCCCAGCAAAAGACAGGTCCTGAAGATGTCTGTTTCGGGTGTAGACAGGCGGCCCATTGGAAGAGATCGTGTCCCAGGCTGATGGGAGAGCAAAGAAGGGGCCAAGGTGCGTCCTCTTCAGGTATTTATGTTATAGACATTAACCTTATTATTTCAACATCCTGGGTATTGGATACTGGATGTGGTTCTCACATTTGTTGCAATGTGCAGGGACTTAAGAACAGAAGGTCATTAGGATCGGGAGAGGTGGACTTACGGGTCGGGAATGGAGCAAGGGTTGCTGCCATAGAGATCGGCGAATACCACCTTATGATGCCCAGTGGATTGGTTTTGATTTTAGAACATTGTTATTTTGTACCTGCTATGTGCAGGAATATTATTTCAGTTTCTATGTTGGATATTTCTGGATTTTATTTTACTATTTCTAATGGTAGAATTTCAATATCTAGAGAGGGATTATTTTATGGAGATGCTCTATTAAATAATGGCCTATATATCCTGGACTTAAATGAAACCAATCACGTCTATAACATAAACACTAAAAGGGTTAAGCCTAACGAACTTAATCCTGTCTACCTATGGCATTGTCGTCTTGGCCACATAAACGAGAAGTGCATTGCTAGGCTTCACAAAGCTGAAGTCTTAGGGTCATTTGACTTGGAGTCAATTGATACATACGAATCATGTTTACGAGGCAAGATGACAAAGGCGCCTTTTAGCAAGAAGGCTAAAAAGGCCACTTGCTTATTGGACCTAATACATTCAGATATATGTGGACCTATGAGTGCAGCGACCAGAGGTGGGCATCTGTACTTCGTCACGTTCATGGACGATTTCAGCAAATATGGCTATGTCTATCTGATGAAACACAAGTCCGAGACCCTTGATAGGTTCAAGAAATTTAGGAACGAGGTACAAAACCAGCTAGGCAGGAATATCAAAACCCTTCGGTCGGACCGAGGTGGTAAGTATATGAGCCTAGAGTTTGACTCATACTTGAGAGAGCATGGAATAGTTCCACAGCTCACTCCTCCCGGAACACCACAATGGAATGGGGTGTCCGAACGGAGGAATAGGACCCTGTTGGACATGGTCCGCTCGATGATGAGTCAAGCAATGGTCCGCTCGATGATGAGTCAAGCCTCTCTCCCAATTAGTTTCTGGGGACACGCCCTCGAGATAGCAGCTCTTATCTTAAATAATACTCCGACTAAGGCAGTGGAAAAGACACCATATCAGATATAGACGGGCAAGGAGCCCAATGTGTCTTTCCTAAGGATTTGGGGATGCGAAGCACATGTCAAGAGATTGACTAGTGGCAAGCTGGAGCCCAAAACCGATAAATGCCTATTTGTGGGCTACCCTAGGGAAACCAAAGGGTATTACTTCTACAACCCCGCCGAGAATAAGGTGTTTGTGGCAAGGAAGGGGGTCTTTCTAGAAAAGGAGTTCGTTTCTAAGAAAGACAGTGGGAGCAATGTTGAACTCAGGAAAGTTCAAGGCCCACAAGCTCCTGAAGAGGATAACTCAGAGGCCCAGGTGGAGCTTCCACTAGGGGA
Organism: Euphorbia tirucalli; assembly: GCA_039660915.1. Classification (NCBI taxonomy): domain Eukaryota; kingdom Viridiplantae; phylum Streptophyta; class Magnoliopsida; order Malpighiales; family Euphorbiaceae; genus Euphorbia; species Euphorbia tirucalli. Next base: position 52,295,040 of record CM077636.1, read on the forward strand.
AGCACCGACCCAGGCCGCACAAGAACCTAGAAGGTCTGGTAGGGATCGTTGGGAACCGGAGAGGTATAGTTTCCTCGTCATCGATGATCAAACTCTTCTCATCTGGGATGAGGAAGAACCCAAAACCTACCAGGAGGCTATGGCTAGTCCACAATCTGCGAATTGGCGTAAAGCCATGGAGGCACAAATGCAATCTATGTACGATAACCAAGTTTGGAACTTGGTTGATCCACCTCCGGGTGCTAAGGTAATAGGTTACAAGTGGTGCTACAAGCTAAAAGCTGATAATAGCTTCAAGGGGCGTCTGGTTGCAAAAGGTTTCAAACAAGTCCATGGAATAGACTATGATGAAACTTTCTCACCAGTAGCCATGCTCAAATCCATCAGGATACTACTGGCCATAGCCGCATGGTATGACTATGAGGTATAGCAGATGGATGTCAAAACCGCTTTCCTTAATGGAAAGCTACTCGAGGATGTGTACATGACACAACCTGAGGGTTTTGTTGATCCAAAGTATCCGGGAAGGGTATGCAAACTTCAAAGGTCCATTTATGGACTGAAGCAAGCATCCCGATGTTGGAATCAAAGATTCAATGAGGCCATAAAGGAATACGACTTCATACAGAATCAAGATGAGCCTTGTGTGTATAAGAGGACTAGTGGGAGCATTGTCACATTCTTGGTACTTTACGTAGACGACATCCTACTCATTGGAAGCGACATACCTACACTGCAAGGGGTAAAGCAGTGGCTGAGTAAGTGCTTCGCAATGAAGGACTTAGGCGAAGCTGAGATGATCCTAGGGATCAGGATCTATAGGGATAGATCAAATCGGCTTCTGGGCCTAAGTCAGGCCTCGTACATAGACAAAGTTCTGAAAATGTTCATGATGGGTCCTAGGCAACGTAGTGAAACTAAACCTAGAATCGCACAACTAAGGCATTGTACCTATCGTTGACAAGTAATAATTCTGGTTGGTCCAGGTATCGATCCCACAGAGAAAAATATTCTGCAAACACTAAACTACTCGGGTTCCTTGCGTGTCCTAGGCGGAACTTAATTTTAGGTTTGATTAATCTAACAACTATATTATCCTACTCCTAGTTGATCTATCCCAGCTTACTTTGCACTTGAATTTGGGTTATCAATTGGTGGTTTACCGACCTATGAATGCTAATGGAGATGGCTTTATCAATTAATTACAATAGATGAATTTAACTCAACAATTAACCCTTAATTATGTTCTTTCGATAATTCAACCTAGCTTGTCTAGATCTTTTAGGTCCTTAGCCGGTTTCCCTTATTTAGAGGCGGTCTCATTCTAAAGCTCAGAAAATAGGGGCACGTAAGTTCCACAGTGTCGTTAATACTAATGGTTTCCTAGGCGTCAATCTAGGTAATGCCACAAATATGAACTTAATAAATTAAGATCTTATGAGACTAGATTATCATTAAAGGAATTGCATAAAGAAGAGGAATAAAAATTGAAATTAAATTGCAATCAATTGTATTAATCAAGAAAGGTGATACGAATTCAGTGTTTACAACCAAACACAATCAATTGCGGAATCAAAAACTAACTTAATCGAATTACAAAACAGAAGAAGAAAAACTTATGCCCTTTTGGTCCGATTAATCGGATTCCGATGGTGTGAAGATGCTTGGGGTGTACCTCTATAGATGAACTCAAGCTGGAACTAAGAACGTCGCAAAAGGGGAAGGTTCTATGTAAAACTTCTACCAATTGATGGTTCAAAACTCAAAGAAATAAATAGTTTAAGCCAAAAACATAGCTACAAGTTTCTGCTTTTCACTCTAAAAGTCTGAAAAAAAAATGCTTAAAACTTCGAAAATAACCTATTTATACGGCTAGGTTAAAACCACGAGATAGAAAAGATGAAAGTAGGGCAATAACAGAATTCCAGAGCTCGGCACGCCGTGCTGGTGGAGATGGCACGCCGTGCTGTGCAGAATTATGGGTGGCATGCCGTGCTGGTGGAGGTGGCACGCCGTGCTGTGTAGATTTGGGGTTGGCACGCCGCAGTGGTAGGGGTGGCACGATTTCATGCCGATCCGCTGGATCCCATCCCTTAGCACGCCATGCCCTCATTGTGGCACGTCATGCCACCTTGCTTTTCAGCACTTCAAACTCTTCTTCGCCGCCGCTGCTCCAACTTTCGGTCCGGGTCATAATGCCTGTCCAAAACAAACATAAAGAAACATAACCGCACTAAAGCCACGGACCATAAAAACGACATATTATCCAAAATTACAAAAACACCCCTAGAAAACACAAAAAATACTAAAAGTTATGAAAATCTATCCAAAACATAAAAATCACAAAATACTCAAAAACCAAACAAACATTCACACAAAGTTCTGAAAAGGTTCAGCATGGACCGGGCCAAGAAAGGTTTCTTGCCAATGGGCCATGGGCTGAAACTTAGTAAGAAACACTGTCCTAAGATAAGGGAGGACAGGGAGAACATGAAATTGGTTCCATATGCTTCGGCTATAGGATCAATTATGTACTCCATGTTATGTACGAGACCTGATGTCACCTTTGCACTAAGTATGATGAGCCGGTACCAGCAGGATCCCGGGGAGGATCACTGAAAAGCTGTCAAGGCGATCCTTAAGTACCTGAACCGGACTAAGGATAGCTTCTTAGTGTATGGTGGTCAGGAAGTGCTGTCAGTTACTGGGTACACTGATGCGAGCTTCCAGACCGACCAAGATGAGTACCAGTCATAGTCTGGGTATGTATTTTTGCTGAATGGTGGTGCTGTAAGCTGGAGGAGCTCAAAGCAGCCAACCATAGCGGACTCTAAAACAGAAGCTGAGTACATCGCTGCGTGTGATGCGACTAAGGAAGCTGTGTGGATGAAGAAGTTTATCACTGAGTTGGGAGTAGTGCCAACTATCCAGGACCCAGTTGATATCTTCTGTGACAACAATAGGGCCGTTGCACAAGCTAAGGAGCCCTAGTCACACAAGAACACAAAGCACGTGCTCAGAAAGTTTCACCTCATACGAGAGATCGCTGAGAGAGATGACATTGCATTGCATAGAGTGGACACCGAGGATAATGTCACAGATCCTTCGACCAAGGCGCTGGCCTAGCCCAAGCACGAGGGTCATACTAGATCTATAGGGATTAGGCCTATGCCTAGTTGGAACTAGTGCAAGTGGGAGATTGTTGGAAATGCCCTAGTCCCAAGGCATTGGTCCTTGCATTTGTATCATACATTAATTGGATTTATGTATCATACTTATTTGTGTTATTAATAAAGGCATTAATTCATTTATTATATTTATCTTGTGCAATATATTAAATGAAGTATCCGATGGACATATCCATATCCATGATGACAAGTGTCATGCACTTGGCAGTAAGACCATGGATAGGGTAAACGATATGACCATGAATAGATCCGTAGTCTCTTCTAGTCATGGGAATGAATGGAACAAGAGACTATCATTAACCTGGTTGTATGGTGGTGTCTTACCGGTCATTGGACATGGAATGTCAACCAAGTTAATGGGTACATGCATAAGGGGCATGGCACTTGATAGATCCACTAAACGAGAAATCTACATGGTATAGTATCACAAGTGATTCTTGTGTAGTACTTGTATGGATCCTTTAACCTGACCATATGATGGTGTTACATGTGAGGTCGCATACTTAGGGGTACGTCTAAAGGGCCTGTAATAGGGTGCCAAGTATGGGTACTTTCGGGTATGTCACTTAGCATGGTAATACTATGGATATGCAGAAGGGATTTTTTACTTAGTAGTCCACTGGGAAGATATCACCGGCCTCTTGATGAATGCAATTGATAAGAGTGTGGCCACACCCAAACAAGTGGGAACTTGTTTGTGAGCTTCAGTGTATTCGGGATCAAGTTAATGTCCGACACAAAAGAGGGTGATCAATCCATGCCTCTGTGTTAGACACCGATATCAATGACATGGGATATACAAGTTTCAACTACAGGGTTATGATAACAGTTAGACTGCCATCTCCATCTTAATTGGGGGTTGCAGTGGCTTGCTAGAGCCCAACTGCAGTCTGCCGGCCAAAGGGCCGCTGCCAACATAAAGATGGGCCCACGGGATCGTACACATAGAACGACTGAACACAGACTTAAGGAATCACATGTATACTTGGAGTATATACTATGGAGAGAGAGGTATATATATATATTAATCATATTATAAAGATCAATTGGATTGATCCTAATAATAAAATTAATATATTCAATTCGCTCTTCATAATTAATTGGATTAATTATGAGATTATTTCCTAGGTGAAAATATTCATATGTATAGGTTTACATATGATTTTGTTTTGTGAAGATTTAATTTTAATTTGATGGATTAAATTAATTGGTCAAACTAGTTTTAATTTAAATGTAAATAATATATTACTTGGTGTAATATATTAAATACATGGGTATATTAAAATTGGGCTTGAAATTAATTTAAACCAGAATAATTAAAATAAGATTGGGCCTCAATTAAAAGATGGAAGCCCACACAGAATGAAAGGAGCCAAGCTGGGCCTAAATTCCCCTAGGGGAATTCGGCCACCCTAGGTATAAAAACCTAGGATGAAATTTCGGCCACCCGAACCAAAGATAGCCACCTTTGCCGAAATTCCATAGCCCCTATCACCATTGTTTTTGTTTTTCCAACGCTAGCACGGGTTATGTTCGTTAGGCGTTCGTGTACCTTGAAACGCACAACTAAGGCAGTGTACCTATCGTTGACAAGTAATAATTCTGGTTGGTCCAGGTATCGATCCCACAGAGAAAAATATTCTACAAACACTAAACTACTCGGGTTCCTTGCGTGTCTTAGGCGGAACTTAGTTTTTGGATTCGATTATACAAACAACTAATTATCCTACTCCTAGTTGATCTATCCCAGCTTACTTTGCACTTGAATTTGGGTTATCAATTGGTGGTTTACCGACCTATGAATGCTAATGGAGATGGCTTTATCAATTAATTACAATAGATGAATTTAACTCAACAATTAACTCTTAATTATGTTCTTTCGATAATTCAACCTAGCATATCTAGATCTTTTAGGTCCTTAGCCGATTTCCCTTGTTTAGAGGCGGTCTGATTCTAAAGCTCAGAAAATAAGGGCACGTAAGTTCCACAGTGTCGTCAATACTAATGGTTTCCTAGGTGTCAATCTAGGTAATGCCACAAATATGAACTTAATAAATTAAGATCTTATGAGACTAGATTATCATTAAAGGAATTGCATAAAGAAGAGGAATAAAAATTGAAATTAAATTGCAATCAATTGTATTAATCAAGAAAGGTGATACGAATTCAATGTTTACAACCAAACACAATCAATTACGGAATCAAAAACTAACTTAATCAAATTACAAAAGAGAAGAAGAAAAACTTATGCCCTTTTGGTCCGATTAACCGGATTCCGACGGTGTGAAGATGCTTAGGGTGTACCTCTATCGAACTCAAGCCGGAACCGAGAACGTCGCAAAAGGGAAGGTTCTATGTAAAACTTCTACCAATTGATGGTTCAAAACTCAAAGAAAACAAATAGTTCAAACCAAACCTAGCTACAAGTTTCTGCTTTACACTCTAAAAGTCTGGAAAAAGATGATTAAAACTTAGAAAATAACCTATTTATACGGCTAGGTTAAAACCACGAAATAGAAAAGATGAAAGTGGGGCAACAGCAGAATTCCGGAGCTCGGCACGCCGTGCTGTGCAGAATTGGGGGTGGCACGCCGTGCTGGTGGTGGTGGCATACCGTGCTATGTAGATTTGGGGTTGGCATGCCGCGCTGGTATAAGTGGCATGATTTCCTGCCACTCCACTGGATTGCATCCCTTGGCACGCCGGATTGGCACGCCGTGCCCTCATTACAGCACGCCATGCCACCTTGCTTTTCAGCACTTCAAACTCTTCTTTGCCGCCGATGCTCCAACTTTCCGTCCGGGTCATAATGCCTGTCCAAAACAAACATAAAGAAACATAATCGCACAAACGCCACGGACCATAAAAACGACATATTATCCAAAATTACAAAAACACCCCTAGAAAACACGAAAAATACTAAAAGTTACAAAAATCTATCCAAAACATAAAAATCACAAAATACTCAAAAACCAAACAAACATTCACACAAAGGACTCTAAAAATTGCCATTCAAACCACGAAATTGCCTAAAAGATAAGGTCAAAAACCGACCTTATCAACCACCCCACACTTAAAGTCTTGCTTGTCCTCAAGCAAATGAACTAAAGACAAAGGAGTAAACTTGCTCGCTTTTACTTGCAAATCCAACTAAGGGTTTAACCATACAAAAATTATAAACTCAAGAAGGTAAAGCATCACTTTCAAAATGACACTAGGCGCACCAGGTTCAAAACCACTCAATACCCGAACCTAACAAAATTTAGCTAGTCAAAGGGCGAGGAACAAACAGAGTTTATACGACCACAAAGCACCTCACAAGATGTCACTCCAACGCTCAAGTTTAAGGTAAGGCGGATGAGCACATAAAAACAAACAATGGCACACATCACATAGCGAACTAATGGCAATCCCGGTGAAGTCATTGGTCAAGGAGCAAAATCAGAGAACCTAGGGCTTGTAATGTTACGGCTTGGGATAGGTTTGATAAAAGGGAAATTTTAGGTATACAACTCCTACAAATCAAGTAATATATACAAATTGACTAAGTACTAAAGACGGGTCATGCAACTTTCAACTCAAAACTAGTCCTAAGAGTGTTTGCTTTGCTAGAATTTTTTTTTTTTGAAATTAACTTGACAATAAGAAGGCCTTATCCACACCCAACGGCCAAAACACGACTTAACGGGGAAAAGAAAAAAAAAGACAACACATGGGTCAAGGCAATTAGATGATCGCCCTAATCCTTTATTCAAACAAATGAACTGAAAATGGAAAACATATACCGGCTTAAAGATGAAAACCTGACAAACAAGACATGCGTCTACAAACTCCAAATTTTACGAAAAGAAGCCGAACATGCACATTGACTCTATTTGGATTTTGTTTTTTTTTTTAAACACAATTTTTCCATAGGACTAGATGTGAAAGAGTTGAAATGCAAACGGTGATTGACCCCAAAATGAATGAACAACTTAGCCAATTACTTGATTTAGGAGAGGAGGGTAAGAAAGGAAAATCAAAGTTAATGGTAAAAAGTTAGGATGATAGAGTTGGCTTGGTGAAGGTTTTTTAAGTCAAAAAGGTTAATTTAGTGGCTTTGGGTGATCTAAGGGATGATTAGTAGTTAGGGTTAGGCTCATTTAAGTCAAGGGGTTAATCCTAAGGGTCTCCACATATTAAGCTCTCGATGCCAAGTGCAAAACGACACCGGGTTCTACAATCTAGTGTGCCACGATTGTTTTTACCCTTACAAAGAAATAGAACCGATGTGAAATGGTTCCAAAGGCTAAAATTCTCAAAAGTGTACTAGGGGTTGTATGCTAGGTCGTGTGACTCAACCAATGTTCCAAGGCGTAATCCTAGCTCGATCATGCAAGTAGAGGTAGAGGGTTAATTTCCTAATGCAACCTTAATGACAAATCTAACCAATGGTTACCATCAAGAATCACAAATCACGCACAAACAAGCTAATGACTTGCAAAAAACTCCTAGTATCCCTAGCGAATTGCTACCAATCCAAGCACAGAGACTTAGTTTCGAGGGTGGATTAAGCAAGGTTATTCAAACGGCAATTGACACATAAACAACCTAAAAACACTATCAAACCAAAAACAAACCAAAACCAACTCCACATGCATTAAAAACTAAAGCCTAAATCTAACCAAAAACCAATGTTAAACATCCAAATATGCAAAAACACAAACAAACATACGAAACAAACAATCAAAAAGTGCAATGTAAAAAGAAGCAAAAGAAAGGGAGAAATCCCTTACCCACCCCACACTTAGATTGCACTTAGTCCCAAAAGCGCAATGGAAGAAGGCGCAAAATAAAGTGGGAAAGGAAAAGGGTTACCTCACATATCGGGAGCTAGTGGTGGCGGCGGCGGGTACGGCCACCCTTGGGCTGCACAAAAACGAGAGGCAAACGCCTCGACATTGGCGAGCTGAGCTGCTTGCCTATTAAGGCGGGCATTCACCCGCTCCTCAAGTATAAGCTGATGGACGGTTAAGCCTTCCAATTTTTCAATTATGCCATCCAACTATCCTTCGATCCGTCCCATAAAATCCAGGCCCACCGACACATTCTCCTCATCCTCCTCGTTATCCTCAGCTTCCTCACTCTCGTCCTCCTCATCTACGTCCATAGGAGCCTTTCCTTTACTCAAACCTCCTGTACTTGAAGTACCTGCAGCTGCCATGACATAGGAGCAAGACAAAATTCCCTTCGAAAGCTTCTTGGGAAGGATGCTATCGAGGTTCCTATAACAAGTATTACTATAAAAGAAGCACGCAATACAAGTTACAATATGTCCTAACCCTAGTTCTGACTTAGCTCTGTTGTGGTGGTTGTATAGGGCTTCCATGACGAAGAAGCCCATATGCACCTTAATCTCATTATGCATATGCCACAGTATTAAAAGTTCAAATGCATTAACTCGGTTGCTTTCAGTTTTTCCCGAAAAATTAAAACACACAAATTTGTGAATTAATTGCAAGATAGGGTCATGAATTTGGGAAGTTTTAGCAAACCTAGGTTGGTATACCCCTTGCCCTACCATACGCCAAAATTTCTTGGCATCCATATTCTCCGGCCATTTGTAACCATTCCCCTCAATACCTATGCAAGCCTTAAGGCCCTTAATATCTAAAGATCGTTCAGTACCAAATAGGTGGAATGTCATGCTCCTAAGGCCCGTATCAGGGTTTGTTTTGAAGCTTAAGGTGGAGTAGAATTCGAGGTTCAACTCCCTAAAGACGGGGTGGATTAGACTTCACAAACTCATACCATCCTAGACTAGTCAATTTAGCACGTACCGCCTCTGACCTATCTCGCACAAATAAAAATTCCCAATCGAAGGTTCGAAAGGGGGTGCTTTCTAAGGGAAATAGGGTTTTGTATCTTTTACCTTCATCATCCGAAAGTAGAGGAAAGGGGCATTTATACTTCCTGGAGAGGCTCGTTAAAGGGGCCATCTGCTGTTCGGTAGGTAATTCGTCGCTTGGCACCGGTTCCGGTGACGGGTCTATGGGCCGTCGTGATGAACCGTGTCTCCGATCAGCGACAGTCTTCTTCTTCATCTTACAATTGCATAACCATAAAAACAAAACAAAAATCAAAAACAAAAGAACCCAAATCCAAAGAAACCCTACTGTCATAAATACAAACCACTAAAAAGAAAAAGAATGCAAAACAATCACCCTATTAGCAGTCAATCAATCAAAATCAAAGTGAGAAAAAGAACAAACAATAACAAGAGGAAAGGAAGAGCAAAGCATGAATTCATACCTGGTTGCAAGGAGAATAAAGCAAAATAAAATCCTAGGTCAAAATAACAGTGGAAGAGAAGGTGAAAGGGAGAAATTGAGAAAGGAAGGAAGAATAAGGGTAGAGAGGGAGAAGGTGAGAGTTGGTTCTAGAGAGAGAAAGTGGAGAGGGAGAGAGAAAGTGAGAAAGTGAGAGAGAGTGAGAAAGAAGAAAAAGAAGAAGATGATGATGGTGGGTGGTTTAGAAAGAGAGAAATAGGAGAAGGGTTTATATAGGCGGGTGAATTGTGACCTAAAAATTTGAATTTCAAATGCTCGGCACGCCGTGCCAAACAAATAGCACGGCGTGCGGAGCAGAGTTTTGAAACTTACCTGGAAACAGCGTGAGGGCACGCCTGCGTACTGGATCGGCACGTCGTGCTGGCTTGAAAATTCCATATGTGGCACGGCGTGCTACAATTTGGCACGGCGTGCTGCTCACTCTACAACAATGCACTTTAGAAACAGCGCGGCATGTCGGCGTGCTGTATTGGCACGTCGTGCCACCTTTAAGACCCTATAATTGGCACGGCGTGCTGAATTTTGGCACGGCGTGCTACTTGCTCATGCATAACCCTCTTCCGGAACAGTACGACGGCACGTGGGCGTGCTGTATTGGCACGTGGTGCCACTTTGAAGACCCTTACCTTGGCACGGCGTGCTCTATGTCAGTCACGGCGTGCTGAATTGCTCTTGCACGCGATTTCGGAACAGCGGCCTGGCACGATTGCGTGCCACACTGGCACGCCACGTGCTACCCCAATCTCACCTTGGCACGGCGTGCTGATGGTGACACGGCGTGCCATCCTGAATTCTGCCAACCTTTACTTTTTTCCACATTTTGATCATGACTTTTGATTAACTTGCTTAATTACCTATTCCTACACACAAAAACACACAAAAACATATTAATACAAAAATTAATGTACAAGGGAGGCACACGTACCTCGTTGCTATGTTTATAGTCGGAATAGCTCGACTTCTACGTCCATGATTTCGCATTACACATCACGAAGGAGTAAGACTTGCTTCTCCTCCTTCATTCCTCCGCTGACGTAGGGCTTCAACCGATGCCCGTTTACTTGTTGAATTCCTTCCGGGGTTTCAATTTCCACCTTCCCAGAGGGATAGACCTTGTGCATGGTAAATGGCCCTGTCCATCGACTTCTCAGTTTGCCCGAAAAGAGTTTCAACCTGGAGTTATACAAGAGCACCAACTCCCCTTGATTGAAACCTTTCTTTATTACATACCTGTCGTGCCACTTCTTGGTCCTCTCCTTGTAGATCTTGGCATTCTCATACGAACTCAACCGAATGAGTTGCCTTAATCGAAGCTCATCGACTTTGAAGTTTACGATGTCCGCAAACCATGGTATAAAGGTTACCCCACACAACTGTTCATCGGGGAATGTGTAACGAATGTCCACTTCCGGAAAGGATACAGATCCTTCACTTGGTAGTCTTGACAAATGGTCGGCCACTACGTTCTCTACTCCCTTCTTATCCTTAATCTCCACATCAAACTCCTGGAGGAGTAGAATCCATCGAATCAACCTGGGCTTTGCATCCTGTTTAGCCAACAAATACTTAAGAGCAGCATGGTCAGTGTACACAATGACTTTTGATAAGACCAAGTAAGACCTGAACTTATCAAAAGCAAAGACAACAGCTAGTAATTCTTTCTCAGTCACAGTATAATTCATTTGAGCACCGTTTAATGTCTTACTAACATAGTAAATTGGGTAAAAATTTTGTTCACCCTCTGACCTAAACATGCCCCAACAGCTATGTCACTTGCATCGCACATAAGTTCAAAAGGGATTTCCCAATTCGGACTCACCATGACTGGTGCCTCAATCAATTTCTGCTTAAGCAAATTAAAAGCATACATATACTCATCATTGAAATTAAATGGGGAATCCTTTAGGAGTAGCTCAGTCAACGGCTTAGCAATCTTAGAAAAGTTTTTCATAAAAAGCCTATAAAAGCCTGCATGTCCCAAGAAGCTCCTAACTAACTTAACCGAACTTGGGCGAGGCAGTTTCTCAATCACCTCAATCTTGGCCGGATCGACCTCGATCCCCTTTCCCGACACCTTATGCCCTAAGACAATGCAATCCCAGACCATGAATTGACACTTCTCCCAACTAAGTGCCAAATTGGTGTCTTCACATCTCTGAAGCACCTGGTCCAAGTTCCCCAAGCATGACTCAAACTTATGACCAATAACAGAAAAATCATCCATAAAGACTTCCATAAAATCCTCAATCATATTAGCAAAAATGGCTAGCATGCATCTTTGAAAGGTGGTCGTGGCATTACACAACCCAAAAGGCATCCGCCTATATGCAAATGTCCCGTATGGACATGTAAACGTGGTTTTCTCTTGATCGAGAGGGTCCACTGGAATTTGCATATACCCGGATAGCCCATCCAATGTACAAAAATATTCATGCCTGGCCATCCTTTCTAACATTTGATCAATAAACGGTAATGGAAAATGATCTTTCCGGGTGGCATCATTCAACTTCCTATAATCAATACACATACGCCAACCCATGACAGCTCTAGTAGGGATTAGTTCCCCTTTATCATTTTTCACTACCGTCGTGCCTCCCTTTTTAGGGACACATTGAACCGAACTCACCCACTGACTATCAGATATAGGAAAGATGATACCTGTGTCGAGGAGTTTTATCACCTCGGTTCTTACCACTTCCTTCATGTTTGGGTTCAACTGACGCTGAGGCTGTGCACATGGTTTTACCTCATCTTCCAGGAAAATTCTATGCGTGCAAAACGTCGGACTTATTCCCTTGATGTCGTGGATTGTCCACCCGAATGCTCTTTTGTGCTTCCTCAGCACCTCTAGCAGCTTGTCCTCCTCCTCTCCTGTCAACAAAGAAGAGATTACAACTGGTAAGTCCTTTGGAGGATGCAGAAAAACATATTTAAGGTTAGGGGGAAGGGTTTTGAGCTCCAATGATGGAGGTTCCTCCAATGAGGATTTAGGTACCGGTTTGACTTCACGCTCCAGCTTATCAAACCGTCCCTTCACCCATGAGCATTCCTCAATTAGCACTTCATTCGCCTCACTTTCACTTAGGCCTTCTCCTATGATGCATTCTAGTTCACTGCACAAATTCTCACCCACACAAGCATCAATAGGATAAAAGGAGTCCACAAAATTACAATTTTCAACATCTAATGGATATTTCATTGAGTTATAGACGTTGAAACTTACCTCCTCGTTGTGCAACCTAAGAATAATCTTACCTTCCTGGACATCTATCAAAGTCCTACCGGTTGCGAGAAATGGTCTTCCAAGTAGAAGGGGCACCGAGCTATCTTCCTCCATATCCATTACCACAAAGTCCGCGGGGAAGATAAACTTGTCCACCTTTACTAACACATCCTCGACCACCCCCTTTGGTCTCGTGAGAGATCTATCCACCAATTGGAGGGTCATATTGGTTGGCTTTGGGTTTCCCAATTCGAGTCTCCTAAAAAATGATAGAGGCATCAAATTTATACTTGCACCCAAGTCACATAGGGCATTGGCAATCTCCAAGTTTCCTATCCGGCATGGAATAGTAAAACTACCCCTATCTTTGAGCTTAGGTGGGAGTTTGTTAGTGATAATCGCTGAACATTCCTTTGTTAAAGCCACCACTTCGTCTTCGCCTAGCTTTCTTTTCCCTGCAAGATGTTCTTTAAAGAATTTAGCATAAGAGGGCATCTCTTGGAGAGACTCAATCAATGGCATATTAAATTCTAACTTCTTAAAAATTTCCAGGAATTTGGAATATTTCTGCTCCAGTTTATCTTTCTTCTCCCTTTGAGGATAAGGAAGTTTAGGCACATAGGCTCTCATTGGGTCAGGAATTTTCCCTTTTTCATTTGTGCTAGGTTCGGGTTCAGAAATCGAGTAGGGGTTACTTACCTCTCCCGACTCTTCACTTACCTCAGTAGGTTGGGATGGAATATCAGCGTTTTGCACTCGGGCCTCCACTTGCCTACCACTTCGTAGGGTTATAGCTTGAGCTGTCTCCCATTGATTACCTTTAGGGTTTTGTTCAGTTCTACTCGGGAGTGCTCCTTGAGGTCTCTCCTGCGTCTCCCTACTCATTTGAGCCACCTGCTTACCCAAATCCCTACAGTATGCTTCATTATCAGCAAGCCGAGATGAGATGTCTTTTAATAAAGACAAAACCATCTTATCTTGCTTAGACTGTTGAGGTTGCTGTGAGGATTGATCATTAGGAATAAATGGGGCCTTACCTAACCCCTGCTCACGGTGCTCATAATGGAATCCGGAAGGAGGTCTCAACACATTTTGGTTATTACCATAAGACATGTTCGGGTGTTGATACCTTCTTCCGTAATTGTTATTGTTATTGAAATTTTGTGGGTAAGAGTTAGACTTATTGTACCTTTGGTTTCCTCCCACAAAACTTACATTTTCGGATAGTTGGGCGAATGGGTCGCCCAATGCACATTCTTGCCCGAGATGCTCCGCTCCACATGATACACACAACACCGGCTTGTATTGTGGCCCATTTAAATTCAGGCGGGACATCAACAGGTCCAATTTCTTGTTCACATGGTCCATGGTTGCATCTTGGCGCCCCAAATTCGCAGCCCGAACCTCATTCCTTGTTGGCATGTCCGACTGCCATAAGGTACTCTTCCTAGTAAGCTCCGCAATCAACTCCTCGACTTGTGTAGCAGTCTTCTTAAAAATGTCTCCACCTGTAGAAGAATCAATAATGGCACGGTTAGCTGGTGTCAAACCATGATAAAACGTGCTTACCTGAGTGAAACGCAGCATGTCATGGTAGGGACAGTTCCGCAATAACCGTTGAAACCTCTGCCATGCTTCATTAAGAGTCTCAGTCCCAAATTGCCGGAATCCCATGATATAGTTCCTTAACTGAACCGTCTTTGATGGTGGGAAGTAGTATGCCAAGAACTGTTCTTCCAATTGATCCCATGAAGTCACTGACCCGGGCCTCAAGGACTTGTACCATTCCATTGCTCCCCTGCATAGTGAGAAGGGAAAAAACTTCAACCGTACAGCATCTTGGGGCACCCCACCTATTCGGACTGTATCGGCCACCATGAGAAACCGGTCTAAATGATCATTGGGGTTGTCACTTATTCCGCCACTGAATAGTCCGTTCCCTTGGATCAAATTGATCATGCTAGACTTCAACTCAAAGTGATTAGCAGTAATGGCTGGGATAACCACTCCGGATCTGTTCCGGGGCCGATGTGGAGCCATTAGGTCAGTCATGACCATGTTGTCTCTATCACCACCCCTTCTTCTATCAAACTCCTCCCGCTCTCGTCGGAGTCGCTCTTGCTCAACTCTTTCCCGGAGCTGTCTCTCCACTTCCTCCTGTTGCTGATGATCCATTTGGACAATTTGCTCTTGTTGTACTCTACGGTTCCTGCTACACAAACGTTCAATTTCAGGGTTATAAGGTAAAAGCTCAGGGTGTTGAGAGTGAGTACGCATAAGCTAGAAAACAAACACGCACAGAAAATAAAGAAAACTAATTTGCAACAAATATCCACAGAAAAGAAAAATTATTTAACTATATACACAAGAATAGTGCCTAGATCAGCAAATAGACTTTTGGCTCAATGATGCAGAAAAATAAATTTTCCCGGCAACGGCGCCAAAAACTTGATGCGTCCTAGGCGAAGTAGTGAAACTAAACCTAGAAACGCACAACTAAGGCAGTGTACCTATCGTTAACAAGTAATAATTCTGGTTGGTCCAGGTATCGATCCCACAGAGAAAAATATTCTGCAAACACTAAACTACTCGGGTTCCTTGCGTGTCCTAGGCGGAACTTAGTTTTTGGATTCGATTATACTAACAACTAATTATCCTACTCCTAGTTGATCTATCCCAGCTTACTTTGCACTTGAATTTGGGTTATCAATTGGCGGTTTACCGACCTATGAATGCTAATGGAGATGGCTTTATCAATTAATTACAATAGATGAATTTAACTCAACAATTAACTCTTAATTATGTTCTTTCGATAATTCAGCCTAGCGTATCTAGATCTTTTAGGTCCTTAGCCGGTTTCCCTTGTTTAGAGGCGGTCTAATTCTAAAGCTCAGAAAATAGGGGCACGTAAGTTCCACAGTGTCGTCAATACTAATGGTTTCCTAGGTGTCAATCTAGGTAATGCCACAAATATGAACTTAATAAATTAAGATCTTATGAGACTAGATTATCATTAAAGGAATTGCATAAAGAAGAGGAATAAAAATTGAAATTAAATTGCAATCAATTGTATTAATCAAGAAAGGTGATACGAATTCAATGTTTACAACCAAACACAATCAATTGCGGAATCAAAAACTAACTTAATCAAATTACAAAAGAGAAGAAGAAAAACTTATGCCCTTTTGGTCCGATTAACCGGATTCCGACGGTGTGAAGATGCTTGGGGTGTACCTCTATAGACGAACTCAAGCCGGAACCGAGAACGTCGCAAAAGGGGAAGGTTCTATGTAAAACTTCTACCAATTGATGGTTCAAAACTCAAAGAAAACAAATAGTTCAAGCCAAAACCTAGCTACAAGTTTCTGCTTTACACTCTAAAAGTCTGGAAAAAGATGATTAAAAATTAGAAAATTTATACGGCTAGGTTAAAACCACGAAATAGAAAAGATGAAAGTAGGGCAACAGCAGAATTCCGGAGCTCGGTACGCCGTGCTGGTGGAAGTGGCACGCCGTGCTGTGCAGAATTGGGGGTGGCACGCCATGCTGGTGGAGGTGGCACGCCGTGCTGTGTAGATTTGGGGTTGGCACGCCGCGCTGGTATGAGTGGCATGATTTCGTGCCACTCCACTGGATTGCATCCCTTGGCACGCCGTGCCACCTTGCTTTTCAGCACTTCAAACTCTTCTTTGCCGCCGATGCTCCAACTTTCGGTCCGGGTCATAATGCCTGTCCAAAACAAACATAAAGAAACATAACCGCACCAACGCCACGGACCATAAAAACGACATATTATCCAAAATTACAAAAACACCCCTAGAAAACATGAAAAATACTAAAAGTTACAAAAATCTATCCAAAACATAAAAATCACAAAATACTCAAAAACCAAACAAACATTCACATAAAGGACTCTAAAAATTGCCATTCAAACCACGAAATTGCCTAAAAGATAAGGTCAAAAACCGACCTTATCACGTTCGTGTACGAAAACAAGGAGGGAATCTAATTTGATTTCTGTAGTCTTCATCCATCTCTAGAAAGAGATATTCCGGGTAAGAATTTAATCTCTTTCTATTTCAATTTTATGTTTTACAATTTCCACTTCAATTGCTCCTGAGACTGGATTTGAGGAAATCATCGCGTTCTTCCACTTTTATCGAGTGATTTCCGGTGAAAAATCCCAACATCTATTTCATTTATATCTTGTGCTATAACATGAATAGAGTATCCATTGCTTGATAATCATAAAACATATCCCAAGTCTATTCTAATCGTGGGAATGAATAGAATCACAGACTTGTATATTCGATGACTGTGTGGTAGTTCTTAACTAGCCATAGTACTTGTATAGTCAGTCATGAATATAGGTACATGTCATTGAACATGGGACTGGATCGATCCGCATAAGAAAGCCATATGGTTGTCGTGTCATAGGTCTTTCTTGAGTAGGTCTCTTTTATCCTTAGACCAGATTTTATTATATGGAATGCGGTTCATTTTGACATACGCCTAATAGGTCTGTAAAAGGATGATAAATATGGGCATGATTGGGTGGACCGGTGAATATATTGATATTGATAATGACGTGATGGAATTGCCACTCAGGTAACACCGAGATAATATCACTGGCCACTTGATGAGTGGGATTGATAAGTGTATGGCCATACTCAAATAAGTCGATTGCTTATTTGATTAATCAGTTAACTCAAGATCAAGAAATATAATAAACATTAGAAGAGGCTGACGGATACCGTCCCTCTTATTTATTCATATCGATGTCATTTGGCAAAGGACACTATAAGATTACTACCGGGTGAGTGTCTTCCAAAGACTATTGCATCTCTGTCTTAATTGGGGGCTGTAACGATTTACTAGAACCCACTTACAGTTTGTGGGCCTTGGGCCCACTGCCAACATAAAGACAGACCCATAGGATCATGCACATAGATCAACTGAGCCGGAACTTATAGAAATTGCACATGTAATGTACACTGGAAAGAATGGGTTAATTAATTAGTTGACATTCGGTGTCAAGGTAATTAATTAACATTGGGTTGTTTTAATTTAATTAATAAGTTTACATAATGTGATTAATTTATTTATTAATTAATTGAATTACATAAGGTAAATAGATAATCAAATAATTTTCCTAAGTAGGAAAATAAAATACATGCATTGTATATTCTTAAATGTGATTTAATTTTACTTTAGGGGTAATTAAATTCAGTCTAATAGGATTAAATTATATAGTATGAAATTTTAATTAAAGTTCATTTATATAATTGTAATCCTAATGGGATTAGGTTTAATTAACCTAGTTAAAACCCAATTGGACAAGGAGTATATTTAAAGGCACACTTAAGAAAAAAATTCAGCTCTAACCCTATTTTGTACGCTGTAGCCCCCTATAGCAGCTCCTTTGGCCGAAATTTCTCTTTGGCTGAAATTTCTAGCATCAATCTTCCAATCCTCCGCTTCTTCAGTTAACACTGGTTCCCGCTCGATAGTTGGCCGTGCACCGTATTTTAGAGGTCGCTTAAAGAGTTGATTCTATAGTAGTCTCTAGAATAGACGGATTTGGTGAGTTTTATCTCTCTTGATCAAGTTGATTTTATTCCAATCAATGGTAATCGAACACGATTACGTGAATTCTAGGAAATTTTAAATGGTGTAATTTGACTGCGCCATGTTATTTTTCCGATGACGAATCCTAACAATTGATTGAAGAAAAAAGAAAAAAATCAAACTATTGTCATTGATTGCAAAGGAAAAAAGAAATCTAACTATAGTCATGGATTGAAGAAAAAAGAAAGATAACTATTATGGAGGACAAAAATGCATGTTGCTGGAAAAAGTAAGGGAACTAATTACCTTTTTGGCCCTTTGTACTATTAGAAAAAGGTCTAACATGGTCCAAAATAAGTATTTCATCAACAAATTGTTAACAGGATATGACAGAATATGCTTGTTTTGGGTCATTTTGGAGAAAAAATGTGATTATTTAGTCCAAAAGTAAGGTGATTAGTGGCCTTGCCAAACCCGACCAGGTCATTGACTTCAAGATGCCTCATATCAACAAAATTTTTAATCTATGAACACATGTGTCCCTCTCGATGGCCAATACACATA
The DNA here is from genome assembly GCA_039660915.1 of Euphorbia tirucalli. NCBI lineage: Eukaryota > Viridiplantae > Streptophyta > Magnoliopsida > Malpighiales > Euphorbiaceae > Euphorbia > Euphorbia tirucalli. The sequence continues at coordinate 52,313,912 of CM077636.1, forward strand.
TGTTAAACAATGCTTGTTGTTTAAGTTAATATCCTTGACTCGTATCTCAACTCCAGCTTGCCGACGGGTTATATTATAGTATGCTGCCAATCGAGGATAAAGTAGTTTATGGAACTCTTGTGGGAGCCATAGACGTCTAGCAGTGTTAGGTTACGTGGGATTTTTTGTAACTAAAGGTGCTTCTTCTTGCTCAATGATGGGCACTTGTTATCATTCTTACCCAACAATCGGTTCTTACTGGTGTTCATCTTCCCCAACGATGGGCTCTCTAGTGATGGGTTCTTCTAGCCCAAATTGGTGGAGGGGGTTATTGGCTTCTTCTTATTCATCTTCCCTAATGATGGCTGTTCTTCTTCTCCAGCCATGGCTTCTTCTTACTGGTAAATAGCTTCCTAAACTGGTGGAGTAGGTTATTGGCTTTTTTAGTGTTCATCTTCCCCAAGGATGGCTTCTTGTTATTCTTCTTCTTCTCCAACCATGGCTTATTCTTCCTATTCAACAGCTTCCAACAACATGTGGAGGGGGTTATTGGCTTCTTCATTCACTGCTTCGACAGTAGCATCTTCATTCTGATCATTCATTTAAATGCCTTTAATATCATCAACAACAGTGTTCTGGTCATTTTGAATGCCTTCAATATCAATGGCTCCGATAACAACATCTTCATTATAATCGTTCATTTTGAAATATTGGCTTTCTCCTTTTCACTTTGATGTTTTGATGAAATGGTTGGTTGGCATTGCATAAGTATCTCAAAGTGATTGCTTGTGTTTAATATGACTAGTGTAAGCGCCGGAATTTTCTATACCTAAAAAAAAAGAAGAAGAAGAGTCATACGACTATCCTTACAGTCGTGCGACTGTAATTTAAAAATTACAGTCGTACGACTGTAATACCGGAGTAGTTGCAGGAGCCCATACCTCTGCAACAGAAAAATAGAGGAGAGAGGGTGGCACAATTAATGCACCGGGATGGATAGGAAGCAACCAGAAAAGCAGAGATAAAAAGAAGAAAGGGAAGGGAGAGAGGCTAATTTGGATTTCTGGTGAAAAGAATTAGAGAGAGAAAGGAGAAAAGAGAGAAGGAAAAGAAAGAACAAAGCAAAAACTTAAAAAAATTCTTCTTTTCCTCTTCTATTTTCTTTAGTTCTTAGAATTAGGATTAAAAGTTAGTAGAAATCCTTAGGTTAATCAATTAACTTCACAAACAAATCGAAATCTCGGACTTAAATCATCAGAATCCCAAGCATTTTGAATTTTTGAACATAAAGCTTCTGTAAGCACTGGAATTTTCTATACTTAAAAAAAGGTTTATGGTAGTACAACTGTACTTACAGTCATGCGACTGTAATTTAAAAATTACAGTCGTACGACTGTAATATCAGAAAAGTTGCAGGAGCCCATACCTCTGCAACAGAAAAATGGAGGAGAGAGGAAGGAGCATTAATTGCTCCGTTCTTGCAGCAAGTAAGCCAGAAAAGCAGAGATAAAAAGAAGGAAAGGAGGGGAGAGAAGGGGGACTTGATTTCTGGTGAAAAGAGATTAGAGAGAAAGGAAAAAAAGAGGGAAGGAAAAGAAAGAACAAAAACCGAGACTCAAAAAATTCTTCTTTTCCTCTTCTATTTTCTTTAGTTCTCAGAATTAGGACTAACTTGCTAGAAATCTTTAGGTTAATTAATTAACTTCACAAACAAATCAAAACCACGGACTTAAATCATCAGAACCCTAAGCATTTTGGATTTTTGGACACAAAACTCTCAACCTCAATCTCAAAGGAAAAGTGCAAATTTGTGTGGATTGGAGCAACGCCAGGGGTCAAATCGACTTGGATTAGCTCCTAAAAAGGTAGACACTCCTTTTCCTTTCACTTTTTCTCGTTTTCTGGGTGTTTGAATTGACCTTTTGTGCAGTCTCTGCTGTGTTTTCGTGCTTCTGCTTCTGGAAATTAAGAACAGTCGCACGACTGTTCTTGGATTTGGTGAACAGTCGCACGACTGTATATACATTCGTGCGAGCGTTCTTAGTTTCCAGATTGTGTTTCTTCCATTTTGATTCAAAATAAATTTTGGCGAAATCTTGATCCTGAACCGTTTACAGTTGCACGACTGTAACCCTCGTTCCAGAATCAGAATTTCAGTTTTTATTACTGTAACCCTCGTTCCAGAATCAGAATTTCAGTTTTTATTCCCAAAAATTTCCAAAAACCCTAAAAAATTCAGAAAATCCTCAAAAATCATCAAAATGAATTTTGTGTGTGCATTCACGACCCTAGATTCAATTTCCAGTAAAATTGCATTTAGAACAATGCCACGACGGAGACTCAGTTCTCCCGAAAATCGACCCACTTAATATATAAAAATGCATGTAAACCGATAAAATTGTTTTCAAAAATGGTTTTCCCACAAAACCAAAAATACAGGGACGTTTCAAAATGTTTTCCAGGTCTAACCGGACCGGCTAGTCGAGCCAAACCGATTATCCCCTAAATGCATGTCTCCAATTCTTGAACTCCTAATTCTATCTATTTGAGTCCTATCTATGGCGTGCTGTATTTTGTGCTAACCCTCTGTTTTGCAGGTTTTAATTTCTTTTATTTTTATTTTGAATGTAATTTAATAGATTAAATCATGTATCCTAGGCGGTTGTATCTTTCTAGATTCTCGTGTATTCTAGGCGCTTGTAAAAGTGAGGCGAGAGTTTTTATCTTTTATTCAATCGGGTTGTAATAATTTAATTATTTACTATTTTACCTTAACTTGTATGCGCACTGCATGTCTATTCATCTCAATAAAATTGACTTTAGAATTTGAAATACCATCTTTGAACATTGACCAATATTTATTTTAATTAGACACGAAGTAAGGGACTTGTCCAGACCCGAATCTCTGGATAGTGTAGCGACCGTTCGTCCGGTTCAGCTACCTTAAGAATTTCCCGGTTGAGCTGAGCTGGGTGGCGACTCTACAATATTCATTGAGACTTAGGTCTCGGTTCTTTTATGCATTAATTCCATTTATTCTCTCAAAACCGATTTTCCATTTATAAAAACCCCACGCGAGGGAGGGGGCCGCCCGAGATCGAGGCGATCCTTCCGAAAGGGAGTCCCGCGTCCCGTCAAAAACGCGTCGTCCGCTCACAGTGGTGACTCTACTGGGGAATTCTTAAAAAGTTTTCTTAAAAACTTAAAAGAATTTGACAAGCCCTGAAAAGTGTTTAATTAAAAGAAGGTGGATGATTCTCGATTGGTATTTCATTTTACATCTTTAGCTAGACATACTTGCATTAGCTTTAGTATCCATTTTTAGCCTGGTGGATTGTTGAAGTGTTGCCTTTGTTCCTCATGGTCTTAGGGGCACGGACACGAAACACCACCCATAGCCTTGTACGAACCCCTTCGTTCGGACCCTTGAGTGGGGAGAAGTGAGAAGTATATTTTGCTATGGGAACCTTGTTTATTAACCCGACTTGGACCGAACTCATATAGGCAGCCCTAGTTGGATTCCCTTAGGATACCAAAATATTTGTGTGAATAATAATATAAATCGCGCCTTCATCATCCCTGGTTGGTGATCGAAGTGAACCCCACCTAGGACTCGGTTAGAATATTTGACACCGACCACGCTTGGAGAAATAAGGTTGGAAGAATTCGCTTCTTGTGCTACGTGTTACACGCTTCTTGACATTTCACGACATACCATAATCACCATTTTCCATACATGATTAACATTTTCCATACATAAATCATTTTTGTGTGATACTAACCCACATTTTTATGCAGCCATTCACATTTTATCTTCGAGTGCAATCATTAAATCATCCGTTTGCCATTCATACTAACGATTTCTCTTTCAGCCATAACATTATATTTGTGTGATTAGTATTTTTCACATAGCATACATAACATCATTATGCGTGTCATGCATCCTAACCACGTTTTTGTGCAGCCATTTGCATTTCGTGTGTCATAAGCACTCACGACATATCACCTAAATTAAATTAGGGGCATTCCAAGGACGCCCACCACGATCATATCATTCCATCATATATCGGGTATCCTAAAATACCCATGTTTTGCCAATGCACCGGATTGCATTCGGCCATTCCACCAAATCATTTCATTCAATAGAGACCACAATGGTCCTAGGTGTATTTCCGTGTGACAATCCACACGATACATTTCATGACATCATACCCATCCATCATAAATATTATATGGCACTGTGATCCATATCAGGTTGCTTCATGACATTACTATATCATTCAAGGCCCTCCCCGAGTGCCAGATAAGTACGTATGTAGGGGCATTTCATAACATCCCAAATCATGAAAGGTGTTCCCCGAACGCCAAACTTTTATCTGTGTCTCATATGGCACATGACTCGCTTACAACATCATTTCATTTCATATGCTCAAACGCATCAGAACTCTGTCCATAGGCCGGTCCCATGTGACCATTTCATATCATCTCATAGACCTACAAAGCGTCGAACTCCATCCGTGTGTCAGTACACATGCGACCATTTCATGAAATTCATTAGGTGCCCCAAAAGCACCGAGGTGTTATCCGTGTGGCAGTCCATACGTGGCATTTTTGCATAGCACTAGGTGCACTTAGAATGCCAAAAAAAAAAAAGAAAAGAAGAAATGAATAAAAAGGTCACATTCATTATCATCCACATTCACGAAGCATCATCCAAGCATTATTATCCATACCATCCAACCATGCACTTTTTAGCCCTAACAATCTCTATGTGCATTAAAGCAGAATAAGCTGGGGCGCCCTAGAACCAGAGCCCAGGCTACAAGTGCACGTGAGAGCGAAAGATCAGTCGAATCAAGCAGCGCAATATAGTCCAAGGAAGAGGTAGCAATGGTCGATCAAACGCCAAGCATTGCTAGTGTTCTGAGGGCTTTCTTCCGATCCCAAGACTTCCGGGATATGCTAAAGGAAGAACTGAGGGCTGTTGTTAGGGAAAGCGGTGAAGCTGGTAATGGTGGAACTAGGAAAGAAAAAGAAGGGGAGACCTCTTAACATAGGGCTGATGCTTCGCCCAGTATAGAAAAGCTGCAGGAAATCGAGGCGGCTATGGAACAGAAAATGAAGGCCAAGTACTCTGAGTTGGATGAGATGCTAGCTGAGCTGAAAAGGGGAGCCAACATCAGTTTAGATTCCAAGCAGGGCGTCAATATGGATGCCATGATAAACAAAGGCATCGAGACATTCCCTGTGGGGTTCCAAGTCCCCAAAATTCCTTCTTACAGAGGGCTCGGATCACCAGAAGCTTACATCAACCTTTATACCCGTATAATGCTGACAGCGGGTGCTAGTCAACTTCTTCCCAATAACACTAGAAGAAGGAGCTTTGAACTGGTACAACTCTCTAACAGAGGAAGTACAGTCGGATTGGGAAACGCTGTCAGTGGCCTTCATCAAATACTATAGCTTCAACACAAAGATCCAAGTGAAGCTATATGACTTGGAAAGGGTTAAGCAGAGGCTCAATGAACCCTTTGATGAGTATTATCAAAGGTGGATGAACAAGATGATCTTGCTGAAGAATCACCCCGATGAAGACGAGCTGATTCAGAAACTAATTGAAGGCAGCAGGGATGTCTACAAAGACAACATGAAATTCCATGCTTTCAATGAACTCAGCGAGGTCTACAGCATGGCCATGAAGGTTGAGAGGGATGAAGAAGAGAAAGCGGCCAGTCAAAAGGGTGGCAGAAGCTTCAAGCACGGTCTGGGGTATCGATCGACAACTGCCGCTGGATCAAGCAGTGGATCCGATTTTAGCTTTACAAACAAGAGTGACCAATCCCCAGAGGATAAGCCAACTGAAGTTGCTGTGGTGTCTCACCAGCAAGGAGATCAAGCTGGAGATTCGCAAAATCGAGGCCTATCCCTGTGGACCCTTTCTTTGGCTAAGATTTTTGCGAAATGCAGGAATGGTGGCCTCTTGAGTTCTTTGAAGCCATTCGAGAAGCCGGCCAAGACAGACAAAGGCAAATTCTGCTCCTATCATGTGACAGTGGGACATCACATGAATGACTGCAAGCAACTACTCAGGGCTATTCGTCAACTGATCACTGATGGGAAAATTGCGGCTCCACCTTTGAAGCCCAGTGTGCAAACCAATCCTTTGTCCAGCTTTGACTAGTCCAATCGAAGTAGGCAATACAGCAGCAAAAGAAGACCCTCCGCATATGGAGGATGTTAGTTATTTTGATGTATCTATTTTGTCCTTTATCTTGTTTTGTGAACAATGCAGCCCACAAGGCATTTACTGTAATGTAATTTGATTTCAATTATTTGTGTGATATTTTCATGGATGGAACACTGTGCATGCATACAAACATTCATTTAATGTCTTTAGCCTACATGACACATCATTTCGTGAAATGAACCTAAGGCTGACCAAGAAGCTGCGCCACTATTTCCAGTCCTATAAGATACAAGCCATGGCTAAGGTGGATCCAATGAAGTATCTCTATGAAGCACCAGTATTGGTTGGGAAGCTATCCAGATGGCTATTACTCTTGTCTGAGTTTGACATCGAGTACATCACAAAGAAAACCATCAAAGGGCGAGCCGTGGTAAAGTTTCTAGCAAACCAACCTCTAGAATCAGATTATACGGAGAATCTGGAATTCCTTGATAAGCAACTAGCCATGGTGGAAGTAAAAAGATGGGCTATGTGCTTCGATGGGGCAGTGAACAGAAAAGGTGCTGGAATCGGGGTACTTATAGCAATACCGGATGGTGAGATTATTCCTTTATCCAAGAGGCTGATCTTTCCCGTAACCAATAATGGGGCAGAATACGAAGCATGCTTATTTGGAATAGAAGCTCTGTTAACCTTAGGGGCAAATGATGCCTTAATTGTCGGTGATTCACTTCTAGTGATCAGGCAAGCTCAGGGTGAGTGGGAGCTGAAAGAAGAAGCCTTGCGGCCTTAGTTGGAGCTACTACAGTTCAGAAAAGGTTTATTCGGCTAGTGTGAATTCAGACACGTCCCCAGAGATGAGAATAAGATGGACGATGCATTAGCGACTTTGTCCTCCATGTGGGAAAATCCAGAGGAAACACAAGTACAACCACTGGTTATAGCCACTTCCAGACATCCTTGCTTCGAAGTGCACGAAGTAATGGAATTATCAACTGAAGAAAAACCATGGTTCTTTGACATCTACCAGTATGTTAAGGAAGGTAGGTATCCCGAAGAGGCTAGTGCTACTGATAAGTTGATACTAAGAAAGCTGGCTAGTCAATTCAGAATCTTGGAGGACAAGTTATACAAAAGAACAGCACATGGAGTCCTTTTGAGGTGTCTAACAGAGTAAAAAGCAGAAGAAGTGATGCAGCAGGTACATACAAGATCCTATGAGCCACATATGAATGGACTTGCCATGGCTAGAAAGATAATGAGACAAGGGTATTTCTGGATAACGATGCAAGCAGATTGTATAAGAAAAGTGAAGAGATGTCATGAATGTTAGATATATGCAGATATCAGTCATCTTCCTCCACTTGAGCTATAGAATTTACCATCTCCTTGGCCGTTTCCAGCTGTATCTAATGGACATAGATTCATAGTTTTAGTAGTTGATTACTTCTCCAAATGGGTGGAAACAGAATCCTTCACTAATGTGACAGCCAAGCAAATGGTTAAGTTCATCTAGAAGAACATCTTCATTCGGTATGGGATTCCTCACCACATAGTAACTGACAATGGAGTACAGTTTCAAGGGGCAACATCTCAGCTACTTACAGAGCATGGTATTGAACATCATAAGTCCTCTCCATACAGACCACAGGCTAATAGTGTAGTGGAAGCAGCTAACAAGGCAATAAAGAAGATCTTATTAAAGATGGTAACCATTTATAGAGATTGGGCCGATAAACTGCCTTATGCCCTTTGGGGTTACAGAACCAGTGTCAGAACACTGACAGGAGAAACTCCTTATGCCTTGGTATATGGAATGGAAGCAGTATTGCTGGTGGAAATAGAACTTAAGTCACTTAAAGTTGCCCTGGAGGCTCAGCTGCCAGAGACTGAATGGGTTCAAGCCAGATATGAACAATTGGCAGCACTAGATGAAAGGCGATTGAGGGCACTAGATCATCTTCAGATGTACCAGCGTAGAATGGCCAGAGCCTATAATCGGAATGTGAAATATTCTAAACGGTAGCTGAAAATAGGTGACTTGGTTCTAAAGCAGCTAAGGCCTTCAAATGTCGATGTTAGGGGCAAGTTCAGACCCAACTGGGAAGGGCCCTATGTGGTGAAGAAGGTGCTATCAAAAGGCGCTGTCAACATCATGGATATGGATGGAAATGAGTTCACTAATCCTGTCAACCAGGACAGGCTAAAGCTTTATCATGTATAAAAAAAATCTGCTAGGCTGAAAACTCGAAAAGAGCGGTCTAGGCAAAAGTTAAGACATGAGAGAAAATAATCAGTCGGAAAACCTGAAAAGGATGACTGGTGACGGATTCTGGCTCAGTGTGGAATATGTACCATTTGGGAACTAACTCGTTTCAAATGTACTCATTTTGGCTTCATCAATAAAGTGAAGTGTTTGTTTAAATATATTTACATGGTTATGACAAATGCATAAGCAAAATTGTCTTGCATAAACATACATTTGAAGGAAGCGCTTTGCATTCAACTGATTGAAATCATCACATTGTTTAACAAGTGAAAATGCACTAAATAAATGCAATTTGAAATCTTTTGTCAACCTCTAAAACTCAGTTCATCCTCTTAAAAGAGCAATAAAATGGTTATGGTGACATCTCAATCATCTTAAAAAAAAAAGGGCTCGCTGAGGTGAAAACCGAAAAGGCGCCTCAAGCAAAAATTAGAGCAGCCCGCTAAGCTGAAAACCCATATTGGGCAGTTTAGGCAAAAGTTAGGGCATATGAAAAGCTCGTTGAGGCGAAAACCGAAAAGGCATCTCAAGCAAAAAAAATTAAAGCAGCTCGCTGGGCTGAAAACCCACATTGGGCAACCCAGGCAAAAATTAGAGCACTTACAAACTCATAATTTCCCCATAAAGCGGGAAAAGCAGAATGTCCCCAACATTCCACACAGAAGTCATCACATCGACTCCTCATAGAGTCATCACACAATTCCCTAGCAGAATCTACGTAAAGAACACCGCAATCGTCTCCCTAATCTAGTTGCCACACTTTTCCCCTGCGGAATCTCTGTAAGGAGCACTACGATTATCTCCCCAGCAGTATCATACATCCCCAACAGTCACCTCACTCTTTCGAAAATCACCAAGCAAAGCCCCGAAGAAAGCAAAATCAACCAGGGGCACAACATATCTCTCTCCAGCGGAAGGCGAAAACGTCAAATGACGGAAAATGCATACATATACATATGCATCATCATGCACTCATACATTACATACATCGATCACTTATCCCTAGCTAGTCTTCATTCTTGATTGAAGGGGCAAAAATTTTTGTTTAAAAATCTCTCGATCAAGGAATGAAGACTTGCTATCTTAAGTGTAGGAATTCATCGTCCCCAGCTTCAACTCTTCAGCAGATCCGCCTCCAGTAATGTGAACTCGGTATCGGCCCAGATAAACTTCATCATCCATTTCCCCAGCAGATCTGCCTCGAGTAATGTGAACTCGGTATCAGCCCAGATCGGCTTCATCATCCATTTCCCCAGCAAATCCGCCTCGAGTAATGTGAACTCGGTATCGGCCCAGATCAGTTTCATCTATTTCTTCAGCAAAGCTCGCCTCGAGTAACCTAGACCCGGTATCGGCTTATTTCACTCTTTCTTTGCCTCGGGTAACCTAGACCCGGTATCGGCTAAATCGTAATTTCACCCTTGTTCGCCTCGGGTAACCTAGACCCGGTATCGGCCAATTCGCAATCCATCTTTCTTCGCCTCGGGTAACCTATACCCGGTATCGGCTAAACCGCAATTCACCCTTCACTTGCCTCAGGTAACCTAGACCCGGTATCGGCCTATCCGCATCGATTTCGCCTCGGGTAACCTGGACCCGGCATCAGCTTATTTCCTCCCCAGCATCGCCTCGAGTAACCTAGACCCGATATCGGCTTATCTCATCAGAGGGTTCATTCCAGTGTTCGCGGTGCTTTGATTCACGCTCTCAAATTCATCATCTCAGGTGTTGTAAACTTGCATCTAGGTGTCAAATTTGATCACGCGAGGGGCAGCTGTAAGCGCCGAAATTTTCTATACCTAAAAAAAAAAAAAGAAGAAGAGTCGTACGACTGTAATATCGGAGCAGTTGCAGGAGCCCATACCTCTGCAATAGAAAAATGGAGGAGAGAGGGTGGCGCAATTAATGCGCCGGGATGGACAGGAAGCAACCAGAAAAGCAGAGATAAAAAGAAGAAAGGAAAGGGAGAGAGGCTAATTTGGATTTCTGGTGAAAAGAATTAGAGAGAGAAAGGAGAAAAGAGAGAAGGAAAAGACAGAACAAAGCAAAAACTCAAAAAAATTCGTCTTTTCCTCTTCTATTTTCTTTAATTCTCAGAATTAGGATAAAATTTAGTAGAAGTCCTTAGGTTAATCAATTAATTTCACAAACAAATCGAAATCTTGGACTTAAATCATCAGAATCCTAAGCATTTCGGATTTTTGAACATAAAGCTTCCCCTCTCAATTTCAAAGGAAAAGTGCGAATTCGTGTGGATTGGAGTGACGCCAGGGGTCAAATCGACTTGGATAAGCTTCTAAAAAGGTAGATACTTCTTTTCCTTTCACTTTTCCTTACTTTCTGGGTGTTTGAAGTGAATTTTTGTGCATTTTTGCTGTGTTTTCACGCTTCTGTTTCTGGAAATTAAGAACAGTCGCACGACTGTTCTTAGATTTGATGAATAGTCGTACGAGTGTTCTTAGTTTCCAGGTTGTTTTTCTTCAATTTTGATTCAAAATAAAATTTTGGCGAAATCTTGATTCTCGGCCGTTTACAGTCGCACGACTGTAACTCTCGTTCCAGAATCAGAATTTCAGTTTTTATCCTCAAAAATTTCCAAAAATCCATAAAAATTCAGAAAACTCCTAAAATCATCAAAATGAATTTTGTTGTGTGCATTCACGACCATAGATTTAATTTTCAGTAAAATTGCATTTAGAACAATTCAACGACGGAGATCCAGTTCTCCCGAAAACCGACCCACCTTAAATATAAAAATGCATGTAAACCGGAAAAACAGTTTTCAAAATGATTTTCCCACAAAACCAAAAATACAGGGACGTTTCAAAATGTTTTTCAGGTCTAACCGGACCGGCTAGCCGAGCCAACCCGGTTATCCCCTAAATGCAAGCCCCCAACTCTTGATTTTCTAATTCTGTCTATTTGAGTCCTAATTATGGCGTACTGCATAAATTGTGTTAACCTTTGTTTTGTAGCTTTTATTTATTTTATTTTTATTTTTATTTGTATTTTAATAGAATTAATCGTGTATTTAGGCGGTTGTAATTATTTTTAGATTCTCGTGTATTCTAGGCGATTGTATAAGTAAGGCGAGAGATTTTATTTTTCCATTCGATTTGGTTGTAAGACAATTAATATTTATTTTTTTTCTTTATTTTTTGTATTATATATTCGTATGCGCACTGTATGTCATTTTATATGCAATAAAATTGACTTTAGATTTTGAAATACCATTTCGAGAACATTGGCAATATTTAATTTAATTAGACACAAAATAAGGGACTTGTCCGGACCCAAATCTCTGGATAGTGTAGCGGCCGTTCGTCCGGTTCAGCTGCATTATAAATTTCCCGGTTGAGCTGAGCCGGGTGGCGCCTCTACAATATTCATCGAGACTTAAGTATCGGTTCTTTTAAGAATTAATTCCATTTATTTTTTCAAAACCGATTTTCCATTTATAAAAACCCCACGTGAGGGAGGAGCCCGCTCGAGATCTAGGCGTCCCTTCCGAAAGGGAGTCTCGCGTTCCGTCGAAAACGTCGTCCGCTCACAACTAGGTGACCTAATGAATTTTATAATGACTTGGTCTTAAGGATGCAAGTGGCGCTATCTCAGCAAGAATGCTTGGCGAATCTATTAAAAGAATTGTAAGTTAAATCATATCCTTCCAGTTGCCTATTATAGATTGAAAAATCAAGACTTAAATTATAGAATGTTTGTCTTCTCTATCTATGTTTTTCTTTAGTTTCATTTTAGCTCTATGTTTGTGTTCTCTATCTTTGTTCAGTGTATGCTTTTACTTTCTTTTTTTTGAGTTAAGTAGCATTTTAGCCCTTGAACTTTAAGGCAAAGTGCAATTTCCCCCTTATTGAACAAAAAGGCTTAAAAATCTCCCTGTAGTCTCAATTGAAGACCAATTTCAACCTTTTTTAACAACCACTCCACTGTGGCACAAACGGAGTTAAACATCACGCGTTGGACACCAAGATAACTTTGTACTCTTCTATTCAATTCTTTAATCTACATATGCATAAACAGAAAATAGAAGAAATTACCATTTTGACATGCAACAATTAATCATATGAATCACACATGATGTGCCCAACACAAGCAATAAGAACCTACAGTTGATTTACCTGCTCACAAAGAGCTCCAAGTCTTACATGCCCCAATCTACCATCACTTCTAGTCACAACAACAATCCCAACCTTCAATCATCAAAATTACAAGTTGGATATATATACATACACAATAAATCTCAACCAAGTCTAATCACGAAATTTCCAGGAATTCAATCCCACTGAATCTCAGATTCTGATTCTAAACTGTACCAATCGCAATAAAATAAATTTCTATTTTTTTTTAAAAAAAAAAAAAAAAAAGAAGAAAACAACTTTGTCGCTCTACACTGCACAAGGGAAGGGAGAAAAGTGAAAAGCAGAGAATATCCAAAAATTCAAAGCATCAAAAGAAAATGAGACTGATTAACAACAACATTAATGTCAACTCCCGAATATAGAAAACACACAAAAAGACTAACCAAACAATTGAGAGAATCCAGGAGAGAGAGGGAAGAAGCATTTTGATAGCAAGACGATTAACGTCTTTCATCAAGAAGTGACAATGTTCCAGATTACCATTCATGATGGACAATGGAGCTCAAGCGGGGAAAGAAAGAAAGTGAAAGAACGAGTCAACTCGAAAGAAATACGAGGCGACTTGTGAGTGTGAGAGAGAGAGAAAGGACAAAGAAGAGCCAATGTGGCTGGTCTTCACATTTTAATTGCTTGGAGTAACTAGCTCAACAAAGTTATAATGTTTATGGAAGATGGATCTTGGTCAACAACGTTTGACCATTAAAAAAAGGTTTTTAAGCTTTTTTATTTAATAAGGGGGATTTGCTCCTGGCCCTAAAGTTCAGGGGTTAAAATGCTGTTTAACCCTTTTTTTTTTTTTTTTTTTTGGTGCGGGTGTGTTTTATCAGTGGTATGTCTAGTGCGTAATTCTATGCTTTATGGTTTTGTGATTTTATTGAAAAGATTAAAGCTTTTGATGTATTTTGAGTCTTAAGTATTGATAATCACCTTTTTTTCTTGGTTTTGAAATATATATTGTTTCGAATATATAATGATATTTTTTTTTTATACTATCTTTGTTTTTATTTGATGTTTAAAAAAATTGTAAAATAAAAAAAAATAATTAATTTTGGAGGATACGCCGAGGTTAGACATGGAATTGATGTTCTTAGTCCAGCCCAAATCCGAATTAACTTTTATGCAGGCTAGGATGGGCTTGGACAAATTTTTTTATTGTCAAGCCCGACATGCCTGATCCAAGCTCACCTAGACCCATCCAATGAACTAGTCTACTTTAATCCCTATATCAATATTGCATGTACAATTAGAAAAAATAAAGAATAGTTAAAAAAAATATAAAGCATTTTAAGACCGTAGATCTTTCTAATTAATTTTGTTAATTAAGTCTCCATCTTTCAATTTCACATGTTGAACTTCCTAACCATTACGATCATACATATTGAACTATTGGGTAACAAGACTGATCATAAAACTTGGTTAAAAATATTTTACCCTGTTTGATATGCATGATTTTTTTTTTATGGTTTAAAAGAATATTTTTATACATAATAAGCTTTAATACCTTATCCGCCCATTGTACAAAAAGTCCTAAATAAATTAAAATGTTGATGTAACTGATCAACCATGTTTTCTTGTGGTGTCTTTTTCTCATTCTAAAGTAATATTGAGGCCATTGAATATTATTCCTTGGCACAATTTCTACTGTTATTTCATTAGCAAATAATATGATCTAAGATTTTGAATCTTTCTATTTCTTTTTTGGAAAAATTTCTTTAACCTTTAATTAAGGATGCCTTCAGTTTAAATTTTTTGTTACAATGTCACAATCAACCGAATTATATAGTATAGTTGTAATAATATGTGGTGGTTCATTAATTCCACATTTCTATATATGTACACCCTACCAATTTCTCCAATAAAATTAAACATTAACCTTATGGGTTTAGCCAAATTGCCATTCTGACTTTAATTCTTGAAATTAATTATCTTATTAATTTGACTTTTTTTTGCTTCTGACATCTGGGAGCTGTTTTGAAGGGATGTAACATCTCATCTAATTAAGATGTTTAATTGAAATTATTAGGTGCATGTTTGCTCCAGATGTTTTTTAATGAAGTTAGGTCAAAAACACCGTTTTGCTCCTAAACTAATACACTAATTGGTCTTTTGTCCCTTGGCCTTTTGATTTAGCACTTTCACCCCTGATATATCATAATTTAACATTGACTTATTGTAATTAAGTACATCTTACCCCTGCCGTTTTTCAATTGAAAACATTTTGCATAATATTTCTTTTTTTCTTTTTTGGTACAAATTATTTGGCCCAATTAGATATTTGATGCAATGTGCACACATAGGTATAACAGCATCTAAATTATAAATTTCTCATCTTGACCAATTTTGATATAATTTAGATATATAAATGGAACAGCGTTTAAATTAGGCCGATCGGGGTAAAAAGGCAATTGGTATATATGTTAGTATTACCTACTTAAAAATGCTTATAAATTGCTTTCAATTGAATTGCGACTAGCTATTATTTATTCTAAACTCTAACATCAAAGAATAGTCAATAGAGGAAGAGATTGAAAAAGAAGAAAAGAGAAAAAATATGGCTGAGGGAGCTTATATTTTACAATGGGTAGGTAATCAAAGAACATGGTGAAGAACTCTATCTTCCTCTGTGTTTCATTTGTTGTTTTGGCTTTTCACCCCTCTTCATTTACAATCATATACTTTGTTTGTTTTATCCAATTAAAGAATTGCACTAATATGACAACCTTTGATGAATTTATCGGAGAAATTGATGTATTTAGCCCACAAAGGGCGGAGTTGAGGAAATGCAATATCCAGCCAAGGTTTTGCTCTGCCATTGAAATGGATAACACCAGCACTTTCTGCATCAGCTAAACTTGTATTTTCTTGGTATCCCAATCCAAGCATATGCCAAAATGGATCAATTGCTTGTACATGTCCATGAAATGCTATTAGTCCTGGTGGTAATGTTCCTAGCTGCCACAAGCTCAACTCTGATTTCAAATTCTGCAACCATAGCCATAAATTTTGCTTAGTAATACTCCATCTTCATTTTTCCAGTTTATGTTCTTGGTAAATTTTATTCATTGATTCAAAGTTCACCGCTACCCATCTCTTAAATAAGGTAAGTTGCTGCTCTGTATATTACAAATCTTCCCACACAAATAGTAATGGATAATGGTTCAATTTAGCCCCTCAACTTAGTTGAAGTGTAAATTTATTCTAAAAAGTCCCAGAAAGATGGTCTAGTTTAACTACTCATGGGTTTAAAAAGATATAGTTATTATAGTTTAAGAATATTCTTCTACACATAAGTTTTCTCATATACCGCTACTTAAACTTCATACTACTAGTCACTTTATACTTCCATAAAGAAATTAATATATATCTTACACCTTTGTTGAATACCAATGTACATCAAATAGGGGTATATAGAGAAACTAAAACTTGACTATGAACTCGGCTGTAATTTGGGACACACCAAAATAGAAACATGGATTATCTTTCAGGGAATAACTTTTAGTATAATTTAACCAATTAACTTGACATTTGTGGTCAAATCAATCAAAATAACATGTGTAAGCATATAATTGATGACTTTTTGACATGTAAGTATTATATATTTGGACTAACTCGATTGCAAATACTAAATTGAAAGACAAACTGATATCTAAATTTTAGATTAGACTAAGTTACTCGAAGCTAATTTTAGGGCCAATTGATAATAATATATGTAAAATTAAATATGGAAATTGAATTACCTGTTGAAGCCAAAAATGGTAGGTGAGGCTAATATTGGTCTTCCTCCAAGCAGATAGATCAAAGATGTTCATGCCATAAGCCCAAGCACATTGATTTGGGTCAAAATGATTAGAAATTAAAGGATGGGAGAAGTTCAAATAGCTCTTAAACCGCTTAGACATGACAAAATGATCATCTCCAACACAGGTTTCAACTGCACCATTCACCTTTCCATTCATTTCAATATCCCATAAAGGTGATAGGTCTGTTTGTACAACTACATCATCATCCAGAAATACCACCTTGTTCAGACTTGGAAATAGCTGCAACAATTAATCCTCTCATTATTAAAACTAATTAACATTTTTTTACCAAATTTCATCCTAATTTTTTCACATTTTGAGCTCCTTCAGTTTTCCATGTATCACATTTTTAAGGAATGCATGTCTTTACAAAGAATGTTACATAAGCTAATGTTTTGTCCAAGTATGTTAAGCTTCAGTGATGAGGATCAATTTTATCTACAAAGGTTAATTTTATCAATATCTTACCAAAGGATCCTCAATGGTTGAAAACCATAACTCAATTTTATCTCTTTCAAGCGATTCATTCTGTAAATTTGTTTGGTATTTATTTAAAAATACAAAATTAATGAATTAATGTTTCTACCATACGGGTGATATTGAACCACTTTTTGTACAATAATAGTGAAATTGGGTTTCAAATGCCTTTTTGTCTTTTATGCTATCACAAATTTATTGTTTTGTACCTTGTCCTATAACCGTTACCCAGTTGCTCCATGTGCTATTAAAAACACTCCAAAATGGTTCAAAATAAGTATATTTCGTTAACAAAATTGCAAACGGCATATACTGGAATATGCTTATTTTGGATGGTTTTTTTATTAGTACAGAGCAAAAAGGAAACGTTAATAGAATAGGGACAACATAGCAAACCATTAATAGCACAGGGAAAAAAAGGTCTTTAAGCTGTAAATTGGTATTTTCCGCTAACTTTAGCAGAAAATTTGACCTTTTTTCCTAAGTTTGAAGTGAAATTTAGTTGATCCAAAAAAAATTGAGATGAAATTTGACCAAAGAAAAGGATGGTACTATATATCAAGTGATTTTTATCCTATGATTAATCTGATATTGAGTAA
The DNA here is from genome assembly GCA_039660915.1 of Euphorbia tirucalli. Lineage (NCBI taxonomy): Eukaryota > Viridiplantae > Streptophyta > Magnoliopsida > Malpighiales > Euphorbiaceae > Euphorbia > Euphorbia tirucalli. The sequence goes on from CM077636.1 coordinate 52,331,380, forward strand.
GAAAAAATGTTATATTTACCTCAGGAAGATGAATACGGATATGATTCATAACAGAATTATACTTAGGACTAAGAGCTTGTAGCTTAGCAGCAATAACATGAGGCTTCTCAGTCTTGTTAGCGACAATAGCAGAAGACCCTCCTCGGAACTGAGACCTAACTCTCTGGTCCTTTTCCATGGCTTCCAAAACAGGGACTTTACCCTTTGTAAGCCAATCAAAATGGTGCAATGCTTTCACCTCAACGATGGCAGGGAATAAAGGGTGCAATGAGAACCAAGCTTGCATTGGTGAATAAGTTTTCCGATCAGTAATTATGTGGAGGACAAATTTATGGGGCCGTAATGCGTTTTTGACTAAGGAAGTGGCCACAACTGAGGCGGCTAGGACGTTATCGGAGGCAAGGACAAAGTGGAAGTAAGAGTTGTCTACGAGCGCGGGGACTAGCTCCGGGGAAGGGAGCTGGAGGCGGGCCGCTGCATTGGTGGAGTGCTCGTTGGCTAGGCGTAGAGCAAGGCAGTGTAGCTGTTTTGGTATGCTGCTTGATGCTACATGTCTGTATAGATATTCTTGTATTTTTGCTGTTCTTGTTCTTTGTTCTAGCAGGCTCACCTGATAAAAAGGGGCAAAACAAAAATTAAACTCCAAATTCGGAAAATCGAAAATTTTTGTGACGAATATTTTGTCATGAATTAATATCAAATTAAATTTTGGAATTAAACCTCACCAAATTAAAACGTAGGAATGGAAAGTTAAAAATTAAAATCTATTAATTATATGTATCACTAAAAAATCTCGAATCAAGTTAGATAAAACAAATGTTATTAAAATCAGGCTATTTAACCGCGAACATGCTATGTATCTAGTTAATTTGATGAAAGATTTCAGTTTTTATAAAAACTGCAAACTGATAGTTTTACCGGTTCATTGTTTGGTCCGTTTTTAATAACATTAGATGAAATGTTCTTGTGAATACCCTTCTTTAAACATAAAATCTAAAGCTCTAGCTAATATATAAGCAACAAGATTTGATGAGTGATAAACACAAAAGATGAAAAAAGAGAGTAGTTCTAATAGTGTCAAATTCTAAACTAATTTTTAGAATTCAACCGGAATTTTATTTTTACTACTTTGTTCAGATTCCAAAAGATGAGCAAGTTTTAAATATTATAATTGTAAGCAACAAAATTATAAAATATTATTATAATAATATATTTGAGTAGGTTAGGAGAAAAAGAAGAGGGTGATACCATTTCCCTGAGCTTAAGAGCAAAAGTTCTAGCATCTAATTTGGAGTCCTTGATTTCAGCCATAAAGTCTTGTAATGTTTGAGGAACATCAGTTTTTCCTTTCAATTCATCTTGGTCCATGGGTTCTTCTAGCACTTTGTATATCACTTCTGGAACCTTTCATTTCATTTCCAAATATATTATATTAAACCCACTTCTATAATTAAATAAACTCAATTTATTATATCAAAATTGAATAAATAATAATAATAATAACAATAAGGGCTTCGGATAATACTGCTGAGTCAAGCCTTCTCCCCAGTATCCTTGGACCAAGTCTTTTCCCCAAACAGCCTGCCATTAATTCATATAATAATCACGTAAGCAACCATATAATATATAATTAATGATTATCTAGTAAAACTTGTAACTAAAAAAAAATTATGATTGTTAATTTAATATATATATATATATATATATAAAACTAAAATATTGTTGTTGTGATGACTATATCAATGTTAGTTGAAAGGCTGCAGCCAAGATTGGTGATGCACCGACCGCAGCTCATATAAATTAATACTAATTAAATATATGTTTTAAGCAGTGAATTCTAGCCAAATCACGTGTTATTTGGCTAATTATGTGGTTTTCAAAACAAATGTATACGTAGTTTGGTGAGATATGTCAGTCCTACTTTTACTAATTTGCAGTTTAATCAAGCAAACTATAATCAAATCTTCATCACACAATCTAACTGATAAAACTCAAAATTTGTTTCTACCTATAATAAATTGGCGCATATATACAAAAATGATTCTTCATTCACCATTTGACGAATTCTTTTGTTTAGTTTTTCATCAATCAATTTAGTTAATTATATTTAATACTGAAAATTACGTATTGAAGAAAAAAAAAATCTGATAAAGTTTAAGTGTTGAATAGTATGAGTATTACAGTTGTGTGATGAAATGGTTTCATAAATACTAATAAAAAAATACTCAATTTAAAAGACACATAAAATTCTAAAAAATGAAAAAGAAATATGGAAAAAATATATATACATTTTAGAAAATTATACTTTTATGAAAAATATAAATATAAATATAATTGAAACTAATTTATATTTCAAAATAAAAATTTAAACTAAAATATTTTAACTTAATTCTTCAATTTAATTTTTTTAAAATTCAATTTAAATTTTTACGTAATGTTGTTAAAAACTATACTTAAAAAAAATAAAATTATTATTATTAGAGTAGAATTAAACAAACCTTTCATGTGAAGTATTGTGCATTGCAGAATGGATAATAATTTTTTTTTTTTTATTTTTTTTTTTTTTTTGTAGGTTCATCATTATCTAAAAGAAGGTTATAAGCATTTATTAATACTTGTAAGGCAAATGGCAATTTTCGAGGGAGAAATAGCCAAGAATAAGAAAAAAAAAAGTTGAAAAAACATACGCCTTGAACAATGTTATTAAACTATTGTTATGAACCTTATCAGCCCTAAAGTATCTTACCGTCTTAATGGATAATCACGAAATTTAATAGAATTTGAAAATTGAAAGCAAACAGAACTGTGTTTGAAGTTGAAGTTGAATATATTTTGTGGTAAAAAAATAAAAATATTAATATATGAATAAGAAAATAAAAGAGAAAAATAAGAAAGGGTAGGGTACCTAAAGAAGAGCACTTGGATTGGGAACCATCAATGGAGTCGACAGTAGACAAGACGAAGACGAAGCGAAGGAGAAAAGTGAGAAAGAGAAGAGAATACAAAATGAAAGAATAAGAAAGCTTCTTCCCTCCAACTTTAACCTTTATGAATTCTCTAACTCCTTTTCCAGGGAGAACTGTTACATGCCTCAAACTGGGTGATATATGAAGCTGCATTTTTAATTAATTTCTATTTTATGGAATTAAAACAAGAAACAAGAAACTCAACCTCAACCTCAACTCAACTCAACTTGTCAATGGGAGTAGTGGGGGAAAATGAGGGAGGAAATGGGAGTAAAATTAAAGGAAGAGATGGAAATGGAGATTGAAGTAGCAATCACTTACCTAAACTTGCTTAGCTATTGGGCTATATAGAGATGTGTATCGGGTTTTATATATATAAATATAAAATATTTTAGGGGGAGAGCAAATTCAACAAAAAGGGGTTGTTAAAGAGAAAGAGACATAGGACTTAGAGAAGAGGGCTTTGTTTGTTTTTAAGCTTTTGTGTTTTCTTTGGCTTCCTATTCAAGATGGGAAGTTGAGAATAACATCACTCAACGAAACTATCTCCTTCTTCTCTCCTTCTTATCATCCCTAAATCTCATATATATTAATTACTTACAACCTTAAATTGTTTTTTACCCAAAAAATCAATGGTTATTGGGTAATTAGAATTTAATTATGTCCACTATTGTTTAAAATTTATTAATTAAATTAATTTGATTTTTACCCCTCCATTACAAATTGATAAATCACTTTGAGCATTTACGTGGTTTAAAAGAATCTATGTTCAATAATACTTTTCCATATAATTTTCCTAATGTATCCCATTTTTAATTCAAGTAATTGAGTATTGAATTATTACGATTTTCAAATATAGGTGTATTGGATTGATAGGATTAGGATATTTATAACTTCAACTAAGTTTTAAAAAATGAAATCTTATTATAATTTAAGATGGAGCCAAATGGAAAAGCTTACTCGGTAAATTTATGAAGGAGAAAATACTTTTATAATTAGTAATTATACGTCACAATACCTCCAAATTAGACCGATTTATAGCTTATAAATTTAATCCAAAGACAATTAGCAATCTACGAGTGTTAAAACGGGTTAACCCATGTCTCGTAATATTTAAAAATGGGAATGACAGGAAGAAGTATAAGAGTTTGGTGTAACATAGCTTTGCCTACACATGAAGTTTAAAAATGTAGCATTGAAAAAGGAAAAAAAAAAAAAAGGTTTATATTAATTGTTTAAGGAGTTTGACGGTACATAACTTCTAAGTGGAAAGTGACTCTTCTTCTCACTTTGAAACTACAAATTAGGACTTTTGTTCTTTGGAGTGAAAACACAGAAAACTATTTTATTCTTCTATAACAAATCAGTTGGGGAAAAACAAAACACCCTTAATACTATTGGAGATTTATTTATGTATCTTGTAACTTAATAAGTCATTTAAGATACTGTAATTAACCTTTAATTAATAGAATACAATCCATTTTTTGAGAAGTTGAAAAAAAGAATTGTTTCTTGAAAATTACACATGATAGGAACCCAACATGTGTTGAATTGAATTCATGCCAATATGGCAATGATATAAAATATCTAAGTTTCATGTTTGGATTCACATACCATTTCATTTATGAATATTTAAAATAAATCTTATATGTTTCATGTATATAACAAAATTTGTATTAATTCAGAGCCTGTTTGGTTCATGTTTGTAATTATTAATCTAATCATGAATTAATATGACTATCAATTAGCATGAGAAGTTGAGTCTTTATTCGCTTAAGTTAATATTTTTTATTTTTTTTTTTTAAGTATACGTAAAAGGCATGAAATCGAATTTATTGAAAAATCAATGTAACTGTATCATGGGCCCAATTAAGCCCAAGGACTTTTGGTCCAGTGGTCTTGTTTTCTGGTCATTGGGTTGGGTAGTAAAGATATTAATAAAAACAAGAAAATGCGTCTAATAATGACATTCCTATTTTATATTTACAATAGTAACACTTTTTTTTTTTTTCAAAGTATGTCCCAACTGGCGGCACTTTTGCCATTCTCATCTTCTTCTTCTTCGCCTTGCTCTCAACCTCTCTTTGCTTACTCTTTGTCCCTCTCAAACAAACTATTTAGTTGACTAGATTTTAATATCTACACGATATTTTTGCATCAATTTTGTCTTTTATTCTTATGCACTTCTTTTGCTAATTTAATCTCTTTCCTTGCAGAATGGTGTTAAAGTTCCGGTTTATTTTTCGATAATATGCCGAAAAATTTCATTCGCCGGATTCAGTTATGCATATTTTATCAATTCGGTTTGGAGCTAAGTTTCCTGAAAATGATTTATAAATTGCTTGATTAGCATGCGTATTTTCTTAGTTCTTTTATGTTTTTATAATCTTTTTTAAGGGGATTTTGACCGATTGTTGGAGTTAAGCGCATTGACAATTACACATATTAATATATCTGAAAGTGTGCTTATGGTTGATTTTATTATTATTATTATTATTTAAATGCCATTGATAGGTTTGTACGTATCTGTTTTCTAGTGAATAGATCCATTTGACTGAACCTGGCTACTGACGTGAGATTTTGAGTTTTGAGTATATACCTTGGCTGTTTGAGATTATCCCCCACTTGCTTCTCTTTTCTTTCTAAGCTCTTGGAAAAATCCAAATTTATGGGACTAACAAAAATTTTGCTTGTTTTCTTCTCTGGACGGATATCACAATGTTGTCTCCTAAAAATGGCAGGTAAATTCTAAGTTTTCCTTGTTTTGGAGTTTTGATTGCAGACAAATTAAATTGATCCTTGTTCTTGTTTAATCTACTTAATCTGTCAATGTATACTTACTTGTTTGTCTCTTTTGAGCCTATAAGAACTATTTATTTCTGTAGCTTTGCTTCCCCTACCTTCCAATGGAAGCCTTAGGTGCTGCTGGTGTAGAAATTGTTAAATGTACATCAGTCTTCTTTTACTCGAAATTTTCCACCCTTGCAAATTGCCATCATAACCTTAGAACTCTGCAGAATGAATTAGAAAAACTCAACTGCCGCAAGAATGAGATAGAGGAAGATATTAGGTTATACGAAACAGAAGGGAAGTATCCAATAGCACAGGTTAATGGTTGGATCAAGAAGGTTGAGGAGCTTGATCGGGAAGTGCAGCCTATCTTGGAGGAGGGTGCCAATATTGCTGTCAATGGGTGCAATCTAGGAAGTAATATGCATTTCAATTTCCAGCTCAGCAAAAAAGCAGTAAAGAAGTGTAAAGAGGCGAAACAACTACTAATAGATTCTCCCCATTTTCAAATTCTGGTTGCACATAGAAAGCCTCCTATAAAACCTGTGGAGAAAGAGGATGTGCCATCTCTGGCAGGTCAGAAAGCTGCAGAAGAAAAGTTGTCAGAGATTCTGGTGCACTTGGGCGATGGTGGGATCAAAAGGATTGCTATATATGGAATGGGAGGAATTGGGAAGACTACATTGGTCAAAAACTTAAACAATCTTCTAGAGAGCTCTTGTTTGATGGTATCATTTGATATAGTCATCTGTGTAACAGTTTCAAGGGATTTAGATTTAGGAAGAATTCAATCTCGAATTGCTGAAAGATTGAGTTTAGAATTTGATGCAGGGGAGAGCATAGAAGGAAGAGCTGTGAAGCTGCACCGAACATTGGCTGGGAAGAAGTTTCTTGTTATTTTGGATGATGTTTGGGACAAACTTGACTTGGACAAGGTGGGAATTCCACAGGGAAAAAACCAAGCCAATGGTAAGATATTACTGACAACTCGGAATCTTGATGTTTGCAGGGGAATGATGACAGATGTAGATATCAAGATGGATATTCTGGATGAGGAAGTGGCGTGGAATTTGTTTGCAGAGTGTGCGGGAAATGTAGTGAAGCTGGAAGGTGTAGAGACTCTGGCAAGAGCAATTGCTAGAGAATGTTGTGGTTTGCCATTGGCCATCAAGACGATGGGGACATCCATGAGGCACAAAATAATGATTCAGCTGTGGCATAATGCACTTTGCCAACTGAAGTGTTCAACACCTCATGCCAGGAGCGTCGAGGAGGAAGTCTATGCGCCACTGAAACTAAGTTTCAGCTCTTTACCAAGTAAGATCCATCAGCTGTGCTTTTTGTATTGTGGTTTATACCCAGGGAACTTCTCAATTGAAATGAGTGAACTAGTACAATGCTGGATAGCTGATGGCTTGATAGATGACAATCAAACTCTGGAAAAAGCAAGTAATTATGGAATTGCTTTAATTGAAAGCTTGAAGGACTCTTGTATGTTGGAGCAAGGTGAACGTAGAGGTACTGTCAGGATGCATAATGTGTTAAGGGATGTTGCCATATGGATATCAAAGGAGCAAGGCTTTTTTTGCCAAGCAGGTCTTTCATTGACTGAAATGCCCCAGAAGTTGCAGAAATCTTACACAAAGATTTCATTTATGAACAACAAGATCACTAGGTTGCCCAGTCAATTCCTGAGATGTCCTGATCTCACAGTGCTGCTTCTCCAAGGTAATCCTCTTGAAAAAATCCCTGATAACTTCTTTCGAGAAGTGACAGCACTTAGAGTCCTGAATCTAAGTGGCACTCTTATTAAGTCCTTGCCTCCTTCCCTTCTCTATTTAGTGGAGCTTCGGACTCTTCTTTTGAGAGACTGTCGTTGCTTAGAAAAATTACCCCCACTTGGGGATCTCATTGAGCTTCAAGTGCTTGATCTCTGTGGCACACATTTACGAGATCTACCTTGGGAACTGGGTATGCTTAGTAGTTTGAGAGAATTAAATTTGTCCCACACCCATTTCTTGGAAAACATTGAAGCCGGGACAATGTCAGGATTAGCTAACCTTGAGGCCTTAGATATGTCTTTCAGTGCCTACAAATGGGATGCAAGGCATAATGTAGGTGACAAAAAGGCAGCATTTGATGAGTTGCTAACACTGGAGCAACTTTCCATTCTTCATATAAGGGTAGACACTGTTGAATGTCTTGCCCTAGAAGATAGATGGTTGAAAAGATTGAGAAAGTTCAACATAAGAATTAGCAGAAGCTGTGACTCAAATTATCTGCCCATTCCACCTGATGAGAAAAGAGTCATTTTGAGAGGGGTTGACTTGATGACAAGAGGGCTTGAGGGGCTATTTTCCAGTGCAAATGTCCTGGACCTGGTAGTATGTGGGGGCATCAGTAACTTATCCGAAATAGTTTCCAGGGACTATTTGTATGGTCTACCAGGCTTGAGATCACTTACCTTATCAGGGTGTGATTGCATCACAAGTTTGATAAATGGGGAAAATATCCTGAGAAGCATGTTTCCGAATTTGGAGCATCTAAAACTTAGTTGCTTGAGAAACCTGGCAAAAATTGTGGAAGGCATGGTCCCTAAAGGAGGATGCCTGGGAAAGTTGAAAACCATAGAAGTAGTGAACTGTCGAAAACTGAAGAACCTGATATCTTTTTCTCTGCTTCGACAACTGCGAAACCTTGAAGAGATTAGAGTAGGCGACTGTAGGAGGATTAAATGTCTTGTAGTAGCAGGAACAACCCCTGATGCAGTGCTTCCGAAATTAAGAGTCTTAGAAATGTGGAATATGATTAGTATGAAGAGAGTTTGTTCGAGGACGGTACAATGGCCATCTTTGGAGAGGATTGAGGAAAGCAACTGTGCAGTGTTGGTGAAGCTTCCCATCTCAGCCTACAACGTGGCGAATGTGAAAGAAATCAAAGGGGATCTAGATTGGTGGAATAACATTAGATGGGATGATGAAGAGATTAAATCTAGTCTTCAGCCACGATTCCAAGCACATACACTTTTGACAGCATTAAAGATACAGGATAGGTAAGCAATTAAAATGAGCTCCAAAAGTTTTTTATACTTTGTTTTCTGTTTTCAAGTATGTTTTGCTGATTGCCTACTTTTGCGACAACAATAGAGATAAGTTGTGCGTTCAAGTTATCAATGTAGTTTTAACATTAGTATGGTGTAGTTTTTGTGTCTTCAGGGAGGAAGAAACAATGGGAAAAATAAGGTGGGAAGCATTGTTTAAAGACAAACTGTACGCACGCATCCATTTGGAGCACTGAAGGTATCATAATTTCATCATCAGGAACAGACAAGCAATGCAACAGTTCCCATGTTAAAGCTGAATAAATGTGCTCAAGTCAGTGTATCACCCAATTATGTCAACATGTAGTGTTGATGATATATGTATATATGCAGACCTCTAAGATCTCTTGTACTTTTTGTTGGTATTGTGATGTAACAGATTGGCCTGCTCCTTTTTTTTTTTTTTTTTTTTTCTTTTTCATGTATTCAAGGGTAATTTCGTAAGAATCAACCATTTTGAGAATTATCTTAAAATCATCTTGCATTTATATTGGAACAAATCAATTTAGTAGTCAAGGTAATAGAATTGTAAGTGGTGATATTTTTACCATAGATTAGGAATCGAACACTAAACGTAGGTTAAGTGCTCAGAAACCTTTGGAGCCCCTTTTTTTTTTTTTTTTTTTTTTTTTTTTTTGTTACGAAGACCAAATCTAGCAGCTCTGCAAACCCAAACTGCACTGAAAAGAACAATCTTTCTAATCTTCAAACAAACTACCAACTTGAATAGGAGTATTACCAATGATATGCACATCTCTGACGCAACTACCCGCCAGCCTAGCAAGCCTATCAGCAGTTCTATTAGATTCGCTAAGAAAAAAAAAAAACCATTGATTGAGCATGAAATGGCATCCCTCCTGATAACATAATTTTTCTTTATCATCAAATATATATGAACTAAACGTCAGTTCATTAAACGACCATGGGGAGGGTCATGACGGGAGAAGGCATTGATAAAGCCATGGACGGATGCTTTTGGGGAGCTGCAAAGATCAATGCCTTCGGTTTATGACACATAGATTAGAAGGTAACAACATGAACTCCTGTTTCTTTCGTTGCTCTTTGTTTCCTGAGGATTTCTCCATCGTTGCATCCCTGCTTCTGAATCATTGCTGGGGGACGGCATCACGGCACTAGTACCCTTTCTGCTTCTGGTTAACTTATTTGGAAAGCATTTGGGAATTATATGCAGAGAAGGTGACTTACGGCCATGTCTACAGCAAGAGGTGTCATCAACTGCAATCTTCTTTATCAGTTGCCTCTCACTACGCCGGATTCAAATGATATAAATTTGAGTTTAGATGATTTCTAAACTTACAATTTTACTATTCAATAACATTCATTTGCTGTCACAAGTTCTGATAAAAAATAAAATAATTGGAGGAAAGTAAGCATTCTAATTGCACAGTTGTCTGTATATGTACCACTATGAACAAAAAAATCTGGTCCTTTCCCCAAAAAGGGGCATCCCACCCAGTTATCAGCAGCAATATATATCACGAAATAAATAAAATAACCGCAGCTATAAGTTAAGCTATATTTATTTACACATTACAACTGATTTTTAAGAATATATATGGTCTGTTATTTACAACATCAACAGAAGACTGGAAACCCAACAGACATATTTATCCACATTTCCTCTTCATAGTCAAGCCCTCTCCGCCTCTCACTTCTCGTCTACAATTCCATCCCATGTATATTAACACAGTTAATGAACCTCCAAACCACAATAAAAGAATAATTTCACACCTGAACCAAAGCAATCATTGCTTCAGCATCCGACTCTAATCATATACCTTTGCTTAATTCAGCATAAAAAATAAGCGGCACCCGACATATAACATGCCATCATACTCCAAGCATCTCGATAAAGCCAACTAAATAGCTCTAAATGTGAGATACAGTATATTACCTCTAATCAAACTCACCGCCCTCCTTTCCAAAATGGTTCTGCAATCTTGGGCCTCCGTTGTAACTATTTACAAAGATGAGATGAGCTTCTGGTCTTGAGCTCTGTCTAGTATTTACATTTTCTAGTTGAGTATTTGTTTTAGGGTTGACACTATTATTTACAAAGTCCATGGCTTCTGCGGTCAACCTAGGCCCATTCCACCCAGTTTCTTCAACTCCATTCTGAAGTTCAGCAGCTAAAGCACCACAATCAGTCATGGAATCAAGTGAGCCAGAACTGCTCCTATGTGAGAGCCTGCCATTTTCGGACCTCTGATGTTGCAGATGCCTATTAATATTATTATCTAACACAGGCACCCTGTATGAAAGTTCAGGAGTCAAAATTAACATGACAGGAGCCAAGTAATAGGAGCAAGATTGATCAGGTAAAAGTAGCAACCTCTGCAGTACCAAGCCAATAAAATTCATTTTTGGGTATAGTATCATTTATTCAAGTATCTATGATGGCCATTTATCACCTAAACATCCCACAAAAAGATCTTCAATAAGTAGATCAAATACGGTAACAGTGTTGATAAATACGCTAGGCGACCTCAAGGTGATGAGACCTCCAATCGCCCCAGGCACTAGGCCCTCGCCTTAATTAAGCAGTACTTGTTAAATTAAGGGTAAAAACAATAATATAACAATTTAAGTTTTATTAAATAAACATAGAATCCCATTAGTTATATATGATTATGTTTTTCAAGTCTGAAGATTCAGAAACAAAAGGAGAACAAACAAAAAGAACATAGTTTTCCCAATCTACAAAAATAGAATTGAACTTGTTGCGTTGGTCTGTACAAGAACTCTTTCTAAATCAATCATCCTTTTTACTTATAAAGCTAGTTGTGATTCTTTACTTATTATATTTCTATTTGTTGTAGAGCTGCATTAACCTGCCAGTTCTCTTGCCAAAATCTGCATCTTTGATGCTCTTTTCCTTGTACTTTCTAAAGCTGCAGTAATCTTGCAACTTTTCCTTTCCCATATGCAGTCTTTCCTTCTTAAATAAAGAGATATATATCTCCAATCAATATTATGCAATCTCATGTTTCCTATTCCTTCACTTTCCTTTAATATGTTTAATTTGTTTTGGAAACTATGATATTTTTTAAAACCAGATCAATATTTATGGTTCTATTTCCTCAATTATATATTCTCTCCAGCCTTTACAAAATCCTTAAAATTATTAATGTTTCCTACTTTCCTTTCAAAAACAGCATCGAAAATTTCCAAGAAAGTCAAAATTACAGCAGCACGCCTTCTCTATGACCAGAGCCTGGGCGGAGGCACTCACCTAGGCGGTGCATCACTCAAGGCATTTTGCATAAGGAGGTCAGAGGCGCAAGCGCCTCGCCTCGCCTGAGCACCTCTCACACTTTTAACAACACTGTACAGTACTATGAATCCAGAAAAAATTTAGAACACACTTGGCACACCACGTCATCAGTGCACCAAGCCAATAAATCATGCAATGTAATATATTTCAGGATCTAGGGTTTATAGTTTAGGGTCTATGATTTTATTTAAATAATCAACTATTAAATAATTAATCAATTGATTACACATTGTTATTTTCCTATCGGTTAAAATATGAGTTGTTATGATTTTATTGGCTTGGCACATGGATGACGTGTGTTTAACTTATATTATGAGCCCATGTTACCAAATGTAGGTCAGCAAAGTTTCAAAATATCTTAGTACGAAGAAAAATATTCAGAAAGCAAAAATGGAAAAAGAAAAACTTCAGCACCTTGCATATCGAAGATAGTCAAAAACTGGAACTAAATCCTTTGATCGTGCTTCTATTGTGCGAGTTGGAATCCTTTCAACCTCAACTTCCCCCAACATTGTGCTTTCCCCATCTACTTTGATCCCCTCTGTCACCATCGATTGAAAGTATATCTGTCAAACAGTTAACAAGAACAAAGGGACAAGTCACCGACCAGCATAAAACAAGAATAAATCAATTAACATTTTCTAATTGCATGCTGAACAGTAATACCTCAGGCTTCCCCCATAAAGGGATGCGGGGTTGATGCATTTGCAGTTCAGCTTCTGATATATACAAATGATGATTCTCTTCAGGGCTGATCTTTGCTTTTCTAGCTTCTCCCCTACCTTCGGGAAAAACACTATTGCTTTTTTTCTTACCTTCAGGATATATCTTGTTGCCTTCCGAATTCCCATTCTCACCATATATGTCAACATTATCATCCCGCTCTCTTCTATTGTGTTTTTGACAAATATTCCACTTCTGGATTGCATCAACTACTAACCGTCCATCACTTTCTGGAACTGATTCATAAGTGGTGCCCACTCCGGGCACAACAGCTGTTGGATCTATTGGGCCCAATATCCGTAACAAATATTGTATCATACAACCAGAAGGAGAAAAAACAAGAAGATGGTTCTTTGTCTTCAAAGTGGTACCATCCACATACGAATTGTTGTTACCTTTGCAGTTATGAAATGATGAAGCAATGGCCCCTGAAAGGGAATTGGACCTGCCTGTAGCTGCTGCTGCAGCACCAGTTACAGTGCTCCTCCAGCCATTATTTCCATTCCTTATCCTGCTCACAACAGACAGTGTTACAGGGGGACCAGATGCACACAGGTTCTGTTGATTATGCATTGGGAAACTTGAACTAGGTGGCCAATGAACAGCTGACTTAGTCATTACACCAAGTCCGCCATTTTTAGTCGTATAATTAGCATCCAAATTCTGAAAGTTCACTGATCCTCCAAAGGGGTTAATAGCAAATAAATGACTTGTTCCCCTCGAAGAACTTATCATAATCCAATTGCTGTCATCGCTGAAGCTGATGTCTTGTATAACCTGGGTTTATATTTAGGAAAAACAATAAATAAATATACAACTGTGACATCATATGCCAACAAGGAAATACTTTCAATCATGAGGAAAAAACTTTATGCTGCTCTTACTGCATTGGTCAATCCACGTTGCAGCCGGTAAAGATGTGAATAAGATGCACTGGCATCACCTGTGGAAGAGCTTCCTTGCAGTCCAGGCATTATTTTAAAAACATTTATGTTATGACCATGAACTGACGCAGTAACTAAAAGGGTCCCACTAGGATCGAAGCACAAGGCAGAAATAGGACTCTTGTGTGCTCTAAATTGAGCAATGACAACTTTACCAACGATATCCCTGACAACAACCTGATTAACACAAGAAAAAAAAGAAGTGTAAGAGTGAGCACATAATAAAGCATACACACACACTCACACACACACACATAGAGCAAACAAGAAGAGCATCAAACAGTTACGGATCTATAAATATGTGAAAGTAGGAAGCCCTATAATATAAATACAAAAAAATTATTTGCAAATGATGGCAAAATCCTCTTTTTAAGTCCCTAAACTTTAAGGGAATGTGTTATTTAGCCCCTCAACCGGAAAATATTCCATTAAGCCATTAATTTTTCAAATTTAAATCCACTATATCCTTTCTTTAACCAAGTGTTTGAAAAAACATTTTTTATTTTACTAAAGGATTTAATAGAATAAAAATAGTAAAGTTCAGGGACTTAACATTGTATTTTTGTCGCTTAAAAAAACTTGTGTCATATGCAACCACATGCATTTGACAGCACATGTAATACACAAGCATCAATTGAGTTTAAAAAAAATGGCACAATAGGGTCAAATTTGAAAGACTGGGAATATTTTTGCAGTTAAAGGCTCAATGGATGAATTTGATGTTAATTATCAAAAGATAGTAAAATGCACTTCAATAATGCACTTCAATAAGAAATAGAGTACACTTTTACTAGGATTTTTGAATTATTTTGTTGTTATTTGAATGTTCTTTGGTTTGTGTCTGCTGTTGTTTTTGTCGGTTCCCTTAGAAAAGTTGATAGATCTTTTCAATAATGTGAAAAATTAATCTGTCTTTTGCTTAGTGGAGTCCATTTTAAACAGATTCTTCTTTTTAAATTTTGAGGAGACAATAAGACGCGAGGAGACTAGTTATTAAATTAAAAAAGGAAACATCCAATGACTAGGCGGAAATTACAATTCAGGAGTGGGGCACAAATTTAAAAAAAAAAAATAGTAGGGTATTTACAGTTTTCTAATAATACTACAAAGAAAACATAAAATTCAGTAGGCGCACTCGCCCCTACCCTATATATTGACTATTGGCATTGAAAGATGGAACGAAATAAAAGGAGCAGTTACATACCATTCCAACATTCTCTGCATCAGGTAAATGGCCATTAACAACACCATTGCCTTTCCAGCCAGAATTCCCTGATTGAGGGAAACCATTGGAATCAGGTCGAAGCTCTGTGTAATACCTCGACAATTTCTTGTAACCAATGTCTCCTAGCGTCACTATTCCAGCCGCCAGTTGTTTGCTTGATTCTTTTGCATAATGTGCAACTAAACTCCCATTCGAATTAAAACCAGAAAAACTTGCAGAAGGTGTTAAATGCTGTGGGCTCACACGTCCAGTATTGGAGACCGCAACTGGACTTCCACTATAAGCCAGCCACCTGGGACCAACTGCAAGAGGTCCGTATCCCATGCCTCCAGTGCCTGAAGTGACTATAGAATTTGTAAGAATAGTATATTCCCTCTCCAACGTTGTGGCATCAAAACAATGTATCTGCAGCACATAAAACAAATTTATAATCCATAACCTAACAAGACAAACTAAAAGTGTATTAAAATTTTGGATAAGCCTACCTGAGCTGCTTGAGAAATAGCAACAATTCGAGAGCTGCACCTCACAGAATAAACAGCTGATCTGAACTTGAGAGTGTGAACATAAGATTGAGATCGTAATGAATAAAACCTAACAACAGTGGGCACAACACAATCATTGCCTGAATCATGGCAATTAGGGCTGCTCCCATTGCATTGACCAGAAAATCCATCTGCAACATTACTAGCTCCAGAAAGTGCCCCATCAGTACAAATAACAAGAATTGGTCGATTTTCTGCAAATTTGTCATCAGATTTCTTTGATGCTAGAGGTTTTGGAAGCAGCTGCATGAACGAAACAGGACCATCATATCTAGAAACAAGATCACGAACATTATCTGCTTCCTCAACATCCCAAACCTGGAAGCCAGACCGATAGCCTAACAACAGAACTCGTCGAATCACATCATTCTCATCTTCTAACTTGTCAAACCCAGCCCACTGGACCTAAGAGTCACCAAAATGGATTATGATAAGAACCATAAGTAACGAAGAATATTAGATTCACAAAGCCAATAGGAAAAACAAATGTCTTGCACCCTTGAAATTTCGTAGTCTATCTATGGATTTGTCATTGCATTGACTATAAAATTATTTTAAGACATGTTACGGAATTTTGTCACTTTTAAGGCCTAACAAAAATTGCATGATACTATTTGGATCAAAAGGATCTTATTGTGAATGCTAAATGAAAAAAAAAAAAAAAAAAGAAAAAAGAAAAAATCAACCATGAAGAGTAAAACTTAACACCTTGCATGGAAAAGGGTGAAAGTATATTATATATATATATATATATATATATATATATAGAGAGAGAGAGAGAGAGAGAGAGAGAGAGAGAGAGGCAAGAACGTTAATGGAAATGAGACATCTATACTTCCGAACACTTATTTTAGGGACCTAAGGATATTTATAATCAGCTGAACTGTCAGACATCCCACTCTTGACAAAATTTATTGAAAGAGAGAGGTTAATAAACCCTTCTTTGTTATCATTCATGCCAATCCTTAGTTCTGATTAAGCTCTCTTTCTTTTCAATATTCACAAACCGTGTAACAGTAACAATAACGACCTTGCATGTCCCACTATGTCTTGGTGGGAAGGGCATCTCTCCCCAAACGTGAAGCTTAGGGCTCGAGTATCACTAGGACCAAATACTACACCCTTTTTAAGAATGAGATTTGTCAAATATATACCCAAGCCTAAACAGAAGTCTAGATATAGCAAAACTATCTTACAGCAGTAAACACAACAAATAGCTATTAAGAAGAAGCATGACAGGCACACCAAATATCACATCAAATTGAAATTGCACAGAACACATATGAAAAGACGGAAATCTTGTTCAAGACCTTCACAAAAGACAACTCCACAGCTTTAAGAACTCAGAATCACAAAAATGAAAAATACTAGAAACTGTATATTTTGCTTAGCATTTTTTTCATCTTAATGATTCAACAGACTTCAATATTGAAGCTAAGCCTACTTCTAGTTATTGCATTAAAAATATCTTACAATATAACTTTGACACTCCAAACAAATCAACAAACTCCTTCTATAAGCATGCTAAGTTATAATGCTCACATCAAACTGATAGAAAACACATTTTCTAGGACCATTATCAGCCCATACAAAAGCATGGCTTAGTATTTGACTCATCGCTTTTGGTTCATTACACAACTAGTACTACTGTACATCATCAGGTGACAAGAAGAGAGGAGACACCTTATTCTTGGAAGAAATCCTATACAATTCCAAATTTAAAGTTGTTGGAAGAATCCACAGGCTAAAATCCATAAGTGGCTTCTTGTTCTCAATTTCCCTTCCTCAATCAACTTTATTCCATTTAAATAAATAAAGGCACGTCTAAAAATAGTACTTAGCAACCACTCAATCATACTCAGAGATAAAATAAATAATTATTTAAACTGAATGAGGAAACTCATTTACTGCACATGCTATTGAAGTTCAGCTCCTGCATACAAGTTTCCAATTACCTAAAAAGGAAGTAGATGTCATGTACTTGGCCAGGAAATGAAAGCCCATGGTATCTTAGTATAAAACCTTTATGATGAGGAGAAATGATGCAAAGATAAAACGACAAATGACGCACATGCTCCACATATTGCATGTCATTTTAACATAACATTTACAGCACGTGGCTCAATTTCAACATATAATCAAGACTAATGCCCAAAAAGAGAAACCAAATGTGCATCAGCCAAGGAAACCAATCAAGCTAGCTGCAATTTAATCTAATAAGCAAAAAGAACGAATTTTTGGTACAAGAAAGACCTAAAGCAAAATTAAAAAACCCTCGCCTAGATTATTGGAATTTTTTTATCACCGCCTATTGGTAGATCAGTGATATCGTTAACTATACAAGTCAACAACATATTTCTTCAATCAACCATTACTCAAGCAAAAAACAAAGAAACATAGGAGAGTGCCCCTGACTAAAATCATCCACTACTCATGCTTCAGAAAATGGTGTAAACGATTAGGTATCAACAACCTTTAACGCCTCCAATAATTAGGTACAAAGACAAAAACCAAAGAGCAGCACACTGCCCATCACTAGATCAAATTTAAATGTTTTTGTGTCAATGTCAATGCTAACTTGCATAAACTTATCAGCAAACTTTAGGTTAACCATATCTAATCAGGTACTACACCGTCTCATTATAGCAACAGCAAAAAGCTCAACAGTTTCTAGCAAGTCCAGCATGAGATACTAGAGCCGAAGGGAATTACTTATCAAAATCAAACTAAAATTCATTATCACCTTCCTAAGTACAATAAAACAGAAAATGAGTTGAATTAGGCATTTAAATTATCCAAAGAAACCTCAACCTAATCTCCCACATACAAGCGAAAAACTATAAGGAGCTAAAAAAAATCATACTCATCAATATACCTCTAAACTCTTTCTACTAAAGTACACACCGCAAACAAGTAAAGATACGCACGTAAACTACAATAATGAAACAAATTCAACATGAATAAGCCAAAATCTTTACTACCTGACTCCAAAAAAGTTTTTTAAAAAACATGGGAAAAAGAAATTTCCAAAAATAAAACTTCAACTGCTTTACCTGATCATTACTGGTATCATCATCTCTATCCACAAAAGATTGCGCCACAGAGGCAGCAGACCTCGCAACCGAAGATGCCCCAGAAGAAACAATCCTCAAATAGCTTGAAAACGCACGAAACGAACTTGGTATAAACCCATTATTGCCTCTTCCCTGCGAAATCTTCTGCTGCTGCCCATCACTACTATTCTTCATAATAGTCCCGATAGCCCAAACAACGAAGGCAAGGAATACCCAAAGCGCTAAAATCTCCGATTCTCCAATTTCTCCTTTAAGCATAACACCTGGCTGTTCCTTTGAAAATCAATCGAAAAAAGCCCTAATTGAAAAAGAAACAGTCCTTATCTTGATGCAAAAGAAGTTTAGGTAACAGGAAAATCCATATGTATCGACTATGGCCGCTTGAATAAACTCAATCCAAGTCAAAACAGGAAACAACAAGTCTATAAATTGAAAAAATCGTCGTTTTGTATTTATGGGTTTTGCAGACAAACACAAAAATCAATGGAATTCAACAATATTGAAATGAAAGGAAAACCCAATCATAAGTCTTCCCAAAGACAAACCGATACAGAATTGGAAGCGATGATTTCCTACTGGAAGTAGATTACAAGTTTCATTTCTTTAAAAAAAAAATGGAAATTTATAGAAAAATAAATTGGATTAAATAAATAAATAATCTGAGCAAAAAAAAAAAATCAAAATATATGGTACAAAGGGATTGAGGAAGGGGAAAGGAGAGAGAGAAAGGAAAAGGGGGGAATGGATAACGAAGAGAAAAGGTTGTATTTTTTTTGGAAGGGGAAAAGACTCTGCTTTACGTCTCTGTGTCTGTAATCTGTTTTTTCCAAGTTGTAGTTAGGTTGGGTCAGTTAATTTTCGTTGCTCTTCTCTTCCATTTTCTGGTCTTAGTTTTGCTTTTAATTTTTAATTAACAAAAAGTAATCCAAAAATAATGTCAAGATTCCAATTTCAGTTCAGTCAATCAATTTTTACTTACCTTTGCCTCTCTTTCAATGTCCAACACCAACAACCCTTCTCAATCATCTTGCTACTTTCTTCAACCTCCTAACCTATAATTTTCCTTTTCTTTTTCCTTTATTATTATTTGATTTTATAATTTCCTCCATAATCATTTGTATTATTATTTGCATTTAGATTGAAGTAATGGGGCAACCCATTCCCTATTCAAAATTCTAATGAAAAACATGTATGTTGTTTCCTTTTTTAATTTAATCCATTCGAACAACTTTAATTGTTGTTTCTACTATTTATTGTCATCTTTGTTTTAAAAAAATAAACCATTGAAAATGATATCATGTATCGTTTTATTATTATCTTCACTAAAAATTTTAACCCTTTTTCTTCAAATCTTTTAAAAAAACTCTTAGGGCCAGTTAGTGAAAGTGCTATCAGGAAAAACTAGATTTCATTGCTTTCTTTAAAAGTAGTTTTAATTGTTTTTCCAGTACTTTCCTGAATACAATCTGACTTTTATCGATTATGCATTTGAAACTGCTTTTCGCTGCCCCAAAAGCAGCTTTCAGCCAAAGTAAGATTTTCCATGTTTTGGCTGAAAACTGCTTTCCGGACTGTACTTATATTTTTATTCTATTGTATTTCCAATTAAAAAATTAAGTTTAATTTCAACTCTCTCTATAGATATATTCACAAAAAAAAGTTGAGAAACTTAGTTTCATACTTATATTATTCCAATTAGGAAATTTGCATTTAACAAAAAAAAAAAAAAAAGCCTCAATACATTTGGTCCCTCAAACTTATACGAAAAAACCTTCTAACTCTTTTAACTTAATATTTCACATTTTTTTTTTACCTAAAAACTATCTAACCTCTTCAAGTTTTAACATGTATATGCGCGTTTTTTAGGTCATGTGTAGCACTAACGTAGCTATAAGGGCATGTATTTCTCTCCAAACAGCGTCACATAAAAAAACACAAGATTTGCATAAATACATGTTAGATAATACAAGTTGAAGGAATAAAAAAGTGAAATTTTAAATTTGAGGGGCTAGATAATTTTCTAGCACAAGTTAAAGGTATTTGAAATGCATTAACCCATTAAAAAAAAAAAAAAAAAAAAAAAACACATAAGTTGCGACTTCCATGGAAATGTTGAGATGGTAAGGTTGGCTTATTCCTCGATTGCGTGTCCAATTCCAGTTTTACTTAATTATTTTAGTATGGAATAGTTGCTTATTAATTACCCATCCAAGGTTCATTAAATTTGTACGATTTTGAGTATCAATTTTTTTTTTTTTTTTTTTTTCTTTTTCTGTTTACTATATATTTTTACAAGTGCGTCTATTGATTATCTCGCAAGAGTCTGATCCAAATTACTAAATCAATGTGTGTAAAACTCGTTCGTGTTTATAATCAATTGACAAATATTACCATTAATTTATATTATATTATTTGTTATCGATTTTAATATATTTCACATCAAACCAAATATTTTATGTATGTGGTGGATAGATAAGCTAATGATCTTTTAAATCAAAAAAAGATTAACCTATGTTTGTCTTATCATTTTCAATTAAATAAGCATGACATATTAGCTTTGATCTTTCGTATTAATATTGGAACTATATTAATATGTATATTTTGAAATGAATATTTGCATTGTAATATATAATTTTTTGTTTATATAAACCATAGGTATAATTAATTTTATTAATTTACATTAATTTTCATTTTTTCAATTGAATTATTGAAAAAGAAAAGAAAACTAATAGTAAATTACTAAAAAATTACGGCATGAAATAAACACAATAAAAGATAAGAAGAAATGCGACCATTTGAAAAAGTTTATTCAGAGCTTAGTTATAGATAAAGCTTTCTACCCTTTCCTACTGACGTATTTAATGAGATTTTAACATGTGTCCCCTCTCATAAAATTAGTATGCAATGTCAACTGAACTCTAACCCCTAGGTATAATATATAAAATTTTAAACTTTGTTAAAGTAATTAAAAAAAAATGAAAATGATTGTGTTAAATGATGATTGTATTTTATTATATGCATACTTCTTTTTTTTTTTTTTAATGAAAAAGAAAACAAAATATGCATGTTTTTATAATGTAAATAAAAGTATACATAAAAATATTAAGGCGAAGAAAGTGATTAATTGTTGGAAAAGTGATTCCTGTCTATGTACTATTGGGTGGAAGTCCCTTTCGTGCACGGTTAAACTGAAGCGTTTTGTGTGGTGATGACAGAAAGGTCATCTGAATGAATGGCTGTGATCTATGGAGCACTTGACATTGATGCGTCTTGCAGCAACATAGAATGTCTGGATTAGTTAACCATAACCATAATCAAGGAAATTTTGTTTCTTGACTAGGATTGTTTTCTTGGTTGCCAAGCACAAGACATTATATTCTCCCCCTAGATTTTAGTATTGGAATTCCTTTATTAATTATTTTATCATTTTTATTTGTATTGTGGATAATGTTTGCCAATTTTTTTAAAAGTATGTAATCCATATTAATATTATTGTGTAAATGCATTTTGGTTAAATGAAAGTTCAATTATTAGGGTTGCTTGGATTTGGAGAAGATATAATTTGTTAAGTTATGTTTAGTTAACAGTTAATTTAAAAAACAAAAGTTAGAATTGACAAAGAAAAATACATATCCAAAATTTCTTAAAACAACGGATGTTTGAAAAAGTTGAACTGATAACAAATCAATGAGCACTACTGTACATCTGCATATGTTATAAATTGATATATGAGTTATATTATGTGCCGCATGTTGTATTCAATTAGTAATTATTGTTAATGGATGCAAAGTTTTAAGGTCAACATTCTAATATTAGCTTGTTTGATATAAAATTTTCAACCAAAAATTTAACAAACTGCGAGAGTCATATTATGATCCTTATCCCCCCAAAAGTCAGGTTTTCTCCAGCAATGGCAGGCGTTGCTGGCTGGTTCGACGGCTGTTGATGCAGTAGGACTGTTCGCTCCATTGGTAGTAGGGACCGGGTCAACAGGAAGGTAGCTACTGCAGATAAAATTCAACGTCCATGCTAGTTTATTTGAATGAGGGAATCCAAATTGGACATTGTTGTATTTGTCGGAATGCACAGGTTTGATTTTAGCTGCAAGGAATTCACTTTTGTATGGAAGATGATACACGAAGTTGGCGGAGGCAATTAGCTGTCCAAAGACGTTAAGTTGGTTGAAGTCTTTATGATTTAATCGAGTAGTTGTTGAGGTGGATGCACAAAATTTGACATTTATACTTAATTCATTGGAGTTGGTTCTATCTCTAATTGGAAGATCGTGGAAATTTGTAAGAGTTTGACTAATAATATTAGGGAGGTTAGATTTGTGTTTACTGGGATGTCTATAAATCAAATAGCTCATGAGTTAGGGCTACAGATTTTACGATAAGTAAGAGGATTTGGTTCAATTTGTGTCCATCTTTTCTTAATACCATAATTGATTCAATGACATTCTTCTTTTCAGTGAAAAAAAAACTTAATCTAGGCTTGGAAGTGAGCAATTAGTTGATTGTGGACTAGACCCCCAAACCTGCAGTATATATCCTCTAAATCCGCTATGCATCTTTGGAATTATTTCGGTAAATCCAAAAAAAAAAAAAAAAAAAAAGAAAAAAGCATGACATCATATTTCCTCATTATATAATATAGCAATGAATTAAATTGATTATACAGAAAATACTTCAGCAAAAGGCCAAATACCGGCTGTAATACTCGGCGAAATGTTGACATTATTTGTGGCAGAAGCAAAATGTTGACCATTGAGTCTCTATTAATTTAATTTGATGGCATTTTTTTCCGAAGGTAATTTCACACCGAACAATCACCAAGAAAAAAAATACCAACCTAAAATATCACGCATGCCACATGTTTTTTAAATACCATTAAAAAAAAAAAAAAAAATCTCTAACATATCAAATTCTTTTAATCTTTTTTACCAACATTACATATTAATGGAGTCAAATTAAAACTAAAACTAACATTTCTAAAATATTAGATGGTGTTTGTTTCTTTTTTTCAAAGTATTTTTTAGCTTTTTACTCCGTAAAATAAAAAATTTTGTGTTTGATTAGATTTATTAAATGACAATTTTTAGCTGTTTTGTATGAAAAAATGTCTTTTCACGAAAAACTTTTTATAATTATTTAGTTTTTACAAATTTAACATTTCCAAAATAATAAATTATGCTTTTAGATAAATATGAAAAAATTAAACGAAATCAAATTTTCAAATTTATTTATTTATGCTAGTTTCATATTTTTTTAATATATATAAATATATATAGTCAAAAACTAAAATCATATTATTTTGATACATTTTACGTAGATAAAATTACAATTTAAATTATTTTTGTACACTTAAGTTATTTAATGAAAATAATAATTTTTAAAGTGTATATAATAAGTTAAAATTATTTTGAATTATCTTCTAGATTAATTTTATTAATATTTGTGTACTATTATTATTTTAGCATAACACATCCGATATCTCTGAATTTGGCTCCAAAAACCAAATGACACTCTGAACTTTGAAAACGTCCAATTTGCCTCTTGAATTTGGTTCAACCGATCCAATTTACGCCTGAATTTGATGTGGCAGAGAGGAAATTTGAAAATCTTAATTATTTTTTCTCCTTGCCATGTTAGATTCGGGAGGGCAAAGTGGATCGATTTTGTCAATTTCACAGGACAAACTGGACATTCTTAAAATTCAGGTGTCATTTGGTATTTGGAGCCAAGTTCAGGGGGGAATTGATGTATTATACATACTATTGTTTGTATAATTATTCTATATTGATATAAAATATATGTCTATATTAATCTTTTTACATCTTAACAACAATAGCTCATTATAATTTTACCAAATAATATTGATCAATTAGCTAATAGCTAACATTTAATATGAATAGTAAACATTTAACTGTAACAATAACAGTTATCATTTAACATCCAAACCAAACAAATACTCGAGAAAATAAAGGAAAACATGTATTTCCCCCTACAAACCTGTTTTATGGTTTTAAAACTATATAGAAATTTCTCTATGAGATTTCCTCTTTGTTCTTCGCATATCTAGTTAGTGGATTTATCGCTTACTCTCTTATAAGCAATTGACGTGGAGTAATCCTGACCGATAATACAAGTTCGTGGTTCATGATCTTTTCCGCAGCAAATCGATCTTGGGTAATATGCGAACCCGATTACTTTATTCGGATATTTAGATGAATATATCCATCCTAAAGCAAAATAAAGCAAAATAATATTTGAATGGATATGTTAGCGTTCAAAAAGGTGTTTATGCCTATTCTATAATGCTAGAACATACCTTTCAAATTATATATCCATATATATTTTTATTTACTTCATAATTTATACAAAATGAAGCTCATGTCACTCTAAATTAAATGAAATTAAATTTAGTTTGACAATTTTAAAGCAAAATTATGACTAATTGTTATTTTTGTAGAGCAAAAAATGTACATTTTATAGCTTTGCTCTAAAATTATTAATATAAATCTAAATTTTTTTAACTGGGATGAGATTGACTTTGTTTTGCATAGGTTGGGGGTAAAAAAGCTAATTTCAAATATCATTAGATAAAATTACATTTGTTGGTTTCAATAAAAAAAATTAAAGAGTTAACTACAATGAAACTTAAAAATAATATAATTACTTCTAAAAGCATATCAACTAACTACTATAATATATAAATATATCAACTAACTACTATAATATATAAATATATTTATAAATATATAAGTACTAATGAATTATTTACCCTCATTAATATTGGGTTCAGATTTAATTAAAATGGTTCCAATTAAATCATAACTGTTCTCATAATTTTTTCTTTTTAATCGAAAAGAAACGAATTGGATGAATGTGTGTTGAGTAGTCCAGCCCATTCAAAGATTAAATTGGGCTCGACCTAGACTAGGATTGGAAATATCCATTAGATTTTTATTCAAAAATTTAATCTTTATATTTAATTATTATATAATATTATTATATTATATAATTACTTTTCAATTTGTTAATTTTCTCATATTCAATTTGTGCTAAATGCCAAAATTTAACGAATTAATGGTTCTATATAGAACTTTAATATAATTTGGATAATCAATGGTTAAACCATATAGTTCAATCATACGATATTACAGTTTATTGAATTATTTCATACAATAAAATAAAATATTGATGAATTTTATTTAATCAAAATTTATAAAATTATTCTTGATGGTTAAAATGACATTTTGTATTTACATTATGTGTTGTGGTTTGAAGAAATTTTTGTAGTCTTTTGTTTATTTTGGTTGAAATGGATAAGAGTTTTTTACTTTCAAAGAAATCTCATGTTTTGGTGAGAAAAAAGAAGTTACTGGAATAACTTAATGTTTTGAAGGCCATTATGGCTCAAATTCAAATTTAATTTGATAGTTAAATAAAAACATTATGTTTATTTTTTAAATTAATGTTACCGAATAAAAAATTGCCCCGACATGAATGCAAGTGAGGATATATATGATGATGACGATGGTGGTCCCGATAGAAGACATTACATATAGTATGATATGACATTGATGAGCATGAAATATGGTGTAACAACTGCTAATTAGTGGGTTGATAATGATAGTTATGGGGTTGACATTTGATTATTTTGATGTATAGTACTATGGCAGTAATCGTTAACTAAATTGCTAAATTCTTTAATATTCTTCCACCTCATGTTAATTAATTTTTAATATCATAATGATACATCATATAATGTGAAATCATACATAAGTCTGTACTGCAGTTAAAGCCACCCAGCACATTCCTTAAAAGCTAAATTATCATATTCTCATTCCACATGGAAAAAAAATACGTGTACTCCTTGTTTTAAATTAAAATTTTCTTTAGTATTCAATTCAATTAATTGAGATTTAGCTAATAAATATACAAGTGGAAATCTTCAAAGGGGAATTTTAACAGACAAGGACAACTTTTTATTTTTCATTATAATATTTATAAATTATTTTGTACGGGATCAAATAAATTACTTTAGAAAAATACATTTATTAGCTTGTAATAATATATTAAAGTTTGAAAGCATGCATGCACGCAAGCAAGCTTTTCCCTTTCACAATAAAACCAAACACTTGTACTCTTACCAGTTACCACTATATATATATAATATTTGTGCAGTATTAAATTATTTATTTAGCCATAATAATAAATCATATACAGAGGATTAAAACTTTAATAAAAACAAATTTGAAACAAAAAAATCTTGATCCGACCCACTTTTTTATTTGTTTTTTTTAATTAAATATCTTATTTTCGTGTTTATCAAACAAGCATATCATTTAATAATTTCAGCATTTATAATATTCAATGCCTAAAATTCTCTGTTTAATTTTTATTTTTAACAAACACCGTCTCAGTGAAAGTAGAATATAAAGATTGGAATAGACATTTGTGTCCAATGCTCAAATAATAATAAAAAAAGAAGATGAAAGTAGGAATTCATCTCTAGTATTTCTTTGAGAAAATTGATTTAATCTCCTAACATTTTTATTTTATCAAACTACTGTGAGGTCATAAATTATAATCAATTACCAATTAAGGTTAAATTAGGTAATAAAGATTTTTAATTATTCAAATTACATATCAAATTCGATTCTTAGTCAATACTGAAAACAGTGTTAATTGGAAAAGGAATTCGAGAAAACTTTGGACTATTTAATCCAATGTAATTGGAAATAAAACTAAACTAATAATCATTTCAATCCTCATAGTGTAACAACCTTAAATGATTCTAAAAGATACAATTCAATGCACGACATAATTAGAAAAAAGAAAATTGATTTTAGGTTTGAATTGGAACCTCAATCCCAAAAATAAAATAGAAAAAAGAAAAGAAAAATTGCTTTTGTATGGAAGTAGTGTTCCTTTTATACCCGATCCTTTAAGTTCCAGAGAGACGCTCAGTTGGTTAAAAGAGTTATGTTATCAATAGGTGATGTTAGGGTTGGATGTAATTAATTTAATTACTTATATTAATAATGGCACCACTATTTCAGCACCGGTAGAGAATATAATTGAGGATTGTCGCTCTTTATTGTGGCAATTTCATCAAATTTAAGTTGTTTTCGTTTGTAGGTCTGTGAATTAGGCTGTGCATATACTAGCTCGAACAACTAATTCTTTGATAAATAGAGGGACATACTTATATCTGTGTTCATCTTTTATTACGTTTGTAATTGGTTCTGATTCATCGTGATCACATTTTATTTTCAGTAAAAAAAAAAACAAAAAGAAGAAGAAAAATTGGATCCACTTTTCTCAATCACGAAGGAAGACCGACAAATCCAATTCAGACCTGACTCTGGCCCGGGATCCAATGCGCTTCCCGCTAGTATAAACTACAACCCATACTCTTCCTCACGTGCTATCCTATGCATTCGCACGTGCCTTACCCATCCCCTGTTTCACTGTTCTCAGATTCCTTCCTACCAAAAAAAACACACACAACGCAATGAACAAAGTTCAACAACAGTATTACTATTAAGAATAACCCAGCTTCCCATTTTCACAGCACATTTCTCGATTTCCATTACGAATCGCTTGATGCGACTAGGGTTTTTGGATCCACCTGTGAATCCTTAGAGATTTTACTGTTTTTCTACTGCAACTGACATCTTCGCCAATGGAGGCAATACTTGCGCGAGCCCTGGAGTATACGCTCAAGTACTGGCTCAAATCCTTCTCCAGAGATCAGTTAAAGCTTCAGGGCCGCACCGTGCAGCTTTCCAATTTAGGCAAGTCCCGTTATTGCATTCTTTTGAAGCTCAATTTCGTCTATTTTTATTATGAATGTTAATTTTATTTCTTTTATGTCTTCATTAAATTGAATTGAGGTTTATGCAGTTTTTTTTTTTTTTGGATTTAGATATAAATGGAGACGCCTTGCATGCGAGCATGGGATTGCCACCTGCTTTGAATGTAACCAAAGCAAAAGTGGGAAAATTCGAGATAATTGTTAGTGTTCTTTCTCCAAATCCATTTTTGAATACTTTTTTAGCATTTTCTTCTTATTGTGGATTGATTAAATTTTTCTGCATCTTGTTGTTTGTAATAATTTTGAAGAGAGTGACATTAATCGTAATAATACAAAGCTCTATGTTTGTTTTGTAACTCTCTGTGAAGTTAATTAGTTTAGCTTATTGGACTTGTTACTTTTTTCTTTCAAATAATTAAGTTATTTGGGACTATGCCAGTAAATATGGAGGTAGATATGCGAGGGCAACTCTATATTATGATCTTAACTTTTTGTTATCCGCAAATGGAATCAATGACAATTATACTAGTTATGATCACTTATTGTTTTTTGTAATCTGTGAATGGAATCAATGACATTTAAGGTTGCAATTCTATATGCACATTAAACTAACTTTTATCTGGTAGCAATCATATTGCGTGGTATCCAATTTCTACTTTTATTGTTATCTTGGAAGGGAAAATCCTGATATAGTTTAATTGCCCTGCTTCTTCATTGCAGCTTCCCTATGTAAGTAATGTACAAATTGAACCGATTGTTGTGCAAATTGATAGGCTAGATGTGGTTCTTGAGGAGAATAACGATTTGGATGCATCTGGCAGCCCCAACAGGTATTCTCAGTTCGTTTTCAAATCATTATGAAATGATACTTATACCGTTGGTACAAACTTTTTTATTTCCTTTAGTTATTGCAGTGCCCAGTCATCCACAGGATCCAGTAAGGCTAGTGGTTACGGATTTGCTGATAAGGTTAGTTGCTAATCTTGACTGTAGTTAAATTCAGTTGTTAGCCGGCTTCTTTGAAATTTGTTTGTTTTTGGAAAATCCGGTGCAAAGGGCTTTTGGTGTTTTTATAAAATTTGACTAGAATGTATATAATTTGATTTCTCTTGAATATAATATCAATTATAAGACTCAAATTTTGCTGGAGAATTAACTTTGAAGAAGCTTGATAAGGGAATCAATGAACAAAATGTTACATCCCAAATGGATTTGCTAAGAATACTTTGATGAATTTCAGTACCGTATGTTGCACATGCCCATAACTTTTCTCATGAGTGTTAGTTACTGTTGTTTCTCATTAGATGTAAAATATTCTAGGTATGATGCTAATTAGTGTATATTAATTTTGTATTTGGTTGTTTGACATAGACTTTGCCTTTGTGATACCAGATTGCAGATGGCATGACAATTCAAATTAGCACTGTCAATCTTCTACTTGAAACACGTGGGGGCCGGCAGGGTGGTGCTGCTTGGTAAGTTCTCATAGTTTTCACCTGCTATATTGAAATCTGCAAATTGGATTGAGTTTGTAATACCAAGAGAAACTTATGCGATGAGAAAATCTGTTCACCTTTTGTGGACATTATATCATCATTTCGTTACTGTCTCCAGGGCAGCACCACTGGCATCTATTACCATTCGCAATCTTTTTCTGTATACAACAAATGAAAATTGGCAGGTAATTTTGCATTACCCTTAATTTTTAATTGGTTTCTTTAGTTCAGTTTGATATATGTGGTATTTCTGTTTTGTAGATTGTAAATCTTAAAGAAGCACGGGATTTCTCTAATAGCAAAGGGTTTATATATGTCTTCAAGGTATTATACTGGCTCAGGCTCTTGGTAATAACACCCTATAATCTTGTAATTCGCATGCTTGGATGGTTGTTGCTCTGCATTCTTTTTTCTTTTGGAAGTGAATACATTTGTGTTCTTTAAGTCATTTTCATTCAAATGAATGGTGATACCTGAGTCTCTCCTTTGCAGAAACTGGAATGGGAATCATTATCTATTGATCTCCTGCCTCATCCTGATATGTTCACTGATGCCAGTTTAGCGCGTTCCCAAGAGGGTGCAACTCAGAGAGATGATGATGGTGCAAAACGTGTTTTCTTTGGTGGAGAGCGTTTCTTGGAAGGAATATCAGGAGAGGCTCATGTAATGCATATTTTACATCTCAATAATTTGTTTATGATTTTTGCTTCTGAATGATGGAGAAATGCTCAATTTGTTTAGTTTTACGGGGGGTATTAACTATGTATTCCTACTCTCTAACTTTTATCAGATCACAGTACAGAGGACTGAACTTAACAGTCCCCTTGGACTTGAGGTTCAGTTACATATTACAGAAGCTGTTTGTCCTGCATTAAGTGAACCAGGTATTCATGAAATATTCTCCAACAACGTGATTCTCTGTTCAGAGTTCGAATTGTATAGAATATATATATAACTACTTATAAGAGATTGTATGAGCAGGACTTCGGGCTCTTCTCCGTTTCTTGACTGGGTTGTATGTGTGTCTAAATAGAGGAGATGTGGATCCAAAAGCTCAGCAGGTTTCAAGTTGCTGAACTGTTACTCTAACTATCAGCTTCTGTTTCTTGTTAAACGTCATTGATGTATCTCTTAGTGAAGCTTTCATCTTATATTTGTCTCTTTGTTTCCATTTATGACGTTTGGCAGCGATCTACAGAAGCAGCTGGATGTTCAGTAGTCTCTATTCTTGTGGACCACATATTTTTCTGCATTAAAGATGCTGGTAGGGTTTCCCTTTTTCCTTTTTCTTTACATTGCTTAGTTACTTGCTTCTACATTAGTTTCAGACCTTTAGTTCTCTATAAAAAGATGTATGTAGTAATTTTTTCATAGTTTTATGACTTTTAAATGATTGAACTGCATTAGTTCTATTTTCATTGCTATTCTCATGTAGAGTGGATTTTCTAAGAGTCTAAAAGAAACTTAACTTTGCTGTTTATATATACTCTCCGCATTTGTTGTGTGCGCTCAGCTATGTATCATGAAATTGGAAAGGGAAACAAACACCGGGAAATCATATTTCTTATATAGGAAACTGAATTGTTGGTATAAATATGTAAATAAGAAAAATATAGGGGAACATTTATGAATATCAAAATTATAAAGGTGTATCATGGAGTATTTGCATCTATATCAAATGAAAAAAAAAAAAAATACACTCAAGTAGATAGACTAATCAGTTATTGTCCAGTTATCATAGGTACACTTAATAGGTCTCATTGAAACAGTTGGGTCTTTTTGGTTGACAAACAAGTAAACTTATGGTTCATATAAAATGAGACCCACTTAAATTAGAACATTGAAGAAGTATAATGAAGCACATTAAGGCACAAAATTCGCATATCAGAAGAAAATGGAGCGTTCAGAAGTTACCTTCAAAGCAATTTCAGAGCAAAGAGTGCAGAATCGCCTGGAATATAGGAGAATAAAGAATTTCCATAAGGTTAAGAATACAGCCCCTTTATATAGTGGAAAACCATCTACCTAGGATTTTTTTTTTTCCTAATTGGGACTTGACCTGGAAACACATTTCCAATTTTAAGAAATTAAAGACACTCCCAAAAATTTCCAGCGGCTTCCACACATCTGTTTCCAAGATGTCTCTGAAACTATAAAATGCTGTGCAAATGGCATTTCCATGCAACATAGATGCTCTTACATGACTTGGATTTCTTTTCTTGCGGATTTTGACGTACATGTATTTGTGAGGAGTGGATACAGCCGAAGATAAGTGACCTTCATTAAGTCAGATTTTCCTGCATTGAACATTTGTTCACATTCTTTTTTTTCTTGCAGAATTCCAGCTTGAGCTTTTGATGCAATCACTATTGTTCTCCCGGGTATTGTCCCATAACTCTGAATGTTGAATGTCTGAACAAAATACTATCACTAAGCTGGTCCATTTATGCTGTGACTTGCAATTATAGAACTTACTATATTTGTATCATTTAGTTGCTCAATCCAAGATTTTGTCTGTGAGAAAGCTTGACGTTTTAAATAACATTAGAATTCGGGCATATACTTAATTTTTTTCTAAACTAGTCAATTTCATATAAGGGAGTAAGACATGAAGTTGAGCTTTTCGGGAAATAATGAATTATTTCAAAATGTAGAAATGTCTACAAAAAGGACCATAGAGCACTTAACATATTGAGCTTAGGATATAGTGAAATTTTCATCCTGAACTTGATAAATTGGACACGTAGACCCAAACCAATTTTTTAGGACACATTGCAAAACATGGATAAATAGCCTCTTGAACTCACATATGTATCAAATCTTTCATAGTCTAAACCATTCTTAATGAAGATATAAATTTCAAATTGAATCTAAAAACAAAACATATACCTTCTTACCTTAAATAATATAAACACACGAAAGAAGCTGGACAATGACTTTAACAAAAAAGGACTTGAGAAATGCTTGGATTGAGTAATGAGTTCTCTTTTTCATTTAATAATGTTGTTTTCGGTAAGGAAGTCCATTCTCTTAATTTGAGAAAGGATTTGATGCTAATGTCTTATGAGAAATGTGATACACGCCCAAGTGAAGGTGTTATTTGTCCACATATGACATATTTAAAGGTGGAATTTGGCCAATTATGGTATGTGACTTGGGTCTATTTGTCCATGCTTGCCAACTTTAGGGTCTAATGTGTACTTTTATCCATTGAGCTTTAGTGTTTCCTCCTAAATGTTTGTGTCAATTCATTTATATCTATGGTTTGATTTGAATTTTGTATTCATTCCTATTTCTGTAAATACTTATGTTGCATTTAGGATGGCAGAGATCCCTGAGGATTTTACCTTTTTTCTATGTGCTTGCATGCATCTCTGTTATTCATCATCTATTAAAGATCTTATCCCATGTATTATGTTCTAGGCAACAGTTTCTGGTGGAGAAATTGCCAAAAATTTGACTAGAGTTATAGTTGGTGGATTTTTTTTAAGGTAAAATTCATTGCTGCTCTTTTATAGATTGGTTCTTTTAAATGTTCTCTGTGGTCAACTTATTCACTTATTCTTTCTGAGTAAAGCTAAAATGGAAAAGAATAGGATATGTGAATGTACATTCCTTTGCTCCCAGGGTGATCATTGTGACTTTTATCGTTGTGATCGCTCTCCTTATTCTTCTTTAGTTCTCAATTCAGTTCTTCTTTTTGTCTTTGTTCTCTTCTTCTCTTTAGAATTGAGGAGGGTCATAAGAGCTAACAAGTATGTTGTGAATTTGCATGGAATTACAAGGTATCATTGACTATGGCCTTGAATGATAGGTTTTTTTTTTTTTCTTTCCGATTAAAGAAAAGGTTTATTAAGAGGAGAACTTGAAGGGTGAGACATGAAAATGAAATTTTAATTTAAGCAATAACACGTGTTCACATTCAGAAATATAACATATTGGGTCACTGTATTTCAATTTTTCAAATATGAATACAAGAGAGGCTGATATGATATGTATGTTCCATTTCACATTTCTGTCAGGCTTGTTCAGCTAATATTGGATACACCTTGGTTGTTTTACTAGACTATTTATTCTATTACACAACAAATGAGTGTTGGATGGGTGACTTTTTCTGCTTGCAAGAGAGGTGGAATTTGCAAGTGGGGCGATTGATTCATTTTAATTATTCAATCAGTTTGATAACTATGAGAATTGCTGCAGGGATACCTTCTCGCGTCCTCCATGTACTTTGGTGCAACCATTGATGGAGGCTGTCAAAGAAAATGTTATCCAGATTCCTGAATTTGGTATTAGCTGAGACTGAACTTGTTGATTCTGGGATGACTTTACTTCAATGAATGTTATTATTGGGACTGCATATCAGTTGGTTAAAGTTTCACCTAATTATTATGTCATCTATACAGCAAAGAATTTTTGCCCTCCAATATATCCTCTGGGAGACCAGCAGTGGCAGTTGAGTGTGGGTATTCCCTTAATATGCCTTCACTCACTTCAGGTCCAGCCTTCTCCTGTTCCACCATCCTTTGCTTCGGAAACAGTAATTGCTTGCCAGCCTCTTATGGTATGAGTTGATAATGCTAATTTTCAAGAATCCTTTTCTCACCCTCTTGAACTTCCTTCTAATCATCATTCCTCATTTTTTTTCCAGCTTCACTTGCAAGAAGAATCATGCTTAAGAATTTCTTCCTTCTTAGCTGATGGGATTGTTGTTAATCCTGGAGATATTTTACCTGATTTTTCAGTAAATTCCCTCTTGCTCATTCTTAAGGAATTAGATGTCACTGTTCCTTTGGACATGAGTAAATCAGATTTTCAATCTGAGTTTAAGAATTCTACTATCCAGAATTCCTTTACTGGAGCAAGGTTGCATATTGAAAACTTGTTCTTCTCTGAGTCACCTTCGCTTAAACTCAGACTACTTAATCTGGAGAAGGATCCTGCTTGCTTCTGCCTCTGGCAGGGTCAACCTATTGATGCGAGCCAGAAAAAATGGACTGCTGGGGCATCACATCTTGGTTTGTCTCTGGAAACATCTAGCTGCTCAACTGGGCATTTGAGTTCTTCAGGGTCAACTTCAGGCTATTGGAGGTGTGTTGAACTAAAAGATGCTTCTGTCGAGGTGGCTATGGTAACAGCTGATGGTACTCCATTAACAGATGTTCCTCCTCCTGGTGGTGTTGTCAGAGTAGGTGTTGCTTGTCAACAGTATTTGTCTAACACATCTGTTGAGCAGTTATTTTTCGTACTGGATCTTTATGCATATTTTGGCAGAGTTGGTGAAAAGATTGCCTTAGTTGGCAAACGCAAGAGGTCAAGTACAAAGGTTATTGATTCAGCTAGACTAATGGATAAAGTTCCTTGTGATACTGCAGCAAGTTTAGCAGTGAAGGGGCTTCAGTTAAGATTTCTAGAATCTTATGCCATAGGTATTGAGGGAATGCCTCTGGTTCAGTTCATTGGGGAAGATCTTTTTGTCAAAGTTGCTCATAGAACCCTTGGTGGAGCCATTGCTGTTTCATCTACTTTATGCTGGCAAAGTGTTGAAATTGACTGTGTAGAGACTGATGGAAGCTTGATGCCTGAGAATGGCACGATTTCAACTTCTGCTGAAAATGGTGGTTTGATATCTGCAAATGGCTATCCTCAATTAAGAGCTGTCTTTTGGGTACATAAGCAGAAGAAACATAAGCCAAGTGGTATTGTCCAGGCAATGCCGTTTCTTGACATAAGCATAGTACATGTAATTCCATTTAGTGAACTTGATAAAGAGTGCCATAGCTTAAGTGTATCAGCTTGCATTTCTGGTCTTCGTCTTGGTGGTGGAATGAACTATGCTGAAGCCTTGCTACATCGATTTGGAATACTTGGACCTGATGGAGGTCCTGGAGAAGGGCTAACTAAAGGATTAAAGAATTTGTCAACAGGGCCACTATCAAAACTTTTTAAGACATCAGCTCTCACAATCAATGACT
Source organism: Euphorbia tirucalli (assembly GCA_039660915.1). Classification (NCBI taxonomy): domain Eukaryota; kingdom Viridiplantae; phylum Streptophyta; class Magnoliopsida; order Malpighiales; family Euphorbiaceae; genus Euphorbia; species Euphorbia tirucalli. The sequence continues at coordinate 52,367,338 of CM077636.1, forward strand.
CAGGAGCAGGTATGTGATGAAAATATTGATTTGAAGCTTTTCTCATTATCTGTATGTCTTGCTATCTTTGTGGTATTTGTTCAGTGTGTTTGTCCTGCTACAATGTTCTTAAGTTTCAGTTTTTCCACAGATATAAGTTCAGAAAATGGGAAAGATGGTGAATTTTTGCACTTGGAAATGCCAGATGATGTGGATGTAAGTGTAGAATTGAAGGATTGGTTATTTGCTCTTGAAGGTGCACAGGACATGGCAGAAAGGTTTTGGTTTTCCAACCAACAAGATGTGGGCAGAGAAGAAAGATGTTGGCACACAACATTTGATAGGTTGCTAATGAAAGCGAAAAATAGTCCAGGGCATGGGCTGAATGGCAAAAGAAAGTCACTTGGAAGACAGAAATATCCTGTTGAATTGGTGACGGTAGGTATCCTTCTTATTCTGTTCTTTCCCCCACTTTTGTCTTAAGTAGATAATAGTACTGTAGATTTTTGTCACTCCTGGGACAAAAACATACTGGAAGTAGTTTAGTTTTGCAGAAAATTTTTCCCTCAGGGAGATAACTTCTTTAGTTTAGTCTGTTGGTCTTATGGTTGGATCGGGTAAAGAATACACGCTGGTTGTGTTCAAATACGTAAATAAGGAACTCACAATTGAGTTCTAAATGTACTTCTGACTTGATAGCCCTTGTAGGGTTGGCTTTGGCGGTATCAATCTTGAATGCTTTACTTTCTAATGTTCTTGTCAATTTTATTCAGAGAAAAAAAAATTAAGTGCTAGGTGATTCTGAACTTAGGTTCATGTTACGTCAATAATCTCCTAGTTCTCTTGGTCTCTTGCTGTTTTTGATTGTGATTGTGTGAGGTGCATGTAGGTTGGCGTGGAGGGTTTACAGATCTTGAAGCCAAAGGGGAAAGAAGGGATTTCATTGCCTAATAATGGGATCGAACAAGATGAATCATGTGGGGGAATAAATCTTGAAGTTTGCATGGTGATGTCAGAGGAAAGCGTTGAAAATGAAATGGCTGCATGGGTCATAGAAAACTTAAAATTCTCAGTCAAGAAACCGGTAATGTGATTGAGACTTTCCAATATCTTATTTCCTCATTTGGATTGGGAGAATTCTGCATGATGATATTACATGCATGTAGATTGAGGCTGTTGTAACCAACGATGAACTCCAGCACCTTGTTTTATTGTGCAAGTCTGAAGTTGATGCAATGGGCCGGATAGCTGCTGGGGTCCTGAAGCTGCTTAAGTTGGAACGTTCCATTGGGCAGGCAACCATAGAGCAACTCAACAACCTTGGTATGGTTCATTGTTTATAACTGATTCATTCTCTTTTCTTTTTGAAATGACTTTGGTTTAGTTATGCACTGTTAATTAAATCAAGTGGAGATTGGAACACATAACTGTTTTTAACAGTATATGAACTGTGAAAATTATTTGGAGTGGACGTTAGCGTTGGGAATCTGAGGTGGTGGGTGAGGAGTAAAATACATTGATTGTTCTTAAACTTCTCAACAAGTTTCAAATACCACTAAATTTTATGTCTGTCCTGAAAATCCTGAAACTTGAGTTTTATTTTCAGAAAAGCCATTTAAACCAGAATCCGACGATCAAAAGAAGCCAAAATGCCACCAAAGAGATTAAAATGTTGGGTCAATGAAATTTGTGGGTACCGGCATGTTTTCTAATTTCACTTGGTTTTATTTGTCAATGACATGCCATTCATGTCAGTATAAATGTGTTTATGCAAGTATATGGCATTTTCTACCAGATCAATCCCATATGCTGGTTAAAATGGCTCTTCTGTAAATAAAATCAAAATCAAAGTCAAGGGAGTTGCGTGAGATAAATTTTTGTTGCATTTTTGGAACTCAATAGAAATTTGAGGAACACCCAGTGCATTTCGCCCATCAAGTGAGGACTTTCAGCTAATGGAATGTCATAAACCGAAAACTTATGCACATAGCCGGGAAAGAAAAGATGAATTGGTTAGATGCCCACCAACATAATAAAATTTGATCTCCAACCGTGATGAACCAGCATTGTTGTCAATAGATGATAAGATATGGTTAGAAGAACTCATCTCTCATAGCGTGTTCTTGTAGAATAATGACTATTATTGTGGTTTGTATTGCTCAGAAGAGTCCACCTTCGTACATAAGTTGAAGCTGGAAATTTACAAATGCCAAACAAAGTAGTTTAGGTGCTATACAGGATAATGGTTGGTTAAGAAAGGATGCAATAATAGACTTGTCTGCAATGCACATGGGAGTTTTATGTTGTCTTCAACCAAACTAATTTGTATGTGCTGTCTTTGCTCCAATTTGTGAAGGAGCATATATATATATATATATATATATATATATATATATTGTGTTTGGATTATGAGGTGGTGATGGTGCTGCTTAAAGTTTATATAGGGGTATTCTTCAGTAAATATTTCTCCGTATGCATTTCTTGTGTTTCTTTGTCACAACTTGCTAAAAAGTTCTACCTGTGGGAGTGGCAAACCTTATTCCAGTTTCTGGAGTAGAATTAAACATCTAGTTAGCTAGACACCCCAGGTGTAGCTTGCAAATTCTTCTTGTGATTCAGTTTATGATTTGCAGGATCTGAGAGCTTTGACAAAATTTTCACCTCGCCAAGGCCTAGCAGGGGTGGCAGTCCTTGCAGTATTGGTTTCTCTCCATTATCAAACCCGATTAACAATGAGATTCTGCACACAACAGCAGAATCGACAGTTGCTTCACTTGAGGAAGCGCTTTCAGATACACAAGCCAAATTTGCTGATCTTACTACTTGTTTATCTACTTCAGAATCATCTATGCAGTATCTTGCTAAAATTAAACAACTAAGTGAGAAGCTTGAACATATGCAGAGTTTAGTGAGGAAGTTACATCAAATTTAATTTTTCATTATCATTCCATTACTTGTTGAAATTTTGGTGTCAAATAGTATACTCATTCTTTTGTGTATATAAGTATAGAGTATAGATGCAGATCAATTGTTGTGGTGATGCAGAAACGAAAGCTGTTCATTTAGTAATGTAACTAATTTTGTTGATAGGTTTTAGTCAGCAATTATACACCAAAGATGTTTCATTTTATTGTCGACAAATTTTGTCTAGCAGAATTTGCTGGATCATTTCAAGAGCAAGCCTATTTTCTTATTCTAGTTTGCTGCAGCTGCATGTGGATATCTATTTGATGCTCCAGATATAAACCAATTTTGGTGCTTGCGGATCAGATTATCATATAATTACGTTTAATACCAGAAATTTGATATCTCAATGAGATTCTTTCACTAGATATTTTGCAACTAGAATACTTATATTTCCAGATCCGGTTCCTTAATGAGCAATAGTGAAAAGTCACTTGCAATTGAAACATGATCTTGATTTTCATCCAAATTTATTAATAAGTTTAATTAATAAGCAGTTAAAGAGTTCTGTATATCTACTTCAGTGATCCAGGGTAGAATATACATTTTACCGCTTAAGAGCTTTTAACAAATATGAGCTAACACTTGCGTCTCTTTAATTAGGAGTGGCAATTCGTGTAGGTGGATCATTTTAAATTTGGGTTTGTGTTTCAGTGAGTAAAAACCAAATCCTGACAAAAAAATTTTCATGTCATAATCGAGTAAACATATCCGTGTTTGTGTTAGTTTCGTGTTGTGTTTTCTGGTGATATGCAAATATATTATCAAGGAAATATTAAAAGTTTTTAAATATTTATATCATATCTAGATTAATAATTTAACTCTTGCCGACCTAAAATATTAATTCAAAACCTATTTTACAAATCTTAACGCACTATTTTTTATTTTGAATTATATCATGTTCACATTTATCTGTCACTTTACTACATCCATTAAGGATGATATGTAAAATTATTGAAAAGTTTTGTGTCGGTGAGTTATATATATTTTATTACATTTCTTAACAGTGACATGTAAAAATATAGGAAAATATAATAATAAATTTTAAATATTCGTGTCATTTTCGGGTTAAGAAGTCAACCCTAACCTGAAACAAAAATTATCGTGTCAACTCAAAAATTACACATTACCTGTTTAATCAAACTCAAACCCACTAAATCCGTGTCGTGTTCATATCGTGTCAGCAAGTTATATACATAATTGCCACCTCTTTCTTCAACTATTATGTGGTTGTAACTAAAATTGTCCATTAAGCGGACGGAGTCAAACTCAGATCAACAAATAAAAGTGCTAGTCCAAGCCAACTTAGCACACTGAAGGACTCGAGGTTTCCATGAGGTACTGATCAAGCCGCACCTATAACATTTAATCCCATGCAGGAAAGCTCAACCCACCCAATTAACTATTTCTATAAAAGAATTGAACTCTTTTATATTCAACAAGATATTAAGTCAGGCCGAGCTGCGCCTTGGCAGGCTGCACATAAAAATTGTTCAACTACATTAGGTAATTCAGACATGGAGGTAGTCCGCCCAATTATCAGGTCAACTGATCATAAGAAGGGTGCTTTTCTACCATAGATAATGAACAAGGAGTCGTTATACTTGGATTTTTTAGGTCCGGGCCAATTATGGAATCCTATTATACAAAATTTTACAACAAAATATTGATTTCGTTGAAAAAAATAAAATACAATAGCCTCAAGCTACTCTGCCAAATAAATGCTATGATAGCCAATTTCTTGTTGATGTTTTAGAATATAGATAGAGCTAGGAGGAAGATGATGAAATAACATCCCAACGCCATATTGTCCCATCCTCGCAGCAGCTAAGAATGGTGCTGCAACATACATACAAAAACAAGGATGGTTTCAATTTTCTAAAAAAATAAATCATACTGTTTTCATCATTGGGATGAACTGCTTATAAATTTTCCAACTACAAATTACCTGCCATCAAAGGACATTGCAGTCTGTCTGATTGGGGATTTGGATTGAGCATGAGACAGCCTGGAGAATCAACATAATGAGTCAATAATGTGTACATGAGATTGACAACTGAAATAATCAAATTGCAAGTTTTCATTTTTTTTTATTCGAACGGTAAAGACCTTGCAATGAGAACAGGGGGACTACTTTGCAATTCCCAAACATAGATCTTCCCTTCCCTATTCCCTGTTAGACATTGTAGACGGGCAAATTCTGTGAGTATTGGAACTTTTTCCATGCTCATATAGCCAAGAGTTAAAATGGCAGTTAGGGCAGGAAATTTCGAGTCCCTAAATTGTTGCTCATAAAAAGCAAGAGAGGAACCAGTATGCATTTCATTACCTATAGCAGCTGCATTGTAATGGAAATCACAGGAGAACTTAATGAACCAAATATCACATTCGGGAACAGGGTATTTCTGAAGGATGTCAACAGTACCCTGCAGAAGAAAAATTTCCAATAGCTTTAGAATGGCCACACAAAGTACAAAGGAACCAATATACATCCTGTAAAGGTAGATTACAAAACAACAAGAAAAGCAAGAGGGAACCACAAACCTCTCCAGGAGACTGCTCCTTCATTTTTGGTTCCCACAGCACAATTTCATTGTCAACACTCTGCAATTTTGCCACAAATTGCTTACATTAGCATATACACAGACAACCTCAGCCATGAAAAATGACAACCTGTCAAGTGAAAATGCACTAAGAAGCCTAGAGGTGGATTTTTAACGGAGATTACCAAAACTTTACTGAGCAAGGAATCAAGTAATTAACCTTTGACAGAATAAAATCACCAAGCCACCTATTACAATCAACATAGTTTGAATGAACTGAAGCAATGAACACCTGCAAAGATATTAGCAACCCAATATATTATAGAAAAATATGTTAATTACTAACATTGGAATTTGAAAAGCGAGAAGATGCTACTCACAGGAAATTGTACATATTTTGTGGGGAACTTTGAAGGAAGATCAGTCCATGTAAATGATTTCTCTACATATGTCCAAAACTCTGTAGAGTGGCAGTAAGAATGGGCAGAAAATAATATAAATTAGTCGACTATGAGACAAATATTACATCCAGCAACTGTGCCAGACCATTAAACCAAAGTTCCACAATAATTATTGGAACTTTCTTTTCCAATTTGTAGTGTAAACATAAATTTAAACCCAGATCTAAACATCATGTTTCTCAACAAATCAATATTTGAACTCGCAATCTATGCAATTGATAATGAACTGGTTGAACTGGTCTGCAACAGTCTAATGCCTCAATGGCTTCTAAATACTTCTTTGTTGACATGTACAAATATGATACGAAACTCACCTTTCATTGACCAAATCTTGACAGTGTTATCCATACCACAACTTGCGATTCGATATATGTCTGACGGGTGGAAGTCCTACAGCAAGTACCATACCTAGTTTAAATTCCAGATAACCTATGAATGAATATCAAGAAAACTAAGTTTCCATTTGTTTCATGGAATTGTCTTTGGAAAATGTTTTTAAGGAATGTAATTTCTGGGAAAATAATCTTTTTGTTTTGTTTCTTCCAATTTTTGGTTGTAAAATGAAAAATGATTTTTTTTTATTGTATTAAATTCAAGAGTTAGAGTTGAAATTGTTTTTCCTTGCTTTCATAATATTTTCCACTGTCTATTAACTTATTTTCTCATGAGCTCAAACATTACAACAAAAGAAAATATTTTATGAAAGAATATATTCAAAGAGAACCTAATAATCGTATAAAATAACATTTTACAACAGCAGTAGCTAACATACAACTAGTTATCTCCACTTACCACACTCAAAACTTCATTGCGGTGACCCCCAGCTCCAGCAAATACCAGAATGCAAATTCCAGTGTGAACATTCCATAGTCTTACTGATTCATCCTGGTCCGTCCTCAACATTTTATTATTTAGGAAAAACTGAACTAATGAAATAGAAAATGGCATCACTCACTTTGCTTGCAGAAACTATAAGCGAAGGTTTCAGCGGCTGAGTCCTGATTTCATTAATAGAGTCCCCATGGCCTACAAAGCTCTGTGCGTGCGCGGGATGTAATAAGTAATGAAAATAACTTCTTTTTAGTTCATTTCATACAGAAATAAGATAAGATACCTTGTGTATCTTTTCATTGCTGGCATCTATTACACGGATTATCCCATTGATTCCTCCGGCTATAGCAAATGGAGTTCCATCAATATTGCAAGCCCAGCTCACCGTGTAAAATGATTCATCCTTCTGATCTACAAAGTATATGGAAATTCCAATTTTTTTTTAAGTACATTTGCAGAACAGGAAAACCACCTAAGCACACACAATAACTGGGATTTTCCTTACATCTTCATCAACATAGGATTGCAAAACCGCTATAACGCCCCCTTCGAGACACTGATAAACAGTCACCTGATGGGGAAAAAAAGGTCATAATCACAGCAAACTAACATGAAAAATGCGAACAAGGGAAACAAAACAGCAAAACCTAAAAATCCATCAATCTGAAAGTTCATCCTAAACTCCATCAATTAAAACTTGTATACAGAAAATTTAAGATAAAAGGGGTGACAGCAATTCAACCCAACATTAATCACATTGAACTTCAAACAAGCGAAAGATGCTAACAATAGTACAACATCAGCAAATCCTCGTATAATTAGTCAAAATAAAAACTGAGAAGGTGAAAAAAAGATATCAGCTTTGGGAAGACAAAGAGATATATCAGTACAGACCCGGTTGCCACCGACGGTAGCGAAGACATTGAAGTAACGAGAGTCGATGAAGTTAAAAACGACGGCGTAGAGGGGACGTTTGCCCTCTTGGAGTCTATTGGTGACTCTGTAGTCTTTCTTCTTGGATGGGGCTAGTGAACCCACCACTGGCTCGCACCCTAAAGCGATTTTTGCCATCGATCACCGAATAGCAAACAGATTCAAGTTTCAGACGTTTCTTCTGTTGAATCTATGTAATAAAGTTATGGTCTGTAAATACTAGTTCGACACAGCAGAGCACATTATGCACTGTTGTCCAATTTATTCAACGAAGTAGTGTGAGGAATTTTATGGTTTTTTTTTTTTTTTAAAAAAAAATTTTTAAAACACTATACTGTTGTAAAGTAAGGTTGTAGCTGGGTATGCATCCATATTACTATGATTAATATAAGAGTTTTGAATGCTAAATTAATTTTTGGAATAAATACAAAAATAAATTCTATTAATGATTTGTAAACTCATAAATGTTATTTAAAATGTAATAAAGTAGAACATATAATTTGACATTATTAACAAAAAGCAGTCTATTACCTAATACATTCCCCTAAAAACTCTTTTACTCTTTAAATTTTGACCTGAAATTTTACATGTTAATTTATAAAAATCCAATGACCCTTAGAGACAAAGCTCAAAATTTTTAAGAAGTGTACATATATTTTTAATTAATAATACAAAAAAATGAAAAACATCACGAAAAAATGGTACGAAAATATTTAAATCTTTATGACATATTCTAAAATAATGTCATTTTACACGTGGATCAGATTAACAGATTGAAGTTTAGGTTTTCAACTCAATCTGCATGCAAAACTCAATATTTTTTTTTTAAAACTGAAAAGAAGAACTTTTCATTAAGAAATATTAGAAACAATTACAGCCCGAATTAAAACTGGACAGTGAAACCACGTCCCTTTATGTGTCAAAGAATCCACAACTCTTGCTAACAAGTGAGCTGCCTAATTCACAGACCTATAACCATAAACGAAACGAATAAATTGAAACTCTTGAGCTAGCTACGACAATTTTGAACAACTAGCCCTAATGGAGAAAAGATATCTGAACCCAAGTTAATGTAATGCACGAGATTCAAAGAATCTAGCTCCACTATCACTTTGTCGAAATACAGATCCTTCAACCAGTTAAGAGCCTTTCTACAACTGAGCGCCTCCCCCATTTCAGGATCATCTCCCATAGAGAACCCAACCAAGATGGTCACGGATAACATAACAATGACCTAAACGGGCTCCTTCATTAAAAACACCAACATCTAGATTACATTTCAAGAATCCTTCTGGTGGCTTCCTCCAACGATCCTAGGCTACTGCTGGACACACAACATGTCAAGAGCTGATCTTATCAGACTTCCATTCATGTAAGAATTCGAAACCATGCATGATCACTTGTGAAGTTGATCGAAACTTATTAGTCCGAACTAAAGAATTGTGTTGATACCAAAGCGTCCAAAGAAGCATATAAGCTCGTTCCACCACCTATATATCATGATGAATTAGCCAACACCACCAACTAGTCCAATTAGAGATATTTATAGGCCATCATTCAGGAGAAATCTCTTCCCATACATCACATGTCGCAAGACAAGCCAAGAGCAAATGATAACTTGACTCCGAAGTTTCACTACAAAACGGACAGAGGGTATTATGAAACACATACTTCTCCTGTAACCGCATTGTAATAGGAAGAATATTGGTACTTAACTTCCGTAGAAATAAAAGAACTCGAGATGGAAGTTTATAACTCTAAAAGGATTGCCAAATAGGATTACTGAAATTGGACCGAAGAGCAGCAATATTAGACAACTCAAGGATATGATAATATGTGCTTTTCATAGTGAAAGAACCCAACTTATCGAACCTCCAAAAAATACGATCATCACTGCTGCCTAAAGGGAGAGGAATTTTTGAAATTAATTGTTGCTCTCTAGCCAAGAATAACATTTGCAGCAGCTCTGAATTCCATGTCCTCCCATCCTCACCAATCAACAAGTTTACCATTGCTTCCTCAAAACCCGAGAAAACATGGGACTAAATTTTTGGTTGAATGTTATTCGGAAGCCAATGGTCATTCCATATAGAGATTTTAGTCCCGTTACCCACCTACCAAGACATACCACTTCGAATATAAACTTGAGTAGCCAAAATCCCTTGCCATACAAAGCTGTCATTGGAAGAACTTTGAGCCCGGAAAGAAATTCGAGTTTGGAAAATACCGCGCCTTAAAGACTTGACTAACAAGGGAAGACGGAACTGTCAAAATCATCCAAGCTTGTTTGCAAAGGAGAGCTAAGTTAAAATGTCTCATACTACGAAAATTAAGGCCTCCTTTATCCTTTGATTGATAAAGTCTTTCCCATCTCATCCAATGCAACTTCCCTTCACCCCACCAAAAATTAGCAAACATCCTCTCCAAGTTCGCAATAGTATAGTTCGGGAGAAGAAAAATATTCATAGCATACGTAGGGAGAGCTTGAGCAACCGATTTAAGAATAATCGATTTACCTCCCTAAGACAAACATTTCCTGTTCCATCCTTGAATTCGCTTACTAGCCTTTTCAAGAATAAAATCAAAAATTTGTTTCTTAGATTTTCCCACCAAGGAAGGTAAACCCAAATAAAAGCCTTGGTTGTCAACCTCTTGAACTCCTAAGCACGCAACAATTTCATCTCTGACATAAGGCAACACATGAGGACTAAACTGAACTGACGATTTATCAAAATTGATCAATTGCCTTGAAAATCTCTCACAAATACCAAAGATATTCTTAAGAATCAAAGCTTCTGTAACACATGCCTGGAAGAAAAATAGTTGTCGTTAGCAAATAACATTGTATCACCAATCGAACAGCCATAAACCCAACCCTGGCTAATACACTGGTGAATCAAAGCTGATAATCCTTCTGCATAGATAAGAAAAAGAAACGGAGACAAAGGATCTCCTTGTTTGATTCCTCGAGTAGGAAAAAAGGGCTCAAACTGACCCTCCACATGAGTAATTTTATAGGAGACCGCCTTGATGCATAGCATAACCAGATTAACTAGCATAGAAGGAAACCCCAATCTCAACATCATCGCTTCCAAAAATGGCCGTTCTACTCTGTCATAGTCCTTAGCTAAATCAATTTTTAGAGCGCCCAAACCATTTTTACTAGTTCACCTTCTCTTTTGAAAAAAGCCCAAATTCAAAGGCAATCAAAATATTATCAGTTATCAAATGGCTTGGAATAAAAGCACTTTGCTCCTTCGAAATAGCAGAATCTAGGCGCACACGATTTGCTATAATCTTTGAGATAATTTTAAACAAAACATTGCACAAAGAACATTGCACAATGCTTGTTTCATTAAGTCCATTAGGAAGCACAAAATTATACATGCAATCAATACAAAACAAATCGAAATCTCAACATTTTTTATTATTTAGTATCTCAATAATTTATATACAATTAATTTAATAATTTTCCATCAAGATTTAAACATTTGAACATTTTTTTGCCATTTCTCTTTTTTTAGATGATAGGTTATTTTTGATAACATTTTGAAACCACATGTCTCAGTTTGTAATGTTTTAAACCATAGGTACTAGTTTGCAAATGACTAAAATCACGTGATTTATCTTTGTACTTATGTAAAAATATTTTTGAAAATATGAAAATAGAATTGAAATAAGAATAAAAAATTATTCCATTAAGTAAAGGAACATAAACATCAAACTCTTTTTTTGCAATAAATTTATCTAACTTCTTAAAATTTAGATCCATTGACATAATTCCATTCGAAGTTGAAGGTAAATATTGATATTTTTGACGTTACTGATTAAGTATATGGAATTTTAATTTTGTACATTGAGTTATCTCAAATATGATTGCCTAAACTGAATCTTAGAAAATAAGGCAGTAGTTTTCAATATCAAACTCTGTGTGTCGATTTGAAATGAAATTCTTTTAACAAATTTAACTATAGCCACATCATATATGTAAAAATCTACTTTCAAACCATTATAAATGCAATTCAAAATGTAAATAAAATGAATAACACAATTTTAACCAAGTTTAGGGTGTGTTCTCTTCATCTTATAATACCCAAACTTATCTGAACTGAGTAAACCTGATTGCACTTATTAGACCTTATTAGACCTTATTGGACCTTATTAAACCCGATTGGAACTTACTAGACCTGAATGCGCCAGATTGGAACTTATTAAACCTAATTGGGCATGATTGGAACTTGTTAGACCTTATAAGAAAATTAAAAGTCAATAATTTATAAGGAACCCATTAGTCACGTAACTTTTTTTTTTTAAAAATTTTATTTTACAACTCTTTAATTTTTTTTTTTGCGATGGTTTTATCACATCGTTCTTTTCTATATATATATATATATATATATATATATATATAGTCATATTGAGTGTGTAAATTTCAATTTCTTTTACTATATATTAAATTTCTTTTTATTTTTATATTTTGTTGTACTATATATATATTTTGCCATATTGAGCATGTAAATTTTTATTTTTATATGTAAAATAATTATTCAATTGTTTATGATTAATTTTTGGGAATATTTAGTCTCTCACTAACCATATTCAACAAAAAAATCATATTTAGTATGTTAAAATTTGCTCACATGCCTTTTACAAAAGGTGAAACACAATTGAATTTGATCAAATAAGTAATTGAAAGGAGACTTTTGGTTTAAATACTTTATAGACTTTTGGTTTAAATACTTTCGAAAAAATGCTAATTAAGATGTGAAATTGGTTAAATCAGCACGATGAAATTGTGAAATTGGAATTGGGTATTTTTATTTCAATTTTTTCACAACATTTTATATTAAGGTGAATTTTTTTTCCATTTTTAGTAAAGCTTTTGTTTTGAGCTTGTTTGGTTAGTAGAGATTGAACCAGGAGTGAACTCATATTGTTAATGTTTTAGTTTGACAACAATGCCCCCAAAGGAAAGGACTACATGGAACCTTAAGGCAACAGAGACATTTTTGGATTTGTGCCTTAAAAGCAAAAACAGTGGTAATACTAAGTATGATTGGGAAATCATTAAACTTCATTTAAATGCACAAACTGGAAAAAAATTTTCAAAAGAAAGTGGTGGAAAGCTACTTTAGTGATTGTAGAAGCAGATTTAAGGCTTGGTATGAACTAAAGACTAAGTGGACTAGTATTGGATGGGATGAGTCCACTGGATGCCCGAAAAGTGATCCAGATGATGAGAACTGGAAAACTTTTACACAAGTATTCATACGTATATTTTGTTGTTATTCTTCATTTTTTTTATCACAACTTAATATTTTTTTATGCATTGTTACTTACAGCTTCATAAGGGGAGACCTTCATCCTTCTTGAAAAGACCTTTACCCTTTGAGCAAAAGATGCATGATCTCTTTGTTGGACCTTTTGCCGCTGGAAGTATGGCTTGGGCTAATAATTCCACAGGCCCGGGTTTATTTGACTAAAGAAAAGTTGTGGATGGTGATGAAGGATCAGGGGACTATGAAGATAGAGAACTTGAGGGAGGTATAGGATAAAGTGATGGGAATGGTAGTATGTCTCTGGTTAATACGACTTGATCTAGAAAAAGAGGCAATAGCATTGATGTTGGGCAGTCATCTAACAAGAGAAGTGTGAAGGATGACCTTGAAACATGTATGGATGTTTTGAGGGAAAATATCCAATTAGGGTCCTCCAAAGCACAGTCAGCCCCACACCCTCTTTATATGAGAGATTAATTTCAACTTATGCAAGATATTCCTGAAATTAAAGCTTATGGGAAGGGTTTCATTATTGATTGTCTGGATTACTTGCGTGAACCAGAGAAGAACGGTGAATTGTGGCTTGCTCTCCCCGATGATGAGTATAGACTAATTTTCTTGAAAAAAAAAGAGTCCCATTTCCTTATGATTTTTACATCCCTTATGATTGTTACATCCCTCAGTTTGATTGAAGAAAAAGTCCCATTTTCATATATTCGATATGTATTTTCATTTACAAGAGTGTCATGATTAGGGATGTTAAAGACTACTTATTTCAATATATATTTTGTATTTTTAAGTACTTAACTTCTTATAATTGTCAACGTTTCTAATTGTTTATCCATATTTTTTCAATATTTGGGTTGTAGAATGGATGAATCATTGGTTGAAAATTGTATAATGTACATATGTTGGGATTTTTCACCGAAAATCATCCGATTAAAGCGGAAGAATGCGATCCTTAAATCCGTACCCAGGAGCAATTGATATGAAAATTGTAAAATCAAAATTTTAACAACAAAGAAAAGATTTATCACCTGAGATATCTCTTCTAGAGATGGCTGCAGAAATCAAAGTAGATTCTCTCCGCGTTCACGTACACGAACGGCTAACGAACACTACCCGTGCTAGCGTTGGAATCAAAAGTTTTAAGAGAGGAGGAGGCTGCAAATTTTGGCTCTTGGTGTGTCATCTTCTTGGCCGAGTTGCCCTAGGTAATATACCTAGGGTTGGCCAAAATTTTATACCCAAGACTTGGCCCAATACCTTTCATTTATTTTATGCGGGTTTTTTTTCTTTTAGAGCCTAGTCCAAAATTAATCTCCTTGGTCCAGTTAATTATTGAACTTAATTTTATTTAACATGTATTCTTAACATATTATTCCAAATAATATATTTGATACATTTAAATTTAAAATTAATTTGATCAATTAATTCTACCAAGGGATTAATTTTGACTTTCATAAAATAAAGATACATGTAAACCTATACATGTGAAATATTTCCACCTAGGAAATAATCTCATAAATTAATTTAATTAATTATGAGAAGGCCAATACAAATATTAATTTTATTATTATGATCAATCCAATTGACCTTTATAATATAATTAATATTATCTTTTCTCTCCGGCGTATATACTCCAAGTATACAGGTGATTCCTTAAGTCCGTATTCAAACGTTCAATGTGTACGATCATGTGGGCCCATCTTTATGTTGGCAGTGGGCCTATGGCCCACAGACTGTAGACAGGCTCTAGCAAGCCACTGTAGCTCCCAATTAAAATGGAGATGGCAGTCCAATTGAAATCATAACCCTGTAGTTTAAACTTGTATATCCCATGTCATCGATATCGGTGTCCAAAACAGAGGCATGGATTGATCACCCTCTTTTGTGTCCGGACATTAACTTGATCCCGAATGTACTGATGCTAAGAAACAAGTTCCAACTTGTTTGGGTGTGGTCACACTCTTATCAGTCACATTCATCAAGAGGCCGGTGATATCTTCTCAGTGGACTACTGAGTGACAAATCCCTTCTGCATATCTTTAGCACTGCCATGCTTAGTGACATACCCGAAAGTACGCATACTTGGCACCCTTTTACAGGCCCTTTAGGCGTACCCCTTAGTATGCGACCTCACATGTAGCACCATCATATGGTCAGGTCAAAGGATCCATACAAGTACTACGCTAGAATCACTTGTGATACTTTACCATGTGAATTTCTCGTTTAGTGGATCTATCCAGTACCATGCCCCTTTTGTATTTACCCATTAATTTGGTTGACATCCCATATCTAATGGCTGGTAAGACACCATCATACAACCAGATTAATGATAGTCTCTAGTTCCATTCATTCCCATGACTGGAACAGACTACAGATCTATATATGGTCATATCGTTTCCCCTATCCATGGTCTTACTTCCAAGTGCATGACATTTGTTAACATGGATATGGATATGCCCATTGGATACTTCATTTAAAATACAGCTGTGAGCAGACGACCTGAAAAGCGGGACACGGCGAAGCGAACCGGGGATTTTTGAAAACAGGGTTCTCATGATGTTTTTGGGAAAAACGGATTTTGTTTATCTTGGGTTAGGAAAATCACGGATTTGATTTGGAAATTCTTTTTGTAGAAAACGTTTTCCCGTTTTATTACTTAAAGACCTCGAAACCTAAATTTCAAGATCAGTGACAGAGTAGCCACCCGGATCAGCTCATTCGGAAAATTCCGGTACAGCTCCCTACCGAGCATAGACTACTGTACCTAATCCAGAGATTTAGGGTTCAGGCAACTTACCTACTTAACATCAAGCTTGTATTCATTTATAATTTATATTACCATATTTATTCAAGTTATTATCTTTTCTCTACCCAATTTCGTTTATTTTAATTAGCCGATGCTAAAGCAAAATACGGAAAATAAATTATAGAAAGATAAAGCATATATCCAAAATATACAAGAAAATAGTAGAGGCCGATTATACAACGCAATTGAATAAAAATGGAAAACTCTCGTCCTCACTTTACAATCGCCTAAGTACACGAGGATCTAAAAATTACAACCGCCTAGAAATACATGAGATAATCTATTAATTACAGCGAAAATAAAAATAAAATAAAAGCTGCAAAACAAATTGGTTAGCACAATTTATATTGCACACACAGGTAGGACTCAAATAAGACACAACCGCCTAGAAATACATGAGATAATCTATTAATTACAGCGAAAATAAAAATAAAATAAAAGCTGCAAAACAAATTGGTTAGCACAATTTATATTGCACACACAGGTAGGACTCAAATAAGATAGAATTGGGAATTTAGAAAATAGGAGCATGCATTTAGGGGGTAATTGGGTCGACTCGACTGGTCGGACCGGTTAGACCTAGAAAAAGGTTTTGAAACACCTTGTAATTTTTGTGCTGAAAAATCATTTTTGGAAAACAATTGGCTCGGTTGTATGCAAATTTCCATTTTCTGTGGGTCTATTATTCCGGAATCCGGGGTTTCGGTCATGCGGGTTTCTAAATACACAATCCATCTAGGGTCCAAAATGCAATAAACACGCCAAAAACATTTGTGAAAATATCATTTTGCTCATTTTCAATATTTTTCGGGAATTTTATAGGATTCGGGAGTCCGCTAATGCTGAACTATAGATCCGATTCAGATAAAGTAACCCTAAAACTTAGGAAATAAAACCCTGGGAAAACTAAAAACCCTAATATCCGTACATGCAAAAATCCAAAAAAATAAAATTTTAAAACATACGGATGAATTTGGGTCGAAATCGATGACAACAGAAAGCGCAAAATGGAAAACAGACTGTTTTCTACCGATAAGGACAAATCGAAAATCTGTCGTTATAGAACAGAGCCGTGCGGCTCTATTTAGGCAATCCAATTTTCGAAAGTTGCAAAAACGAATAAAACGCACAGAAAAGATAATGTGAACAGGTTTAAGGCCTCTTAGAGTTTACTTGATGTTGTTTTGATGCTTTAAACATCAAGAAATGGATTGAAAGCTTGGAATTCATCCTAGAAGCTCAACCGGCCAAAAACAAAAATTCGATCCGAAACAACCCGAAACGAATCTGAAACGATCCCAAACCAATGAGCAAAGGTTGAGGAACTTGTATTTAATGTTTTAGGATTGATTTTAGGTCTTCACTTTATGTTTTGGATCACTTTACCTAGCTCTTGTGTCTCGGTTTCTATCACTTTACCTAGCTCCTGTGTCTCGGTTTCTATCTCCCTTCTTTTCTCTTTTTCTTTCTTTCTTTTGGTTCCTCCTTTCTTGTTTTTCCCTCCTTTTGTTTTTCTCTTTTTCTTTTTTTTTTTCTTTTATAGACTCCCTCCCCTTTTAATCATTTCAAACAATAAATGAGCTATCTCATCTCTGAATTTCCGCCCCTCTTTTCTTTCCTATCAAGCCAAGTTGCTTTGCTTTGCAGAGCAACTTGGTCTCAACCCACTAGAGCCGAGGCAAAATTTTTGAAAATCCGACGCTCACCCTAAACCTAGAAATCACTCGGGAGACCTTTTGGGGGGTTTCGGATCAAGGATAGCTCAGTTTTTAGGACGTTTGAGATACTCTGAGTGACATTCTGGTTGTTTTCAAGTCCAGTTCGAGTCCATCTGCTCTACAGGTAAATCAAGAATTCTCATCATAGAGGTCAGGAAAACCCGTGCTCACAGGTTGCCCCTCGCGAGAACAAAGTCAGCTTATTGTCGGCTGTGAAGCGTAGATCGAGTTTGGCCTCGTTATTGGGAGCATGGTGAGAAAGGAGAAGAAAACATACTTGGTGTCTTGGTGTGATGAGGAATAGGCACAACATCCAGCTAGGGATGTCGGCTTTGGTTCTGAAGTCGGCCCAGGGGCATTCAATTCTTGAGATCGGCCCATGGGGCATTTGGTTTTTGAGGTCGGTCCAAAGGGGTATTTGGTTTTCGAGGTCGGCCCAAGGGGCATTTGGTTTTCGAGGTGGGCCCAAAAGGGCATTTGGTTTTCATGGTCGGCCCATGGGCATTTGGTTTTTGTAGTGAAAAGGTTCAATGAAATGCACCGTGTCTCTTATGTGGTGAAGAGGCAGCACGAACCGTAACTTTTCTTCTTCTCCTATGTGGCGAAGAGGTCAAAATAACTGTTCTTCCTTTCCCATGTGGTGAAAAGGTTGAACAAAATGTACTGTCCCTCCTATGTGGTGAAGAGGCAGCACGAACCGTAACTTTTCTTCCTCTCCTATATGGCGAAGAGGTCGAAATGATTGTTCTTCCTTTCCTATATGGTGAAAAGGTTGAACAAAATGTACTGTCCCTCCTATGTGGTGAAGAGGCAGCACGAACCGTAACTTTTCTTCCTCTCCTATGTGGCGAATAGGTTGAAATAATTGTTCTTCCTTTCCTATGTGGTGAAAAGGTTGAAAAAGTTGATATTTCCCCTCCTATGTGATGAAGAGGCTGAAAAGGTTGAGCTTCCTCTCCTAGCATCCCCGTTGGGGATGCTGACCGTGGCTCCGTGTCGACTTTCTGTGGTGGAGTGTGCCCGTAATGTCGACTCACTATGGTGGAGTGTGCCCGTAATGTCGACTCACTGAGGTGGAGTGTGCCCATTAAAAATTTAATTCTTCCCCGTGCGGTAGAGTGACCAAAAAGATTGATACAAGAGCACGTATTTATTCCTTGATCGATAATTTTGGAAACAAAAATTTTTGTCCCTTTGATCAAGAATAAATACGGCTAATTTGTTTTGCCCCCGAACCTGTAAAAAGCAAAAAATACCCTTCTTGGGATTACATTGGCATGAACAAAAACTCTGAAAATTAGGGAAGTTTTCATACCTGAGATTTGGAGTCGTAGGGCTCTGATTTGCACTCTATGACTCCGAGGGTGCCCCTGGATTAAATCATTTCCGCTTTAGGAGGGATCTCGACTCGAGACGATCCAACGATGGTGATGAGTGTCTCAACAAAATTTGATGCGAGAGCACGTATTTATTTCTTGATCGATAATTTTGGAAACAAAAATTTTTACCCCTTCGATCAAGAATAAATATGGCTGATTTGTTTATAATGCATGTATGCGTGCATGTTTGCATGTATATGATATGATGTTTATGCTACTATGCCTGGCATCTACGCTAGGCTATGGAAGGGACTTGTGACTTTCGATGATCTTTTGTGGGGATTGCCTTAGCTGGGGACCCTACCGGGGATCTGTTGGGGATCCTGATTCAGTGGGGATCATCTTAGTTGGGTCCTACGTTGGGGATCTTGACCCATTCAAGTCTTGTACGCAGATGACCCTACCGGGGATTCTGTTTACCCTGAATTTCGTTCGTTTCATCTGTTCGAGTGAGACCGATGGATGTTTTCTCCAAGATTTGGGTGTGCTTCTAGGTCAAGCTTGCCCACTCTGGTATTCTTCAGATCTTGCTGATCAATTGTACTAGCAAGTTTAGCATATCGATACCATAGACTTGCCACCTGTTTTGCCAAGGGATGGTCTATTTGTCTGAGCGGGGGAATGAGAATTAGATCTTGCATCCTGTATGGTCTTCTGCTGAGGATAACACATCCGGACCAAGAGTTGCCATCCATAACAGGAATTCCATCAAAGCCGTCATGGGTTTGGATGTAATGGCCTTCTAATGGGTGTTTATATGTAATGGCACGACGTATGCAATATGAACATCTAAGTGGCGAATCAAACATGCTTAATATCATTATGATGACATCAGAATGAATATGATAGGGAAAGCAAAAGTGACTTTGACTCCGAACGTCACTCTTTTCTTGTTACCAATACGTCCTTTTGGTTTTCCTTGCCGGAAAGTTTCTCCTAGGTTTTTTTTTGGATGGACTGAAAATTATGCGCGAGCACTCCAGCCGAGTAGATTTCTTCGCACTGGCTTATCTTAGGATTGGAAAGCGCACCTCAACATGTTCACCGAGGGTTGTAAGAGCATTATTCTCTATGATGTCCAGTGGCTTGGCTTTTACCTTCCCCTAGCATTAGAGGTTTGTGTTCGGGTGTTTGGCTGTAAAACACTTTATCAGATATGGTTCGCTGCGTGCGACAACCTGTACATGGACATTATATGCAATGGCATGATGCATGCATATTGAACGTCAAAATAGAATATGAACCACTTATGTCATGATGAATGTGAATGCATTAGTCCAACCCGTGGCTTTGGTTTGATTAATGCCCCTTCATGCTACCAATATGTCCTTTCAGTTTTCTATATCAGAGAGATTTTTTTTTTATGTCAAGTCGCCAGTGTGTACAGCCAGACACTAAATAGAGTCGCCACTATGAGCGGACAACTTGAGACGGAGTCAATTAGCCATTGAATTCTCCAAGGCTCTGAAAATGTATTCATGTTTTCCATTCACCCCAGATTCCAGTTTATGCGTAGTCCCCAAAGATGGAAACAGTTTTCAGCTCTTTAAAGTGTGGCCTGATTCAGAATGACTTGAGTTAATTATGGTTTCCCTATGTCTGCCAATCACAATAACCTGTAGCAAATCACACCATCTTTAGGAGGTGAAAGGAACACTGGTAAGTAGTCACTTCTGTTGTAGCTGAAGACTGAGTTCTTGAAATGGTTGGTAAATGCAACTTTCCCCTGAATATTAGCACATCAGGTTTTGCAAGTCTTTTTGTTGATGGGGATCATCCCATTCATGATTGTTGAAAGCTTTGTAAAACCTGGTTGCTGTGAAGTTCATGGATGGATGTATAACTGAAACTTCCCCCGGTCTTGAAATCCATAGGCAACTAGAGGAAATCATAAGCAGACTTCCCTTTGGACTTATTCTTGTTTTCCTCCGGACAACGCTTGACCAGAATTTACAGCATATTATGTCTTTAAAACTGATTTGGTAGATTTTTGATCATCAGGCTTGTTTTCCCCTTTTCTTAGCATTGTTGAGCTTGTTTGAAGCACACTTATATTCAGATCCTCTCTCTGTTATGAAATCAAGGCCTTTCCTGTCATCTGAGGATGCAAAGTAATTAGTCTGGGAGTTTAGGTTGAAGAGAAGTGGCATTGGATAGAAAGAGAATCCCTAATCTGGTACAAGTTGATGATAAACAAAGACTGATTGAGGCAGTGTTGTAACCACCTGCCCCATCACCTTTCTGGTGATAGGATGATGCAGTATGGAATAACATTGGGGTTCAATTTCTTGTTAGAAATCATTGATGGTAGAGAATGAGGTTTCACAGAATCAGTTCAAGAGAGAAGATGAAAGGGGTGATTCATCAGACAAGTGTCATGCTTTGCAAGTAAACAGAAGAGAAGGGGTGTCAAAGGTGTGGAGAAAGGTAGAAAAGGGGGGTGCTTCTAGCTGTGAACAGTTCGGGTATCATGTGTGCTGTTCAAATTGAAACTTTAGGGCAGGGCCAATAGCATCTTGTAAGGATTGTTGATTTGGATCAGTAAATGACTCGGCGGAGGTGGTGCCATCATATCATTTATTTATCTCACAAGCTCACCTATCAAGAGAGAGTTTGGTCAGGACCAGATTCACTTTTAGGTTCCCTACGGTATTCAGATTGTGTCATGCATTTTGATATTATGCATATTGGATATGTCATTTTAGATGATCAAATGCATGCATAATGCCATGTATATGCAATCACCATATAAGTAAGAAGGTGACAAAACATATTGCATTCAAAATGATTTCAATACACCTTACAAACAAAAATGAGTCCCCTACAAAAGCGAAGCCTCTAAGGGTATTGATTTCATGGCATTTGATCATTCCCCGTCCAGTTACTGTCTCGACTTCAATGTCATTGCCTCGCTCTCATCAAACCATACCTTGTAGTTCTTCATCACATCCCTCTCCCTGAGAAGTTTGAGGAATTTTCTTGGTGGTCCCCTTGATTGCCCCTGGTCGCTTATCAGAGGTAGATGGGACTCTCAATTTTCCCTCGTCGATTAGCTTCTGGATCTTATTTCGCAGAGCGACACATTCATTAGTCTAGTGGCCCGCTATCATATGATAGCTATAGAAATTACCCTTTTGTTTTGGTGTTGGCCCACATATGGTCTGACACTCTGCAGCAGGCCTACCTTTCTACATGTGGGAAATAACCTGTTCACCGAGCAAGGCTCAAAGGATGTGACATTTCCATTGTCTTTGGGAAGTGAGTTCCGGATATGTCACGGAACATAGTCATCGTTGGCACTGGTGTCAAGAGGCCCTTTCAGTCCTACTTCATTGGTCAGTCCCGGTAAGCCCAAGTTCTAGTGAGAGGGCCTTCCGAAGTGTTGAGGGTGAGTGTCAGCAATCTGGGCATTCTGCTTCTTGTCAGTATCGGTATTGGAGTTCGTGCTTACCATATCCCTTATTCTTCCTTCGAGCTCTGCCACTCGTACCTCCAACTCAGTGCACCTTGCCGTCAGTCTCTCTACTCTGTCAAAATCACCCCCTAGCATTTCCCTCAACATCGCCACCCCTTCCTCTCTGACTACCTTTCGAAATTGTGATGAAGCGACACAGTCCTCCACAACATCTGTTATGGTGTTGAAGTTCATTGGGTTGGCCATTCTTAAGATTCTTTTCCTCTTCCCCTTGATAAGAACACTCGTTAGTGTGACAGACGCACTCGTGACAGCTACAAAATAGGAATGATGTATGCATGAGTGTGTGGTGTGACGTGTACGAAGGGTAAGTTGCACACGTGATGTCATGTAATGCCATGTCATGCTATACTATTCTAAACCAACAAAGTGTATGCAAAGTCAAGAACAGAAACATACAGATGCAATGGATGCTGTTGAAGAGGCTACTTGCTAAAGTAAGGCATGGCGTATAAATATATGCCACATGGATAAAATGACACGCAGGGTGTCCACGGGTCGAAGCAAGATGATACTTGCAAGGGAATTTTATGCCATGGATGCATG
This sequence comes from Euphorbia tirucalli, assembly GCA_039660915.1. NCBI lineage: Eukaryota > Viridiplantae > Streptophyta > Magnoliopsida > Malpighiales > Euphorbiaceae > Euphorbia > Euphorbia tirucalli. The sequence continues at coordinate 52,390,261 of CM077636.1, forward strand.
CATGTGTGTGGTGTATGGGCGTAACTTTGGTACTTGGGGAGTACCTTTGGATCCATGGATGACATGGAATGAGGAGATGTGCTTGGCACACAGACGACGCCTCGGCGCTCGGGGAGTGCCTTGGGCTTTTATGAGATGATATGAAATGAGTTTGCGCTTGGAGTGCGAGCAGATTTTCAGCGCTCAGGGAGCACCTTGGGTTTTTATGCTATGAAATGAGATGAGTTCTCACTGGGCACATGAGAAGAGTTCGGTGCTCGGGGAGCACTTTGGGCTTTAATGCGATGGAATGAGGTGTTTTGAGATGGGATCGCATACCGGACATACAGATAGCGTTTCGGTGCTCGGGGAGCACCTAAACGGCTTGATGTATGAATGAGATGTGACTTAGTCATGGTTGAATGATGTCAGATGGATGGAGACTAGAATGAAAATGACTTTATTCTTTTTATTTATTTTGGAAGTTCTGCGGATGCCCCAATGTTATGTAAAAGGCGATGCAAATAGGCCGCATGTGATCTGACACGCGGGCAAGGGTTCGGTACCTTTGGGGCGCCTAATGGATATCGTGAAGTGGTTATGTGTGGCTGACACACGGACAAGGTTGCGACACTTTGCAGATTTATGAGGTGATATGAAATGGTCTCTTGAGAACCGTCCCATGGATAGAGTTCTGATGCTTTTTCCAATATTGAATGATGTTATTGGTGAGTCACGTGTAACATGAGGCACGGACAAAGATTCAGTGTTCGTGGAACGCCTTGCATGATTTAGTAATGTCATGGAATGCCCCTATATGTGTAGTAACTGGGCACTCATGGAGTACCTTGGATGATTCGATAATGTTATGAGCAACCCGATGTGGATCACGACACATAAGCAAGATCTCGGTATCTCTGTGACACCAATGATGGATGGATAAGAAGATGTGCAATGTTTGTCATGTGACTCCCCACATGAAATCTAGGACCGTTGTGGTCTCCTAGTGAATGTTATGGCGTAGCGGAATGGCCGAGTGCAAACCAGGGCACAGGCAAAACAAGGATGGTTTTGGGATACCCATTATGAAATGAAATGACCATGATGGGCATCCTTGAAACATCTTGTATTTAAATGGAATGCAATGGTTTGAATGAATGTTTATGTCACACAAAATGTGGATGGCTGCACGAAGATGTGGTTAGAATGACATACAGGATAATGTCGTGCATGTAAGGTACGAATGCATATGTCACACAATAAAGTGTCATGGCTACACAAAGACATGGTTAGGATATATAACACATGAAATGATGCATGTTTTATGAACATGCCACACATGAGATGTGAACAAAACATGGATGAAATGTCGTGGTTGCACGAAGATTTGGTGCTTTGAACGTCAAGAAACGGATTGAAAGCTTGGAATTCGTCCTGAAAGCTTAACCGACCAAAAACTAAAATTCGATCCGAAATAACCCAAAACAAATCCGAAATGATCCCAAACCAATGAGCAAAGGTTGAGGAACTTGTATTTAATGTTTTAGGATTGATTTTAGGTCTTAACTTTGCGTTTTGGATCATATTTACCTAGCTTCTGTGTCTCGGTTTTTATCTCCCTTCTTTTCTCTTTTTCTTTTTTTTTTCTTTCTTTTGGTTCCTCCTTTCTTTTTTTTCCCTCCTCTTCTTTTTCTCTTTTTCTTTTTTTTTACAGACTCCCTCCCCTTTTAATCATTGCAAACAATAAATGAGTTGTCTCATCTCTGAATTTCTGCCCCTCTTTTCTTTCCTGTCGAGCCAAGTTGCTCTGCTTTGCAGAGCAACTTGGTCTGATAAGTGTATTTTATATACTTATTTTACCTTTGTTTTTGTGCTTTAATTGAGTTGTTTTTATTTATTTAAGGCATATTTTACTTCCTTTTTATGTATTTGCCTTGTTAGGACCCCTAAAAAGAAAATGGAGCTAAAAGTGCATGATAAGGGAGCGAAATTGACTTGAAACAGCCCAGGAGCAGTCCTAAGGTGTGACCATATCTTGGGAGGTGCTGATTTTGGAGTTTTAAAGTTGATTTGGTGATTTAGGCCTGCGTTCGTGATGGGCCAAGGAAGGGCTGCGAGTTTGGTCTTATTGGGAGAGAACTAAAAGTCTTTTTGCTGAGAATTCTTCCTAGCTAATGGACTCCTTGTCAAAGGAGGAATGTCCCTTTTTATGATTCCCTTCAAAAAAGGAATTGTATTGGACTCTTATTGGGACTCTTCTTTCCTTTTTGTTTTTGGGGAGGAGGAGTTAAAAGAAAATTATTCAGCTGTAGAAGGCAGTTTTTTAGAGTTTAGTTTTGAGATTTTATTTTATATTTTTTTTCTCTCTTGGGAGAACGTATTGGGAGAATGTGTTCTTTGGAGCTAGGGTTTGGAGGAGCATTCATCTGTCCACCTCATCGATCCATACATCCTTCCATCAACCACTTTGATTATAGTTTTCTCTAAGCCTTTCTCTTACCATGTTTTCTTTAATTCGTTTTTGTGTTATTAGTTTAGCAATGAACTAATTCCACCATAGCTAAGGCTATGGTGTATCTTAGCAATTGTATGCAATTTAATTCGTATTATTTCCCAATATTGTGTTGTGTATGTTTAATGCTTTGGATGCATGACTATCAATTCCAATGTTCATAGTTAATCTATAATTGACCAAAGGACTAGATTAACAGAATCATACAACACGACTTTTGCATAACCATTGCTTTAGTAGCTCGCTAGTTAGTGCTAGGATTTCTTAGACTTAATGCTTTCTGGCTTGACGCTTAGAACTGAGAGGTTTAAGTGTTTAGGTTAAGAAATAGAATTGATAGCCCCAACCGGTATTGATTATTTATGGAAATCGCCATTTTGGAATTTAATCAGATTAGTTGCATAACTTAAAATATTACTGGAATTAATGTTAAGTGAAACCGGACGCCTTAGTTAGTTTTCTTATTGAATTTCTCAAATATAACTTTGTTTCATTCTTAGTTTTAATTTAATTGTTTTCAGTAGTAATTTATTTACAAACCAAAGCCAATAATTTTATTCCTTCTGCCTAGGTTAATAAAAATCCAATTGTGTTTAGGATTAGCATAATTAGTCCTCGTGGGATCGACATCCTTCTTACTCTGTATTACTTGAGCGACGAAGTACACTTGCTTCTATTAGTGTGTGTATTTATCACGCACCAAGTTTTTGGCGCCGTTGCCGGGGATTAATTTATATGCAATTCTAGATTAAAAGGTTTCTGTTGATTTAGGTTTTACTTGTTCTTTTTCTTGTATTTTGTTGGTTGTGCATGCTTAGTAGAAGTAGTGGTATTCTTCCTTTGCCCATTGACCCTGAAATTGACAAAACTTGTCGTAGGAACCGAAAGCAAAAGCGTGAGGAACAAAAGCAAGCCATGGAGACCGATGAGTAAAGATGAGCTCGATTAGCTGAGGAAGCAAGGCAGTAGAATGGCCGGCCAATTATGGAACTCTTGGCTCCACATAGACATCAAAATAATTCTAGCATTGTTGCTCCACCAATAAATGCAACAAGTTTTGAAATTAAGATTGGGATGTTACAATTGATCAAACATTATGGTCAATTTGAGGGGGAACCTGATGAAAACCAAAATGATCACTTGGATAAGTTTCTGATGCATGCCGACACTTTCAGGCAGGAAGGTGTCTCAGCTGATTCTATTAGAATGAAGCTCTTCCCATTTTCTCTAAAGGGTAGAGCTTTGGATTGGTTAAAATCTCTAGAGCCGGGATCGATTACAACTTAGGATGAGCTGGAAAAGGAGTTCCTATCATATTATTTTCCACCTTCCAAGACGGCGATTTTGAGGAACGAAATCACCTCCTTCAGACAATATGACTCAGAAACCTTGTTCATAGCCTGGGAAAGGTTTCGGAAGTTGTTATGGAGCTGCCCTCACCATGACCTTCCTAAATGGCAGCAAGTGAGTAACTTCTACAATGGTTTGACCCCCACCAACTGTGCCACCATTGATTCAGTTGCAGGTGGTAACATTTTTAAAAAGACATAAGGGGAAGCTTATGAGCTAGTGAATGAACTAGCCAAGAAAAGTGCTCAGTGGCAGGTAGAGAAGCCAAGTGGGAGGAGGCAAGGTGTTTTTGCCATAAAAACCAGGGCAAGTGATCCAATTGTGGCCGAGCTTAGTCGCAAGATGGATTTGATGATGGCCCATTTGAGCTTAAAGCAACCTGCACAGGTCCTTGTGTGTGGAAATTGTGGAGGAGATCATCAGAGTCTTGAATGCCAGTTGGGTAATCCGTTTGAAGAAGACATTGCTAATGTGAGCTATATCGGAACTAACTAAAGAATATTCCAAAATAACCCCTACAGCAACACATATAATCCGGGGTGGAGAAATCATCCTAATTTTTCTTATACAAATCAGTAGAATGTGCTAAAACAGTCCACCTGGGTTCAATATGAATGAGCAAAGAGGTTAACACCACCAACAAGCATAACAGGCTCCAAGACAGAATTCATAACCTGTTGATCCAGTTTTGTCCATTCTAAAGGACATCCAGACTCGCCTGGCAACCAACGAAGCGTATTGCAGAGATTTGGGAACTCAAGTGGCTCAATTGAATAGAGGTAGAGCAGAAAGACCTCCTGGTGCTCTCCCTAGTACCACTGAAGCAAACCCGAGGGAGAAAGGTCAAGCTATCATTTTTAGGAGTGGGAAAGAGGTAGAAACTCAACCTCCTAAGCAATCATCTCCATCTCTATAGACAGGTAAGGAACCAGAAGAGGTAAGTGACTCTAACGATAAATTTGATAATGTCTCCTAAATTATTTATTGATCCTGTTGTTAAACCATATGTGCCTAAATTACCTTTTCCCCAAAGGTTAAATAAAGAGAAACAAGATCAACTATACTCTAAGTTCCTAGAGATTTTCAAGAAGTTGCATATTAACATACCTTTTGCTGAAGCTCTAGAACAGATGCCTGTTTATGCTAAATTCTTAAAGGATATATTGTCAAAGAAAAGAAAGATAAAGGACAACGAAATAGTTGCTGTGACTGAAGAATGTTCAGCCATTATCCTTAATAAGGTACCCCCTAAGCTTAAGGATCCAGGGAGTTTCTCTATCCCTTGTACTATTGGCAATTGCACTTTTAAAAGGGCGTTATGTGATTTAGGTGCTAGTATTAATTTAATGCCCTTATCTGTTTTCAGGAGATTGGGACTGGGAGACCCAAAGCCAACTAACATGGCCCTCCAACTAGCTGATAGATCGATTACTCATCCAAAGGGGATAGTAAAAGATGTAGTAGTTAAAGTGGATAAATTTATTTTTCCGGCCGATTTTGTGGTTATTGACATGGCAGAAGATGACAAGGTCCCTATTTTGTTTGGTAGGCCCTTCTTAGCAACCGGTAGAACATTGATTGATGTTCAACAAGGGAAGTTAATTCTCAGATTGCAAGATGAAGAAGTAGTTTTCAATTTTTATAATTCACTTAAATACCCTTGCAACGATCATGAGAGTGTTAATTTCCTTGATTCTACTGATGATTGTGTGGAAGGTGTTTTTCAGGAGATGCAGTATTCGACCCATTGAGGAAGGCTATGATTAGCCTCTGTTGTGCAAGGCCAGGCGATGAAGAGGGGCTGGTTGAGCAAGAAGCACAAGCAATCTTTGAGTCCTTTAGTAATAACATGGAAGATTGCTTGTGGGCAAAAGACCATTATGAGGGTCTAGATCGTGAGGATACACCAAGAGCAAAATCCTCATTTGAAGAAGCTCCTATTTTAGAGCTGAAACCTTTACCTTTTCATCTCAAATATGTGTTTCTTAATCCCCCATCTTCGTTGCCTGCAGTAATTTCCTCCTCTTTGACAGGTGACATGGAGAATAGATTGGTAAAAGTACTAAGGAGTCATAAGGGAGATTCGGGTGGTCAATCACAGATATCAAAGGAATTAGCCCCTCCTTATGCACACACTGGATCTTCATGGAGGATCAAGTGAAGCCCACAGTGCAACCTCAAAGACGGTTAAACCCAAATATGAAAGAGGTAGTGAAAACTGAGGTGATCAAACTACTAGATGCAGGTATTATCTATCCCATCTCTGATAGTCTGTGGGTGAGCCCAGTCTAAGTGGTACCTAAAAAGGGTGGAACCACTGTGATGGAAAATGACAAACATAAGCTGATTCCTGTAAGAAAAGTCACTGGATAGCGAATGTGTATAGACTATAGGAAGTTGAATGCAGCCACCAGAAAAGACCATTTCCTATTACCATTTATTGACTAAATGCTTGAACAAATGACAGGGCATGAGTTTTATTATTGTCTAGATGGTTTGTCTGGCTATATGCAAATACTAGTGGACACCTTGGATCAGGAGAAAACCACTTTCACTTGTCCATATGGTACGTTTGTATATAGGCGTATGCCATTCGGGTTGTGTAATGCACCAGCTACATTTCAAAGATGTATGACAGCTATCTTTTCGGATATGATTGAGGATTTCATGGAAATTTTCATGGATGACTTTTCTGTCTTTGGGTCTTCGTTTGAAAATTGTTTGTATAATCTTAATCTTGTCTTACAACGATGTGAGGACACAAATTTGGCACTTAGCTGGGAAAAGTGCCAATTTATGGTAAGGGAATGCTTAGTCCTTGGACACAAGGTGTCTAAGAAGGGTATAGAGGTTGATCTGACCAAGGTGGAGGTGATTGCTAAATTGCCACCATGTACCACTGTTAAGTTGGTGTGTAGCTTCTTGGGTCATGCAGGCTTTTATAGACGTTTTATAAAAGATTTTTCTAAATTTGCAAAGCCTTTATCCCAATTACTGTTGAAAGATGCTATTTTCAATTTCTGTGATGAATGCTTGTATGCTTTTAACGATTTGAAAGAGAGATTGATGAAAGAACAATTATGACAAGTCCAAATTGGACATTACCCTTTGAATTGATGTGTGATGCTAGTGATGTGGCTATAGGAGCATGTTTAGGTCAAAGAATAGACAAAATTTTTCGGCCTATTTATTATGCTAGGAGGACTTTAAATGAGGCACAACTGAATTACACTGTGACCGAGAAGGAATTGCTTGCTGTTGTGTTTGCATTTGATAAATTTCGTCCCTATTTGGTATTATCTAAGGTTGTTGTTTACACTGACCATGCTGCTATTAAGTATTTGCTAGCAAAGTAGGATGCGAAGCCACAATTAATTCGATGGATCCTACTTCTTTAAGAGTTCGACATCGAAATAAGAGATAAAAAGGGGAGTGAGAATGTTGTTGCAGATCATCTCTCTCGGCTAGACTTTGAGGCGAGAGAGGGTGTGCCCAGCGACGAAATCAAGTCTTTCCTGATGAAAGGCTCATGGCAGTTTCCTTATCTCCATGGTGTGCGGATTTTGCTAACTTCCTAGCAGGTAACATCATTCCCTCTGGTTTTTCTTACCAACAAAAACGTAAGTTTTTCTCGGATGTGCAACATTATTTGTGGGAGGATCCATATTTATTTAAGATTTGTGGAGACAATATGATTCATCGTTGTGTACCTGACGAAGAGGTAACCCCCATCTTAACTCTATGTCACACAAAGGAGCCTGGCAGTCATCTAGGTCCTACAAGGATCGCGGCTAAAGTCATGCAATGTGACTTCTATTGTCCGACTTTATTTCGAGATGCTTTTAATTTTGTTAAATCTTGTGATACATGTCAACGAACTGGTAGTATTTCTCGTAGACATAAGATGCCTCAAAATGGAATTTTAATTTGTAAACTTTTTGATGTTTGGGGTATTGATTTCATGGGACCGTTCCCTAAGTCCCATAACAATGAATACATACTTGTAGCTGTGGACTATGTGTCTAAATGGGTAGAAGCTGTAGCCTTGCCAACAAATGATGCTAGGGTAGTGATTGAATTTCTTAAGAAGAATATTTTCACTCGTTTTGGAACACCTAGGGCAATTATTAGTGATGGAGGAACCCACTTTTGCAATAAACAATTTGACCAATTATTGAGCAAATATGGTGTTACCCATAAAGTAGCTACACCATATCACCCACAAACAAGCGGACAAGTAGAAATTTCGAACAGGGAACTTAACAACATTTTAGAGAAGACAGTAAGTTCATCTAGGAAAGATTGGTCCCTTAAATTAGATGATGCATTATGGGTATATTGCACTGTATTCAAAACACCGATTGGTATGCCTCCTTACCGTTTAGTTTTTTGGGAAAGCATGTCATTTACCTGTTGAATTGGAGCACAAAGCATATTGGGCACTTAAATTTTTAAATTTTGATATAGAGGTTGTAGGTGAGAAGCGTCTTTTGCAACTCAATGAATTGGACGAATTTCATCTTGGTTCATACGAGAATGCAAAAATTTATAAGGAAAAGACCAAGTAATGGCCTGATAAACGATTGCTTAGGCGTGTCTTCAATGTAGGCAACAAAGTGTTGCTATTTAATTCTCGGCTCTGCCTTTTTCCTGGAAAATTAAGGAGTAGATGGTCGGGTCCTTTCGAAATAACCGATGTTTTTCCTTCCGGGGCGCCGGAAATTAAGCGGGGTGACGAACCTCCATTTAAGGTCAATGGCCAACGACTCAAGCTCTACGATAGCGGCGACTATGAGGCTCATGCGGTCACCATTTTCCTCTCCGATCCAAATTGAGTTGGAGGGAGTTAAGCTAATTGACTATAAATTAGTGCTTTTGGGAGGCAAGCCAATTGTTGTTTTTTAATTTTATTTGTTGTTGGTAAATTAGTTGCTTTTTAGTTTTAATTTGTAGGATTTAACCATGTTAATTTTTTGGCTTTTGTCGCAGGTTTTTGACTAAGGCGTGACCGTGCCTTAGAAAACTTTTTCAACAAAAATCAAAATTTTTTTCCTTAGCCCTTGAGCCCGCCACCTCCTTCTACGCTGTTCGCCACTATCACCTTCTACGTCGTTCGTCCGCCGCCTCCATCTACGCTGCTCGTCCTTCCTCACCGCCGTCGATGGGTTGCAAGCGTACTCCTTCAGGACTAAAACCTCCACCCAAACAGAGCATCGCTGTTTGCCCGCCGCCTCCATCTCCACCGCCCGTCGCTGGATCTCCGCCAAAGCCCGCTTCGCCTCATTTGAGCCCGTCGTCGGCCGCCCCTCTTCCTCCATCAACCGACCTCCGCCTCCAGCAGATAGCAGCTGATATTCTCTGCCGTCCGCCGCTACCGATTCCGCCGCGCCGGCCATCCTCCTCCTCCGACGAGTGTGCGATTGTAACCCCCACCACAGCAACAGCTCCAGCTCCAGCAAGCCCTGCAACCACACAACCAAATTCTAATACACCAGCCACAAAGAGGAAACCCACAGTCTACATTCAACCTCCAACATAGCCCAATAAACAGAAAGGGACAGCCATTATCGAACCACCCGAACTTGAGGAGATCCCTTCTGAGGCAGAAGAGCCAAATGCTTCACCCCCTCCACCACAGCAATTATCATCATAGGTAACTCGAGTTCGTTCTTGAGTACCCAAAGGTATGAAACTAACCATTCCTGATAAGCCTTTACATGGTAATTTGAATTTTTCTAGGGCTAAATCAGTAGTATATAAAGATATTAAGGATAGAGAAATTGTTGCTTGTAAATGCATTGATGAGAATGTGCTAATTGAATTTGATTTTGTCGATGAATTTTATTGTTTGATTGATAACATTGGGTGGAAATCTTTCTTTAATTTGAAGTGTCCTGGTTATGTTGAGTTGGTTAGAGAATTTTATTCTACTTTCAAATTCAATAAACTTGACAATTTTACAATTGACACACCCAAGCTAGTTGAGTATAGGTTAGGGGGGAAGGATTTTAAGCAATCCATTACTGAATTCAACGTGTCCTGTGGTTTTATAGATCGGGTTTCTTCTAAAACCGATGAGTATAGATCCTCTGCTTTAGATTATTTGGATAGATGGCCTATGTTTGATGCTTGGAAAGATTTTTCGATTGATCGTGCTACTTTTGACCCTAAGAAATCCAAATCTAAAGAGTTAAAAAAACCTGTCTTCCAGTATATCCAACGGTTTTTGGCTTTCGTCTTTTCTGGTAGGAAAGAAGGATCTAGTACTTGTAATAAGGCTGAGTTATTTTTCTTGTGGTGCATGGTTCATAAAGTTAAAGTGAATTTGGGATTTTGGATAATTGGTCAATTCCAACAGGTTATTTCTTTTGGTAGACTTTTGATTTTAGGGTCTCTTATAACCCGTATTGCTGCAAATGAAAAGATCATTGACTTATCCAATAATAACTTGCATGTCGCTTATTATGTTGCACCCTTAGATATTGCTTGCCTTAAGAGTATGCATATTGTGGAAGTAGGAGTTGCAAATTTTCTGGTTTGGTGGATAGGGAACAAAGCTCGCTCCTTTAGAGGCCGCACTCTGCAGAAGGGCAATAAGGCATCCACTAGCTTGGAGCCTCCTGTTGTACCTTCTATTTCTGATTTTGTTGATTTGTAAGCTGTATTTAGTCTTTTGCAGCAGGTGGTGCGCCAAAACGCAAGAATTGAAGCAAATGTTGCTGAACTTTTTCGCCTCCAAGGACGTGATCGTCCTTTTCCACCTTCACCGCATTAGCATTTGGACTTCAGTCGTCGATAACCAAGGGAGTTCTCTCGTTCTAATTCTTTTTCATTTCTGGTTATTGTTGGTCTGTATACATTAGGGACAATGTATGGTTTAAGTGTGGGGAAGGGGAATTGCAGATTGATTTTTAATTTTATTCCTTTTGAGCTGCTTGAGTTCATTTTCTGTGGTCCTATGTTTGTCACTTGCAACTTAATAATATCCAACTCCTCAAAACAATGTTTTTGTTTCAGAAAAAAAAAAAAAACAAAAACAAAAACAAAACACAAGCTTACAAACTCTCATTTTACATCTTTCTAGGTTAAGTATGCTTGTTAATAAGGATGTTTACATTAAATGCAACATGAGGCCCCATTTGATTGGCACCTTTGTAATGATATAGACTTTGGAGTTGAGATGTATCACTTTTAGACATAGACTTTCTAGGAAGCTTATTTTTGATTGAGCATAAGTAAAGAGATGAAATAGGCAAATTGTGTGCTTTATTTTAAATTAATCTTAGGGTAAGGGAAATTAATTATTTGTACTTAATGAAAATTGACAAAAAGTCAAGAATGGAAAATTGAAATTTATTCCACTGGCTTCGCTTTCAAGGTGAAGTTATGAATAGTGCTAGTAGCCGCTTGATTGAATGTGCTTAGTTGAGTAAGTCAGGTGCATTGTGTTTGCTCCATCTTTGTTATCTGTTCGGAAAAGCTAAGTAACATCTCAAGTAAGGTCAAAAGTCATAAAGTGAATTAAATTAATTCGATCAATGTATCGTGGTATACCTCCCCCAAGAAAATTATGTGAATTCTAAAGTCCCATTGATCTTTATTTATGTGATTGATTAGGAAGTGACTTAGAAGTTTACTATTTTAGTGGTGCAAATCATATTCTGGTGGTTAATTGAGTTGCTTTGTGTACATAAGATTGGGGTTAAATGCCAAATTCTTTTATGACAACCTTATTTATGGAGTGTGCTTGATTTGTGGATGAAAGTGAGGTTGGGGTTTGTGATATTTTGAGAATCAGTTGTTTGATCTATTGTTTTCCTTAATTGTTTTCTGGAGTTGAAGATATTCTTTTTGCTTGAGGACAAGCAAAGTTTAAGTGTGGGGAAGTTGATAAGTGTATTTTATATACTTATTTTGCCTCTGTTTTTGTGCTTAATTGAGTTATTTTTATTTATTTAAGACATATTTTACTTCTTTTTTATGTATTTGCCTTATTAGGACCCCTAAGAAGAAAATAGAGCTAAAAGTGCATGATAAGGGAGCGAAATTGACTTGAAACATCCCAGGAGCAGTCCTAAGGCATGACCATGCCTTAGGAGGTGCTAATTTTGGAGTTTTAAAGCTGATTTAGTGATTTGGGCCTGCATTCGTGATGGGCCAAGGAAGGGCTGCGGGTTTGGTCTTATTGGGAGAGAACTAAAAGTCTTTTTTCTGAGAATTCTTCCTAGCTAATGGACTCCTTGTCAAAGGAGGAATGTCCCTTTTTGTGATTCCCTTCAAAAAAGGAATTGTATTGGACTCTTATTGGGACTCTTCTTTCCTTTTTGTTTTTGCGGAGGAGGAGTTAAAAGAAAATTATTCAGCTATAGAAGGCAGTTTTTTAGAGTTTAGTTTTGAGATTTTATTTTATATTTTTTTTCTCTCTTGGAAGAACGTATTGGGAGAACGTGTTCTTGGAGCTAGGGTTTGGAGAAGCATTCATCTATCCACCTCATCGATCTGTACATCCTTCCATCGACCACTTTGATTCTAGTTTTCTCTAAACCTTTCTCTTAACATGTTTTCTTTAATTAGTTTTTGTGTTATTAGTTTAGCAATGAACTAATTCCACCATAGCTAAGGCTATGGTGGATCTTAGCAATTGTTCCGTGTAATTATTTTATGGTTAATGCAATTTAATTCGTATTATTTCCCAATATTGTGTTGTGTATGTTTAATGCTTTGGATGCGTGACCATCAATTCCAATGTTCATAGTTAATCGATAATTGACCAAAGGACTAGATTAACAGAATCATACAACACGACTTTTGCATGACCATTGCTCTAGTGGCTCGCTAGTTAGTGCTAGGATTTCTTAGACTTAATGCTTTCTATCTTGACGCTTAGAATTGAGAGGTTTAAGTGTTTAGGTTAAGAATTAAAATTGATAGCCCTAACCGGTATTGATTATTTATGGAAATCGCCATTTTGGAATTTAATCGGATTAGTTGTATAACTTAAAATATTACTGGAATTAATGTTAAGTGAAACCAGATGCCTTAGTTAGTTTTCTTATTGAATTTCTCAAATATAACTTTGTTTCATTCTTAGTTTTAATTTAATTGTTTTCAGCAGTAATTTATTTACAAACCAAAGCCAATAATTTTATTCTCTCCGCCTAGGTTAATAAAAATCCAATTGTGTTTAGGATTAGCATAATTAGTCCTCGCGGGATCGACATCTTTCTTACTCTGGATTACTTGAGCGACGAAGTACACTTGCTTCTATTATTGTGTGTATTTATCATGCACCATGGTCTCAACCCACTAGAGCCGAGGCAAAATTTTTGAAAATATGACGCTTACCCTTAACCTTAGAAATCACTCGGGAGACCTTTTCGGGGGTTTCGGATCGAGGATAGCGCGGTTTTCTGGACGTTTGAGATACTCCGGGCGATGTTCCGGTCATTTTCAAGTCCAGTTCGAGTCCGTTTGCTCCACGTGTAATGCAGGAATTCTCATTATAGAGGTCAGGAAAACCCATGCTCACAACAACACAATATATATATGATAAATGAATTAATGCCTTTATTTATGACACAAAATATGTATAATACAAGTATCCAATAAATATACAATACAAATATGAGGTCCAATGTCTTGGGACTAGGGTATTTCTAACAACATAGCCATGCATGATCTGAGAAGGTTGCTTACAACCATGGATCGAATACCCTTGCATGTTAGAGGTGAACCTGGTTGTCATTGGATACACAGGTTATTGAATGGTTATCCAAACTTGTGCAAAGAACAATTAAGGCTAGATCAAAATATTTTCATCAACCTTGTGAACATTCTAATGGAAAAACAACTAATCTCAGATGGGAGGTATGTACTTGTTGCGGAACAAATTGGCATATGTTTATTCATGCTAGCGAAAGCAGGTTCATATTGTGATGCAACTGATAGATTTCAACACTCAATATCAACTATTTGCAAGTATAATAGAAGGGTATTGCAGGCATTGGTTGCATTGTCAAAAGATATAGTTCGACCATATCAAAGTTTGAATGAAATTCCAAACAAAATTGCCAACGGTGCCAAGTATTGGCCTTTTTTTAAGGTTAGAACATCTTCCTTATTATATTGAATAATGTTGTAAATTGAAATATTTTTTATGAGCATTATTGGTGTGTTGGACTATGTTGGTACTTTAGACCACCCATATAGATGCAATAATGGGAGATAAAGCTAGAAAAGCGTTTAGAGGTCGTAAAGGAATCAAAACGTAGAATGTATTGGCTTCTTGCTCTTTTGATGTGTTTTTCACATATGTTTGTGTTGGGTTTGAAGGAAGTGCACACGACACAACAATTTTGAGGCATTGTTTAGGTAATTCTGAAATGGGATTCCACCATCCACCTTCAGGTATGAAATATTTTCATTTTCTAAGTCAAAGTTGGTAACTAGATAATAACTTAAGTTTCTATATTGCATGAACATGAAAATATTACTTGGTTGACTCCGGATATCCAAATACTTTAGGATATTTGAGTCCATATCAAGGGAGAGGTTTGAGAGTTCATACTCCTGAATTTTGAAAAGGTCCTCCACCAAATGGGAAGTTAGAGCGTTATAACTATCGACATTCCTCATTACGTGGTACTGTTGAAAGAATTTTTGGTGTATTAAAAAATAGATGGAAGGTTCTGAGAATGATGCCTAAGATAGATGACTTATACCGGTTGGCTATTACCGTGGCAACATGCACCCTACAAATTTTATTCGTTTGCATGAATTAGGGATTCTAATTTCCCAAGTTGTTGAAAACATGGAACCAAGAGCTGATTTAAATTTGATTGACAAAACATGAACAAAGGCAATGGAAATTGTTCGCTCGAAAATTGCAGATGAAATATGGTAGGATGTCGATGAAGGAAATATGCTGATTGAAGAGGACGATATGGAAGAAGAAGAAGAAAGATACTCCGATGATGAATATGAAGCAATCAAATGATACGATGTATAACTGTTATTATTATTACGAAACAAAATATGTTACCTCTAATTATATATGGTTGTTTGCTAAATATTATGATTATTATTAATATTAGCATTATTTGAATAAAATTTTAATATTTGTAGAATATTAATAATTAATTATTATATAGTAATTAATACTTAAGCAATAATATTTAACAACTAATTACTATCTATCATAGCTAATTTAATAATACAAATTATTAATAATTTTTTAATATAAATAATAATAAAATATATAACAATAAAATAATAATATTGATATAATTATAATGATATTAATAATCAAAATATTAAATATTTATTAATTGAAACTTATTAAGCCTTATTAGAACTCATTAGATCTAATTCGAACTTATTGGACCTGATAAGACCTGATTAGAACTTATTGACCTGATTAAAGCTTTTTATACCTTATTGGACTTTATTGACCTGATGAGACCTTATTGTAATTTATCTGAACTTATTAGACCTAAAACTTATTTAAATAAAGTGAGGAGAACACACTCTTAATGTCCGCATCTAACTTTCACAGTAAATAAGCGATTAATGTGTATAGTTATGGTTGATTGAACCCCATTTAGACCAAGTCTCCGATTCTAAATGTTTCTTTGTAGATTTTGGAAATTTGAAGTAGATTTTGACTATAATAATAAAAAAAAAAAAGAAAGAAAGCAGAGGGAGGGGGGAAAAAAAAAAGAAGAAACAGCTGTAAGTCTTCCTCTTCTTGGCCTTTTCACCATCAACTTGATCACTTCAATTCAAGTTACTATGTGGAAGTTGTGCTCCAAAGGTCACACTCTCTATTTGAGTCTAATTCAAATTTCAACTTGAAAAATACTAAAAAGGATAGATAAAGAAATAATTAGTTAAAATTAACCAGTAAAAAACTTCCAACGTTCCTAAAAAAATCCCCTTCTAACAAAATATTTTTTTTTCAAAATGTTTGTTCTTTTAAGAAATTAAGAGAATATTTTTTTTTTCACAAATATATCCATGCATTTAATATTAATTGTAATCTAATAAACAAGATTATTCATTTTCCAAAAATATTTTATAAAGATATTTTAGTAAAACAATATTATAACTAAGACTTTTTGTGCCAAATTCAAAATAGATATCCTTTTAGAAACTGAGTATAACAATATTAATTCTCACTAATTGACCTAATATTGTATTCAAAATGTATGAAAACTAAATGTGTGTGTAGAGAGAGAGAGAGAGAGAGAGAGAGAGAGAGAGAGAGGGAGTTTGAGTAGATATTTTGCTCTGTTTTTAAATTTTTATCACTTTAACAAAACAAGCCAAAACATAACCTCATCTTCTCGAGGTGGTCTCTAATGGCTTCCACTTTCCTTCAATCTCTCAGTCAACCAAATCAAATTCTCCTAAATCACCCCTACCCAATTCAAATCTCTACTTCAAACATCCAAACACACCAAAAAAGGCATTTCTTTTTGGTCAAATGCACCTCGAATTCAACCCCCGAACCCATCAATGGCGATGTGGAATCTCCAAACTCCAGCACCTTGAACAGCGCAGATACATTCCCAATTGAAAAGAGGAGAAGATCCGAAATCGTACGTGAAAGAAGGCTAAAGCAAGAAATGACAAAAGGAGAGCCGCCGAATTTTGAAATAGGGTGGAAAAGGAGTAAGAAGATTGAGGTGGAGAAGCCAAAAGGGTATGTGATAATGGATTTTTTGGGGAAATTGGAGGATTTGATGGGGAAAGAATTTGGGTCAACGGCTCTTTTGGCAAAGGTAGGAGAAATAGTAGCAGAAAGGGCAAGAGAAGAGGCAGAGATATTGAGAGATGAAGGGAAAGTAGAAGAGAGAATGGTGACTGAATTATTTAGGGTTTTGAAATTGATGGAAATGGATTTAGCTATGGTTAAAGCTGCTGTTAAAGAAGATACTTTGGATCAAAGACTTGAACAAGCTAAAGCCAGATGCAGGCAAGCTATACTTGTTGCTAATTCTTTTTGAATTTTGTTTCTTAATTTTATATTATGTCGAATTTTCTACTTGTTTATAATTCCCTTTTTATTTGTTCATAAGAAAGTCAAGAGTAGAAAATATTGATACATCATATTATACGATAATCGAGGATGGAGAGCAATATTTATATGAGCAATTTACATGGTATCAACTTCATTTCTTCCAAAAAAAAGACTTCATTTCTTTTGGTCTTTATGCATTTGCAGATAATTTGATTTAATTGCAACAGTGTTCTTGGATTCATTATAAAATCTGGGGAACAAAAAATCCAATTAAACCAAGCACTAAGCTATTTAGCTCTTTTCTTAATTTCTTAAGCATCAAATCTAATTCTGTCTTGTTGGCCAATTATGACCATTATACAAGTAAATCCTGATTCTTGACAATTTTGTTATGCCAAATTCATTACTTCCTACCAGAGAGGCAGACGCATATTCGCATAAAAAAATGTTACATCCAAGTTCTCTTGAACAATAATCTATTTACACTTTGTCACATTTATCAAGCATTCTAAATATATCTTTTGCCCTACCAAAAAAAAAGTCAAAATGTTTATATTAAAATAATCATGGATTCAATTAATGTTCCTTGTACGTTAAACTTGTCAATAAGTTGTGTTACATAATATACTAATTTCACATAAATCATGCGTTATCATACCCCTAATATGCCTAACACATGACACATCTGTTATCTCATAATTTGGTACCAAAAAAATGCTTACCGGCTCCTTCAACTTCAAAGTTGTCCGTTTATCTTTCTAAAATTGGCAAAACTGACCTAAATAACCTCTTGAATCCGACTAAATTAGACAAGCTAAAGAGAGAGTGATACACGCTGCCACGTGTCAAATTTAAAAAGTCAAACCATGAAATGACCTATAATAACTTGACATGTGGCGTCTATTGCAAAAATTTCATAAAAATCGCTTTTTACTCTTATTCTTTCAATAACTTTCTCCCATTATCTCTCTTTCTCAATCTCAAACAAATAAAGTTCCCACCAGATCCTTCTACTGAGTAATTGGTAAATAAAGAGTAAGGAAATCCAAGCACAAATACACAAATTTACCAATCAAGGAGAATTTAAACATTTGATCAAGTACAATTGTCAGATTCCTTTTACAAGTTTGAAGGCAAATCTTTGACTTCCAAAAAGGGACTGATGACACTTGAGAAAGAACATGAACAGATCGAATGTGCATTTGGGTTATGCTCTGAACTTAGGACCCATCTCTACCCACCCAGGAATAATGTCCAAAGGACAGAAACAAAAGGCGGATGATACTAAATGACCCGATCAAGAAAAGGATATGTGGCCTTCTTAGGCTTGGTCTTGTAAAGGCAAGCCCACAGGCTTGCTCGTGGAATATTACAGCTAAGCAACCTAGACAACAACTTTTAGAAGATGGAAGCAATATGAACCTGACACGTGTAGGGTCGATAAGCAAAGTACTTTATCACGAAAGCATGAGCAGCCAATCAGGATTGAGTCGTATCAACAAAAAGAGCGATACAAAAGGAACAGTAAAACGTGAAGGAGGTATCTTTTCACACTCTATCAAACCCACATTTCCCTTTTTTGGATCGCAACCACATTTCTTACTTTGGCATCAGAGTGTATCCCTCGGAGCACCCGAAACTTTGATTTCCTTTTTTTTTTGTGGTTTGGAATCTCGGACACTAGTTTCCTAAATTCCAAGCATAGATCGAATTGCAGATCCGAATCTTCATACCTAATTCATCAAGGACCGATAGTGTTTCCTGCTACAAACTTACTAACATTAAACAAATCCAGATATACATTGCATTTCAACCTAAATTTAGATATGCTTTGCATTTCAACCAACAAATTCTCAACATTAAACAAATCCAACATTAACCCCTAAATTAATTTCAATTTAAATAAAAAAAATATTTAAAGCTACTAGAAATTACGTGCCTCCACCTTCACTGTTTGTTGGCCATTTGTGTTTCCGTGTGTCACCGGAATTGTCACTCATTTCTCCTTTTCCTCTTTGTCTTTGTTGTCCCTTATAGCATCGCTTGAGTTCAACCTCTGTTTCTAGATGTAAGAAAAAAAAAGAAACAAGGAAAAGTAGTTTCCGATAAGAGAGAAAACGGTAGCAACTATGAAAGAGAAGAGAGAGGGTCAGATCACCGAAAAAAGAGAGAGTTTGAAGCGAGAAGATAGGTGGAGAGGAGAGATGAAAAAAATGAAGGGATGAAGTGTCCGTTGGATGGTTTTGTTATCAAATATTTCAACCATTGATTTATTTATTTATTTATTTATTAAGATGACTAACGCTTTGCATTTTCCTCCTTTAACATATGGCTTGCCATGTTAGATTCAGAGTTATTAACTTTAGGAGATTAAATGGACAACTTTGAAGTTGAGATGCCAATAAGCTTTTAAGGAGCAGATGTATAAGACCATCTATATGTTAAGTAAAAGAAGGTTTTAGGTGTTTTTTCCTCACTCCTACATGGCATCTTCCTATTCTTTCATCCCTATTTATCTCTTCTCCTATTTTTTTCCTTATTTTTGTTGCAACGTATCTCGGCTTGAAAACAAAAATTAATTGCAGAATACATGTCTCCAAGCTAAGGTTCATGCCCAAAATCACAAAGCTAGGTTATGGATTCAATAAAACCAAAGAGAGAGAAATGGGATTTCTCACCTAAGCCATCCCCCGCACTAGATTGATTTGACTAAGGGCTTCACATGTCGCCCCTCTACGTTCGCACATGCGGAGTCTCGTTGACTGGGATCAAGTGCTAGCTCTTGGACCAATGGTTCTCCCTTTGTGCCAAAACCTTGTTTGCCCAAAGGAAGAAGATGAGAAGGAGGCTAGTCTTAGACCATTTGTTCTTAGGGTTTTACACTTTACCCTTTATGTATAAAACATAAGGTAAAATATCCAAAGTACCCTTTATGTAAAATATCCATCGTATTCTACATGTATTATGATTTAACCAAAGTCACTACATGGTAACTTTGAAAAACCATAAAGCCAATTTCTCATCATAAGTTATTTTATTTTATTTAGAGTTAACAATTAATCCCATAAAATAAATAATCCAATAATTAATATGTATCCAATTTATATCAATTGGTCCATCATAAAGCCCATCTAGACTCCTAAGCGTGCGATCCTGTAGGCCCATCCTTATATTGGCCATGGGTCTGAAACGACATTCGGCCCATAAGTTGTAAGTGGTCTCTAGCAAGCCGTTACAACCCCCAATTGGGATGGAGATGTCAAAATCATAACGACATACACATATAGTATTCTTATATGATCCTTTGCACATCTGATATCGATGTCCTACATAAGGCATGGCATTGTCATCCTTCTAAGTGCTAGGATATTTACTTGACATCTAAGTAGACTGATAAGATAAAATAAATGATGATCCAATAATCATTTTATTTGGTACGGCCGTACACTACTCAGTCTCACTCGCCAAGATGCCGGTGATATCATCTCTTCGGTGAAGAGATAGGCAATTTCTTCACATTACTCCCAGTCCTAGCAAGGTTCCCAATATGCCCAACGTACCTACACTTGCCACCCAGTTATGGGCCCGTTCGGCGCACATCAAAGTATACAAGGTTGCATCTAGGAGTGTAGTAATATCAGGTCTAAGGATCCAATATAAGCAATACAGGTGAAACACTTATGACACTAGATCATGTAGTGTTCTCATAAGCGGATCGATCCAGTACAATGTTTACTAACATGTACTTGTGTCCTTATTAGACTTTCCAAGTCCTATGGTCGGTAAGACACCACCCGTCCCAAAAGTAACATACTAGTCTTTAGTTATATTCATTTCCATGATTATAACAGATTAGGGATAACTTTAAAACTGTGTACTTCAAACTCATGGTCATACTCGTTCAGTACACGCTACTAACAAACATGAGTGAACACTAGTTTATGAATTCTTAATATTTGTTAATTGCACAAGTAATTCAATAAATATGATTATGTCTTTTATTAATATAGAGCAAATTTGTTCTCATATACAAAATGAACAGAGTACATCATATAGGGATTAGGACATAACCCAATAATTTTTTTCTCAAATTTGAGCTCTTCATAGGTTGGTAACACCTTAAACATTAATATAACGTATTTATTATATTATTAAAAGAAATCTTAAAAGAAAAGAAGGTTTAAAATATTATTAAATTAGGATGTTACAACTCTTATACCTCTAATAACATTTGTAACAGTTAATTAATATCTCAAATGTTTCAAGAATTAGTGAAAAAAAACTTTTAATCCAAAATTATTGAAACCAAAATACTCAATTTCTCACTTTATGTTTTGCATTCTTTGAATGCATTTTTTTTATTCTTTTAGCTATTCAAGACCAAGCCAATCCAAACTCTAATCAAATAATGATAATCAAGGACTACGCACTACCATTTTCTTCAATATAACAGTTGAAAGTTGATTAAAAACAGTAAACCAATCAGACCGTGTTAAATTCTTTCCTTGAAATGTTGTTTTAATTTATTTTATTTCATATATTTCTACAGTTTTGGTGACAACTTGATACTTTGCTTGATCAAATTGTAGATGATGGAAGTTCATCCAAATTTAATTTTGGATTGCCAGGTTTACTACTATTACTTGATCTCATTCTTTAATATTTTAGTCAAATGGATTTTGATTTAGCTTGCTTATCATCTTAATTTTTTTGCATTTTCTCACAGTTTTCTAATCTGTCAATTTTCTTTTTTCACTTTTCTAGGTCATTTTTGGTGGATTTATGACTAACTTGGCGTGAAAATTCGTATTAGTCTTCTTTTGGAAGTATCTATGATTGATTTTGAGTTTAGCTAGCTTTTATATTTAAGAGGTAAATGATTAGACAAATTATGTTAGTTGTTTTTGTTTTGCAAATTGTTGCAAATATCACTGCATGTATCTGTGAATTGTTTTGTTTGGTTAAATGTCATAGATGGAGAAGGAAGAAGTACATGCAAATGATGAGAGATTGGAAAAATTTTAAAGCTTCAGTTCCGAATTATCAGTATTTTTTGGGTTTGTTCGTTCATTTGTTTTTATATTGGTATGTCTTTTTATCTTCATTTATTTTGGGATTATGGTGTTTTTTTTTCTTTTTTTTATTTTTTTTGTTATTGAATCCATTTTTTCAATTGTTAACAGTAATTATCAATTATGTACAGATTCATCTGGTAAAATGAGGATTACTGAGCTTTAACAGGAATTGAGAAGAAAGATGTCTATATGGCATTAAGGGTATTTGATTTCCTCTGGAGAAAGAGAGTATGATTTCAAAATCAGAAGAAGAATGGTGTTTTGAGGACTTATTTTCTTCTCCCTCAACAACAACACATGTGCAACAGGTCATGTAATCTGAAACTATAGAAACGTTCATTGAATCCATTGATTTTCCATCCGACAAGTTTGAGGAGACCGAGTGGTAATCCGAAAAGGAATGTGTAGATTGTACATGGACTTCCATGCTTAGCCACAATTTTTCTTGAAAATCACAATCAAATTTTGCTCGACTTCTGTTACTTTTGAGACTGATTTAGGAATAAAAGACACATTTCATTTTTGGATTTAGAGGCAAATGGTTAGTTGACATACTGTGTGGCAGTGAATATTAGTACATTTCAACTCATAAGTTTTAGTAGTTGACATGTCCAAGTTTCTTCCCTACTCCATTGCTTAGTTTTAGGAATAAACTTGCTTAATAATCATGAGTTTTAACACCAATATATATATATATATTTGGAGAACAAATTAATCAAAGTAGTACCCGTATAATGGATTAAAGACAAATATCCAACTGGTAATTATATCAAAATACATTTAATGTATTTAAAATTCAAATATGATTTTTAATTAGTACTTTGTTGGAATAAGTAAGAAGAGCAGAAGTAATTATAAGTATATGTATGTTTCTGTAGGAATTTGAATGGAACAAAACAAATTGCTTTGTAATTTTATGGTGAATATGAGATGTTAGCTTAAGAATAAGTCTTATAACATTAAAATGTATGGATTTGAAATTTTCAAGTTATGAGATTTCATACTGAATATTTTCAAGAAAAATGTATTACTACTGAAATCAAGAATTCCCAAGACTAATGTATTCAATTTATTATTGTTATTATTATGTGGGATAATGGTGAGCCGACCAAGATTTAGTACAACTCCAAAGCATTATAATGTTTTTTTTTTTTTTTTTTTTTTTTGAAGATGTAGATGATCTTTCTCCGTAATTATTCATTTTATAGCATTAATTATTTACTTTAACATTTTAAGTTATAGTCTCCTACACTTATTTACTAATCTATGTTTTCAAAGATAATTTATTTTACATATCCCAAATCCCTTCGTTTATATTTATCTATTTTCTTGAGTTTTAATAATTTTTATATATTATTTTCATGATAATTATGCATTAGTTTATATACCAATAAAAACTAAAATTTAATGGCGAAATTTACTTTTTGATCTTACAAAATTAAAATTTGAGTTTTCTTAATACTGTATATTCAACTCTTATAAAAAATGTCAATTATCAACCAATTACTTTTCTCATTTCATCCAACTCAATCCAATGAATAACCATTAAAATAAAAAATATATGAATTGTGTTGGATTAGGTGGGTTGAATTCATTGGATTGGGGTTGATTTTGTACACCCCTAAGGAAACAGTAACAAAAATAAAAATAAAAATAATACTTCAAATTGAAGAGTAATTTTTTTTTTTTTTTTTGAATAAACACTTTTAATAAATTAATTTTAGAAATATATAAGAATTTTCTTCCAATAAAAAGATCATAAAAAAACAAGTATAGAACCAAGAGGAACGTGTCATGCTGTGGGAGAAATTTGCAAGAGACTTCTAAAACAAAATAAATGCGCACGATGACAGAAAAGTTATACCAATATTCATCTTTCTGACAATATATTAATTAAAAATATTATTCATTTATTTAATATATTCATTATTTCATGATTTAATAGGAAAAAAAATTATAAAACAGCAAAAAATAATTAAAAAAAGAAAACATCTTTCTGACAATATATTAATTAAAAATATTATTCATTTATTTAATATATTCATTATTTCATGATTTAATAGGAAAAAAAATTATAAAACAGCAAAAAATAATTAAAAAAAGAAAACGCAACCCGCGCTAGTTACCATACTAAAGTTGGGCATTATATCACTCATACATTGAAATGAATTTTATCTTAGGAGGATACATAATCCTACAAACCAAAAACAGGCCACACAAAAATGGAACAAAAACTTGGCAAGGTTTGAAGCATATGATCAACTTGAAACAATTATGATACATAGCAAATTACTAAAGATAAAAAATTTTACAAGCGAATTGCTCCTTATATACATGTAGTCACTTGTGTAATTGTTGGTGAATAGATCAGAAAATCTAATCTCAGTCAGATAAGTGTGAATATGCATACGTGTAAACTATGGAGCAAAATTTGAAGTATCTACAGCGATTTTAGGGCCATCTAAACCCTCTTACAATTAGTACGCTGTGATTTACTTTCATTGCCTAATTAGGAGTCGATTGCGAAGAGAAGGAAGACCAATCGTGAAAGGAGACTCCTTTCCGTGTTTCTGGCTTTTAACGAAAGTGACAATTCCTGGCTTTTGAGGAAAGTCACAAAACCTCCTTTCTGTTTTTTTAACTTTCTCATTTTTCTTTTTACCAAACACTCTCAATGAGCTTTCCTGGCTTTCCTTTTGCTCCAAAGCTCCTTTCCCAGCTGGGAAAGCCCTTCCAAACGGCCTCTTAGTAGCTCAGATACAGGTGAAGTCACTTGAAAAGGAGTTAGTAGTTTGCAACAAGGAAATATATCATCTATGTTTGATTACTTACAATAGCCATAAATCTATCAAAAATGGACAAGTCACAAGACCAATTTGTATTGATATTTCGTCCGTTGCAGCAACTTCTTCATTAGGTGGCCCAACGGCATGATTTGCATATTCTCTTGGTAATTGCCAAGTATCCTCGAAAATTAAAAAATTTCTCCAGAGTTGCAAACCCTTGTAATGTATATACAACTTGTCTTCCAATTTGGGTTATCATTTCACCACCCGTTTCATCTTTTGCTTCTTTGTCCCCTTTGCAACAGTGGGCATGAAAGTTTTCTGACAGGCTTTTATTATCATGCGGTTATGACTATCATCTTGCGAAATTTTCAGCAGCACTTTTTTAGCAGATTTATTGTCTCCCGAAGCCAGAAGAGCCTGATACATCCTGAAAAACATTTAAGCAACAAAGTAAATGTCTGTCCAATGTCACCAATGTTTAAAGCATAAAAAAAGGGGCAAGTGTTAAATACTTCAAATAATTTATTGCATTGTAAGGATAGCCAGCTGCCTCGTATTCTTTCCAGATGAAGAGTGAATTATCTAAATCTTTTGCTTTAGCACAAGCACTCAGGAGAAAATCAAGAGATTTTCGTGAAGGCACAACATTTAGCTCATTCTTCATGACTTGAAGCAAGTCCAAGCCACTTTGCAAATCTGTAGGCTCTGCGTCAGCAATTTGTGCGAAAATCTGCACAAGCATGACAACAAAACCAGAACGTTTGTGATGTCAGCATGCTTAACATGTTATAACAATAACACAACTTTTTCTAAAGCAAGATATCTATAGAAATCCAATATTCAGTATACAGTAATGAAGCTCAATATGAATTTAGTACTCTTCGGACCATAGTACAGTGTAGCATTCAAACAAGAATATGAAAATTGATGTGCCGACAAAAATGAGGCCGGCTACATCTCAAGTGAAAACTATGTCAAACAGTGATGAAGAGAGCTGAAAGTGCAGACCTCATCAAAAGCAGCTTGCATGGTCAATTCACTATCGCAGAATCTATCCCTGAGTTGCTTGAGCAGATTGACAACATAGCTATTTTAAAAATTAATAAGCATAAGCAAAATTCGAATCTACAGCAAACAGGATGTAGAACAAGGAAAGCATAACCAAATTGGCTAATTGACAGATTGTTCAAAGAAAACAAAGTTAGCCAACTGGGCCTAGCTCAAATAATGATGGGAGTTGATTCTATTCCCTTGTATCCAATTAAAGGGAGATGCTTACTTTATATGCTTAGTACGTAGACACCAGGAAATAACTCTCATGCAAGCTTCTACCCAGTAGTCAGGATCTATTATTTCTTCCAATAGCTTAACCATTCTACCTGGTTCATCTTCCGGTCGCAGTTTGTCCTGAAAAATAAAGTTAACAACAGAAGTCATTGCGTAAAATGACAAGAACAATACACATCTATGCAGAAACTTACAATAAGAGAAATGACAGCTTTTGGCTCCACGGTGCCTCCAGCTTCCTTAATTTCTTGATATACATCAAGAGCGTCAGACATTTGTCCATGTGATGCAAGGGCTGAAAGAAGTACACTTTTAAGTTCATTAAGGTTTTTAATAGGGAGCCCGTCGTCTAGGAGTACCTAAAACATAGAACAGCCTCTGTAAGAGAAGACATAAACAGCAAACAAGCAAAATATAAATAGAGATTATTAACTATAAGCATAGCAGTATAAAAAAGCATCCAGTAACATACAATGACAAAAGCCATAAAATGTTGCTAACACTGCCTAACAGTACATGACCTTAATGCATATCTTGGAAGTACAAAATGAAATTGATTTAGGATGTAATATAGTTGAAGTTTTTTCCTTTTTTCTTGAGAAAAAAAAAAGAATTGCTAAACTGATGAAAAGGTTATGAAAGCTGGAAAAAAAAAGAAGAAAAATCATATAAGAAACATAGAAGCAACAAAAAACTGTAAAATTAAAAGGAAAGAAAAAGCACATCATTCCATAGCATTTTACTAAAACATCATATTGACAGATGCAGTACAAAGTACAGGTGCGATACCTGTTTCGCCTTCTCAAACAGCCCAAGTTTCGCATATGCATTAATACATGCCATGAAAATTTGCTTTGTAACTGGAAGTCCGTCAAACTTCAGATCTTCATAATACTACAAGAAAAATATAAATGTGCTTTTTCCGTTCCTGCTCATACAAGCAGCAAGAAATGATATTTTGATTAAAAAGTGAACTTTTCGAACTACCTTGGCAATCTGATCTTCACTGTTACAGTTTGCTATGAAGAGGCTGTATGTTTGAGGATCAGGTTTAACACCCGCAAGTTTCATTTTCTTGAGAACCGCAATTGCACCACTAATATTTTTCTGCAGACATTAATGCAAGTCAAAAGAAAAAAAAAAACATAAAAAAAGATGAAACCATCACAAAGGTAAGGTCAAATATTTTTTCACAAGCTGAATACTATGTCAAATAAGAGAAGCAAGATGATACTACACAGATAGGTTTGGAGACTGAAAATAATAAAGAATTATAAGAAATTTTAACTGAAATAGGGAAGTATTCAAAGAATTGGACTGGCAACTTCAAGACATATAAATAAGCGACATATGACATCCAAATGGAGAGCCAAAATAATTAAATCACCAATCCAACCAACATCAAGTTTATTATGTCAGTCCTATTGCAACATTTGAACTTCATTTTTGTTCATATTCTACAAAAAGTTCTGCCCTGTTACTCACTACATTGAGCCACATTAGTTTTCAGGTTTATTTTTTGCTTCAACTACCTTTTACCATCTTGACTCGTACCTTTCCAGTGCCAATGACGGTCGTCATCGCCCATGATTGACCATGTCATATTACCCTCAGATGATTTTTATCTTCCTCCCAATTGAAAACACATTAATTACTTGCTCCAATTTTTGTTAAAAGTTTACTATTGTCAATGATCTCAGCACTGTTCTCTACCAACAATGACTCAAACTCAAAAAAACAATTAAGAGATACATCTCACAACTCTGTATTTTCTCCATCACTCAATTATAATTTCATCATTATAATTCAATTATAAGAGATGCTATGTTATCCATAGGGAATGTCTTGTATATGTTCACTGGTGTGCTAAAAATTTAAATCAATAATACATATGAGAGACAATTTTGCGCATGAAATTTCCTAAAAGGAAGCCATCTAGTTTACAGAATGCTATGCCAGACATGACAATAAAGAAGAAACAAGTAGTGCACTGAATCAAACTGGTTAAAGTGGAACAACAATATCTCATGCTGAGTATGTTACCTCCCGAAAATATCCTGCCATTATAGCGTTAAACATGCTTGGTGTAGGTGTGAACTTTAAATGCTTCACTTCCTCAAGCATATCGTATGCACCAGCAAACTTTGACCATAGGACAGAAAGAATATCACAAAGAAATTGACGCATTATACACAAAATATAGTTAACCAATGAAAATTGAGAAGTGAAGAAAAATAGACATAAATTGTCTATATTTAGAGAGAGAAAGAGAGAGAGAGAGTGTTAACAACTTACATCTTTCATTTTCACCCTTAAACTTATCATGGACCTAAATGTCTCGCTGTCTATTTTCAACTTATGGAGGCAAATCATTGAATAAATCCGTTGGACCTGAGATAAAATGAATTTTTAAAAAAGCAAAAGACATGTAGAAAAATAAACTCAACTGAATTTTTTTAAAAAATAAAAAATCTGGTAAAAAATGAGCTCATTTTGCTTGTGCAACCAACATATCATAGTTCTAATGTGGATAGCCAAGAGAAAGAAGATATGCATATCATCTAATTTCTTGGACACATGCTAGCATGGTCAAATTAGGCTAGTGTAACTACTGAGATTGCACAGAAAGCCGACACCAATGGTCCAAGGCAAAACAGAATCCATTTAGAGACTTGAGCAGAATCAATGCCAGTCAAAATGTCTAATAAATAATAAGCTTGAAGTGATTTATTCACATTTAAATGTGAATATAGTATGATAAAGAGCAACGAATTCCGACATACCAGATTAAAATCAAAGCTTTCTTCACTACTGCGCAATATAGAATTTAGCATGCCTACAGACAAAGTTAAACCCTCTTTGCACATTTCATCGACGATATCAAGAGCTGCATGAACCTAAATAAGATAAATAGACACAAATCAGCCCCTCTGTTTCCTTCACATGCACAGATAAAACATGTATAGCATGAACACTGATTTAGGATTAAATTAGATTCAAATGAGGAAGGTTATCATTTTCAAATCCCGAACAACAATCTGAACAAGGAAACTGAATCTTACCTTAAGGAACTCACAACTATACGATATGAGCTTTTCATACGACTCTGAAGAAGGTGCAATATCCACTACTGAGTGCAAACTTTTGAATATTAAAATGGCATCATCTACCTTCAAAAGAAAACATCATATTCGAAGAGACATAAGAGCCAAGTTTATCAACTTTTTTTTTGTCATGTCCAACAAGTTATAACTCAAGCAGGTTTCCATCCAGTTCAAGAGCGGGTAGTCACCTAGCTCCAATAAGCTCATATGCAATTACAAGATTTAGAATGATGTGTTTGTAAAGGTTGAACAACCTTTTATTATCTTCATAAAAAAAAAAAGTCATCACGGTCATTCAATCTAAAGATATCATCACAAAAAAGCTAACCAGACCAATATTGCAACACTCAATAAAATCTTCCATTTGTAATCATTAGGACTACAGAAAGAGACAAAACAGTCATGAAGCACTGCACAGAGTCCGAATTTATTATGTCCAAGTTTGCTAATGAAAAAAAAAAAAAAAAAAGGTCTGAATCTGCTTAGCTTGAATCATTTTACAGCAGAAGCTGAAGCGTCAAAAGCATTTAGTTAGAGAGGAATTGTCAAACAAAAAATTTCTATCTTTCATCTATTCTACCGACAATGCTGTATGGAAGTGAGTGTTGGAAAGTGAGAAGATAAAATATTGATAAAACAAGCATAACAGAGATGGGATATTGAGATGGTTGAGTGAACACACACAGATGGATAACATTATCAAGCTAAGGTGCACCATCCATCGAAGATAAAACAATAGAAGGGTGTTTGAACTGGTTTGGACATGTTAAGCGCCAGCCTGGAATGATCTTGTGCTTAAATATTAGAATAGAACCCAATATACTCAAAGAGAAGTAAAGAATGACGGATTAACTTGGATGAAGAATAGTGAAAATGACCTTCGACGGTGAGATCTTTCAGAGGAACTTATAAGAAACATGAATAAAGAAACTAAAAAGTTAACATACTCGACCCAAACTAGTCAGGACTAAGGTTTGCTTTGTTGTTGTGGTATATGAAAGAGTAATATGATAACTCATCATCATCACATAATCAATCCAAAAGCCAAATTAGAACTTTACGAAGATCGGCTAACCTAAAAAATTCGCCACAAAACTAGTATCAATCAATTGAAAGCATACCCCAGAAAAGCTTCAGAACTACTCTTTATTATTTACTGAATTTTGACAAGCAAAGAGAACAACCATATGATTAGCACACCAGGGGCATACATAATGTACATAGAAGGATATATAAAAATATTCAAGTTATATAAGAGTCAAACAAAGAATACAGCTATTACAAAGAAGCAAATAGGATATGAAGCAGATGTGTCTTAAAGGATTGTAGCTTCGAGGACATTACTAGCAGCATTCATGGGAAGTCCCTTACCGGTAAATTTTGGGCGCTAGATGCAAAGCTAAAGATGAGAGCTGAGATATTCTCTGTTTCATAATCTGCATTTTTATCAAGTTAATGAATCACAATTAATACAAGGGAGAAAGTAGTCAAATAAGAAATGCCTGTACTTTCCTTTCTCTCTCAATCTACATCCAGGAGCTACAAACTACTAAAGATTCACTGAGACTAAAAGTAACACAAGAGAAACGGGTGCAACTCGGTAACATGTTCTGTGATTTAGTTACTGCATGCAACTTAATTCTGATTAATTTCAGTATTACTTCTAAGTAAAAACAGCTTAACTTAGAAAACATACAATATGAAGATTTAGCACATATGAATATTTCACTATACTAAAGTTGATTCTTTTTCTGTATTTCTTTTTCCATCTGTACATGCTATTTTATAGCGTTTGATAAATTAAAGAAATCAGGATTCTCCATATTAAGAGAAAATCAACTTGAAACAAATTTACCACATGCTTTCAGAGCCAAAAGAAACTTTGCAGCCAGGGATTCCAACAGTAATCTTCCTAAGGATTCGAAGATGGTGACCACATTTTCGAAAGATGAAACTTTTGTTATATCAATAATCTCCAACAGCTGCAACATATCACTTTGTCGATCCCTTTCGCAAAGAGCTAAGAGATAATGTTCTGCAAGAGGAGCAAATCTTGTTGGTTTCGATGATGCCAAACACAGAATATCAAGAGCGTTTTCAATGATCAAAGGATTACATGATTTTCCTACATCTTTCTTTAGAGATGTTAAATCCATTGATATTGAAACTTTTTCTAGCTTAACATGACAGCCGCATACCTTGTAGTGAACTGATACTCTCATCTGTTTTGTTGTTACAAACATAACTGCAGAGTTCCTGAATCTTTTCTTCATCATCTACTCCAATGTAAAGCAGCATCTCATAGTAACCTAGTCGTGCATGTATACTTGAGCAGTATTTTTTAATCTCTCCACAGATATAATCAAATTCTTGTGCCATACTCATATCAATTAAGTACAGAAGAATTGGACTATAAGCAGATTCATCTAACTGGAAACCCTGATCCTTCATTAACTTAAGATGTTGCAAAGCCGTGGAAATCTTATCCAAAATGACATCTTCATCACAACTAGCCCTGGCCTCATCCATGCTTAATTTTATAATTGCTATATATTCTTTTGCACCACTTTCACGTCCCAACTTTCCGATCACCTCAATGAAAGCTTTTGAACCCAGCTTCTGTCCACACATAGCAACCAACCGCTTAAAACGATTTCCCTGAGTAGACTTGAAAACATGCTTTTGTTTCCTTATGCGAGATATTTCTTTCCGCCTCTGAGATACAATGTTATTAGACACATTTAGATACCAAGGTATGTCCAATGAAGTTTGCGAAAATCTGTCCTCACTCATTTTTTGTGATTTCGGTGGAACAAGCAAAGTCTCATCTGCAGAGCAAAATGAAGGAATAAATAAAAACATGGAAATATTCTAACAAATTCCACAAGTGGGAACATCCAAATGTAACATCTAAATAATATAATATTTCAGAAGAACTGAACAACAGAAAAGCAAGAAATCTAACATCTTAATCCAAGTCAAACTTTTCACTAAAAACTTCACCCTCTCTTGCATGCCTTTCCAAATGCCTGGGTGAATTGTTAAAAATCTAAGGCCAGCGTACATTTTAGAGCCCTAAACAACTAGTTGTGCTTATACCTCCAAAATCCAAAGTTATTTCATGATCCTTTTCTTTCCCTCCTTCCTTTTTAAAGTGCCAACAGACAGGCCATTGCATTACATGATACTAGTGACTTTCACAAACCTCGCACAAAATTGAGAAAATTTATCGCCAAAGAACATCAAATTACATAAGCAGTACACCGTATAAATGGGCCAATAAAAACTAGAAAACAATTTACATTTCAAAACACATACCTTTATCGTTTAGTATAGTTACGATGCCCAGCAATGGGTCGTCATCCTCTGCAACAAACACGGGGAAGAAAAAGAAGCTACAAATTATATTTGCCTTTTACTGACAAGTGAAATTGAAGATAAAAACCAATAATAATCTTGTGTTAAGGAGAAGATGGAATACCAAAATCTGAAGGGGAATCTTCAGACTTGAGATTAAGGGAAGTTGAAAGCAGAGCAGTGGAAAGAGTAGCATTTCTAGTCTCAGGTATTGGTTTGGGTGACTTAACTGCGCGTTTCTTGGTGGAATCAGAAATGCCTGGAGATGACGGGTCGAGAGATGTGATATAATGTTTGAGAGTTGCATCAAAGGCCGATGAGGTTTCAATGGAGGTGGCGGCGACGGCAGTGGCTTTTGGCTTACGACGGAAGATTAACCTCAAATGCTTGAGCTTGGACATTTGCTATTTCATGAGGGTTTTGGTTTTTCATTTTCTGCATTTCAATTAGAGCACCTTTTTTTTTTCAAAAAATATAATAATAAAAAAATAGTGCATGCGTTTCCGGAGGGCAGAGGAAAGAAAGAAAGAAAGCAAATTGAGCCCTATATTAATTCTTTTGTTCTTGTTTTTCCTTTTTAATTTGAAGAATGATGAACTAAGAGGATAGATTTTTTTTTTTTTTTTTTAACATATCATGATTCTCAAATTATTATAAATATTCTATTCAGTTAAGATAAATAATGTTTTGATTTATTTAGTGTTTTGATTTATAAATCAATTTTATTATTTTATATTTTGAAATATAGAATCAATTCAATATATTATATAATAAATCAATAGACAATAGAACCACATGTCAACACCACATTTTTTTCTACTTTCTAATTATTTTTTAATTTCAAATCATATTTAATAATTATTACACATAATCTGATTATGTTGTACATTTTATATGCTTTATGGAAATAAATATTAGCTATTATATATTGCTATGGGTAGAACCCATATTATAAAGTAATGAAGTTATTTTATATACTTTACGGAAATAAATAATTTGTTTCATTAATTATCATGGTTTTCAGACTCGGATCGAACCGGTGAAGGGATGAATTCATGGATTTTGGATTAAACCGGAATAAACCGGAATTGAATCGGATTTAATAAATATATTAAAATATTAAAATATTTTTTTATATTTATAATTTATGAAAATTTGAATATTTTTATTATAATTCTTTAAGTTTAAGCATTGAAACAGATTATACTAATTAAAAAAACTCAATTTATGAAATATAGTTTTTATAGTTACAATTAAATGTCAATTTAATTTAAAATAATTTAAAAATACAAACTATATTTTATTTTAATTAAAAAACCTCAAAATAATAACTTAAATTTTATATTTAAATAATTTTTAAAAAAAAAACAGCCTGGTCGAACTGAAAAACCGGTCCGGTTCATGGTTTTCCGGTTCGACCGGTTGGTCCGACCGTAAATTGATCGGTTATTGATCAAAGTGAAAACCGGATAGAAACCGACCAGTCTGACCTCCGGTTCCGGTCGAACCCGGTCCAGTTTTCACAACTATGTTAATTATTGTACATTTGTACATTGCTGTGGAAAAACCTATATAATAAAACAAGGAAATGTTCAACACGACTTATTAACTATTTGAATTTCTCATTTAGCTAATTGAGAAATTTAGCTAGCAAAATGAAAAATTTAAATAGCTAATTTTTCATTTATTTTGTTTAACCATTTAACTTGATTCTGCTTTAGTATATTTCACCCATAAGAATGTTTTTTTTTTTTTTTATAATTATAAAATATAGTTGTATTTTGAAAATTATAATCTCACGATAATTTTGACTTTCCATAGCCTATATGCATATATATAAGAAAAATTTTAGAATACTCCTGGTGTATGATACTCTTGTAACATATACAAGCAAAAAGAGTTGCTGTTTTCCTTTTTAGAGTATAATAAAAAAAATATAAATAACATTTTGTAACTATAGAAGTATATACTCCTGGAATATTCTAAAATTTCTCTATATATAAACCACTTCAAGCTGAAATACATAAGAACAAAAAAGGTCAAATTTAAGCTACAAGGTAATATCCACAGCATTTTGAATATTTCTTTCTTCACTTTCTCTCTCTCTTAATTTTGATTTTTGTATTGAATTTGTTTAATCAGGAACAAATACTACTTATTCAATGCATGAGTTTTTTTTTTTCCCCTTTTTTTATGATTTTATTCTACATATGAATTTAAATATCTATAAGTTGTTGGTAGCTTTTTTTTTTTTTTTCTTTTCTATCTATTCAAATATTTTTGTAATGTTCCATTAAGGTATTTTATTAAGAGAAAAAAAATCTAAGTGTAAAGGATGATGACTTGATAAAGGCCAAGTAATGTGGGCTTATGAGTATACTATTAGATTGACATTATCTAGATAGACAACGTGATATTATATATTAAACCTTTTTTCATCATTGTTTTTGTTACTGTTTTATATAAGTGGATTTTTTATGTGAAATTGTCAAAATACAATCTTAAAATAGGACTCTTTGTGTGGTTTCAACTGTAAAATTTTAACATTTTCTTAAGTTTTATTGTATCATTCTTATTGCTGTAGTTTTCATAATGTTTTGTGAGATAATCTATCTATTACTGTATATAAATCTAAAATGGCTCATATTGATGTGTCATCCTTTCCTATTTTCTTAATATTTAAGTTGTATTGTGCAATTAGTTTGTATATCCTAATGGTTACTATTCAAGTCCATTTTTAACTCCCTAAAATTTCTCTAAAATTTCTATCTACTTATCAGTGTAGAAACTGCTTCCTTGAATTGCAAGCAGCTCACATCTTTTTCAATTTTGAAGTAATAGATTTTGACAAATTCCTTCGATCATGCTTTCGAACTAATGTTTATATCAAACTAACACTTATAATATGGTTGCATCACAAAGATTAAAGTTCTAGCCCTTCCATTTTCACTCACCATAAGATGGCTGGAATTGTAATTCCAATTTTTTGAACACTTCTGTTTTTTTTTATTCCCTCCATGTGATCAAGTGGATCTACAATTGGTTCTTTTTTTTGTAGTGTAATCCGTTGCTGTAAACTTTTTAATTTTGCATAATGTTTGATAAGGCCAATGGCATGTTATTACTTTTGGATATGGAATTTGAATCATTTGGTGCTTATTTGATCCTTTATTTTTGGAAAATTGTTGTAAACTTATCTTCCATATTCACATTTCAATCTTATAGTTTCAATGTAGAATTTTATTCCTAAACATTACAGACCCAATGCTCTTACAACACAATACCTCTATGCAGTAGCCTTTTACTAGCTATTAGATGAACACTTCAATACATCATCCAAACTAGAGACATAATGTGGACAAGGGCGTATGTAATTTGATTCCAATCCAGATATGAAAACACATGTATGGAAGCGATGATCAGTTATAAAATTGAAAACTGATTTGATCATCACATTGTATTAATGGAATTGAGATGGAGCAATGAATATGTCTGTCTATTTGTAACGAAATTTTTATGTATAAACTCTTTTGGTTTATCTTTAACTACTTTAAGGATTTTATGCTTTCGGTTCTTTACCTTTAAACATTTTTATTTTTTTATTTTTAAACAATAAACTTGTTAGATTTAAATCTTTAATTGGTTTTTTAAATGATTAGAATATGTTATTAGTTTTTGTATTATAAGGAATTATGTAATACATATATAAAAATAACATTTTAAATAATAATAAAAAATCCGCAAATCGTACGGGCACCTGTCTAATTTTTTGGTTATTATGAAAAAAAAATAAATAATCAATTTTTCGCAATGACGGAAAATTATTTGGTTCTATATAAGCTTAAAAAAATCATATTGAGAAGTGAGCCGAATTATACCAAATAAAAAGTACTTTTCTAGATTTGGGAAAAAATAGTTCCTTGCCTCCAAGTTGAGTGCTTTCCAGACCTCCTTTTCTACCTTTCCTATTACCCCATCTCCTCTTTTACCCTAAAAGTCATTCTTTGTCTCTTTCTGTCTAAACTTTGCTTCTCATCTTTACGGCTTTCTTTGCCTCTCACTGTTTCATTGCATGAATACTGTTACTATGGAGATCGATGAAACAGCGGATCACATGGCGCAGGTAACGATTGAATCTGATGAGGAAACAGAAGCTATCATTATTCCTCCAAACATCGTCAATTCTCAGAAGCTCGACTTGAGATGGGCATTGGTAGGCCGGTTTTTGACTGAAAAATTCATCCGGCTTCAAGAAATGAGTCAAGTTATGTCTAATAATTGGCGCTCGGGAATGAAGATGTCTATCTCGGAGATTACCCCACAACGATTTCTATTTCAATTTTCTCATGAAGCGGATATCAGAAGGGTTACAATGGGAGGCCCTTGGGCTTATGATAACCATTTATTGGTGTTCCACCGGTTGCAAGAAGGGGAAGACCCCAGGGAGGTTATTCTGAATTCTATGATGCTTTGGATACAGGTGCATGACATTCCTCCGGGTATGATGTCGGATGGAGTTGCCGAACTGTTAGGAAATAAGCTGGGCACATTTATAGAATCTGATCCAAACAATTACAATGGCCCCTGGCGTTCAATTATGCGCATCAGGGTCAGCCTCGATGTCACAAAACCATTGCGAAAACAGTTAGCTATTGGCGTTGGTGGCACGGTGTCAAAATCCAAAATCAATTTCCAATATGAGAGACTTCCTACTTTCTGCTTTATTTGTGGAATCATTGGGCATGGGGAACGTTTTTGTAAAAAACTATACGAAGTGGAGTCAGGGAGTGTAGCCAGAAACTATGGTCTTGAATTACGGGCAAATCTCAGGCGAACACCACAAGGGGGAATCTGTAATCAATGGCTATTGTCTTCTCCGATCTTGTTGCCGCCGGCGGACAGTAGTTCCACGAGGGGGTTGAGTTTCGAGAATCAAGGAACCGGGGATCCCAATCCCACTAATTTAGCAGCAAATTTGGGGACTGATAAGGCAACCATAATTCAAGGAGTAGATAAGCAATTTGAAATTCATGGGATAGGAGAAAATGAGTCAATTATAGGAAAGGAAAGTGGAGATGAAATGGTTATCTTTAACGACCCAAAAAGAAAACGGGTGGGCCTGGTAACTGAAGCCTCATCTGAGTCAAGAAGTGTAGGAATGGGCTCCTCCAAATTATGCGGCCCAATATCAAAAAACGGATTCATGGCGGGTGCTGCAGAGCAGGCCCGCCGAGCCCAATGAGTACCATCAGCTGGAATTGCCGTGGACTGGCCAATCCATGTGCAATTCGAACCCTTAAGGATTTAGTCCGGGATCGTAGACTGTTGTTTATTTTTCTTATTGAAACATTTTCTAATGAAGTTCTAGTTAATAAAATAAAAGAAGATTTGGGCTTTTTTGGGTGCTTTGTAGTCCCTAGTATTGGACACAGTGGTGGACTTGCTTTTCTCTTTAAAAATGAAGGATCGGCCCAACTCTTATCTAAGGCCCAGCACTTCATTGATGTTCAAATTTGTCTTGAAAGGGATTTACAATTTAGATTAACTGGGTTTTATGGTTATGCTGATAGAAACTCTAGAAGACTCTCTTGGTCCCTTCTCCGTTCTCTCGCAGGCAGGTCCCAGCTCCCTTGGTGCGTTATTGGTGATTTCAATGACCTCCTGTGGCCATCGGAAAAGAGGGGAAGAGTGGACCATCCGGCGTATCTACTGGAGGGTTTCCGAAATACAGTCAGTGATTGTGGTTTGCGGGACCTGGGTTTTGTTGGAAGTCCGTTCACCTGGGAGAGGGGTAGGGGCACTACGGCGTGGGTGGAAGAGCGGTTGGATAGGGGATTGGCGACGGAGGATTGGATCCGACGATTCCCGGAGTCAAGAATTTTGCACCTGCCTCACACTTCTTCGGACCACTTGCCTCTGTTCTTGGAGCTTAAGAAGTGGACACCGATGATTGGTAAGTCCCTGTTCCGTTTTGAGAATAGTTGGGCAAGGGAGGCTGATTGCCTAAAAATCATTGCCCAAAGTTGGGGTTCCACATCCGAATTAGCAATACAAGAGCGGCTTTTTCGTTGTGGGAAAGAGCTTGATGTTTGGGGCAAAGAGTTGACTGGGCGTTTACGACACAGAATTAAAGAGTAGAAGCAGTTGATAGCTCAGATGCGGGGATTGAGGAGTACCACCGCTGTAGCATGTTTGGAAAAGGCTGAGAGAGAGCTGCAGCACCGATTGAAATGTGAGGAGGAGTTTTGGAAGCAAAAGGCTAAAGTTTTTTGGCTTCAATCAGGGGACTCCAATACTAGAGCCTTTCATTTATATGCCAATGGCAGGAGAAAGAAGAATGAAATCATCTCGCTCCAGGATGATTCTGGGATTTGGCATGAAAGAGGCCATGGGTTAGAAGACCTGGTTTCAGAGTACTTTCAGGACCTCTACTCTAAGCATGAGGGAGATCTTACGAAGGTTGTTGATTGCTGTACTCCAAGAGTTTCGGAGGACCAAAATCGTATGCTAACAGCACCTTATAAAGAAGAGGAGGTGAAACTCGCTGCTTTCTCGATGCATAATGATAAAGCTCCAGGTGAAGATGGTTTCAACCCGGGTTTTGTATAAAAACTACTGGAATGTGGTTGGGGCAGATGTGACTAGAGCCGGTATCGATTGGCTTGAAAATGGGAAGCTGCCTCCAGGACTTAATAATACCAATATGGTCCTATTACCAGAGAAAACTAAGCCTCTCACGATGAAAGATTTACGGCCCATTTCCTTGTGTAATGTGGTGTATAAAATTGCAGCAAAGGTGGTAGCTAATAGATTAAAACTTATTTTGCCTTCTGTTATTTTGGATAATCAAAGCGGCTTTGTTTCAGGGCGTTTAATTACAGACAATGTGATCGTGGCTAGCGAGGTAGTGCATTATCTTAAGGGGAAAAGAAGAGGAGCCAAGGGAGTGGCTGCTTTAAAGTTGGACATTGCTAAGGCTTATGACAAGCTTAGTTGGGAATATCTTGAAAGCGTGTTAATCGCTTTTGGTTTCTGCAGGACATGAGTTGCCTTAATTATGGAGTTGGTGCGTTCGGTCAATTACAATATTTGCTTGGGTAATACCACTGTTGTGTTGGAAATGCCCTAGTCCCGAGGCATTGGTCCTTGTGTTTGTATAATACATTTGTACATTAACGTGAACTTTATGTACTATACAATTTGTGTTAAGGAAATAAAGGCATTAATCTATTTATTATATGTCTTGTGCTATATTTTAAATAGAGTATCCTATGGACATATCCATATCCATGTTGTCAAGTGTGAGGCACTTGGCAGTAAGACTATGGATAGGGAGAACGATATGGCCATGAAGTTTTCCGTAGTCTGTTCCAATCATGGGAATGAATGGAACTAAAGACTATCATTAGTCTGGTTGTATGGCGGTGTCTTACCGGTCATAGTACATGGAATGTCAACCAGGTCAATGGGTACATGCAAAAAGGGCATGGTACTGGATTGATCCACTTAACGGGAATCTACATGGTATAGTATCACAAATGATTCTCGTGTAGTACTTGTATAAGTCCTTAGACCGGACCATATGATGGTGCTGCATGTGAAGCGGCACACTTTGGTGTATGCCTAACGGGCCTGTAAAAGGGTGCCAAGTATGGGTACGTTCGGGTGTGTCAATGAGCATGGCAGTACTATGGATATGCAGAAGGGAATGTCACTCAGTGATTCACTGAGACGATATCAATGGCCTCTTGAAGAATGTTACTGATAAGTGTGCGGCCGCACCCAAACAAGATTGGATCTTGTTTGTGAGCATCAGTTCATTCAGTATCAAGTAAATGTCCAGACACAAGGAGGGTGATACTTCCATGCCTCTGTGTTGGACACCGATATCAGCGACATGGGATTTACAAGTTCAAACTACTGGGTTACGTTTTCAGTTTGACTGCTTACTCCGTCTTAATTGGGGGCTGCAGTGGCTTGCTAGAGCCCGCCTGCAGTCTGTGGGCCTTGGCCCACTGCCAACATAAAGACGGGCCCATTGGATCGTACACATTGAACGTCTGGACTTTAACTAGTCGGATTAAGTGTGTACTTGGAGTATACACATTTGAAGAGAGAGAGATTCATTAATTATATTATATGAATCAATTGGATTGATCATAGTTATATAATTAATATGTATTTTGGCCTCCATAATTAATTCAATGAATTAATTTATGGAAATATTTCCTAGGTGGAAATATTATTATACATGTATAGGTTTACATGTATCTCATTTTATGTATGCCTAATTTAATCCCTTGATTAAATTAATAGGTCAAATGAATTTTAATTTAAATGTATGTAATATATTATATGGTATAATATATAAGCATACATATTAAAGTAAAGTTGCATTTGAAATTAATTAAATCAAAGGAGTTAATCTTGGGCTTAAGACATATAATGATTTTTGCCCACATTGTGTGGGATGTGTTGGCCGAAATTCATAGCATCTTTGGGCAAGAATGGTGAGTCATTGTTGATGAGAATGGTGACTCATTGTTGGACAAAAGAGGATGAAGAGAAATGATGAGTCATGGATGACTTTAGGTGACAAAGTTGGACTTTGCATCATGAGATATTTTTTGGTCATTATTGTGGTATCATTAATGAGAAAAAAAATATCCATCATTTCTTTCCTCTCTTGGCCGAATTGTAGGATGAAGAAGACAAGGTGATGGTGAGTCATTAGGTGAGTCACCATGGTGAGTCATTGGTTTGACTCCTTAGTAGCAAAGTTGGACTTTGCTCCTTTACACATCTTCTTTGTCCTTCACTCCATGTTTTGGCCGTAGGTTTTCTTCTTCTTTTAAGAGAAAGGCTTTGCCCATTTTTGAATAATTCTTTGGGAGAATTAGTTTTGCCCACTTGAGGAATTGATTTCTTAAGGTAAAGAAAGTGGTGCCTATGTTAAGGATAGATTTCTTTTGGAAAGAAATCTAGAGCCCTAACTTAGGGTTATTGTATTTTTCTTTCGGAAAGAAAATTACAGCCATATATTCCTATTGTGAGCAGCCTCTCTCTCCCTCTCTTTAAATCATCCGAGCCGCTAGCACGGGTTTCGGTCCGAGAGCCGTTCGTGTACGCATCGGTGGAGGAAACCTGCACTTGGTTTCTGCAGTCTGCATCCGTCTCTTAGAGAGACTTTGAGGTTAGTTTTTGAAACCCTCTTTTCTGCCTTTATGTTTTTGATTTCCACATCTTAAGCTCCTGGGCCGGATTCGAGGAAATCGACGCGTCTTTCCGCTTTTATCGGTCGGTTTCCCGTGACGAATCCCAACAGTGGTATCAGAGCGGGCCTTTGATCAGTGGAAATCTTTAAACTTGGCGGATCCCGTGTTTTAAAATTGGCGATTTTGTGGACGGGATTTATTTTTGGTTTGGGGTTTGGTGATTTTGCCCCTTGAATTTTACTTATGGAAATTAATTTGCATATGGTTTATGCTTTATTTAATTTTCTATTTGTGAATTGTTTATGGAAATTTTATTTTGCATATAGGTTTTATGCTAGATTTAATTTCCTATGCATGATTTTATTTCTTGGTGATTTAATTTCATGTTGCTATTTTTGTTGCGGGAAAAAATCACGGACCGTTTCGGGGCGAAACGGGGGCAGCAGCCGCTGCCTGCGGCGCTAGGCGCCACAGGCAGCAGCTGCTGGCCAGCAGCTGCTGCTGGGCAGCAGCTGCTGCACGCCAGCAGCAGGGCTGCTGCGCGCAAGCAGCTGCTGCTGGGCAGCAGCTGCTGCACGCCAGCAGCAGGCTGCTGCTGGGCAGCAGCCGCTGCGCGGCAGCGGGGCTGCTGCTGGGCAGCAGCGCCGCGGCTGCCCCGCGCGGCGGGCCGGGCCCATTTTTGGATTTGGCGGGTTTTTTTGGGCCGGGCCGGATTTAAAATTTTAAACATATGCGTGTTTAAATTTTGGTAATTTTTATACGCGTGGGATTTTAAAATTTTAATTGTTTTAAAATTGTGCGTGTTTAATTTTGGAAATTTTATGCGCATGTTTTATGAATGGATTTATTTTTCGTTCATGCGATATTTATTTTGGAAATAAATACGGTTAATTGAAATTGGTTTGGGTTTTCTTGGCACGATTACCCGGACGGCTAATTTTGGAATTCATGGTTTCCCAATTGGATTGGGAGCAATTTTGCCTGGGTTGGAGGCCCAAAGCCCGCACGGGTTTAGAACCATGATCGGCCAAAATTTGGCGATTTCAAAATAATGGCTATGGACATATTTGAAATGGGATTAATTCATGCATTTAACATGTTTATAAATTGTATGTATTGGATACGTGTATGTATGATTAAATGCATGAATAGATGTTTTGGGCCTTATTTATTCGGGTTGTAATATTCTTTTGGTAAATACGGCCTACGCGCCGTTTTTCTTTTATGTAATTTTATTTTATGTGTTTATTATGGAATTATGTAAAGAAGAAGAAGCCGATTGGATTGGCGTGCTAGAAGGATGAGGATGCAGCCCACCTGATGTCGTTCTAGTATAGGTTTACTAGAATTATATTAGGATGTAAATTTTGGCCCATAGCATTTCATTTTTATTTAATTATGCTTTATTTATTTACATGTGCGAATGTATGTACAAACCCAATTTCACCCGCCTATGCATCCAAGCCGTTATTAACTGAATCTAATAACCATAAGGTAATTACTAAGTCTCTTAAAAGTGCTTCCCTCATTCATAACCTACTCGAAGTGGGGATAGGCCAGCTGTAGACCAACCCTCGTTGGATGCACTGGAGTATCGTCATTTTGTATTGGGTTGGAGTATTGGTTACTCTAACACTTGGATGGAGGTTTTGACTTAGCGTGGGTAGTAGGATGTTCCTGGCCCTAAGCACAGATGGGTAAGTGCCAACAGACCCATCAAACCGAGAGTCCCTAGGTTGGGATTGGACGGCGTTCCTACCTAAAAATTGGGGTATAGTTGTTCCAGGCCCTCGTCTGGCTATATCTTGATATAATATGGATCTCGGCCCATGAGCCCAACAACTCAAGTTAATTAATAACACGATTCATTATTAATTATAATATGGGAAGAACATGTTAAGTCCTTTATTTACACTCGTAAATTTTTCTGTGTAGAAACCAATGGCTACGAATGATACTTTATCACTGCGATCTTTCTTGGAATGGGATAAGCTTTCTGGCCCTAACTTTTGGGACTGGTCTATGAACTTAAGGAAAGTTCTAAGACAAGAGTCTAAAGAGTATGTGCTCGAAAAGCCTGTACCGGTTGTGCCAACGGGAAGTAATCCACCGGCTGCCCAGCTGGAGGAATACTTGGCACATGTAAAAGATAAGCGGGATGTGACATGCCTGATGTTGGCTAGTATGGTTCCTGAATTGCAAAAGCAGTTCTTGGATCATCAGGCCTTTGCTATAATGACAACTCTTAATGAGATGTTTTATGAGCAAGCTTATCAGGAAAGGTACCTGATCCACAAGGCATTCCGCAGCTGTAAGATGGGAGCCGGGACATCTGTGAGTGCACACGTGCTCAAGATGAAGGGCTATCTGGATAATTTAGCCCGTCTCGGAACTCCTATCTCACGGGGGCTGGCGGTTAGTACGATCCTGGATTCTTTACCGGATTCTT
The DNA here is from genome assembly GCA_039660915.1 of Euphorbia tirucalli. Lineage (NCBI taxonomy): Eukaryota > Viridiplantae > Streptophyta > Magnoliopsida > Malpighiales > Euphorbiaceae > Euphorbia > Euphorbia tirucalli. The sequence goes on from CM077636.1 coordinate 52,434,399, forward strand.
ATGATCAATTCATCCTAAACTTTTACAAGCAAGGGATGGACCGTACTGTTAGTGAGCTGCATTGGATGCTTGAGCTCGCTGAACTGTCGATCAAGAAGAATCCGTCGGTACTTGAGGGGAAACCTCCTTTTGCTAAAGGCAAGGGCAAGGCAAAGGCCAAGGCCAAGGCTAAGGAAGCCAAGGCTAAAAAGGCTAAAGCCCAGCCCAAGGCCCGTTCCAAGGATGTCTGCTTCGGTTGCAAGCAGGCTGGACATTGGAAAAGATCGTGTCCCAAGCTTTTGGGAGAGAAAAGGAAGACGCAGGGCGTGTCTTCATCAGGTATATATGTCATAGACATTAACCTCTGTTTCAACATCTTATGTATTGGATACTAGATGTGGTTCTCACATTTGTTGTAATGTGCAGGGACTTAAGAACAGGAGATCACTGGGATCGGGACAAGTGGACTTGCGGGTCACAAATGGAGCAAGGGTTGCTGCCATAGAGATCAGTAGGACCAGCTTATGATACCTAGTAGATTAGTTTTGTTACTGAAACTATGTTATTTTGTACCTGTTTTGTACAGGAATATTATTTCTGTTTCAGTTTTGGATATTTCTGGATGTACATTTACTATTGTTAATAGTAAATAAGAATTATTTTATGGAGTGGCTCTATTAAATAATGTCTTTTATATCCTGGATTTAAATGAAACTAATCATGTCTATACTATACATACTTAAAGGGTTAAGCCTAACGAACTTAATCCGGTTTACCTTTGGCATTGTCATTTAGGCCACATAAATAAGAAACGCATAGCTAGGCTTCACATAACTTGAATCCTAGGATCACTTGACATGGAGTCACTTGATATATGCGAGTCTTGTTTATAAGGTAAAATGACTAAAGAACCTTTTTGCAAGGGTCGCTAGCTTATTGGACCTAATGCATTGAGATGTATATGGACCGACAAGCATAGCAACCAAAAGTGAACATCTATACTTCGTATCCTTCACAGACAATTTCATCAGAAATGGCTACGCCTATGTAATGAAATCTAAGTCTGAGACCCTTGATAGGTTTAAGGGATTAAGGAACGAAGTACAGAACCAACTAGGCAGAAATATCAAAGCCTTTCGGTTGGACCGAGGTGGTGAGCATATAAGCCTATTGTTTGACTCATTATGAGAGAGCATGGAATAGTTCCACTGCTCACTCCTCCATGAACACCACAATGAAGTGGGGTGTCCAAACGGAGGAATAGGACCCTGTTGGACATGGTCCGCTCAAACGATGAGTCATGCCTCTCTCCCAATAAGTTTTAATGGATACGCTCTTGAGACAATGGCTCTCAATTTCAATTATACTCCGACTAAGGCTTTAGAAAGACTCCATTTGGAATATGGACAGGCAGGGTGCCTAATGTGTCTTTCTTGCGGATTTGGGGTTGTTATGCACAAGTCAAGAAATTGACTGTGAGCAAAACTAGAACCCAAAACCGACTAATGCCTGTTTGTGAGCTACCCTAGGGATACCAAAGGGTATTACTTCTACAACCCCGCTGAGAACAAGGTGTTCATGGCGCGAAAGGGGGTCCTTCTTGAAAAGGGGTTTCTTTCCAAGAAAGACAGTGGGAGCGATGTTGAACTTAGGGAAGTTCAAAGCTCACAAATTCCTGAAAAGGATAACTCGGAGACCAGGGTGAAGCTTCCAAAGGCGGAAGCACCAGCCCAGGTCACACAAGGACCTAAAAGGTATGGTAGGGATCATCAGGAACATGAGAAAAGTTGGTTTCTTGTTTCTAATGATTATGCTCATTTTGTCTTGGACAAAGAGGAGTACATAACCTACTAGTAGGCTATAGTTAGCCCACTGTCTGCCTTGGAGGCAGATATGCAATCTATGTACGATAATCAGGTTTGGAACCTGGTTGATCCACCTCCGGGTGCTAAGGTAATAGTTTGCAAGTGGTGCTATAAGCTATAGGCCGAAAATACCTTTAAGGGTGTGTATAAGAGGTTTAGTGGGAGCATAGTAATTTTCCTGGTATAACAAAGGGATGGCATCCTTCTAAGTTGAAGCGACATACCAACATTACAAAGGAATTGTAATGGTTGAGTAAGTGCTTCACAATGAAGGACTTAGGCGAAGCTGAGACGATCCTAGGGATCAGGATCTACAGGGATAGATCCAATCGGCTTCCAGGCCTAAGTCAGGCCAAGTACATAGACATAGTTCTGAAAAGATTCAGCATGGACTAGGCTAAGAAAGGTTTCTTGCCAATGGGTCATAAGCTGAAACTTAGTAAGAAGTACTGCCCTAAGGTAAGGCAGGACAGGGAGAACATGAAGTTGGTTCTACATGCTTCGGCTAGAGGATCAATCATGTATTCCATGCTATGTACAAGACCTGATGTCGGCTTTGCACTAAGTATGATAAGCCGGATCCTGAGTGGATCACTGGTAGGCTGTTAAAGCAATCCTGAAGTACCTTAATCGGACTAAGGATAGCTTCTTAGTGCATGATAGTCAGGAAGAGCAGTCAGTTACTAGGTACACTGATGCAAGCTTCCAGACTGACCAGGATGAATATAAGTCGCAGTATAGGTAAGTGTTCATACCATATGGTGGTGCTGTTGTTGGAGAGGCTCCAAGTAATTGACCATCGCGGTTTCTATCACAGGAACTGAGTACATTGCAACGTGTGACATAGCTAGGGAAGCTATATGGATTGAGAAGTTTATCACGGAACTGGGGATAGTATCTACTATCCAGTAATCAGTTGATATCTTCTGTGACATCGAGGGGCTGTTGCACAAGCTATGTGCCCCGGTCACACATATACACGAAGCATGAACTCAGGGAGTTTCACCTATTGCGAGAAATCGCTGAGGGGGTGATATCTCATTACAAAGAGTGGACACCAAAGACAATGTTGCAGATCTTTTGACCAACATGCTTGGCTATGCCTATGCACGAAGGTTATACTAGATCTATAGGGATTAGACCCATGCCTAGTAAGTACTAGTGCAAGTGGGAGATTGTTGGAAATGCCCTAGTCCCGAGGCATTGGTCCTTGTGTTTGTATAATACATTTGTACATTAACGTGAACTTTATGTACTATACAATTTGTGTTAAGGAAATAAAGGCATTAATCTATTTATTATATGTCTTGTGCTATATTTTAAATAGAGTATCCTATGGACATATCCATATCCATGTTGTCAAGTGTGAGGCACTTGGCAGTAAGACTATGGATAGGGAGAACGATATAGCCATGAAGTTTTCCGTAGTCTGTTCCAATCATGGGAATGAATGGAACTAAAGACTATCATTAGTCTGGTTGTATGGCGGTGTCTTACCGGTCATAGTACATGGAATGTCAACCAGGTCAATGGGTACATGCAAAAAGGGCATGGTACTGGATTGATCCACTTAACGGGAATCTACATGGTATAGTATCACAAATGATTCTCGTGTAGTACTTGTATAAGTCCTTAGACCGGACCATATGATGGTGCTGCATGTGAAGCGGCACACTTTGGTGTATGCCTAACGGGCCTGTAAAAGGGTGCCAAGTATGGGTACGTTCGGGTGTGTCAATGAGCATGGCAGTACTATGGATATGTAGAAGGGAATGTCACTCAGTGATTCACTGAGACGATATCAATGGCCTCTTGAAGAATGTTACTGATAAGTGTGCGGCCGCACCCAAACAAGATTGGATCTTGTTTGTGAGCATCAGTTCATTCAGTATCAAGTAAATGTCCAGACACAAGGAGGGTGATACTTCCATGCCTCTGTGTTGGACACCGATATCAGCGACATGGGATTTACAAGTTCAAACTACTGGGTTACGTTTTCAGTTTGACTGCTTACTCCGTCTTAATTGGGGGCTGCAGTGGCTTGCTAGAGCCCGCCTGCAGTCTGTGGGCCTTGGCCCACTGCCAACATAAAGACGGGCCCATTGGATCGTACACATTGAACGTCTGGACTTTAACTAGTCGGATTAAGTGTGTACTTGGAGTATACACATTTGAAGAGAGAGAGATTCATTAATTATATTATATGAATCAATTGGATTGATCATAGTTATATAATTAATATGTATTTTGGCCTCCATAATTAATTCAATGAATTAATTTATGGAAATATTTCCTAGGTGGAAATATTATTATACATGTATAGGTTTACATGTATCTCATTTTATGTATGCCTAATTTAATCCCTTGATTAAATTAATAGGTCAAATGAATTTTAATTTAAATGTATGTAATATATTATATGGTATAATATATAAGCATACATATTAAAGTAAAGTTGCATTTGAAATTAATTAAATCAAAGGAGTTAATCTTGGGCTTAAGACATATAATGATTTTTGCCCACATTGTGTGGGATGTGTTGGCCGAAATTCATAGCATCTTTGGGCAAGAATGGTGAGTCATTGTTGATGAGAATGGTGACTCATTGTTGGACAAAAGAGGATGAAGAGAAATGATGAGTCATGGATGACTTTAGGTGACAAAGTTGGACTTTGCATCATGAGATATTTTTTGGTCATTATTGTGGTATCATTAATGAGAAAAAAAATATCCATCATTTCTTTCCTCTCTTGGCCGAATTGTAGGATGAAGAAGACAAGGTGATGGTGAGTCATTAGGTGAGTCACCATGGTGAGTCATTGGTTTGACTCCTTAGTAGCAAAGTTGGACTTTGCTCCTTTACACATCTTCTTTGTCCTTCACTCCATGTTTTGGCCGTAGGTTTTCTTCTTCTTTTAAGAGAAAGGCTTTGCCCATTTTTGAATAATTCTTTGGGAGAATTAGTTTTGCCCACTTGAGGAATTGATTTCTTAAGGTAAAGAAAGTGGTGCCTATGTTAAGGATAGATTTCTTTTGGAAAGAAATCTAGAGCCCTAACTTAGGGTTATTGTATTTTTCTTTCGGAAAGAAAATTACAGCCATATATTCCTATTGTGAGCAGCCTCTCTCTCCCTCTCTTTAAATCATCCGAGCCGCTAGCACGGGTTTCGGTCCGAGAGCCGTTCGTGTACGCATCGGTGGAGGAAACCTGCACTTGGTTTCTGCAGTCTGCATCCGTCTCTTAGAGAGACTTTGAGGTTAGTTTTTGAAACCCTCTTTTCTGCCTTTATGTTTTTGATTTCCACATCTTAAGCTCCTGGGCCGGATTCGAGGAAATCGACGCGTCTTTCCGCTTTTATCGGTCGGTTTCCCGTGACGAATCCCAACATGTTGGCCCAATAACCCTGTACCGAGGATTGAGACAAGGGGACCCTATTTCTCCATACCTTTTTATCATTGCTGCTGAAGGTTTAACCAGCCTAATCAAGAAGGCTGAAACCGCGGGCTTGTACCATGGTTGCCATATTTCCAGAGGTGCTCTAGTAATCTCTCATCTCTTATTCGCTGATGATGCTTTTCTATTTTTTCGTGCGAATATTGATGAATGCAGGTTGATCAAGTCTTTACTGGAAAAATACCGGCTTGCATCTGGACAAGCAGTCAATTTCTTAAAGTCTTCCATATTGTTCAGCGCCAATGTCAATCAAGAGCAGAGAAGTCTTTTATGTTCAACACTAGCAGTCCAGGAGCAAAAAGAGGATTGTCTGTATTTGGGTATGCCGCTTCTACTGTCACAAGGAAAGACCAAGGCTTTCAGCTATATAAAGGAACGACTCCGCAGGAGATTGGTGGCTTGGCAGGATAAAAAGCTCTCCAGAGCAGGTAAAGAGGTTTTGTTGAAATCAGTAGCGCAGGCTTTACCATCTTATGTGATGAGTTTATATCTGCTGACTAATTCGGTTTGTGATGCGATTCACCGGATTATGAATGGGTTTTGGTGGAGTGGGGGTGCGGGAAGAGGAAGGGTCCGCTGGATGAGGTGGGAGAAATTATGCGTGAGGAAAGAACTGGGGGGTATTGGGTTCAGAGACCTAAAGCACTTTAATCTAGCTCTTATTGCTAAACAAGGGTGGAGAATCATTAGATATCCAGATTGTTTGATGGCGAGATTGCTGAAAGCCAAATATTTCAGGGATGTGGAGTTCCTAGAGGCTGAAATTGGTGCCAATCCTAGTAAAATTTGGAGAAGCATTGCGACTGCAAAAAGCGTACTGGTAGAGGGAGTGAGATTGAGGGTTGGCGATGGAAGAAACATTGATGTGTGGAAGTCACCATGGCTACCTTCGAAAGGGTCTGGCATTGTTGAGTCTAGGGCCCCTATAGGGTTGGAAAACATGAAGGTGTATGAGTTGATGAATGAAGAAGGTAAGACATGGAACGTTGATCTAATCCAGTCATTGTTTTGCCAAAGAGATCAACAGCTTATTCTTGCAATCCCTCTTAGTTTGCGTCGGACTAGTGATGGGTGGTATTGGCTTGATGATAAATTTGGCAATTACTCAGTTAAATCTGGGTATAAGTTAATTCATGATAGGGTGGATAGAGAGAGGGCTCATCAGCACAGCAATGCAGTTTGGAAGCAGCTTTGGAGCATAAAGGCTCCCCCGAAAATGTTACATATTGTGTGGAGGGCTTTGGTGGATTGTCTTCCGACCAAGGGGCGGTTAGAACAAAAACAGGTGGTGACAGATGGTGTTTGCCCCTTGTGCTCACAAGAACGGGAGACTATTTTCCATGCTTTGGTTTCTTGTCCTAGAGCCAGGTCTATTTGGCAAAGTGTCAATCTGAACTGGCCCAGTGGTACTTTTACTAGCTTTAATGATTGGTTGAGTTCTCTCTTGTCCAATGTGCGTTTAGATAAGAGGAAGGAAATCATTGCTGTATGCTGGGCAATTTGGAGAGAAAGAAACCTGGTTGTGTGGGAAGGTAAGGTGATGCCTGCTACTAGGATTGTTCAGGAAGCTTTGACTCTGCTGTCGGTTTGGCAGGAGGCCCAAAGAGCTAATGTTAGCAAGACTGCTCCGAGTCCCACCATAAGCCGTTGGTCCAGACCTCCACTTGGCTGGCTGAAAATAAATGTGGATGGAGCACTTTTTGCGGATGAGGCAGCGTTTAGTCTGGTGCGGCGGGATTCACTGGGCAAATTTGTGGGTGCTCAGTTAATGAAAATCAAAGGGGTCTTCGAACCAATAGAAGTGGAGGTAATGGCCATACGAGAAGCACTTTCCTGGCTCAAAGATAGAGGCAGGTCCTACTGTGTTGTTGAAACTGATTGTTCTGTCGCTGTTGCAGCAATTTATGGGATAGATGCTATGCTTTCTAATTTGGGTAATATTGTTGCTGACTGTAGGTTTTTATTAGCTTCTCTTACTTGTGTTAGAGTAGCATTTATTCGACGATCTGCGAACTGTGCGGCTCATGACCTAGCACGAGCTGCCGGTTCTTATTCAGGTTGTTACATTTGGGGTATGACCCCGCCCTCTTGTATGGTTGCGAGTTTGGTTCGCGATTCTTTGGAATAAAATTCTTTGTTACTGTCAAAAAAAAAAAAAAAAAAGTATTTTTCTAAAAGTTTGTCATTTTTATATCGACAAGCCCACTTATATTCCCAGTATGTTTTATATCCCTGACTTCTCCCTTTTTTTTTTTACTTGATTATGATTGTTATTTTTTAATGTAATACATTGAGTTTTTTTTTTTTAATTGTATATATTGAATCTCCAATTATCTTGAAATTTGTTGTTAAAACTAAATACAATTAAAAGTAGAACAAATTGCACCGATTGTCTTTAAAGTCTTGAATATTTGGGGTTACTAAAATTTAATTTGTATCAATAAATTCATTTAGCTTTCATTCATGTGTTAAAAAGAAAGCCACTTTCATCATAATTTGTTTTAATTTTGCACTAAAATGATGATGTAGTAAATCAACACCAAGTATTACATACTAGCATGATACTCATTCAACTGTAGTTAATAGAAAAACTAATATATATCACCAAGGTGGTACCAACATGTGCAATACTATATTAAAAAAAAAAAATTAATATTCAAAATTAATTAGAGTTGAAATTATTTCACAAATTTGAATTACGTAGTATTGTTTTGAATTTAAAGTTTCAAAAATCATAATTTAAGCCGTGGAGAATTAGGATAAATTGTTGAGTTGAACTCGTCGATGTCACATAGAGAAAATAATAATTTTTTTGTTTTTAATTTGAAGAAACGTGAAAATTTAGTATTGCCTCTTAATTTTGTCTGATAGAGGCCATAAAAAACAGCCACAAAAGTATGCTGGGCTTCAATGGGCCTTTATGGGCTGTTTTGTCTATTTCCTCATCACCTCTTGATCGATTTAGCTTTGATACCACATCACCACTTTGTTAATGGTATTACGGAAATATAACAAAAACAATTTAACATAAGACAAGTTGGTTGTGCAAAATATAAATATATGATGTGCTAATAAAAAAAATATTGAAAAAAACAATTTATGAATTATAACACAATGGCTTCATTATTTTATTTCTCAATTGATCAAAACACACAAACACTATGGTTAGCTTATTTATGAATGATTAGCTTTAAAGAATCAATAATGAGAGGTTATCTTTAGTGATTTTTATTGGGAGAGGAATGGAGCAGCAGATTGAATGACGCATGACGCATTATGCAACAGTTATTGGGTTGGACATTCAGCAACATTGGACTTGGCCCTTCCTCTATTTCTTTTCTGCCTCGGTTTGAGATAAGCAATGTTGTGAAAACCGGATCGGACCGGCTGGTTCGACCGGTTTTACAGCGAACCAGCCATGGGTCCAGTCGATTTGATTAAAATCACCGGTTTAACAAAAAACCGGAGATGACCGGTTCGACCGGTCAAAAACCAGGGAACTGGCCAACCGGTTAAAAACCGGTTTTTATAATTTTCTATGTTTGGTTTTTTATTCGGTTTGGTTCGATTCGGATCGAACCGAACCGAATCAAAAAATAAACATAGAAAATTATTAAAACCAAAATCAAACCAATATATATTTGGTTTGAATTGAACCAAACTGAACTAGTTTGGTTTAATTCTGGTTCGGTTCGGTTTCAAACCAAAATTTTTCAAAATTTAAAATTTAAATCAATTATTATTAAAATTTAAAATTGATGAAGTTTTAGGATATTTCATGAAGTTATTTTGATTATTAAACATTTGAAACTTGTGTTTTGATGAATTTATATCTTATTTATTTTTTCCGAAAAAATAATAATCCGGTATAACTACTGGTAAAATCCGGTTGAATCGGTTGTACCACGTACCAGCAGTTTCACTGGTTTGATGTCCGGCACAGTTATGATAACATTGGAGATAAGGTATTTTTCATTTTGTTTTTCATTTTTTTTTTTGTGGGGTTGCCCTCCTTTTTAAAGATAAAATAGTACTAAAAAAGTCTTAATAATTGTTCCTCTTCCGGCAGCCGACCTATTGAAATTACTGCCACAACCTATTTTTTTTTTAAAAGAATTATTATTCAATTAAATGTTTGTCTTCAATTGATTATTGTTTTGTATTAAAAAAATTGATTATTGCTGGCATGGTAGGGCATCAACACTTCTACAGTCGTACACATTTCTTGTGCATGGTCTATAAAAATAAAACACCATAAGGAGATTTTACTCGTAAAACTAGTAAAGCCCAACAGATAACAATGGTTATGGAGTTGGTAATCTTGGTTGTACTAGCTCTCCCAATTTTACTCTCATTTCTCTTCCAAAAACACAAAACAAGAACAAATCTACCACCTGGTCCTCCAGGTCTCCCTTTCGTTGGAAACTTACTTCAGCTTGATGGCTCAACTCTTCATCTCTACCTCTGGAAACTGTCTCAAAACTATGGACCTTTAATGTCCTTACGCCTCGGTTGTCGACAAGTGTTAGTAGTTTCCTCTGCCGAAATGGCAAAACAAGTAATGAAAACTCATGATCTCATTTTCTGTAGCAGACCTTCCTTTCTCAGTCAGCAGAAATTATCCTATGATGGCAAAGACTTGTTCTTCTCTCCCTATGGTGATTATTGGAGAGAGATGAGGAGAATTTGTGTTATTCATCTCTTCAACAAGTTGCAAAGTTTTCGACCCATTAGAGAATTCGAAGTCTCCTCTATGCTTGACAAAATTTCAAAAGCAGCCATTGCCTCTGAGCCTGTAAATTTGTCTCAGGCAATGATGTCTCTTACCAATACTATGATCTGTAGAATTGGTTTTGGTATGAGGTGTGAGGAAAAGGGTATAGAGAGGAGTAGATTTCAAGATTTGCTTGCTGAAAATGAGGCCTTGTTTTTACACTTTTTTGTGTCGGACTATTTTCCTGTGTTGGGCTTTGTTGATAAACTCGCAGGATCGATCAGTCGCCTGGAAAAACATTTCAATGAATTTGACAAATTCTATGATCAAATAATCAAAGAACACCTTGATACAAGATCAAAACCTGAGCAAGAGGATATTCTTGATGTCTTGCTTCAAGTTTTGAAGGATCCTTCTTTCAAAATTCAACTCACAATGGACCACATCAAAGCAATGCTCATGGTAATTAATTCTATTTTTACAATAAAAATTGAGACTTTTTCCTTTTCTACTCACTATTAGATTTGGCAACAATGCAATTTATAGCAAAACAGATTTTGTTGCTAAAGAGTTCATTTAGTAGTAATATTCAGAAGTTGTTATCTTAAGTATATCAATGGCAACAAAATTTTATCAAATTTTTGTTTCTGCCTAAAGCTATAGCGATAACTTTTATACTTTTGGCAGCAACAATTTTTGTTACCAAATTGCTTAATTTTTTCTTTGTAGTGGTCATAATTATTATAATGATTGTATTTGTATTGCAGAATGTATTTTTGGGTGGGACAGAAACAAGTGCAGCTACTGTGGTTTGGGCCATGACTTACCTAATGAAGAATCCGTTAGCAATTGAAAAAGCTCAACAAGAAGTTAGGAATCTGGCCGGAAAGAAAGGATTTGTAGACGAAGATGATGTTCAAAAACTATCATATGTGAAAGCAGTGATCAAAGAGACAATGAGAATTCAGCCGCCGGCTCCGTTATTACTGCCAAGGGAATTGACTGAAGACTGCAAATTAGGAGGATATGATCTAGCAGCAAAGACTATTGTTTATGTGAATGCATATGCACTAGGAAGGGACCCTCAAGTGTGGGAAAATCCTGAAGAGTTTTCTCCTGAAAGATTTATTGGTAAATCTATTGACTTAAAAGGTCAGGATTTTGAGCTAATACCATTTGGTGCTGGCAGAAGATACTGTCCTGGAATGAATATGGGTCTTGCCAATGTGGAGTTATCTCTTGCCAATTTGCTTTATAAATTTAATTGGGAATTGGCAGATGGAATTCAAAGTGAAGACTTAGATATGGATGTGCAAGTAGGCCTTGTTGTGCACAGGAAAAATGCTCTGTGTCTCATGCCAAGTATTTATGAACCTTAGAGTCAAAAGCAAAACTTGACAAGTGAGATTTAACTCTAATAAATGGGTGGTTATGTGTTTAATACGCTTGTTAATTAGGCTATAAAACCTTAATTATATATCCATTCATGATAAAATGATTTTTTTAAGTTTTAAATGATTCTAGTTTCAATCAGATATATAGTAACTAACTGAGACCTAAAGAGAGAAGTCACAGCACAAAGCGAAATTCCAAAAAAATAAGATCAATTAACCCAAAAATAATACTTGCTGTTAGAAAATGGATGAATTAAATATCTATTCATAACCGGGTTATTCCCACATACTCACTGACGAACTGTACTTACGAAAAAACCTTCCCTATTTGATCTAGTAAGGGGAAGGTTTTTTACTGTTTTGAATTTAAACTCTTGATGTCTTGATTTAATTCACGAAAAAGAGACTAGGACATTTTTTCAATTGAGTAAACAATAGAGACATTCTTAAATGTAAACAATTAAGTTAGTTACTCTAGAGCTTTCACCGGATATAAATGTTGGTCCCCAAATTTGTCACTTATAATGCAATTGATGTAAATTTGTCACTTATAAAGATCAGAAATTCGTTTTCAGAAGATCGAATTAATTATACATGTTTAATTTACCTCTTATTAATTATGTTCAACGAACTTTGGGCTTCAACGTGCAAGGTCACATATTCTTTCTATCTTAAAGTGGAATTTAATTTTATAAATGTATTTTGTTCATATTTGAATTCCAGATCTCTTGGTTTAAAGAGATTCTCATGTTGACTAAGAGCAACTCCGATTCTACAAGAGAACCCTTCTTTACCATTGGACGGGTTTTCTTCTTAGGAAATGTTCTCCAAAAGGAGAGTGTTTCCCACCATTTTTTTTATTTTTAGTTTTTTAATAATAATAATAAAAGTTTTTGTCGTCTTTTTTATGTGGGCCCATTTCAAAGAATTTTAAAGAATTCTTTGCATTGGAAAGGTAATAAAAGTTTTTTGATTTTGATGAGGTGACAAGGGAAAAAAATTGTGAAAAACTTTTGAATATTCTCCCTATTCAAAATGCTCTAAAGCCTTTTAAAATTTTAAAACTTCAACTTTAAATCTCTTGGAGAGTACTGATACAATATGAAACTTCATTCAATTAAAAAATTGAAGGTAATAAATAAGATTTGACAATCATTTTTATTATCTGTAAAAAAAGCACCTTTAATTTGTAGATGACAAAATGAAACAACTTTTATATGTATAATTTGGGATGTTAATTAATGTTATTCTTTTTCACTGTTATTACATTACCAAATTTTGTCCAAGGTGCAGGTCGTCAATATGACAATATATTTCTTAATAAATCTTGAGAAATTATCAAAAATACTCTTTTTGAAGATTTATTTCTCTTATACACTCATTGTTGCGGGCTAAGCCGATATGCAAAAATATACCTAGCAAGTGTACTAGGGTCAATAAGTAATACAATTGGATTTAAGTCTGGATTATCAATGCCACAGAGATCTGGGTTGAATATTTGCAAAATAGAAATGGTACATGACTGAAACAACTTGTGGTAGAATTTATGATTAAATTATCAAGTGTAAGTTTTTAAGTCTAAAATCTACTAGAAATTAACTAAATCAAACAAATATCATAAAAATGAATTAACTTGAAGAGTAAACACGACAGGGCATGAAACAGTTTGTACCTATATGCAATCTAAGTGATTTCAGTTTATATGCAACAGGGTATCTCGCTTTAAGTAGAGTAAACACAACAGGGCATGAAACAGCTTGTACCTATATGCAATCTAAGTGATTTCAGTTTATATGCAATAGGGTATCTCGCTTTAACCTTGCTAGGATCAGTTTAACCTGAGCATTTTCCGCAATTAATTTTCCTAAACTCTATGCCTTCAAATAATCAACCGGAGCATTCTCTGCAATTAACATTTAAAGACATGTATTAAGCAAAGAAAGCATTAGCATGGGCAGTCCCAATATGAACCCTTATCATATGCAGCAAAACCATTGATAGGTCAACATAGTGTCTAATCTTGTATTTCCACATGTAAAGCAACGAATATTTAACTGAACATGCCATGCATGAGATGATCAAACTCATTTAAGCAATAAACTCACAAGATAGACATGCATAAACTGAAATATACTTAAATTAACATAAAAGATACTTATAAAGTTCCAGCCACTACTGGCTTACATCTTAGACTACTGTTCTACGGCCAGAACAGGTTCTGCCATGGAAGGCCTTGAAGAAAACTTAATTAAAACTACCATAAAATAAAATGGAGGCGGAGGAAGAAGAGTAGAGTGGGTGGTGGCGCTCCTACAACTGATTTAAGAGAGGGTTTATATAGGAACTCAAAGAAACTAGTGCAACATACCCTCAAAACACCACAAAATGACACGTGGCTTGATCTAACGGCTAAAAACTAAAGCAAATATACAAAAGGGTCTTTTGATCATGTCTCCTAGCTCAGCCAATGAGAATTCGGTCTTCAAAACATTCTAGTGAAATATTTCCCTATTTGGTAAAAACTGTTCTGCAACCAGTCTGCCTGTTCTGCTTGATTTTGCCATTTTCAGCTAAGTTCTGACCCAGTTTTAGCATTCAGCACCTTGACTCTCTTTTCATTAGAAAATCAGGGATTTCATCAAAGTTTTACAATTGTTGCAAAAAGTAAGTCAAACACGAAAATCAACCAATTATCACTACCAAATCAAGCTGTTTCCAACATAAAATGATCCTTTTAAACACAAATCACTAGTTTAATTGTTGGGATGTTTTCTCATGCAATTTCTTTTATACTCTCTTTTTAAGTTTTATTCTTCAAATACACTTTTATATTTCTTTGTTATTCTCTTTTTTGTGGTCTTGTCTATACCTGATTATTCCACTTTTCTCTATCGTTTTTTGTATTTAAACTTTAATTTTTATTATTTATCTCTTAATCCATTAATTTTTTCGGCATATGCTACTTTAGAATGTTTTTATCATCTTTTTTTTCTCTTCAAAATGAGATCCACATATATATATTTTTTCGGATTTTTTTTTCCAAATCGTAAAAAATGTATCAAAAATGTATAAAAAAATATCAGAAAAGTATAAAAAAGTATTGAAAATACTAATTTTTTGTATATTTGGTATGTTGTTTTGTTATTCTGATACTTTTTTTTGTGACTTTGATACATTTCTGATACTTTTATGGCTGTGAGCATGGGTTTTTCCCGGTCTCGGTGATGAGAATCCCCTGATTACCTGCGGACCGAACGAGCTCGAACGGGACTTGAAAGCGACCGGAATGCCGCATGGGGAATCTCAAATAACCCAAAAACCTGGTTATCCGCGATATGAAGCCCCGGAAATGTCTCTCAAATCATTTCTAGAATTCGGTTTACACGTCTGCTTTTTTGAAATCTTGCCCTAACTTTTGGTTGAACCCGACGGCTCTGGTTTGTTGGACCAGAGCCGACCGGCTCTAACTAGAGCCGTACAGCTCTAGTATCAACTAGAGCCGGCCGGCTCTAGTGGTCAAGAACAGTTGCTCTGCAAAGCAGAGCAACTTGTCTTGACATGTAAGAAAAAGGGGCAAATTTTCGGGGATCTAGGGATAGGCTGATTGATGGAACAAGAGAGGGAGATAGAGAGGCAGATAAAAGGGAGGAAAAGAGAGACAGAAAGGAACTTTTCGAGGGGGGGCACTTTCGGTTCTCAAGCAAGAAAAGAAAACAGAAAGAAAAAAAAAGAAAAAGAGAAAGAAAGAAGAAGAAGAAGAGGAGATCGAGAGAAATACCCAGAACAACTCCCACAAACACTCTCATCAAATCCTAAATCAATCCTTAAGCATTAACAACACAACTAACAACCTCTACTCATCACTTCGGATTCATTTTGATTCGTTTCGGATCATTACGGTCTTCGGCCGATTGAGTTCGCAGGAGGCATTCCAAGCTTTCAATCCGTTCTTTAGATGTTTAAAATATCCGAAAAACATCTAGGTAACTCTGAGAAACCCTAAAACTTGTCTGCATTTGATTTTCTATGCGTTTTTGTCATTTTTGCTGAAATCCAGAAAATGGTCTGCCCATTATAGCCGTACGGCTGTGTTCCTCAGGAACACAGCCGGCCGGCTATGTTTCTGATGAACAGAGCCGGGCGGCTCTAACTTAGAGCCGGTCGACCCTATTTTCACCGTCGAAACAGCCCGTTTTCCATTTTGATTTTTTCCGTTGAGATCATTTTCGGCCCGGAATCATTTGTATGTATTTGTATTTTGATTTTCTGACTATTGCATACTCGAATATCGAGGTTTTCAGTATTTCCCGAGGTTTATTTCATGAGCTTCGGGGTCGTTTCATCCGATTCGGATCTATTGTCTAGCATTTGCGGACCCCGAATCCCATAAAATCCCCGAAAAATATTGAAAATAAGTAAAATAATATTTTTACAAATGTTTTGGTGTGTTTATTGCATTTTGAACCCTAGATAGAATGTGAATTTAGGAACCCACACGAACGGAACCCCGAGTTTCGGGATAACCGACCCACAAAAATGGAAATTTGCATGAAACCGAGCCAAATGGTTTTCTAAAATTGATTTTCCAGAACAAAAATTACAGGGTGTTTCAAAACCGATTTTCAGGTCTAACCGGTCCAACTGGTCTGGTCGAACCGATTACCCCCTAAATATATGCTCCCTTATCCTAAAATCCCTATTCTATCTTGATTTGAGTCCTATTTGCATTTATAACATAAATTATGCTAACTAATATGTTTTGCAGCATTTATTTTTATTTTTGCTGTATTTAATAGATTAATTCGTGTAATTAGGCGGTTGTATTATTTTTTTAGATCCTCGTGTACTTAGGCGTTTGTAAAAGTGAGGACGAGAGTTTTTTTTTATATTTTATTCGATTTGGTTGTATAATCGGCCTCTATTATTCTTTTTTATATTTTTATGGATGGTTAAATTTTCTGCAATTTATTTTATGCATTCTTGCCTTAGCATCGGCTTAATAAAAATAAGCAAACTAGGGTTAGAAAAGATAATAAATTGAATAAATATGGTTTTATAAATAATAAACGAATACAAGCTTGAGGTTAAGTAGGTAAGTTGCTCGAACCCTGAATTTCTGGATTAGGTACAGTAGTCTACGCTTGGTAGGGAGCTGTACCGGAATTTCCCGGATGAGCTGATCCGGGTTGCGATTCTGTCACTGATCTCGGGATTTAGGTTTCGAGGTCTTTAAATTAAAAATGGAAAAATATTTTCTACAAAAGGAATTTCCAAAATTAAATCAATAGTTTTCCCAACTCAACATAAACAAACCCGTTTTTCCCAAAACATCACTAAAGTAATTTAAATCTTTTTTCCCCGACCCGCTTCGCCGTGCCCCGTTTTCTTTTCGTCGAAAAGGTCGTCCGCTCATAGTGGCGACTTTGCTGGGGAAATGATTGTTTCTTAAAATGTTTTTCTTAAAAACTTAAGGAACTTAGGCAACTATTGAAATATAACCTCGCTTGTATTCGTTTATCGATTTATAAAAGCCATATTTATTCATCCTTTGCATATCATGACATTTTCTTCTTCTTAACCCCTCGAATACACTGTTTCACCTCGGTTTACCCAAGAAGGTGGCCTACCCCTACCGCCAGGATTGGAGACACCCGACTGGGTAAACCACTCATAGCCCCGCATGACCTTACATCGTGTTCTATGGTGGGGAAGTGTTTATTCGCTATGGGAGCCTGTACGACCCTTGGTTTTGACTTTAGCCCACATGTAATGGATTAGCAACTTCTCCTACGATTACCAAAACATAAATTAAAATTGAACAATCGAGTGTACGCCTTTGGTATCCCCCGTTAATGCCAAAGAGACCCAACACCTAGGAAGAATTATGAAACCAATCGAAAGGAGAAATAAGGTTGGAAGGGAGCGTATATTTTTGCATGTGCTAACATTTGTTCTATGTTGTTTTTCCTTTTCTTTTTACCTTTTATAAAGCATCCGAAATACATAATCATCTCATGTGCCATTCTTGATCACGTATTTGTGCAGCCATCTTTAAATATATGTACATATGTGTGACATTTATGCTGACCACATCTTCGTGTAGCCACGATATTTTACTCGTATGACTTACATATACATCCTGTGTGCCAACATTTCCATATAACATACACGACATCATTCCGCGTGTCACGCATTCTAACCATGTTTTCTTGCAGCCACTTATATGTTTGTGTGACATACGCGTCCATTCCATTTCATTCCATCTCACCTATTTGGGGATGTTCTAAGAATGCCCATCATGATCATTCCATTTCATCCCATGTCGGTTACCCCAAAACTACCTGATTTCCGCCCGTGCGCTGGATTGCACTCGGCCATTTCACAAAATATCATATCATTCAATAGTAGACCGCAATGGTCCTAGATTTGCTTTCGTGTGACAGTTCACATGATGCCATCACATGACATCACATTCATTCATCATAGGTGTCCGGGTGACGCCAAGTCCTGTTTGTGCATTATGGTTCATATCGAACCATTTCATAGCATTGTGAAATCATTCAAGGCGCTCCCTGGGTGCCAGATTATTACATACATAGGAGTATATCATAACATTATCAAATCATGCAAGGTGTTCCACGAACGACGAACCCTTGCCCGTGTCTCGGGTTACACATGGCTTTCCTGCAGCATTATGTCATATCACATGGCTTCAAAAACATCAGAACTGTGTTCGTGGGGCAGTTCCCATGCGACCATTTCATTTCATGCTATCGACCTACAAAGTGTCAAAACTCTGCCCGTGTGCCGGCTCACACGTGGCCATTTCACGATAATTCATTAGGTGCCCCAAAAGCACCGACTTTTTACTCGTATGACGGTCCACATACGGTTTTCTTTGCGTTATTTTTGCACAGTATTAGGGCATTCTTAGAACGTCCGAAATAAGGAATTCGTGCCCATTCTTATCTCCATTCACGAAACATCAAATGCACACAATCATCTGTATGTTTATCATCTCATGTCTTGTATAATCATTCCCAAGGCATTAACATTTATGTAGCATTAATACTAACCACATTCTTTTGCAGCCATGATATTTTATTCACATGTGCCATACACATATTGTGTTTCCATGAAACATGCAAGGCATTAATTTGTGTGTGTGTTTTGTGTACTGATCATGTCTTTGTGTAGCTGTGATGCTTTGTTTGGGTGACATATGCATTCATTCCTTGTATGCACGACATCACCTCGTTTGTCATGCATCCTAACCACATCTTTTGCAGCCACCTGCATTCTATGTGACATGCATTCACACCATTTCATTCCATTACACATAATAAAGGATTTTCCAGGGATGCCCCATCATGATTATTTCATTTCTTGACGGGTGTCCCAAAGCCACCCCTGTTTTGCCTGTGCTCAGGTTTGCACTCGGTCATTCCTCTATATCATTACATTCATTAGGAGACCACAACGGTCCTAAATCTATGATCATGTGGAGAGTCACATGATAAGCACTACATTACATCTCATCTATCTGTCTGTTCCCGGTGTCATTGGGATACCGAGATCTTGCTTGTATGTCGTGATCCGCATCAGATTGCTCATAACATTATCAAATCATCCAGGGTACTACATGAGTGCCCAGTTAGTACACATATAGGGGCATTCCATGACACTACTAAATCATGCAAGGCGTTCCATGAGCGCCAAATCTTTGTCCATGTCTTAAGTTCAGCGTGACTTGTCTATAACATCATTTCATGTCAGATGCATCAAAAGCATCAGAACTCTGTCTGTGTGTCGGTGCACACACGGCAATTCCATAACATCCATTAGATGCCTCAAAAGCATCAGAACTCTGTCCGCGTGCCAGCCATGCGTGACCATTTCATGACATCCACTGGGTGCTCCAAAGGCACCGAACCTATGCCCATGTGCGGGATCACACGGGATCTGTTTGCATTGCCTTTTTGCATAGCATAGGGGCATCCGCGGAACGTCCAAAATATATAATAAGGCGAATCATCTTCATTCCTCCCTCCACCCATCTGACATCATTCAATCACATCAACCCATGACCATGTATCTTATTCATACATAAACATAAGGCACTCCCCGAGCGCCGAAAACTCGGCTCACGTACCAAGCACGTTACCTCACACCATTTCATCACATAAAAGCCCAAGGTGCTCCTCGAGTGCCGAAAAACAATTCACATGCCAAGCATTCTGTTCTATCTCAACTCATATCATGCTTCATAATCCAAGGTACCTCTTGAGTGCTGAGATTATGTTAGATCATCATGCACATTCACACCACCGCAGCATTTAACTCTCCTCACAAGCAACGTCTTGCTTCGATCCGTGGACACCCCAATATGTCATTCTTCCCAGGGGCATAACTTTGCACGCTTGCAAGCAATGTCTTCCTTCGATCCATGGACACCCTAGTGTGTCATTCTTCCCAAGGGTATAACTATGCACCCCATCTCAACTCTCCTTGCAAGCAATGTCTTGCTTCGATCTGTGGACACCCCAGTTGTGTCGTTCTTCCCTAGGGGCATCACTATGCACCCTTGCAAGCAATGTCTTGCTTCCACCCGTGGACACCCCAGTTGTGTCGTTCTTCCCCAGGGGCATAACTATGCACCCCATTTCAACACTTCCTTTGCAAGTCATATCTTGCTTCGACCTGTGGACACCCCAGTGTGTCATTCTTCCCAGGGGCATAACTATGCACCCTTGCAAGCAATGTCTTGCTTCGACCCGTGGACACCCCAGTGTGTCATTCTTCCCCGGGGCATAACTATGCACCCCATCTCAACTTTCTTCTACAAGTCATATCTTGTTTCGATCCGTGGACACCCCAGTGTGTCATTCTTCCCGGGTGCATAACTATGCACCCCATCTTAACTCTCCTTGCAAGCATTGTCTTACCTCGATCCGTGGACACCCCAGCGTGTCATTCTTCCCGGGGACATAACTATGCACCCCATCTCAACACTTCCTTTGTAAGTTATATCTTGCTTCGATCCGTGAACACCCCAATGTGTCATTCTTCCTGGGGGCATAACTATACACCCCATCTCAACTCTCCTTACAAGCAATGTCTTGCCTCGATCCGTGGACACCCCAGCGTGTCATTCTTCCCGGGGGCATAACTATGCACCCCATCTCAACTCTCCCTCGCAAGCAATGTCTTGCTTTGATCCGTGGACACCCCAGTGTGTCATTCTTCCCAGGGGCATAACTATGCACCCTTGCAAGCAATGCCTTGCTTCGACCTGTGGACACCCCAGTGTGTCATTCTTCCCAGGGGCATAACTATGCACCCTTGCAAGCAATGTCTTGCTTTGATCCGTGGACACCCCAGTGTGTCGTTCTCCCCAGGGACATAACTATGCACCCTATTGCGAGTACTACTTGCCTCAACCCGTGGACACCCCCGAGTGTCATTCTATCCCTGTGGTGTATATTTATACACTATGTTTTATTTTAGCATGCATCATCCCCACCAGCATCCATTGCATATGTATGGTCGATCTCCAATATTATAGCATGACATGGCATGACATGACATCACGTGTGCAACTCACCATCCATGCATGTGCATAACACGTCACGCATTCATGCATACATCGTTCCCTATTTGGTATCTACCTATCAACACTGACAAGTGCTCTCATCAGGGGAAAGGACTTTAAGAATAGCCAGCCCACAGAATGTCAGTGCCATAGCAGATGTGGTGGAAGACTATGTCGCTTCACCCCAATTCTGGAAGGCAGTCAGGGAGGAAGTGGCAGCAATGCTGAGAGAAATGCTAGGGGATGATCTTGACAGAATAGAAAGGCTGATGGTGAGGTGCGCTGAACTGGAAACCCGAGTGGCAGAGCTCAAAGGGAAAATAAAGGACATGACGAGCACGGACTCTAATGTTGGTACTGATAAAAAGCAAAACGCCAAAATTGCCGACACTCCTTCTCGACACCTCGGAAGGTCCTCTCACCAAAATTTAGGCTTATCAGGGTCGTCCAATGAAGGAGAACTGACAAGACCTCTAGAGGCCAATGCCAACATTAACTCTGTTTCGCAACAAATCCAGAGTTCGCCTCCCGAAGACACAGGGGCAGTCGCATCCTCTGGGCCTCGTTTAGTGACCAGACTATTCGCCATCTACAGAAAGCTGGGCCTGTTGCAGAGTGTCTGACCATACGTGGCGCCAACACCAGAACAAAAAGGTAACTACTGCAGCTATCATGTAGTAGCAGGCCACCGGACTAATGAATGTGTTGGTCTGCAAAGGAAGATCCAGAAGCTGGTTGACGAAGGAAAATTGAGGGTGTCGTCTACCTCTAACGAGCGATCAGGGACAATCAAGGAGACCACCAACGAAATTCCTCAATCCTTCCGGGGAGAGGAATATGATGAAGAGCTACAGGGTCTGATCTGATGAGAATGGGGCAATGGTACTGAAGTCGAGGTAGTGCCTAGTCGGGGGCTAAAAAAAAAAAACCCTCGGAGCTGTCCTTTTTATAGGGAACTCATTTTTGTTGCTGCGGTGTATTAATATCATTTTGAATGCAATACATTTTGTCATTTTCCTACTTATGTGGTGATTGCATGTATATGGCATTGTGCACGCATTTGATCATCTAACATGACATGTCAAACACGCATGATATCAAAATGCATGACATTAATCTGAAAACTATAGGAAACTTATAAGTGAATTTGGTCCTGAACGAACTCTCTATTGAAAGGTGAGCTAGTGAGATAAATAAAATGATATGATGGCACCACCTCCGCTGAGGCATCTGCTGATTCAACTCAACAATCCTTGAAAGACACTACCAGTCCTGGCCTAAAGTTTCAACTGTAATGACACACACAATGCCCAAACCATTCTAAACCGAAAGCCATCTTTGAAACTCCTAATCCTACCCCAAAAAGAAGAAAGCCCTCCTTGAGGTAAAATCAAATCAAAAGCCCTCCTTGAGGCAAAATCAAATCTAAAAAGCCCTCCTAGAAGCAATTAAACCCAAGAAGTCCTCCCAGAGGCAAAACTTGGTCTCATATCCCAAGAGGGCATCCCGAGCCAAAACCCTAAAGCTAAACTTCCCAACCTTACCAAAATCTCCAACCCATGGGGAATTCAAATGGCTTTCATCATCCTCGTCACCCACCATGTGTAAAATGTTGAAGCAGTTTTGGTCGTAGTGCATACATTATCTTGTTCGTGTAACATTCATATGTACATGACATTACGCATGCATTGTTCATCTAAAAAGCATATCAAACACACATGACATGCATGAGTTTGAATGCAGCAGGAAAACCAACAGATGGCAACAGTTTGGGTAAAAAAAAGGGATCGGTGCAGACAGGAGTCTTTCTTTCTCTTGTGCATGGCCACCATAGCTAACATTGGAGTGTCTCATAGCATTAAAGAGTAATCTTCAGCTCTCGGCATTGTCAAATCCTTCCCTTCTATCTGTGAAAGACTTGGACTTTCTTGTCTTCAAAACCAAAGCTTTTCCCCTTTCCTTTTCCAATTTCTTCCACACCTTCAACACCCTTTTGTCTTCCGTTTACAACCCAAACCACCAACATCTATTTGACAAAAACCCCTTCTCACCCTATTCTCTGAACTGACCCTGTGAAGCCTTATTTTCCAACATCAATGGCTTCTAACAAGAAATTGAACCCCAATGCTGTTCCATATTCCCATTATCTCATTATCAAAAAGGTGACAGGGGCCTATGACAAAGTACTGACTCAATCAGTCTTTATTTATCATCAACCTGTACCAAATTGGGGATTCTCTTTCTACCCTATGGCACTTCTCTTCAACCTAAACCCCCAGACTGAATATTTCGTAACCTTAAACTGACAGGAAAGGCCTTGATTTCATGACAGAAAAAGGATTTGAATATAAGCCTGCTTCAATTGAGCTGGAGTTTGCCACTGTTCAAGCAACTATTGATGGAAATCCTAAGTAACCACTATTCTCGTCCAGCAAAATCCATACTATAGCCTATACTGGACTCAACCCAGCAAGAGATGGTTCTGTTGAGCAAAAATGTGCTACAAAAAGAAGAAGACTGACGCTCACCCCTATGAACTTCACCAACAGTGTTGGAGCAATCAGGTTTTACAAAGCTTTCAACAATCATGAATGGGATGTTCCCATCAACAGGAAGACTTGCAGAGCCTGCTGTGCTAATATTCAGGGGAAAGTTGCATTTACCAACCATGTCAAGAACTCAGTCTTCAGCTGCAACAGAAGTGACTACTTACCAGTAGTTCTTTCATCTCCTAGCCATGGTGTGCCTTGCTCTAGGGTTATTGTGGTTCACGGACAAAGGAAAACCACAATTAACTCAAGTCATTCTGAATCAGGCCATACCTTGAAGGATTAAAAGCTGTGTCCATCTTTGGCAACCGTGTGTGAATTGGAATATGGGGTGAATTGAAGACATGAACACAACATCCTACCTTAGGAGAATCCAGTGGTCAATTGATCCCATCTCAGATTATCTGCTCTGAAGCCATGGTTGGAATTTCCTAATGCATTTACATTCATCATGTCATAAATGTTTTATATTCTGATTTGATGTTCAATTTGCATGTGTTATGCCATTGCATGTAAATGTCTATGTTCAGGCTACAGCACGCAGCAAACCAGATTTAATGAAGCATTTCACATCCAAACACTAACCTCCAATACTAGGGGCAGGCAAAAGAAAAATCATGAAACATCATCAAGGGCAATCCTATTATGATTCCTGGCGGAATCATTAAGGGGCATTAATCCTAAGACAACCCAGTGCTAAGACATCCACTTGGCTGGCGCACTCTTATAGACTTGGCCATCATTCATATATATATATATATATATATATATATATATATATATATATATATATATATATATATTTATAAAAGACAACAATCTTCAACGAGAGAATCTTCGACACGGAAAACCGAAAGGACGTGTTGGTAACAAGAAGAGAGTGACATACAGAGGCAATATCATTTTTGATTTTCTTATTGCATTCATTCTGATGTCATCATAACGATACTAAGCATGCTTGATTTTCTACTTAGATGTTCATATTGCATGCATCATACCATTGCATAGAAACACCCATCAGTAGGTCATTACATCCAAACCACGATGGCATCAATGAGATTGTCACCACAAATGGCAACTACCGGCTCAGTTGTACCATCCCTATTATGATCATCCCTGGCAGAGTGGTCCCCAAAAGGATCATTCCCACAAATTCTCCAACGAATTCCTCAGGTGGGTTCCCAACAAGGCTTCCTATAGAGTCTCCAACAGATCCACAGCAAGATCAAATAGATCAGAATACTCCCCAGTGGAATTCATGGCCAAAACGATCCCCACTGAGTCATTATCCTCAGCAAAGTAATCCGACGGATACAGTCCCCATAGGAGATCATCAGGAGTCACAAGTTCACTCCACAACATAGTGCAGATACCAAACATATTATCAGAAGCATCATGACACATGCACACACATGAATCATACACGCATTCATGCATACATGCATCAAACCACCTCAACCATATTTGTTTTTGATTAGAGGAGTCATCTCGAGAAGAGATCCTTCCCCATTCAGAAAGGCCTAACCCAGAGTCACAACATGAAAATCGGAGCCCAACGACTCCAAAACCTCAGGTATGAAAAATTTCTATAATTATTAGGATTTTTCGTTCATGTCAATATAATCCCGAGAAGGGTATTTCTTGCCTTTAACAGATTCTGGGGGCAAAACAATCTTACATCAATATTCGCGGGAACTCCACCACATGGAGAATCAATTTATTACTCGGTGCTCCACCACACGGAGAAGAAAACCACATCCATTTCAATCCTGTCGTCACATGGGCAGGAAAGAAATGTCTATTGAGGAGTTTCTTGCCTTTAACAGGGATTTGGGGGAAGACAACTACCAACCTCGTGCTATCTCTTCGCCACATAGAAGGGACAACACATCTCTCACTTCGACCTTGTTGCCACATAGACAAGGAAGAATGTCTGTTGATGAACTTCTCACCTTTAACAGGTATCTGGGGGCAGAACAACAGACCAATTCATTCGACCTTTCCGCCACATAGGAGAGGAAGAACATTCATTTCAATCCTGTTGCCACATGGGCAGGAAAGAAATGTCTATTGAGGAGTTTCTTGCCTTTAACAGGGATCTAGGGGCAAGACAACAACCATCCTCGTGCTATCTCTTCGCCACATAGAAGGGACAGTACATCTCTCACTTCGACCTTATCACCACATAGACAAGGAAAAATGTCTATTGACGAACTTCTCGCCTTTAACAGGTATCTGGGGGCAGAACAACAGACCAATTCGTTCGACCTTTCCACCACATAGGAGAGGAAGAACATTCATTTCAATCTTGTTGTTACATGGGCAGGAAAGAAATGTCTATTGAGGAGTTTCTTGCCTTTAACAAGGATCTGGGGGCAAGACAACAACCATCCTCGTGCTATCTCTTCACCACATAGAAGGGACAGCACATCTCTCACTTCGACCTTGTCGCCACATAGACAAGGAAGAATGTCTATTGACAAACTTCTCGCCTTTAACAGGTATTTGGGGGCAGAACAACAGACCAATTCGTTCGACCTTTTTGCCACATAGGAGAGGAAGAACATTCCTTTCAATCCTGTCATCATATGGGCAGGAAAGAAATGTCTATTGAGGAGTTTTTTTTACCTTTAACAGGGATCTGGGGGCAAGACAACAACCATCCTCGTGCTATCTCTTCGCCACATAGAAGGGACAGCACATCTCTCACTTCGACCTTGTCACCACATAGACAAGGAAGAATGTCTGTTGACGAACTTCTCACCTTTAACAGGTATCTGGGGGCAGAACAACAGACCAATTCGTTCGACCTTTCCGCTACATAGGAGAGGAAGAACATTCATTTCAATCCTGTCGTCACATGGGCAGGAAAGAAATGCCTATTGAGGAGTTTCTTACCTTTAACAGGGATCTGGGGGTAAGAAAACAACCATCCTCGTGCTATCTCTTCGCCACATAGAAGGGACAACACATCTCTCACTTCGACCTTATCGCCACATAGACAAGGAAGAATGTCTGTTGAAGAACTTCTCGCCTTTAACAGGTATCTGGGGCCAGAACAACAGACCAATTGGTTCGACCTTTCTGACACATAGGAGAGAAAGAACATCCATTTCAATCCTATCGTCACATGGGTAGGAAAGAAATGCCTATTGAGGAGTTTCTCGCCTTTAACAGGTATCTGGGGACAGAACAACGAACCAATTCTTTCAACCTTTCTGCCACATAGGAGAGGAAGAACATCCATTTCAATCTTGTCGTCACATGGGCAGGAAATAAATGCCTATTGAGGAGTTTCTTACCTTTAACAGGGATCTGGGGGCAAGACAACAACCATCCTCGTGCTATCTCTTCACCACATAGAAGGGACAACACATCTCTCACTTCGACCTTGTCGCCTGTAAGCGCCGGAATTTTCTATACTTAAAAAAAAAAAAAAAAACTATAGTCGTACGACTATTGTTACAGTCGTACGACTGTAATTTAAAAATTATAGTCGTACGACTGTAATGTCGGACAGACTGCAGGAACCCATACCTCAGCAACAGAAATGGAAGAGAGAGAGGATGAGCATTAATTGCTCCGGTTTTGCAGCAAGCAAGCAGGAAAAGAGGGTAGAAAAGGAGGAGAAAAAGAGGGAGAAAGGGGATTTTTTTGATTCTGGTGAGAAGAAACTTAGAGAGAGAAAGAGAAGAGAGAGAAAAAAGAAAACCACAAAAACTCATTTTCTTCCTCTTTGATTTTCTTTAATTCTCGAAATTAAACCTAAAACTTGTTAGAAATCCCTAGGCTAATCAATTAACTACATAACCAAATCAAGAATTCGGACTAAAACAATCAGAATCCTTTGCAATTTGGATTTTTGGACAAAAAGCTCTCAACTTCCATTCCAAAGGGGAAAGTGCGAATTTGTCGGGATCGGAGCGACGCCAGGGGTCAAAGCGACTTGGAATAGCTTCTAAAAAGGTAGTCACTTCTTTTCCTCACACTTTTTCTTGCTTTCTGGGTGTTTGAAGTGAGTTTGGTGCGTTTTTTTGCTGCATTTTTGTATTTCTATTCCTGGAAATTAAGAACAGTTGTACGACTGTTCTTGGTTTTCATGAACAGTCGTACGACTGTATATACAGTCGTACGACTGTTCTTAATTTCCAGTTAATTTTCCTCAAATTTTTGATTTAAAATAATTTTTGGCGAAATTCTGACCCTGAACTGATTACAGTCGCACGATTGTAAACTATAGTCGTACGACTGTAATTCTTGTTCCAGAATCAGAATTTCAGCTTCTATCCGTAAAAATTCCAAAAAAATTAGAAAACCCCAAAAATCATCAAAATGAATTTTGCTGTGTGCATCACGACCATAGATTCAATTTTTAGTAAATTTGCATTTAGAACAATTCAACGACGGAGACCTATTTCTCCTGAAAACCGACCCACTTAAATATATAAAATGCATGTAAACTGGAAAAATTGTTTTCAAAATGATTCTTTCCAAAAAACCAAAAATACAGGGACGTTTCAAAGTGTTTTCCAAGTCTAACCGGGCCGGCTAGTCGAGCCAACCTGGTTATCCCCTAAATGCATGCCCCCAATCCTCGATTTCCCAATTCTGTCTGTTTGAGTCCAACTTGTGGCGTGCCGTATAAATTGTGCTGACCTTCTGTTTTGCAGGTTTTAATTTCTTTTATTTTTATTTTTGATGTATTTTGATAGATTAAATCGTGTATTTAGGCGGTTGTATTTTTCTAGATTCTCGTGTATATAGGCGTTTGTATAAGTGAGGCAAGAGTTTTTATTTTTCCATTCGATTTGGTTGTAAGCCAATTAATATTTATTCCTTTTCCTTATTTTTGTATCAAATATTTTGTATGCGCGCTGCATGTCTATTTACTTCAATAAAATTGACTTTAGATTTTGAAATACCATCTTTGAACATTGACCAATTCTTATTTTAATTAAACATGAAATAGGGGACTTGTCCGGACCCGAATCTCTGGATAGTGTAGCGACCGTTCGTCCGGTTCAGCTACATAAGAATTTCCCGGTTGAGCTGAGCCGGGTGGCGACTCCTACAATATTCATCGAGACTTAGGTCTCGGTTCTTTTATGTATTAATTCCATTTATTTTCCAAAACGCGGATTTCCATTATAAAAACCCCATGCGAGGGAGGGGCCTGCCCGAGATCGTGGCGCCCCATTCCTAAAGGGAGTCCCGCGTCCCGTCGAAAACGCGTCGTCCGCTCACAGTGGCGACTCCGCTGGGGACTTCTTTAAAAAGTTTTCTTAAAAACTTAAAAGAATTCGACAAGCCCTGAAAAGTGTCTAATTAAAATAAGGTGGATGATTCTCGATTGGTATTTCATTTTGCATTTTTAGTTAGCCATTTTTTTGCATTAGATTAGGTATCCTTTTATAGCCCGGTGGATTGTTGAAGTGTCGCCTAAGTTCTTCCTGGTCTTAGGGGCACGAATACGAAACACCACTCATAGCCTCGTACGAACCCCTTCGCTAGGACCCTTGAGTGGGGAGAAGTGAGGAGTATATCTTGCTATGAGAGCCTTGATGTTATCCCGACTTTGACCGAACCCATATAGGCAGCTCTAGTTGGACTCCCTTAGGATACCGAAATAATTGTGTGAATAATAATAAAAGCGCGCCTTCATCACCCCCGGTTGGTGATTGAAGTGAACCCCGCCTAGGACTCGGTTAGAAATTTTTGAGACCGACCACGTTGGAGGAATAAGGTTGGAAGAATTCGCTTTGCTTGCTATGTGTTCTTCACCATTTCGTGACACATCGCCGACGCACGCATAACATACCATAATCACCATTTTCCATACACATGACATACCATACACAAACATTTTGTGTGATACTAACCCACATTTCTATGCAGCCATTTTGCATTTTATTTCGTGTGTAAAACATTAATTCATTCGCTTGTCATCCATACTAACGATTTCTTTTTCAGCCATAACATTAAACTTGTGTGATTAGCATTTTATTTTTGACATAGCATACATAACATCATTATGTATGTCATGCATCTTAACCCACGTTTTTATGCAGCCATTTGCATATTGTGTGACATGTTCATTCACTACATTTCACTTAAATTAAATTAAGGGGCATTTCAAGGACGCCTATCATGACCATCCCATCCCATTTCATAACATATCGGGTACCCAAAATTACCCGAGTTTTGCCAATGCACCGGATCGCATTCAGCCATTCCATTTCATTTAATAAAAGCCACAATGGCCTTAGGCCCGTTTGCGTGTAATAATTTACACGATGCATTTCATGACATCACACCCATACATCATAAACATCATATAACATTGTGGTCCGCATCCGACCACTTCATGACATTAATTCACCATTTAAGGTACTCCCCGAGTGCCCGAGTAGTATACATATAGGCCCATAACATCACCAAATCATGAAAGGCATTCCTCGAATGCCGAATCCTTGTCCGTGTTCCTGTTACACGTGACTTTCTCATAACATCATTCCATATCATATGCTCAAAAGCATCAAGACCTTGTCTGTGGGCCCGGCCCATGCGACCATTTCATATCATCTCATAGACCTATAAAGCGTCAAAACTATGTCCGTGTGCCGGTACACACGCAACCATTTCACGGATTCATTAGGTGTCCCAAAGGCGCCGAAGTTCTGTCCGTGTGATGGCTCACACGTGACGTTTTTGCATAAACATTGGGTGTTCTTGGAATGCCTCGAAAAAAAAATAATAATAATAAAAAAAAATATATTCATATCATCATGCCATACATAATTCCACTCCATGCATCTCAAGCATGTTCAATGTCTTAATTTTCATGTCATATCACGTCATTCATTCACGACCCTAATATCTCCTACCTACTCCCAAGCAGAATACACTGGAGCGACCTTGGACAAGATCCCAAGCTTCAAGGGCAGCTAGGAGACAGAGCATAGTCGAGAGTGACAGTGATTCTGAGCCTGGGGAAGGAGTGAATATGGCAGAACAGACATCGAGCATGGCTGATGTTCTGAGGGATTTCTTCAGGTCGCAGGATTTCCGCGACATGTTAAAGGAAGAAATGAGGGCAGTGGTTAGAGAAGCTGGTGAGACTGGTGGTAGTGGAGCCGGGAAGGAAAAAGAAGCTGAGTCATCCCAACACGGTGGTGACGCTTCGGCTAGCCTTGAAAAACTGCAGGAGATAGAGGCAGCTATGGAACAGAGGATGAAAGCCAAGTGTTCTGAATTAGACGAGGTCATGGCCCAATTGAAGAAGGGGGTCGGGATCAGTGCTGAATCCAAGAAGGGGGTGAACGTTGATGCCATGATCAGTAAGGGCATCGAGACATTTCCTATCGGCTTCCAAGTGCCGAAAGTCCCCACTTACAAAGGAATGGGCTCGCCGGAGGCCCATGTGAACTTATATGCTCGGGTTATGCTAACAGCAGGCGCTACAAAGCAACAGTTGATTAATCTTTTCCCCACCACACTGGAGGGAGGTGCTTTGGGATGGTATAACTCACTGTCAGAGGAGGAGCAATTTGACTGGGAAGTATTGTCAGCAGCCTTCATCAAATACTACAGCTTCAACACCAAAATCCAGGTGAAGCTGTATGATTTGGAGAGGGTGAAATAGAAATTCAATGAGCCCTTTGATGAATACTACCAGAGGTGGATGAACAAGATGATCCTCCTAAAGAACCGCCCTGATGAAGACGAGCTTATACAGAAGCTCATTGATGGCAGCAAAGATATCTTCAAGAACAACATGAAATTCCATTCCTTCAAGGAGCTTAGTGAGGTCTATAGCATGGCCATGAAGATAGAAAGGGATGAAGAGGAGAAGCCAGCTGGTCAGAAAGGGGGAAGAAGTACAGGGTATAGATCAACCACAGCAGCTGGGTCTGGCAGTGGGTCTGGTTCAGGTGCCAGTGGCAAGCAGGGGCAGTCATCAGAAGTGAAGCGGGTTGAAGTGGCTACCGTGAATCAGCATCAAGGCAACCAGAATAAGGGTCCTGGAGGACAAGGCATAACGCCCTGGACTCTTACTTTGGCAAAGATATTTGCCAAGTGTAGGAATGGTGGCTTACTACAGTCCTTGAGGCCATTTGAGTTCCCACCTGAAGCTGACAAGGATAACTTCTGCACTTATCATGTGGTGACAGGCCACCGGACCAATAACTGCTATAAGCTAAGGGATGCTATCCAGAAGCTTATCGACGAGGGAAAGCTGCAAGAACCACCTAAACCTAGCACTAAAACCAACCCACTGCCGGCATTTGAAAAGCGGGTTAATATGGTTCAGTCGGGGTTGCCGGCTAATTTCATATTTGCCCAAGTTCTGCAAGCGAACCCTACGATTCAGGCAGTGGCGGTAGGGAAACCCGAAGTGGAGTCTAAATATGAGGAAAAGGAGGGGTGTAAGGAGGTCAAGCCCATAAGTCTGGATGACCTTGACTCCGAAGATGAGTACGAAGAATTTAACAGAAGAGAGGCTGTTAAACTCCCAGCTGTGGAGAAGCTAAAGATTTCAGAAGTGTAGCACGTGACCCGAAGTGGAAGGATATATCAGCCGGTAGATCAGACGAAAGATAAAGCACCGATGAATGGGTCGGGCAGTACTTCGGCACCGGAAAGAGTCGAGAAAGAAGATTTGGTCATTTCCCAACTGAAGAAGACCCCTGCACAAGCTAGTTTGTGGCACTTGCTTATGACCTCCAAAGAGCATAGGGAGGCTTTAGTGAAGAAACTATCAGAAATTGAAGTCTCCCCTATAGCTTCACCAGAGGCTATGTGTTGCTTGCTAGACAAAGTCCATGCTGGAGCTCCTAATATTGTTTTCTCTGAGAAAGACCTACCAGCAGAGGGAAAGGCTCACAACAAAGCTCTTTACATTAGAGCCTATATCATGGATAAGGTGATGCCGTGCGTGATGGTGGATGATGGCTCAGCCCTGAATATTTGCCCACTGAAAATGCTACCGTTTCTAGGCATGAATGAAGAAGTGTTGAAGAGGTCATCGACAGTCATTCGGGCATATGATGATTCTAAAAGAACGGTGATAGGGACCTTTGAAACAGAAGTGGAGGTTGGGCCCATCAAGTCCATGGTTGTCTTCACAGTGATCGATATCCCGGTCACATTCTCCCTATTGCTTGGAAGGCCCTGGTTCCATCCTTTGGGAGGTGTTCCTTCCACTTTGCATCAGAAGATTAAATTCTCTGTGAATGACAGAATTGTGACTGTTGAGGCAGACGCCCAGTCGATGGTAGCTTCAGTGGATGAAGGAGTGGTTCCTTTTGGTGGATTCCAAATTGCTGTCATTAAAGAGGAAGAAACCACAGATGCCCCCATGGTCCTTCATGAGAACTACATGCCAGAGTGGCTATCTCGATATCTGTACAAGCTGAACTTTGTCCCGGGAATGGGACTCGGGATTAATTTGCAAGGTGTGCCAGAATTCAAGATCGACTCGGGGAAGTCAAAGCAGTACGGCCTTGGTTATGTAGAGGGGTCATCCGAGCAGAAGAGTTTGAAAAAGGATAAGAATGGCAAGGTCATGATGAAGCCATTTCTGAAGGCAGGAGAAAGCCTTTACAAGGGCCAAGCTGAACCGGTGCTGGTTGGAAATGTCGAGCACCCTGGCTTTGAGATCTTTGCAGATGTTGTGGATTTTGAGAAAAGCCAGGAAGAGCCAGTAACCCCTGTAATGGAAGAAGAACCAACTGCTGAATCTGAAATATTGAAAGGAGAACCATCTGAGGTGATAGCAGAAACCATAGAGGTGGCCGAGGAAGAAGGTGAAAAGAAGACCTGTGTTGAAACTACAGAAATCATCTCAGGTGCTTTGACTGCTGCATTGAACAAAGCTTTTGGGAAATCCAAGCAAGGGTTTGGCGAAGATTATGGAAAAAGCTAAGGCACGGGCGACCGAAAAAGATGAAGAGAAAGCTGCGGTCCTAGATGATGCTCTGGAAGGGAAGATGGAAGCTGATGAAGAACAAGGCCCTCCGCCTGTGGAGGATGAAAATGATTTTGTTGTATCTATTTGTTCCATTTTCAATGTAACTGATGTACTTTATGATAAGTTCAATGCAATGAAATCCCAGTTTGCTTACTTGTGTGATGTTTATCCTGATAATTTTGTGCATGCATTTAAATCACCATCAAGCATATTTAGCATACATGACACTGCATTGCATGAAATCAATATAAGTACAGATGAAAACCCTAAAATGGTACTCATTTCACACGAGCTAAAATCCGAGGAAGAAAGAGAATTAATAAGAATACTCCAAAAACATGTTAAAGCTTTCGCCTGGTCGTATGAAGACATGCCGGGTGTAGATACAGAAATAGCAGTGCACAGGATCCCAACGGACCCCAAGTTCAGACCGGTAAAGCAGAAGTTGAGAAGACTAAGGCCGGAATGGGCTACACTGGTGAAGGAAGAAGTGGCCAAACAGATAGATGCCAGGTTTCTCGAAGTGGTGGAGTATACGGAATGGTTAGCCAACATTGTCCCCGTACCTAAAAAGGATGGAAGGGTCAGAGTATGCGTTGACTATAGAGACTTGAATAAAGCATGCCCAAAAGATAACTTTCCACTACCACATATTGACGTCCTAGTTGATAGCGCAGCAAAAGCGGCAATGTACTCCTTCATGGATGGCTTTTCGGGGTACAACCAGATCTTGATGGATGTAATTGACAAGGTGAAGACGTCATTCATCACCGAATGGGGTACTTTCTGCTACAGAGTGATGCCTTTTGGATTAAAGAACGCCGGTGCCACTTATCAGAGGGCTGTCACAACTCTGTTGCACGATATGATCCATAAAGAAGTCGAAGTGTATGTCGATGATATGCTTGTTAAATCAACAACCCGGGAGGAACACCCTGTTATCCTGGATAGATTTCTAACACGCATTGGAGAGTACAACTTGCGGCTTAATCCCAAGAAGTGCATATTCGGGGTCACATCAGGGAAGCTGTTAGGCCATGTAGTCAGCCAGAGGGGGATAGAAATGGACCCAGATAAAATCAAAGCCATCCAAGATATGCCAGCTCCAAAGACTGAAAAAGAGGTCAGATCATTCCTGGGTTCCTTACAGTATGTCAGTCGCTTCATAGCCAAGCTAACTTCCACTTGTGAGCCAATCTTCAAGCTATTAAAGAAAGATCAGCCGGTTGTGTGGGATGACAAGTGTCAGCTGGCCTTCGAGAAGATCAAGGCTTACCTGGTAAAGCCACCAGTGTTGAGTCCTCCAATCCCAGGGAAGCCTCTAATTTTGTATTTGGCGGTTGAAGAATCCTCTATAGGGGCAATGCTAGCACAAGAGCAAGATGGAAAGAAGGAATATCCTATCTATTACCTTAGCAAGAAATTGCTGGAGTATGAAACCAAGTACACATTGGTGGAGAAGACATGTGTGGCGATGATTTGGTTGACCAAGAAGCTGCGCCACTATTTCCAATCCTACAAGATACAAGCCGTGGCTAAGGTGGATCCAATGAAGTACCTCTATGAAGCACCAGTATTGGTTGGGAAGTTGTCCAGGTGGTTGTTACTTTTGTCTGAATTTGACATCGAGTACATCACGAAGAAAACCATTAAAGGGCGAGCCGTGGCAGAGTTTCTGGCGAACCAACCCCTAGAATCAGATTACACAGAGAACCTGGAATTCCCTGATGAGCAATTAGCCATGGTGGAAGTGAAAAGGTGGGTCATGTGTTTCGATGGAGCAGTAAATAGAAAAGGCGCTGGGATCGGGGTACTTATAGCAACACCGGATAGTGAGGTCATTCCTTTATCCAAAAGGCTGATCTTTCCCGTAACCAACAATGGGGCGGAATATGAAGCATGCTTGTTTGGAATGGAAGCTTTATTAACCTTAGGAGCAAATGATGTCTTAATTGTCGGTGATTCACTTCTGGTGATCAGGCAAGCTCAGGGTGAGTGGGAGCTAAAAGAAGAAGCCTTGCGGCCTTATTTGGAGCTGCTGCAATTCAGAAAAGGTTTATTCGGCCAGTGTGAATTCAGACATGTCCCCAGGGATGAGAATAAGATGGCTGATGCATTAGCTACTTTGTCCTCCATGTGGGAAAATCCAGAAGAGACACAAGCTCAACCACTGGTCATAGCCACTTCCAGGCATCCTTGCTTCGAAGTGCATGAAGTAATGGAATTATCAGCCGAAGAAAAGCCATGGTTCTTTGACATTTACTGGTATGTTAAGGAGGGAAAGTACCCAGAAGAGGCCAGTGCTGCTGATAAGTTGACACTGAGAAAACTGGCTAATCAATTCAGAATCTTCGAGGACAAGTTGTATAAAAGAACAGCACATGGAGTTCTTTTAAGGTGCCTAACAGAACAAGAAGCAGAAGATGTGATGCAGCAGGTACATGCAGGATCTTATGGGCCACATATGAACGGACTTGCCATGGCCAGGAAGATCATGAGGCAAGGTTATTTCTGGATGTCGATACAAGCAGATTGTATAAGAAAAGTGAAGAGATGTCATGAATGTCAGATCTATGCAGATATTAATCATCTTCCTCCACTTGAACTTCAGAATCTAGCGTCTCCTTGGCCGTTTTCAGCATGGGGGATAGACATGATTGGTGAAATTCATCCAGCTGCATCTAATGGGCATAGATTCATAGTTGTGGCAGTTGATTATTTCTCCAAATGGGTCGAAGCGGAATCCTTCACTAATGTTACAGCCAAGCACATGGTCAAGTTCATCCGGAAGAACATCT
The DNA here is from genome assembly GCA_039660915.1 of Euphorbia tirucalli. Classification (NCBI taxonomy): domain Eukaryota; kingdom Viridiplantae; phylum Streptophyta; class Magnoliopsida; order Malpighiales; family Euphorbiaceae; genus Euphorbia; species Euphorbia tirucalli. The sequence goes on from CM077636.1 coordinate 52,470,714, forward strand.
TCACTCGGTATGGGATTCCTCACCATATAGTAACTGATAATGGAGTACAGTTTCAAGGGGCAACAGCTGAGCTATTTGCAGAGCATGGAATTGAACATCATAAGTCCTCTCCATATAGACCACAGGCTAATGGTGCAGTAGAAGCAGCTAACAAGGCAATAAAGAAGATCTTATCAAAAATGGTAACCACTTACAGGGATTGGGCTGATAAACTGCCTTATGCTCTCTGGGGTTACAGAACCAGTGTCAGAACGCCGACGGGAGAAACTCCTTATGCCTTGGTATATGGAATGGAAGCAGTGTTGCCAGTGGAGATAGAACTCAAGTCACTTAGAGTTGCCCTGGAAGCTCAATTACCAGAGACTGAATGGGTTCAAGCCAGGTATGAACAGTTGGCAGCATTAGATGAAAGGCGACTAAAAGCACTGGATCACCTGCAGATGTATCAGCGCAAAATGGCTAGAGCTTATAATCGAAATGTGAAATACTCTAAGCGGCAGTTGAAAGCAGGAGATTTGGTTCTAAAGCAATTAAGACCTTCAAATGTTGATGTTAGGGGCAAGTTCAGACCTAACTGGGAAGGACCCTATGTGGTGAAGAAGGTGTTATCAAAAGGTGCTGTCAGCATCATGGACATGGATGGAAACGAGTTCACCAACCCGGTCAACCAAGACAAGCTAAAGCTTTATCATGTATAAAAAAAATAAAAAAAATAAAAAAAATAAAAAAAATAAAAAAAAAGGGAGAGAGAGAGGTCTGCTAGGCTGAAAACTCGAAAAGAGCGGTCTAGGCAAAAGTTAAGACACGAGAGAAAATAACCAGACGGAAAATCTGAAAAGGACGACTGGTGACGGACTCTGGCTTAATGTGAAATGTGTATCATTTAGGAACCAACTTGTTTCAAATGTACTCATTTTGACTTCATCAATAAAGTGGAGTGTTTGCTTAAATATATTTGCATGGTTATGACAAATGCACAAACAAAGTTGTCTTGCTTAAACACACATTCAAAGAAAGCACTTTGCATTCAACTGATCGATATCATCGCATTATTTGACAAATGAAAGTGTATCAAATACATGCAACTTAAAATCTCTTATTGTCCTCTAAAGTCCAGTTCATCTTCCCAAACGAGCAACAAAGGGTCACAACACTAAAAAAAAAAAAAAAAGAGAAGAGAGCTCGCTGAGGTGAAAACCGAAAAGGCACCTCAGGCAAAAATTAGAGCGGCCTGCTAAGCTGAAAACCCATATCGGGCAGTTTAGGCAAAAGTTAGGGCATATGAAAAGCTCGCTAAGGTAAAAACCGAAAAGGTGCCTTAGGCAAAAGTTAGAGCGGCTCGCTGGGCTGAAAACCTGATTTGGGCAACCCGGGCAAAAATTAGAGCATAAAAAAAAAAAAAAACTCATAACTTCCCACGGAGCAGGAAAAACAGAACATCCTCTGTATCCCCCGCAGAATTCGTCACATCGCTCCCCAGCAGAGTTTCCTATACTATTCCCCAGTGGAGTCTACATAAAGAACACCATCAATTACTTCCCCGCAAAGTCGCCATGTTACTCCTCAATGTAGTCTACACAAAGAACACCACAATTGTTTCCCCAGTCAAGCTGTTACACTCTTCCCCAGTGGAATCTCTACAAGGAATACTGCGATCGTTCCCCCAGCAGTCACCTCACTCCGTCGATAATCACCACACAATGCCCCAAGAAAAGCAAAATCAACCAGGGGCATAACATATTTCCCCAGCGGAAGACAGAAATGTCCAATAACAGAAAATACATACATGTACATATACATCATCATGCATCCATACATTGCATATATCAATTACTTATCCCCGGCTAGTCTTCATCCTTGATCGAAGGGCAAAAATTTTTGTTTAAAAATCTCTCGATCAAGGAATGAAGACTTGCCATTTTAAGTGCAGGAATTCATCCCCAGCTCAATATCCTCAGCAAGTCAGCAGATTCGCCTCGAGTAATGTAAACTCGATATCGGCCCAGGTCCGCTCCATTATCTCAACTTTCTCCAGCGAGTCCGCCTCGAGTAATGTAAGCTCGGCATCGGCCCAGATCTGTTCCACCATCCAAGTTCCCCAGCAGGTCCGCCTCGAGTAATGTAAGCTCGGCATCGGCCCAGATCTGTTCCACCATCCAAGTTCCCCAGCAGATCCGCCTCGAGTAATGTAAACTCGGTATCAGCCCAGATCAGCTTCATCTATTTTCCCCAGTAAAGTTCGCCTCGGGTAACCTAGACCTGGTATCGGCTAATCTCATCTCCAGCATCGCCTCGGGTAACCTAGACCCGGTATTGGCCAATTTCTTCATCAATTTCGCCTCGGGTAACCTAGACCCGGTATCGGCTAATCTCTTCATCAAATCGCCTCGGGTAACCTAGACCCGATATCGGTCAATTTCTTCATCAATTTTGCCTCGGGTAACATAAACCCGATATCGGCCAATCCATAATCCACCTTCCTTTGCCTCGGGTAACATAAACCCGATATCGGCCAATCCATAACCCACCTTCCTTTGCCTTGGGTAACCTAAACCTGATATCGGCTTATTTACTCATCAGCTTCGCCTCGGGTAACCTAAACCCGATATCGGCTTATTTCCTCATCAGCTTTGCCTCGGGTAGCCTAAACCTGATATCGGCTTATTTCATTCCTAGTTTCGCCTCGGGTAACCTAGACCCGGTATCGGCCTATCTCATCAGAAGACTCATTCTAGCGTTCGCGGCGCTTTAATTCACGCTCTCAAATTCATCATCACAGGTATTATAGGCCTGTAACCAGATGTCGAATTTGATCACGCGAGGAGCAGCTGTAAGCGCCGGAATTTTCTATACTTAAAAAAAAAAAAAAAACCTATAGTCGTACGACTATTGTTACAGTCGTACGACTATAATGTCGGACAGACTACAGGAACCTATACCTCTGCAACAGAAATGGAAGAGAGAGAGGATGAGCATTAATTGCTCCGGTTTTGCAGCAAGCAAGCAGGAAAAGAGGGTAGAAAAGGAGGAGAAAAAGAGGGAGAAAGGGGATTTTTTTGATTCTGGTGAGAAGAAACTTAGAGAGAGAAAGAGAAGAGAGAGAAAAAAGAAAACCACAAAAACTCATTTTCTTCCTCTTTGATTTTCTTTAATTCTCGAAATTAAACCTAAAACTTGTTAGAAATCCCTAGGCTAATCAATTAACTACATAACCAAATCAAGAATTCGGACTAAAACAATCAGAATCCTTTGCAATTTGGATTTTTGGACAAAAAGCTCTCAACTTCCATTCCAAAGGGGAAAGTGCGAATTTGTCGGGATCGGAGCGACGCCAGGGGTCAAAGCGACTTGGAATAGCTTCTAAAAAGGTAGTCACTTCTTTTCCTCACACTTTTTCTTGCTTTCTGGGTGTTTGAAGTGAGTTTGGTGCTTTTTTTTGCTGCATTTTTGTATTTCTGTTCCTGGAAATTAAGAACAGTCGTACGACTGTTCTTGGTTTTCATGAACAGTCGTACGACTGTATATACAGTCGTACGACTGTTCTTAATTTCCAGTTAATTTTCCTCAAATTTTTGATTTAAAATAATTTTTGGCGAAATTCTGACCCTGGACTGATTACAGTCGCACGACTGTAAACTACAGTCGTACGACTGTAATTCTTGTTCCAGAATCAGAATTTCAGCTTCTATCCGTAAAAATCCCAAAAAAATTAGAAAACCCCAAAAATCATCAAAATGAATTTTGCTGTGTGCATCACGACCATAGATTCAATTTTTAGTAAATTTGCATTTAGAACAATTCAACGACGGAGACCCATTTCTCCTGAAAACCGACCCACTTAAATATATAAAATGCATGTAAACCAGAAAAATTGTTTTCAAAATGATTCTTTCCAAAAAACCAAAAATACAGGGACGTTTCAAAGTGTTTTCCAGGTCTAACCGGGCCGGCTAGCCGAGCCAACCCGGTTATCCCCTAAATGCATGCCCCCAATCCTCGATTTCCCAATTCTGTCTGTTTGAGTCCAACTTGTGGCGTACCGTATAAATTGTGCTGACCTTCTGTTTTGCAGGTTTTAATTTCTTTTATTTTTATTTTTGATGTATTTTGATAGATTAAATCGTGTATTTAGGCGGTTGTATTTTTCTAGACTCTCGTGTATATAGGCGTTTGTATAAGTGAGGCGAGAGTTTTTATTTTTCCATTCGATTTGGTTGTAAGCCAATTAATATTTATTCCTTTTCCTTATTTTTGTATCAAATATTTTGTATGCGTGCTGCATGTCTATTTACTTCAATAAAATTGACTTTAGATTTTGAAATACCATCTTTGAACATTGACCAATTCTTATTTTAATTAAACACGAAATAGGGGACTTGTCCGGACCTGAATCTCTGGATAGTGTAGCGACCGTTCGTCCGGTTCAGCTACATAAGAATTTCCCGGTTGAGCTGAGCCGGGTGGCGACTCCTACAATATTCATCGAGACTTAGGTCTCGGTTCTTTTATGTATTAATTCCATTTATTTTCCAAAACGCGGATTTCCATTATAAAAACCCCATGCGAGGGAGGGGCCTGCCCGAGATCGTGGCGCCCCATTCCGAAAGGGAGTCCCGCGTCCCGTCGAAAACGTGTCGTCCGCTCACATCGCCATATAGACAGGGAAGAATGTCTGTTGACGAACTTCTCACCTTTAACAGATATCTGGGGGCAGAACAACAGACCAATTCGTTCAACCTTTTCATCACATGACAGTGGAAGAACACCCATTTCAACCTTGTCATCATATGGGCAAGGAAGAAATGCCTATTGAGGTTTCTTGCCTTTAACAGGTATTTGGGGGCAAGACAATCTTATATCAATCTCACGGGAACTCCACCACATGGAGACAACAACCAACTTTGTGCTGCTACTTCGCTACATAGAAGGGATAGTACATCATCTTTCATTTTAATCCTGTCATTACATAGGCAGGAAAGAAATGCCTATTGAAAGAATCTCTTACCTTTAATAGGGATCTGGGGGCAAGCCAATTCATCCAACCTTGTGCTGCTTCTTCGACATATAGAAGGGACAGTACATCATCTTATTTTGACCTTGCCATCACATGGACAGTGAAGAAACGCCTATTGAGGTTTCTTGCCTTTAACAGGTATCTGGGGGCAAAGCAATTCAAACGTATTTATTCTTGATCAAGGGGGCAAAAATTTTTGTTTCCAAAATTGTCGATCAAGAAATAAATACCTGACCTGATATCAATCTCATGGGAACTCCACCACACGGAGAAGAATTCCAAGTTCGTGCTGCCTCTTCGTCGCATAGGAGGAACAATATGTTTTGTTCAGCCTTTTCACCACATAGGAAGGGAAGAACAGTCATTTTAACCTCTTCACCACAAAGAAGAGGGAAAAAATGTCTATTGAAAAAGAAAGAAAGAGATGTCTATTCAGTACTCCACCATACGGAAAAGAATTGAATCCCTTTACGGGCACGCTCCGCCACAGAGAGCGAACATCATCGGTACGCTCCGCCACAGAGAGCCAACATCATCGGCACGCTCTGCCGCAGAAAGCCAACATCATCAGCACACTCCGCCACAAAGAGCCAACATCATCGGCACGCTCCGCCACAGAGAGCCAACATCATCGGCACGCTCCGCCATAGAGAGCCAACATCACCGGCACGCTCCGCCACAGTGAGCCAACATTATAGGCACGCTCCGCCACAATGAGCCATCATCACGGGCATGGTCCACCACAGTGAACCACCATCATGGGCATGCTCCACCACAGTGAGCCAATGTCACGGTCGACTTGGAACCACGGCTGGCACCTCCAGCAAGGAATTCCAGGTACGTTTTCTTTTTCTTTCTCACCGCACTCCCAGTCGTGAGACCAAATACGATCTAGGATTTAGAGCCTATGATGATCTGACTTTGATCCCGTGAGGGGCAGCCTGTGAGCACGGGTTTTTCCCGGTCTCGGTGATGAGAATCCCCTGATTTCCTGCGGACTAGACGAGCTCGAACGGGACTTGAAAGCGATCGGAATGCCGCCTGGGGAATCTCAAATGACCCCAAAACCTAGTTATCCATGATCTGAAGCCCTGGAAATGTCTCTCGAATCATTTCTAGAATTCGATCTGCACGTCTGCTTTTCCGAAATCTTGCCCTAACTTTTAGTTGAACCGAGCGGCTCTGGTTTGTTGGACCATAGCTGTACGACTCTAGTATCAACTAGAGCCGACCGGCTCTAGTGTTAAGAATAGTTGCTCTGCAAAGCAGAGCAACTTGTCTTGATAGGTAAGAAAAAAGGGCAGATTTTCGGGGATCCGGGGACAGGCTGATTGATGGAATGAGAGAGGGAGACAGAGAGGCAGATAAAAGGGAGGAAAAGAGAGAGAGAAAGGAACTTTTGGGGGGGACTTACGGTTCTCAAGCAAGAAAAGAAAACAGCAAGAAAAAAAAAAAGAAAAAGAGAAAGAAAGAAAGAAGAAGAGGAGACCGAGAGAAATATCCAGAACAACTCCCACAAACACTCTCATCAAATCCTAAATCAATCCTTAAGCATTAACAACACAACTAGCAACCTCTACTCATCACTTCGGATTCATTTCGGTTCATTTCGGATCATTACGGTCTTCAGCTGATTGAGTTGGCAGGAGGCATTCCAAATTTTCAATCCGTTCTTTAGACGTTTAAAGTATCCGAACAACATCCAGGTAACTTTGAGAAACCCTAAAACTTGTCTGCATTTGATTTTCTGTGCGTTTTTGTCATTTTTGCCAAAATCCGAAAAATGGTCTGCCCACCATAGCCGTACGGCTGTATTCCTCAGGAACACAGCCGGCCGGCTATGTTTACGATGAACAGAGCTGGTCGGCTCTAACCCAGAGCTGGCTGACCCTGTTCTTCAGGGACAGATCCCCGATCTGTCCTAAACGGCCGAAACAGCCCGTTTTCCATTTTTTTTTCCATTGGGATCATTTTCGGCCCGGAATCATTTGTATGTATTTGTATTTTGATTTTATGACTATTGCATACTCGAATATCGGGGTTTTCAGTATTTCCCGGGGTTTATTTCATGAGATTCGGGGTCGTTTCATCCGATTCGGATCCATTGTCTAGCATTTGCGGACCCCCGAATCCCATAAAATCCCCGAAAAATATTGAAAATAAGTAAAATAATATTTTTACAAATGTTTTGGTATGTTTATTGTATTTTGGACCCTAGATGGAATGTGAATTTAGGAACCCACACGAACGGAACCCCGAGTTCCGGGATAACCAACCCACAAAAATGGAAATTTACATGAAACCGAGCCAAATGGTTTTCTAAAATTGATTTTCCAGCACAAAAATTACAGGGCGTTTCAAAACCGATTTCCAAGTCTAACCGGTCCGACCAGTCGGGTCGAACCGGTTACCCCTAAATATATGCTCCCTTATCCTAAAATCTCTATTCTGTCCTGATTTGAGTCCTATTTGCGTTTATAACATAAACTGTGCTAACTAATCTGTTTTGCAGCATTTATTTTTATTTTTGCTGTATTTAATAGATTAATTCGTGTAATTAGGCGGTTGTATTATTTTTTTAGATCCTCGTGTACTTAGGCGTTTGAAAAAGTTAGGACGAGATTTTTTTTTTATATTTTATTCGATTTGATTGTATAATCGGCCTTTATTATTCTTTTGTATATTTTTGTGGATGGTTAAATTTTCAGCAATTTATTTTATGCTTTCTTGGCTTAGCATCGGCTTAATAAAAATAAGCAAATTGGGGTTAGAAAAGATAATAAATTGAATAAATATGGTTTTATAAATAATAAACGAATACAAGCTTGAGGTTAAGTAGGTAAGTTACCCGAACCCTGAATCTCTGGATTAGGTACAGTAGTCTACGTTGGTAGGGAGCTGTACCGGAATTTCCCGGATGAGCTGATCCGGGTGGCGACTCTGTCACCGATCTCGGGATTTAGGTTTCGAGATCTTTAAGTTAAAAACGGGAAAATGTTTTCTACAAAAGGAATTTCCAAAATTAAATTAATAGTTTTCCCAACTCAACATAAACAAAACCCGTTTTTCCCAAAACATCACTAAAGTAATTTAAATCTTTTTTCCCCGACCCGCTTCGCCGCGTCCCGTTTTCTTTTCGTCGAAAAGGTCGTCCGCTCACAATGGTACTTTTATCATACTTTTGTGATACATTTTTGATACTTCTAATTTATTGTTTGTATGAGCTGTTTGTTGTTTGTATATTTCCAGAATTGTGTTATTTGTAAAGTTTCTTATATAAAGTCAGTGATCATCTTCTTCTTCTTAGTTGTACATTATCGTGTATTGATATTTTTGCATATCTTCTTCTAGTTGTTTATTTTCTGCTGTATTTAATATTAGAGACGCACAAAGAGTTACATTTTGTTATAAGTTTAGGATACATTTATGATACATTTTATTGTATGAGAACTGCAGAAAAAGTTATGTTTTATACATTTCTGATACTGTGTTTTATGTATTAATTTCACATGTTTTATCTGTAGTGAGAAATTACCTAAAATGATTTTTTTATTGTTATGAATGATAAATAGGGGTGAGCAAAACCAAACCGCGAACCAAAAACCGAATCGAACCAAGATTGAGAAACCGAACCGAACCAAACTTCATTTGGTTTGGTTTTGGTTTTATATAATATAATAATTTGGTTTGGGTTCGGTTTTTGGTTTTTGTTGAAAAAACCAAAACCGAACAGTAATAGGAAAAAAATATTTTTTAAAAATATGTATATATATAAATAAATTTTATTTGGCATATTATATATTTATATTATTATATAGTTTGTATTTATGAGACTTTAGTATATACATGTAATATAAATCCTTTTAAGCAATACTTTACATGTAATTTATAAAAAATAATGATAATAAAAATTAAAAAATTGAAATTTTTTGTTGATTCGGTTTTAACCGAACCAAACCGTAACCGAACCGAACTGGTTTGGTTTGGTTTTGGTTTCTATTTTTCTTCTACTTTGGTTTTTGATTCGGTTTGGTTCGATTTGGTTTTTGAAGCGAATCGTGTTTTGCTTACCCCTAATGATAAATAGAAACTAATACATGTGGAATTAATACATAACACATTACATAAAGTATTAGAAATGTATCAAACATGTATTAGAAATGCATTAAGAATGTATCTTTGATACATTTCTGATACATTTTTGATAATTAGAAAAACAATCAGAAAAAATATATACATATGGATCTTGTTTTGAAGATAAAAAAGAAATGAAAAGAACTTGCTAAAGCGGAATGTCAAAAAAATGAATGGTTGAGAGATAAAAAAAGAAAAAAATTAAATTACAAAAAAAGAAAAGAGAATAGTTTGGAACTTATTATATGAATGTGTCATAGTTTTGAGCGTAAATTTGATATTTTGAACACTTTAGGTATTTTTGGAATAATTGTTGAAAATAGTAATATTTATCGAAATTACCCATAAATCTTCCTTCAATTGCTGTTCATTTTCCAGCTTGGCTATTTTTATTTACTAAATCCGATTAATCCATTTAAAGATGATTAAACTGGGCATGCCAATTAATTTTTTTGTTTTTATAGTTCACTACAAAAAGAACAGATTTGGCAGTAAAAAATTTGCTCCTAGAAGGTAAATCTAATTCAGCGAATTGGGTGTATAACTTCTAATCTTTTACCAAAATTACAATCATCTTTTTTGAACACTTCATATATCTTTTTTTTTAAAGCCTCAAACTCAATACACTTTTTAAGTATGTGTAATACACTTTATTTAGTGGTGGAATTGTGAGATAAAGACTTCCAAATAATTCAAGAACTACAAAATTTTTTTGCTTGAAACTGGGATAACGAATCGTACATCCTCATATGTGTTTTGTAGTATGTTATTATGGTTAAAAAAAAAAATCTTGTTTGGTACCATGACCTGACCTGCTAATTAATTCCCTGACAAGTAAATTATATGACAAATTTACGGAAAATTCTATCATAACATCTAAAGCTAAAAAAGTTCACAATGCATAGGAGGGAAATCAAACCACTCCCTGGAACTTGACATGCATGGATTGGAATTGGAAGCGCTACCATGTGCATGAACAATCAAATTCGAATATCTTTTAACATGACTAAAGATTTTAAATTTTGACAAATTTAATTGTTAACATAGTTTCAAAATACTTAAAATAAAGAGAACACATGATAGAAAAATAGCTTTTAGTGATGAATCAAATAACTTGTTCAAAATACTTAAAATAAAGAGAACACATGATAGAAAAATAGCTTTTAGTGACGAATCAAATAACTTGCTTTCCAAAAAGAGTTCCTAAGAATAGTATAGGATTAGGCAAACCTAGTATAAAATAACTTCGACTATATCAATATATGAAATCCTATTTAAACACCCAAAAATCGTATCTCTATGTAATCTTAGAAAATAAAAATATATTAATTCCTATAACATTTTATCAAACACTATTTGTGTGTAACAAGATACTTAACATTTCTATCACATGCATTCAATTTGTTAAGAAATAAATATACCCATTTATGCTTTTCTTGAAGCCATAAAACAAGTATTTATAGAGTTTAACCAAAACTCATTAAATAAGCACAAAATCTCAACTCGTACGTATAAAAACACCATTGTTGTAGAAAAAAAATTACCTAAAACAACAACAAACCTGGCAATTCTTTGTGAAATGACTACTCATACAAACACATCATATTATTCTAAATAGCTTGCTTGAAACAGTCAACAACGTCCATAAAAGGACTAATGTGTAACGTATGTATAAAGAGAATGATGAAATCACTCAAAATTGGAGAAAATAAAGTGCTTTAGAAATTCCAAAACGTAGTGCACGACTAATGATAAATTATGTGAAAAATCCATACCCGTTAGGTCACTTGTCTTGAAGAAGAGTGGGTTAGAACTTGCAAAACAAAACAAAAATACTACGACGTTCAAGTCAATAAGGGATCAAGAAGCAGTGGAGTAAAAATAAGAGAGTCCCCTTATCTTTTGAGGTAGGAGGTATTTATATAGACTCCAAGCTAATGTAAGTAGATTAGGATTGATATTCGTTAACCAATAAGAATGATTCCTAGTTGGAGATAGTATAATGCCTTTATAGAGTTCTATCATGAATAAGATTCAGATTCCTTAATATGTAAGTAAGTGAGAATTATGCCTTCATTAGGATATAGTCCCCTTATTATAGAAGATTGTAATCTGTCCACTTCCAAATTTTTCATCTTTATTAAATCCAGATACCATTGATTCGGCCATAAGGGTTCGCTATCCAACCTGTCCGGACTGCGTATTCACTTGATATTTCACCAGAAATATCGCTTGTTATGAAATCTTTCATTTTTATCAATTGATTACTAGAAAAAGAAGTTTAAATATCCTCCAAAAGCAAAAGGAGCGGTCGAAAATGTTCTGAATAAAAGATAATTACAAATCTATCCAAAATATTCTAGATAATGACTAAAAAAAGTCATAAAATATCAGCCCATGACTTTGCAATGATACGGCCTAGCTCAATTGCACTCCAAAATTGTGCTGCTTAAGCTCCATTTTCCCAAAAATTAGCTACAAACAGATTATTATATGCAATGTACAACCTATTCGCATAATAAACTTTTTTAAGCAAAGTGTCTCTAATTATTCAAATTTAGCATAAACAACAAGCTCAAATGGCCAAATGAATTATATATATATATAATCAGAAAAAATCAACAAAGGAAACGACAAATTTCAATATTTCTTTAATGATGCAGAAGTGCATTTTATCATATACATAAAATGGTACACGTAGCGATGCCGGCCATAGAAAAGCCAAAACGCAGTGACACATGACCCACCCTTCTACAAATGTTTGAAAAATTAATAAATCAATATCATCAATAAAGTTTAACAAAAATAAAAAACGCCTATTGAAGAACTAGGTGTAAAATTTGTATTTTTTACATTTTGAACTTTTATATAAGTTTTTTACTTTCAAAAACCGATGATTAGTAAAACTCACTTTTTTTTTTTTAAAAAAACGAAAAACTTCTAGTGATCCTGTTCTGTCTCTTAAAAAAAAAAAATACTTTTAAAGTTTCAACTTTTAATCTTCATCCATTATTTTTTTCATCATTTTTATTTTTCATTGTTTATTTCGTTTCCAGTAATTTGACTGAAAATACCACGTTGAAAATTGATTTATGACTATTGGATGAGCTTCTTCGTTTCACTATTTACTTGCTTTAAACCCTTTCATGTTTAGCACAGTGAGTAAAAATCATCCCTACTATCAACTTTATGAAGAATGGTCTGCCCAGTACTCATCCCTACCAGTGGATCATCCGTCAATGTATGACTCTCTGCAGTCGAGAGTGGGAGGTACGATTTAGTCATACTTATAGAGAAAGGAATAGAGCCGTTGACCGGTTGGCGAATTACGCAGGAACTTATCCTATAGGTCTTCACGAGTGTGTTGTGCCGCCTGCAGGCCTCCAGTGTATTCTGACTGAAGATAGCCTTGGATTTTCTCGCCCAAGGATGACTCGGTCCTAGTTTTGTTTCTTGTTTCTTTTCTTTTTCTGTTTTGCTCTGGGCTTAGTCCCTCCAGTGTTATCAAAAAAAAAAAAAAAAAAAAAAAAGATACTTAACATTTCTATCACATGCATTCAATTTGTTAGAAATAAATATACCCATTTATGCTTTTCTTGAAGCCATAAAACAAGTATTTATAGAGTTTAACCAAAACTCATTAAATAAGCACAAAATCTCAACTCATATGTATAAAAACACCATTGTTGTAGAAAAAAAGTTACCTAAAACAACAACAAACCTGGCAATTCTTTGTGAAATGACTACTCATACAAACACATCATATTATTCTAAATAGCTTGTTTGAAACGGTCAACAACGTCCATAAAAGGAATAATGTGTAACGTATGTATAAAGAGAGTGATGAAATCACTCAAAATTGGAGAAAATAAAGTGCTTTAGAAATTCCAAAACGTAGTGCACGACTAATGATAAATTATGTGAAAAATCCATACCCGTTAGGAGGTCACTTGTCTTGAAGAAGAGTGGGTTAGAATCTGCAAAACAAAACAAAAATACTACGACGTTCAAGTCAATAAGGGATCAAGAAGCAGTGGAGTAAAAATAAGAGAGTCCCCTTATCTTTTGAGGTAGGAGGTATTTATATGGACTCCAAGCTAATGTAAGTAGATTAGGATTGATATTCGTTAACCAATAAGAATGATTCCTAGTTGGAGATAGTATAATGCCTTTATAGAGTTCTATCCTGAATAAGATTCAGATTCCTTAATATGTAAGTAAGTGAGAATTATATCTTGATTAGGATACAGTCCCCTTATTATAGAAGATTGTAATCTATCCACTTCCAAATTTTTCATCTTTATTAAATCCAGATACCATTGATTCGGCCATAAGGGTTCGCTATCCAATCTATCCGGATTGCGTATTCACTTGATATTTCACCAGGAATATCGCTTGTTAGGAAATCTTTCATTGTCATCAATTGATTACTAGAAAAAGAAGTTTAAATATCCTCCAAAAGCTAGAGGAGCGGTCGAAAATGTTCTGAATAAAAGATAATTACAAATCTATCCAAAATATTCTAGATAATTACTTTAAAAAAGTCATAAAATATCAGCCCATGACTTAGCAATGATACGGCCTAGCTCAATTGCACTCCAAAATTGTGCTGCTTACGCTCCATTTTCCCAAAAATTAGCTACAAACAGATTATTATATGCAATGTACAACCTATTCACATAATAAACTTTTTTAAGCAAAGTGTCTCTAATTATTCAAATTTAGCATAAACAACAAGCTCAAATGGCCAAATGAATTGTATATATATATAATCAGAAAAAATCAACAAAGGAAACGACAAATTTCAATATTTCTTTAATGATGCAGACATGCATTTTATTCTATACATAAAATGGTACACGTAGCGATGCCGGCCATAGAAAAGCCAAAACGGAGCGACACATGATCCACCCTTCTACAAATGTTTGAAAAATAAATAAATCAATATCATCAATAAAGTTTAACAAAAATAAAAAAAACGCCTATTGAAGAACTAGGTGTAAAATTTGTATTTTTTACATTTTGAACTTTTATATAAGTTTTTTACATTTTGCAACTTACATTTCATTATTTTGTTCTTATTTATTTTTAATATGGTAACTCCAACATTCCCATGTCATTTCTGACTCATTTTCTTTTCAATTTTTTTATTTTTTATTTATGTTTACTCCTGTGATTAACAAAAATAAGTTGGTAAATTGAATTTTACTTTTCGTTGAACATTCTAGAGTTTTAGGATTACTCTTTAATCAATAATTTTACTAAAACTATTGAGAAATTGATATGTGAAAATAATTAATAAAAATAATTGAAATATAGAAATTAATTAAATAAAAAAATGATATTACTAATTTTTGAAATTTTATTAACTAATAGTAGCATATTTAACTAATAGGTATAATATTCTAAAATAATGATATTTTTTGTATTATAAATCGTATGGAAAAGATGGACTAAAAATTGCAATCGGAAACTGAAATTTGAAGAGAGAGAGGACAAGTAAAAGTACAAAGATCTAAATAGAGAGATTCTACTATTGAGGATAACTCCAAATTTAAGGGGCTAATTATTGTGAGTGATAGAAGCTAATTTGGGATTTTCGAACAAGTTGAAGTCAGTTAAAAAGTTGTTCAATTAATTTGTGCTACAACGGGAGTTTAAATATGAACACAAGATCTTCAGTTGTTAGGCCTATTCCATCGGTATTTTCCAGAAAAGAGAAAATTAATTATATTCTATAATTACCAAGTACCGACTATTTTGGAATCTACACAAGTTAAAGTTCAGTTTGGAACCTCTATAAACACATGTAAAGGTATTTTTAAGGGCCACTGAATGCGAAAAAAAAAAGAAAAAAAAAAAGAAATATAGAGAGCTCAGAAAACATTTAGATGTGAGATTTCTACGAAAATTCTTGAATTTGTGAGTTTTATAATTCTTTTATAAATTGTTTTTGATGCTTCAATAATAAAATTTCTCTCCTATTAACGTAGGCACCAATTGACTGAACTTCATAAAATTCTTTAAGCGATTGATTGTCATATGATAAAAATATAGAGAGCCATTCAATTATTTTTTGGCCAATAATTTATCAATCCATTTTATTTTAATATTTATGTTCAGGTATAATAGATATAAAATTTGATAGGTTAGCGGTTTACTTAAATTTTGAAGCTATCTTTCATCAAAGTAAAAACACTTTTTTTAACGTGTTCTCATTTTAACTTCACCATTTATTATAGAATTAGGTAATAGTGACATTATACATGAGTTAGAAAAAAAAAAAAATCAACTAAGGAAACAACAAATTTTTAACATTCTTTTTATTATTTAATGACGTAGAAATGCCTTTTTATATATAAAAAGGGTACACGTAGGGATGCCAAAACGAGGACAACAACCGGCCTTAGAAAAGCCGAATCTTAAAAAAAAAAACAGGTGTAAATTTTTGTTTTTAAAATTTTGAACTTTTGTCTCAGTTTTTTAATTAATAAAAGTTAATACTCAAATTAAAAGTAATACATTATAATTCAATATATTTTTTTTTTATTATTGAAGTAAGAATTCCATAACGATTATACAACAAATGTATAAATTACCATAAACAGAATAAATAAACGGACTTACAGTTTATATGCAGCGGAAACACGTTTATGGAATGGATCTGATTTACACAAGAAACCGGATCGTTCTGGTTGCCTTTCCTACGAGTGTATGAATACACTGAGTACGGGCTATCTCTGTGAATTCTTCCTACGAACGAAGAAGTATATCGTTTTTCTCTCTGTAAACGTTTTCCCAGGAATTATAAGGAATCTCTACGATTCTTACATCATTGGAAATAGAGAAACTTCTTCTCTATTTATAGTGGAAATCCCAACTTCCATCTATATATAGGGTTGGACCAAATTATACATTTGGTCTCTGTAATTTACACATAATTACAGTTTAGTCCCTGCCATTCCAAAATATCATGGGCGGAACAAAAACCAACAATTATACTTCTTATTCTTTTTAGTTTTAAATAGATTCGAACCTACCTCTCATTTGGGAAGAAATACATGTACCATCACATGTAGTTGCATATGTTATAATTAAATAATTTATTTATTTTTTATACATATATTATTTTTATATTATGTTGTATTTTATTTATACAATAAAAATTGTAAAAATAGAAATAAGCTCAAATTTTAAATAGATTTATTCAATTGTTAGGAAAAACGAAATAAAATAATGTTGGCCAACTTACAAAATCAATTCTGAACTAGGCTTAGGTTTTTCAAATTTTATAAATAAACAGAGATAATATATAATAATAATATAGTTAGGAAATCCAAATTGAATACGAACGTCCCTAATTTGTAATTTTTGTATATATGGAACAGATATACAATCTAATTATAAAGAATTGGAATAAAAAAAAAAAAAACATGGAGTTGATTTAGCTAGTGTCTATAAATCATTATAAGTAGCGATCAATTTCTCATAGACCAATCTGGAACACAGAGGGTACAGAAGATTAACCATCATGGATTTTCTCAGCTTACTTGTTCTATCTCTTCCTCTTTTTCTCTTATTTCTACTCCAAAAACATAAAACAAGAAGAAGTGTCCATCCACCACCTGGTCCTAAAGGTCTTCCTTTCATAGGTAACTTACTTCAGCTTGATAACTCAACCCTTCATCTCCACCTCTGGAAACTTTCTCAAAAGTATGGATCTTTAATGTCCTTACGCCTTGGTTCTCGACCCGTCTTAGTTGTTTCCTCAGCTGAAATGGCAAAACAAGTAATGAAAACACATGATCTCATTTTCTGTAGCAGACCTTCCTTTCTTGGTCAGCAGAAATTATCTTATAATGGTTTGGATTTGGCTTTTTCACCTTATGATCCTTATTGGAGAGAGATAAGAAGAATATGTGTAGTTCATCTCTTCAATTCTAACAAGGTTCAAAGTTTTCGACCCATCAGAGAATTCGAAATCTCTTCAATGCTTGACAAAATATCAGAATCTGCAATTGCCTCAAAACCTGTCAATCTATCCGAGGCAATGATGTCTCTTACAAGTACTATAACGTGCAGGGTTGGTTTTGGTAAGAGATACGAGGAAAAGGGAATAGAAAGGAGTAGATTTCAAGAGTTACTTGCTGAAACTCAGGCCTTATTTACAACCTTTTTCGTATCAGACTATTTTCCTATGTTGGGTTTTGTCGATAAAATCACAGGATCGACCCATCGCCTAGAAAAAAATTTCCAGGATTTTGACATATTCTATGAACAGATAATCCAAGAACATCTTGATTCAAGCAGATCAAAACCTGAGCATGAGGATATTCTAGATGTCTTACTTCAAATTTGGAAGGATCGTTCTTTCAAAATTAATTTGACATTTGACCACATTAAAGCAGTGCTTATGGTAATCATCATATTTAATTTAATTGCTCAAAATTGAGTTTCATTTCTGTGAATTCATCTTTGTATTATCATTGTATTTGCTTTGCAGAATGTATTTGTGGCAGGGACAGATACAAGTGCAGCTACTGTTGTTTGGGCTATGACTTTCCTAATGAAGAATCGGATGGCAATGAAAAAAGTTCAAGAAGAAGTTAAGAATGTGGCTGGAAACAAAGGATTTGTAAACGAAGACGATGTTCAACAACTAACATATCTGAAAGCAGTGATCAAAGAGACAATGAGATTACAACCCACAGTTCCATTATTAGTGCCAAGGGAATCATCTCAAAGCTGCAAGTTAGATGGATATGATATAGAAGCAAAGACTATTGTTCATGTGAATACATATGCGATAGGAAGGGACCCCGAGGTGTGGGAAAATCCTGAAGAGTTTTGTCCTGAAAGATTTATTGGCAAATCTATTGATTTGAAAGGACAGGATTTTGAGTTAACACCATTTGGAGCAGGTAGAAGAATTTGTCCAGGAATCCATATGGGTCTTGCCACTGTGGAGCTATCTCTTGCGAATTTGCTTCACAGATTTGATTGGGAATTGGAAGATGGAATTCTAAGTGAAGACTTAGATATGGAAGTGCAACCAGGCATTACTATGCACAAGAAAAATGCTCTTTGTCTCATGGCAACTGCATATGAACCACATAGTGGTACAATACTTGGCTGAGTATGCTTGTTAATATGCTCTTATTGGTTAGCTGGGGTTCACTGTCAAAGAGTTTGTGAGTTTTCTTAAATCTAAGGATGTTTAAAGCACAAATGCGTATAGGTTAATATAATATAAAAACACTTCCAAGCATATCTCTCTCTATATCACATCATAGAACTAGCGAAACTAGATGCAACTTTACGAGGACTACACCTAAAATATAATAAATATAATAAATTATGTAAATAACAATTAGAGTAATATTGTAAACTTCCTTGAGGTTAAATAATATACATTACTGTCTCTTATTTTATATGTCTAATCTTAATCTCTTTGCATTTAGCCTTTCATCTTTATAAGCCCACTTCATTAATTTCGAAAGTTTTTTTTTTTTTTTTGAATGAAAGATTTGTATTAAGTAATCAAAGTAGCAAATCACTTGCTAAAATGCTTACAAGAGTGAAGGAATAATGTCTGAAATAATTTCAACAATGTGTGAACAATTTCGAGAGTTATTAACTGCTAAAACATGCAAAATACCTATTTTTGTCTTTGCTAATTAGTTTAAATTATTTTCATCCTCATCCCAAGTCATTTCTCCCTCATATTTTTCTCGATATATATATATATATATATATATATATATATATATATATATATATATATATATATACACCTAGATTAACAAAACTAAGTTGGTAAATTTAATTTTAATTTTCATTGAACATTCTAGAGTTTAGGATTACTCTTTAATCAATAATTTTATTGAAATTATTGAGAAACTGATATGTGAAAATAATTATTAAGAATAATTAAAATAAGCAACTTAATTAAATAAAAACTGATAGTACTAATTTTTATAATTTTATTAACTAATAATAGCATATATAATCAAATTTAATAATACGTATAAAACCATAAAAAAATAATATTTAACATTACAAAATGTACGGAAAACATGACCAATTCAATTGGAAATTGAACTTTGAAGAGAGAGGGAGGATAAGTGAAAGTATAAAGATCTAAAGGGAGTGGTTGTACCATGTTGAGGTTAATTCCTTATTTAGTGAGCTAATTGGAAGTTATAGAAGCCAATTTGGAGTTTTTGAAGAAGTTAGAGTCAATTTTGAAGTTGTTAAATTGATTTGGACTAAAAAGAAATTTTACTACAAAATTAAGTAAACTTGCAAACAGACAACAAAATTGGATTTTAGAATTAGCAATGACAACTTTCTTTCCGTTGCGCACTATCTTTAGGGAAATAGGAAATCAATTCCTGTTGTGTTTCTACTTGCTAATCACCAACTATATTGGACTTTACACGACTTGAGATCGGTTTGCTGCCATATATATACATCTAAATGTGCTTTTAAGGGCCATTGAGTATAAGAGAAATAATAGAACATTTAGGTTACATTTGGGTTTAGAATTTTTAGAAAAATACTTGGATTTGTGAGTACTGTAAATTGTTTTTGATGTTTCAATCATTAATTTTTTTTGATGTTTCAATCATAAAACTTCTCATCATGTAAACATCAATTAGTCAATCCATGTAAATTATTTGAGTGACTAATGTCATATGATAACAATATAGGGAGAAATTTCTACCAAAAAAAACAAAAAAACAATATAGGGAGAAATTAAATTATTTAGCCAATCATCTACATAGATTTTATGTTTGTTAAGTTTATACAAATCTTTAGAGAAATAGGAAATCAATTCCTGTTGTGTTTCTACTTGCTAATTACCAACTATATTGGACTTTACACGACTTGAGATCGGTTTGCTGCCATATATATACATCTAAAGGTGCTTTTAAGGGCCATTGAGTATAAGAGAAATAATAGAACATTTAGGTTACATTTGGGTTTAGAATTTTTAGAAAAATACTTGGATTTGTGAGTATTGTAAATTGTTTTTGATGTTTCAATCATAAATTGTTTTTGATGTTTCAATCATAAAACTTCTCATCATGCAAACATCAATTAGTCAATCCATATAAATTATTTGAGTGACTAATGTCATATGATAACAATATAGGGAGAAATTTCTACCAAAAAAAAATATATATATATAGGGAGAAATTAAATTATTTAGCCAATCATCTACATAGATTTTATGTTTGTTAAGTTTATACAAATCTTTAGGGAAATAGGAAATCAATTCCTGTTGTGTTTCTACTTGCTAATTACCAACTATATTGGACTTTACATGACTTGAGATCGGTTTGCTATCATATATATACATCTAAAGGTGCTTTTAAGGGCCATTGAGTATAAGAGAAATAATAGAACATTTAGGTTACATTTGGGTTTAGAATTTTTAGAAAAATACTTGGATATGTGAGTATTGTAAATTGTGTTTGATGTTTCAATCATAAATTGTTTTTGATGTTTCAATCATAAAACTTCCCATCATGTAAACATCAATTAGTCAATCCATGTAAATTATTTGAGTGACTAATGTCATATGATAATAATATAGGGAGAAATTTCTACCAAAAAAAAACAAAAAAACAATATAGGGAGAAATTAAATTATTTAGCCAATCATCTACATATTATATTTATGACAACTCAATACATTTTATTTTATTAGTTAAGTTTTTTAATATATCTCAACTACTTTTCAACGGGTTCTAATTTTAACTTTGCCATTTATTATAGAATTAGGTAAATGTAATAGCGACATTTTCTTTTTCTTTTTTTTTTTTTTTTCAATTTTTTTTTCCATGTTAACGTGACTTATTTCTTCAAATTCTTTCTCCCTCTATCTTGTTGAGATCTGCTTCTCCAAATCTCCCATGTTATCCGCAAATTGCTTCTTCAAATTGCTCTCTCTCTGCTCGGTGAGAACCACTTCAAATCTCCTTATTGTGGCGAAACTCGACGGGTGATGCAGTAGAGGAGGAGGCCTTGTTGTTTATAGAGAATGGCGATTCCGTAATTAGCTTGAAGATTAGGTTATTGGATTTTCGCGATTTCAGACCCTAATTTTATTGGAAATGGACCAACGGTCAAAAGTCACTAATTTGTTGTGTGGTCCGTCACTTTTTGGCAAAAAAACGTCGTTTAGGGCCTCAAAATTGCAATTTACTGTTTTTAGGCTTTTTCGGAAAATTTTCTTTTATTTTTTATTTTTTTCGTTTTGAGTTGTTTTCCTTTTCCAAATAGGATTCTAATTAGGGTTTGCCTATAAATATGCTGTTTTGTTTTGGTTTTAAGTAGTTTTTTTAATGGAATAAAGTTTATCCTTAATTTACCTATATACTTGAATTTCGAATTCTTGTGTTTAGAAGATTTCTGTCCGGCATCGTGCGCGATCGACGGATTGAAATATTTTGTTCAAAATTTCTGCTTCATCAGTTGGTATTAAAGCCTAAACCCTAGTCATCATCATGCTGCTGAGGAGGGAGTGAAGAGTTGATGAAGTTGTGAGGTAGGAAGATATGAATCGGATGGAGCAGATACTGGAACAATGCCTCGATACCTTAATAGACCAGAGAATGGAGACTATTATGGATCGCTTGGCAGACCGAATAGATGGGCTGTTCGCTGCTCGTATTAGGGCGAATCCTCGACAAAGGAGGAATCCTAATTTGGAGAATCTTTAGAATCCATTTGCTGAGTTGGTGGAGGACGAGGATGATTCTGATGAAGAAGAATGCCACCCACGTAGACGTCCTCCATGTTGGAGGATAGGCATTGGGAGGCAGGGTTGAGAACGGAGATCCCTAAGTTTCGAGGTACTCTCCAACCAGAAGAGTTCCTTGATTGGCTGGTGATTATAGAAGAAGTACTTGAATTCAAAGGTGTTTCGAAAGATAAAAAGGTGTCGCTGGTAGCTACTAGACTGCGAGATAGTGCAATGGCATGGTGAATGCAAGTTAAGCAGACTAGGCTGCGGATGGGTAAGGCAAGAATTGTGACCTGGGAGAAGATGAAGAAGCAGATAAGGCTACTTTTTTGCCCTTAAATTTTCAGAGATTGATGTATCAAAGGTTACAGAATCTGAAATAGGGAAATCATTCGGTTGATGATTATACAACTGAATTTTACCAATTGATCGCTAGGAGTGACATCCTAGAAACCGTCGAACAACTTATGTCTAGATATATTGGGGGGTTGTGAGAATAGCTTCATGAGGTAGTTAATGATTTTGATCCCTTGAATATTTTTGATGCACACCAATGAGCTTTAAGGCTTGTGAAGATGCAATAACGATCTGGCTTTGGGTTTTCTGGAGGTAGTGGTAGTAGACGGACCGTTGAGGAATGACCATAAAAACCACAGAACCCCCCGCAGCAGTTGCAAATGCACCTAGGAGAACAGGACAGGGCAGTAGTATCAAGTGTTTTACTTATGGTGAAGTAGGCACATGCAGGCTGAATGTAAGAAGGCATGTTTGCTGAGACTGAAGAAGATACAGATGCTGATTATGGTGTTTTCAGTAATTCGACATACGATAGGGAGGACGAAATAGAGGAGTAATTGGTAATTGGAGATTTAGGCACTATTTTAGTGGTACGTCATTCTTGTTTAACACTGCGGGCTGCTGTTGAGGATGAGTGGTTGAGGAGCAATATTTTTCAATCCACATGTACCATTAAAGGGAATGTGTGAAAATTTGTGATAGATGGAGGGTGCTGTGAGAATATTGTATCGACTGAAGCAGTTCAAAATTGGGTTTGGCAATGAAAAAGCATCTGAAACCATACAAGTTAGCATGGCTAAAACAAGGTGGCGAGTGATCATGTCCAAGCGGTTAGTGGTACCCTTTTCAGTGGGGTCACGGTACAAAGATGAAGTGTTGTGTGATGTAGTAGACATGGATGCATGCCATCTATTATTGGGGTGTCTGTGGCATTTTGATACGGATGTGACCCACCAGGGAAAATCAAACACTCATACTTTTGTGTTTGAATGGGTGAAATTTGTCCTGGTTCCAAAAAGGGAGGAAGTTAAGAATAGTACAACGGCAGATAATGTTGTATTGCAAACTTTGTCCCCATTTGAAGAAGCAGTGCAGGAGAATGAAGTGGTATATTTGTTAGTTGAGAAGACAGCAGAGAAGGAAGTTGAGGTTCCTGTGCAGATCAAACCTCTCCTTAGTGAATTTAGTGATCTATTTACGGATGAGCTACCTACAGGGTTGCCCCCACTCCGTGACATTCAACATCAGATTGACCTTGAACCCGGGGCAGTCCTTTTGAAATGTCCCTATTATAGAATAAGTCCAGCAAAGTATGAGGAGTTAAGGAAACAGGTTAAGGAGCTATTGGTAAAAGGATATATTCGGGAGAGTTTGAGTCCCTATGTCCCGGCCCTTTTAATTCCAAAGAAAGATGGTACTCTGAGGATGTGTGTCGATAGCAGAGCCATAAAAAAAATTACTGTCAGGTATCGGTTTTCTATCCCTAGGCTGGATGATTTATTGGATCAACTTAGTGGTGCTACTATTTTTACTAAGATAGACTTGAAGAGTCGATATTAATATATTCGAATAAGGCCTAGTAATGAGTGGAAAACTACCTTTAAAACTAGAGAGGGGTTATATGAGTGGATAATCATGCCTTTCAGTTTGTCTAATGCTCCTATTACTTTTATGCGTGTTATGAATCGGTTGTTGAGGCCTTTCATTGGCAAATTTGTTGTCATGTACTTTAATGATATTCTGATTTATAGTGTAAACCAGGATGAGCATATACATCATTTAAGAAAGGTGCACTAAGTGTTGAGTAAGGAGAGAATGTTTGCAACTATAAAGAAGTGTGTTTTTATATCGACAAGTGTCTTGTTTTTGGGTTATGTAGTGTCTGCTGAGGGGCTACGGATAGATGAGTCTAAAGTAGAGGCAATTATAACATGGCCTTAACCTAGTACAGTTACTAAAGTGAGAAGTTTTTTATGGACTGGCCTCATTTTAAGTGGTTTATTCCCTATTTTAGTAGTATTATGGCACCAATTACAGATTGCATAAAGCAGAATGGGAAGTTTGAGTGGTCTGAGCAGGCAGAAGAGGAGTTCCAATCAATTGAAGAATGTCTAGTTTAAGCTCCAATCCTTATCTTACCAGATTTCCAGCAACCTTTTGAGTTGCATTCAGATTCATCGAAGTTAGGTATTAGGGCTGTATTGAGTCTAAACAACAAGTTAGTGTCATATTTCAGTAAAAAGTTGTCTGGGGCCAAGCTTCATTACAGTACTTATGATGTTGAATTTTATGCGGTGGTCCAAGCAGTTAAACATTGGCGCCATTATTTGTTTCAAAAGGAATTTGTTCTGTTTACTGATCATAAGGCACTGCTGCATTTTCACAGCCAAGTTAAAGTATCTGCTAGACATGCTCGATGGGTTGCTTACCTTCAGCAATTCACTTTTGTGGTTAAACACAAATCTGTAGTTTCTAATCATATGGCTAATGCTTTGAGTAGGCAAAAGGGGTTGCTTGTACGCCTTTCAGTTGAAGTACCTGGTTTTGCCTCTTTCACTTAATTATATGAAAATGACCCCTACTTTGTTGCTGTTGTACAAAAAGTTCAAAACTGTGAATAGACAGATTTTCATTTGCACGACGGGTTTCTCTTTAAAGGGAACCAACTTTGTATTCCTGATTGCAGCTTACATCTGAAAATTGTTTCAAGAAATACATGGCGAGGGACATGTAGGATGTGATAGAACTTTATAGTTGATCCAAACCAGTTACTTTTGGCCAACAATGCACAGAGAAGTTGATAACTTTATACAGCGGTGCATGATCTGTCAGGTTTCTAAGGGTACAGCTACCAATGTGGGATTGTATATGCCATTGCTAATTCTGTCTCAACCATGGGAAGAGATCAGCATGGATTTTGTTTTGGGGTTACTGCGCACTCAGCGAGGTAGTGATTCCATTTTTATGGTGGTTAATCAATTTTCAAAGATGGTGCATTTGATTCCTTGGAAGAAGACAAGCGATGCCGTAAATATTGCTTAGCTTTTCTTTTGAGAAGTATACAGGCTTCATGGTCCACTTTAATCTATTGTATCTAACAGAGATACTAGGTTTCTCAGTCATTTCTAGTGCAGTTTGTGGAAGCGATTGAATAACCAACTGAATTTCAGTAGTGCTTATCACCCTCAAACTAGTGGCCAAAAAGAAGTGGTCAATCGTTCTCTAGGAAATATATTGTGGTGTTTAGTTAGAGAACATGTGAAGAGCTAGGATCAAAAGTTGTGCCAAGCTGAGTTTGCGTATAACCGTGTTGTGAACCGGAGTACTGGATTCAGTGCTTTTGTAGTTATGTATTATGTTGTTCCTAGGGGTCCTCTTGATCTTTTACCCTTACTGGATAAGACTCGAGTGCACAGGAAAGCAGAGAATTTTGTGGCTGAGTTGTAGTCAGTTCATCAAATTGTCCAGGATAATCTAGAATAGGTTGCTTCCAAGTATAAACAGGCTGCTGATAAGAAGCATCGCTATGTGGAATTTGATGTTGGTGACTATGTGTGGGTTGTTCTCACTAAGAAGTGATTTTCTATTGGTGACTACAATAAGTTGTCTGCTAAGAAAATTGGTCCTATGGAAATCATTGAGAAAATCAATCCCAATGCCTATCGTATGAAGCTGCCTAGTCATATCCGCACTACTAATATCTTTAATGTCAAACATTTGCTTCCTTACACTGGTGATTCTTCTAATTACGATAATTCGAGGGTGAATTCTTTTCAGCCAGGGGAGAATGATACAAAAGAGAAGAAAGCCTTATTGTTTATGGAGAAGTGGTAATTCCGTAATTAGCTTCAAGATCGGGTTGTCGGATTTTTGCGATTTCGGACCTTAATTTTATTGGAAAAGGGTCAACAATTAAAAGTCATTGCTTTGTCGTGAGGTCCGTTGCTTTTTGGCAAAAAAATATCATTTAGGGCCTCAAAATCGTGACTTACTGTTTTTAGGCCTTTTAGGGAAATTTTCTTTTATTTTTTCCTTTTTTCTTTTTGAGTTGTTTTCCTTTTCTAAATAGGATTCTAATTAGGGTTTGCCTATAAATAGGCTGTTTTGTTTCAGTTGGAAGTAGTTTTTTTATGGAATAAAGTTTATCCCTAATTTACCTATATACTTAAATTTCAGATTCTTGTATTTAGAAGATTTCTGTCCGGCATCGTGTGCGATCAACAGACTGAAATTTTTGTTCGAAACTTCCGCTACATCAGTAGGTGACAGTGAAAAGGAGTTTCTCTTCACTTTAAATCAATTCGCATCACTGAAATGATTAAAAAGCACGACTACATCGTCGTTAAATTTTACACTCCTTGGTATGCAATTTCGACAGTGTTGCTAGAATATGAGTCATTTTATTTAATTTCATATGGGATCTCTCTGTTTTCGTTTTTGAACTTCATATCACGATTTTCATCTGATTTTTAAGTAACGAACCAATATGTTTTTTGGGGTTGAGTTTCAGTTTTATGAAATTAGGTTCATATTCTTTAAATTGTGATCACTGAAGTTTCTTTGCTGCATAGAAAAAAATCAATGGATTTTGAAACTGTGATCTAGAACTGTGGATTTTGTTATGAGCTAACTTTACTTTATATTATTTTGAACATGTTGCTGCCGGGAGCACCGGCTCCCCTTGCATGAACAATGACATACCCAGAAACCACCACCACTATCCCAGCCTCATACTATCAACAATAAGAAATGCCAGGTCTAATTATTGTCAAAATATCTGGTGTAGGCGTTGTATGTAAACTAATTCCCCCGATATCTTTAATAACATAACTGTAATAAGTTTGTATTCTTAAATGCAGGGCAACGATTAGATATTGCTTCTCATTGGGTAGTCCATTCAACCTAATGGCAAATGATTCTTTTTTTGGTTTCAACGGTCTTTGCACTGTGTTTTGGTGATTTTTGTCTCTTAGCCACTCAAGGATGTTGCTTTTGTAGGTATTCCCATAACAAGGACTCTATCTGGTTTAATGGTGTAGATGTATTTTTTGTCATAGAACCATTTGACCTAAAAGTTTAAGCTGATAGGTAAGGCCCAATTATAGTTTTTATTATTATTTCTGACACTCCCCCGTATGCGAATGCCCCTTGGGCTTGAAGCGTGTACAACACAGGCCCACCCTGCCATTTATTGAAATTTAATTAACAAATGGAGCTGCCAGGATTTGAACCCTCGACCTCTAGGTCTAAGCGGCTCTGATACCATGACCTAAGAGCTTAAGCTGATAGGTAAGGCCCAATTATAGTTTTTATTATTATCTCTGACATGTTCAACAGTTTTTACTAGGTGTTTCAATTTGACCTATCAAAGTATCTGGACATAATACATAGTTGTTCTCATAATGCTTAAACAAACAAATACCATAAAGAAATCAAGTCAATTCCAATATCGTGAAAGTTGCAACACCAAGATTCTCACTTTATAGCAGCTCAACACATGCTTGGGCTGTGACAGCTATCTCTACCACCATGTACTTAAGTATGTGTCAACAACATCATATTTTGTTATGATGATAAAATTCAATCACAAAAGTGAATCCATTGCCATAGAAGCTACATACAAACACAAATGCAGCAAATGGGTACTTTAAGGAGATAACAAAAATAAATGTTTTCAAGTGGAGAGAAACAAGCTCATGCAACAAGAATAATTAAAATCTAAAGGACATAGGCTATTGGATGTTCACGACAAGTATAAACATTAAGGAAAAATCTTCCACTTTATGTGCTTCTTGAAGGTTCTTTTCAATTCTTTCCACAATGTCACACAAATTCAAATGTAGAACGATTATCTTCATGCTTATTAGTAGAGATAATACAGCTGAAATTGTGTATTTCTTGTATATATATTTACAAAGATACAACCTCTATTTATACATGAAGATATGACCCAGATATGGCAAGAATCATAATTAATGGAATTATGCTATAGCAAGAATCATAATTAATGGAATTATGCTATACAAATCTCCTAAAATCAAGTATCCCATAATCATGCTAACACCCCCCCTAAAACTCAAGGTGGTAGCAAAGATCCCAACTTGATTTGCATGTGAGCTCTTGAAAACGTCTAGAAGGATGTGGTTTGGTGAAGATATTAGCAATTTGGTCGGCAGAGGATATAGGAATTAAACACATGGTGCCATGAGCAACATGATGACGTACAAAATGACAATCAATTTTGATGTGTTTGGTACGTTCATGGAACACATCATTGTGGGAAATCTAGATGGCACTTCTATTGTCACAATGAAGCATAGTAGCTATAGAATGAGTAACACCCATATCAGTTAATAACCACCGTAACCAAAGTAACTCAGATGTTGCATCAGCAGGAGCACGATATTCAGACTCGGTACTAGAAAGGGGCAACAACAGTTTGCTTTTTACTACGCCAAGAGATAAGAGAATCATAAAAAAAATCAATATCCAGTTGTAGAACGTCAATTTGTTAGGTCACCTGCCCAATCAGCATCGGAATAGCCAGATAATACAAGAGAGGAGGTAGCAAAAAAGTGTAAACCATGAAAAAGAGTGCCTTTAATATAACGAAGGATTCGAAGAACCGCAGAGAATGAGCTGAACAAGGAGCAGACATAAATTGGCTGACCATATGAACAGTGTAGGAAATATCAAGTCGAGTGACCATGAGATAAACAAGACTCCTAACAAGTTGGCGGTATAAAATGGGATCATCAAGAGGAGTGCCATCAAGAGGTGTCAGTTTGGGATTAAGCACCATTGGAGTGGGGGCAGTTTTGCTATCAGTGATGCCTGCACGAGAGAGCAAATCAGAGGCGTACTTGGCTTGAGAGAGATAATAGCCATCAGATTGTTGAGAAACTTCAAGACCCAAAAAATAGTTAAGTGAACCAAGGTCTTTCAGTTCAAAATGTTAATGGAGAGAATGTTATAACTCAGAAATACCAGATGAATCATCCCCTGTGATTATCATATCATCAACATAAAGCAACAAAAGAACAATACCACGGTCAGTTCAGTAAGTGAATAAAGTAGAATCATAACATAATACCATTTTGTATGTCATGCATCCTAACCACGTTTTTGTGCAGCCATTTGCATTTTGTGTGTCATAAGCATTCACGACATATCACCTAAATTAAATTAGGGACATTTCAAGGACGCCACCACAATCATATCATTCCATCATGTATCGGGTATCACAAAATACCCGTGCTTCGCCAATGCACCGGATTGCATTCGGCCATTCCACCAAATCATTTCATCCCATAGAGACCACAATGGTCCTAGGTATATTTCCGTGTGACAATCCACATGATGCATTTCATGACATCATATCCATTCATCACAAACATCATATAACACTGTAATCCACACCGGGTTACTTCATGACATTACTATATCATTCAAGGCGCTCCCCGAGTGCCGGATTAGTGCGCATGTAGGGGCATTTCATAACATCCCAAATCATGAAAAGGTGTTCTCCGAATGCCGAGCTTTTGTCCGTGTCCCCGTCACACGCGACTCTCTCATAACATCATTTCATTTCATACGCTCAAAAGCATCAGAACTCTGTCCATGGGCCGGTCCCATGTGACCACTTCATATCAACTCATAGACCCACAAAGTGTCAAACTCCGTCCGTGTGTCGGTACACACGAGACCATTTCACGAAATTCATTAGGTGCCTTGAAAGCACCGAACTCTCATCCGTGTGGCGGTCCACACGTGACATTTTGCATAGCATTGGGTGTTCTTGGGATGTCCAAAAATAAAAACAAAAATAAAAATAAACACAAAGGGATCATCCTCATTATCTCATGATGTACATCTCATTCATCCATCAAACATTCAAGCACTCCACAACGTTCAAGCATTCCATGAGCACCAAGGACTTCACAGCATACACTACCGTCATTTAAGTGTTCCAAAAACGCTAGAAACTCCATCAAGCCCTTTAGGTCCTCCATAATCATTAGAAACCCTGTCCTTGTGTCCCGCACACCCAAATACCGAAATATCCTCCTCGTGTAAGACTAATCTTTACACGTTTTGTTCCCATTATCTTTCTGTGCAAGACAAGCTCTGCATATTTCCTCCCCGTGTAAGACCAAGCTCTACACGTACCACTCCAAATCTTCCCGTGCAAGACCAGCTCTGCACGTATCGCATCAAACTCTACCCTTCCTTCCCGTGTAAGACCAAGCTCTACACGTACCACTCCAAATCTTCCCGTGCAAGACCAGCTCTGCACGTATCGCATCAAACTCTACCCTTCCTTCCCGTGTAAGACCAAGCTCTACACGTACCGCTCCAAATCTTCCCGTACAAGACCAGCTCTGCACGTATCGCATCAAACTCTATCCTTCCTCCCCGTGTAAGACAAGCTCTACACGTATCGTTCCAAATTCCCCGCGCTAGACCGGCTCTGCACGTATCGCATCAAACTCTATCCTTCCTCCCCGTGTAAGACAAGCTCTACACGTATCGTTCCAAATTCCCCGTGCAAGACCAGCTCTGCACGTACCGCATCAAATTCCACACTTCCTCCCCGTGTAAGACCAAGCTCTACACGTACCGCTCCAAATCTTCCCGTGCAAGACCAGCTCTGCACGTATCGCATCAAACTCTATCCTTCCTCCCCGTGTAAGACAAGCTTTACACGTATCGTTCCAAATTCCCCGTGCAAGACCAGCTCTGCACGTATCGCATCAAACTCTATCCTTCCTCCCCGTGTAAGACAAGCTCTACACGTATCGTTCCAAATTCCCCGTGCAAGACCAGCTCTGCACGTATCGCATTAAACTCTATCCTTCCTCCCTGTGTAAGACAAGCTCTACACGTATCGTTCCAAATTCCCCGTGCAAGACCAGCTCTGCACGTACCGCATCAAATTCCACACTTCCTCCCCGTGCAAGACCAGCTCTGCACGTACCGCTTTAAACACTACATCTCTTCCCCGTGTAAGACTAAGCTCTACACGTATCATCCCAAATTCCCCGTGCAAGACCAGCTCTGCACGTACCACATCAAATTCCACACTTCCTCCCCGTGTAAGACAAGCTCTACACGTATCGTTCCAAATTCCCCGTGCAAGACAAGCTCTGCACGTATCGCATCAAACTCTATCCTTCCTCCCCGTGTAAGACAAGCTCTACACGTATCGTTCCAAATTCCCCGTGCAAGACCAGCTCTGCACGTACCGCATCAAATTCCACACTTCCTCCCGTGTAAGACACGCTCTACACGTACCGCATTAAACACTACATCCCTTTCCCGTGTAAGATCCGCTCTACACGTACCGTTTCAAATGTCAACTCTCCTCCCGTGTGAGATACGCTCTACACGGGAATCCTTCGCAAGTATCACCTTGCTTCGATCCGTGGACACCCTGTGTGTCATTTTATCCATGTGGTGTATATTTATATGCCACGCCATACTTCAGCATATAGCTTCATCAACCACATTCATTGCATTTTGCATGTTTCCATTCCTGGCTTTATGTGCACATGACTAGCTTAGGATTGCATAACATGACATGGCATCACATGGCATCATCATTCATGCATGGATGCATCACATCCCGCATTCATACCTACATCATCCTTCGACTTGGTATCCTCTGTGCGCATGCCCCAGTCAGTGCTAACAAATGTTCTTATCAGGGGAAAAAGGGAAGGAGTCTCGAGAATGGCTGGCCCAGTGAACTTCAACACCGTAACAGATGTCCTAGATGATTATGTTGCCTCATCGCGATTCCGAAAGGCGGTCAGGGAAGAGGCAGTGGTAATGTTGAAAGAAATGCTAGGAGATGACCTGGACAAGGTGGAAAAGCTGACAACAAGGTGCTCTGAATTAGAGGCCCGTGTGATTGAGCTTGAGGGAGTAATAAGAGGGCTGAATGGCGAAGCAGAATCAATGGCTCCCCATAAAGCCAACACTGACCTTGTTCTGCGATCAACCAGGAGCTCACTCCCCAAGGGTGACGGAAAGGGCATATCCCCGTGGCCTTTCTCGCTGAGCCAATTATTTGCCAAATGCAGAAAAGAGGGGCTACTGCAGAGCGTCAAGCCGTATGTGGAGCCGGCACCGGATCAAAAGAACAACTTCTGTACCTATCATGTAGCAACAGGTCATCGAACCAATGTTTGCTATATTTTAAGGAAGGAGATCCAGAAGTTAGTTGATGAGGGAAGGTTAAAGGTGCCATCCGCTACTAATGAGCGACTAGGGGCAAGCAGGGAGACTGGCAAGGAAATTCCTCAAACCTCCCAGGGAGAGGAATATGATAAAGAGCTTCAAAGCCTGATCTGACGAGAGTGGGGCAGTGACATTGAAGCAGGGGCAGTGACCGGATAAGCAATAGTCGGGCGCTGTGAGATCAATACCTTTAGAGGCTCCTTCCCGTAGGGAACTCATTTTGTTTGTTTGTAAAGTGTATTGAACTCATTTTGAATGCAATGCATTTTGTTATTTTCTTACTTATGTGGTGATTACATGTATATGGCATTAAGCATGCATTCGATCATCTGAAACGACATTGTCCATCACGCATAATATTAAGATGCATGACATCAATCTGAGTCTTATAGGGAATTTACAAGTGAACCTGATTTTGGTAAAGCCCTTTTCTTCAAAAAAAAAAAAAAAAAAAAAAAAAAAAACGAGAAAGAGAAAAGTCTGCTAAGCAAGCAATGGGATGGTACCATTTCGTTCGAATCAATTGCCAACCTAGATCAGTGATCCCTATAAACCACGATCCAAAAATGCTGTTGGTCTTGCCCTAAAAGTTTCAACTTGGACAGCCCATAATATACTCAAATCATTCCAAACCAAGGACCATTGCCAAGTCTCAGAGCCGAACCCCAAAAAGAACTTTTGAGCCTAATTCGTGCTGGAAAGAAGCATCCCACATCAAAAACCAAACCCACCAAAAAGCACCAAGCCCTAAAAATCCAAATGGCCTTCGCCATCCACCGTGCTGTAAAGCTCTGAAGCAGACATTAGTTTTAGTGCATGTATAGTTTTGTTTATGTGGCATTCATGTGCATATGACATCACACATGCATTGTTCATCCAAAAAGACATATCAAACACGCATGACATTCATGGATCTGAATGCAGCAGGGAAATCGATAGGTGGCTGTGGTTTGGATTTAACTTCTTCAAAAAAAAAAAAAAAAAGAAGCAAGCACCGGTGGAAGACCTCAGCTTTCCCTTACAGTTAAATTTCTGCTCCTGGTCTAAAGTTGCACTCTCTTCAATCATAGAGTCAAACTCTGTTGAGTGCTTGATGAATCGGGGGTGGCCCACCTATTACATGAAATGCCGGGGTCAATGAGTTGAGACAATGGAGATAAGTACGTTGTTGCCTGTTCTGAAAAGCTAACTTCGTGCGGTGACAGAGAAGATAGGTGTCTTTACCCAAAGCAGTTCCCTTTTCACTCTCCTCTCTGTCTTCTCCATTTACCTTCAACACCTTTGTCTCCCCTTTATTGTCTTTCCTTCACTTTCATCTTCTATCTTTCATCTTCTCTTTGGAACTTGAACCGATTCTGTGATTCCATATTTTCCACCTTCAATGGCTTTCAACAAGAAGTTGAACCCCAATGCTGTTCCATATCATTTTTGTTCCGCACCATCTCATCAGCGGAAGGGCATTGGAGCAAGTGGTTATGGCGCCGTTTCAATCCGTCTTTGTTTATCATCAACCTGTTCCAAATTGGGGATACCTTTTTTTTTTTATCCCATGCCATTTCTCTTCAATCTAAACTCCCAGACTAATTATTTAGTACCCTCAAATAGTGGGAAGGGATTTGGTTTGATGATAGATAGAGGATTTGGATATGAATCTGCTTCAAATGAGTTCAACAATGCTGAAAAAGGGAGAAAATGAAATATATAGCTCTGAGATTCCAGAGTAAGAAGAAAATAGTTTCTGTAAGTGAAAAGGAACAACAGTGGTTGCCCAATAGATTGACTATCGAAGAGATCAAGCTAAATAAAATAGAGATTGAAGCTAATCTTGGTAGAAAAACAAGCCTGATGATCAGAAACCTACCAAATCAGTCTCAAAGACATAATCTGCTACAAATTCTGGGCAAGCATTGTCTGGAGGAAAACAAGAATAAGTTCAAAAGGAAGCCTGCTTATGATTTCCTCTATTTGCCTATGGATTTCAAGACTGGAGGAAATTTTGGTTATGCATTTGTGAACTTCACCAACTGTGTTGGGACAACTTAGCTTCATAAAGCTTTCAACAATCATGAAAGGGACGACACCATCAACAGGAAAGCTTACAAAGTCTGTTGTACTCATATTCAAAGGGAAAGTTGCATTTGCCAACCATTTCAAGCATGCAATCTTCGGGAGCCGTGTCTGAACTGAAATCTGGGGTGAATTGGAAACATGAATACAGCATCAGACCGCAAGACGATCCGGTGATTACTTGAATTCATCTCAGGTTGTCCATCCATAATAGCAACTCTATCCGGTGATCGAGCTAAAAAAAAAAAAAACCTCTCCAATGTGTAAAACCTAAAGGGCATATTGGTAATTTGAAGGGGCATCAATTAAAACCAGAGCCACATTATAGATTTTCCTAATGCATCCGCATTCATTATGTCATGAATGTTTTGTATTCAATCTTGGTGTTCAATATGCATTTGTTATGTTGTTGCATGTCAATGTTCACTTACGGGCGACATCGTACAACGAACCTTGTCTGTAGAAGTGCTTTGTTTCCCCAACACAAACCTATAACACTCCCCAAACACAAACCTATAATACCAGGGGCGAGTAAAAAGCCGAACCACTGGACATCATCGACATCATTATCTTCGCGAGTCGCAATGAACATAT
Source organism: Euphorbia tirucalli (assembly GCA_039660915.1). Classification (NCBI taxonomy): domain Eukaryota; kingdom Viridiplantae; phylum Streptophyta; class Magnoliopsida; order Malpighiales; family Euphorbiaceae; genus Euphorbia; species Euphorbia tirucalli. The sequence goes on from CM077636.1 coordinate 52,505,815, forward strand.
CAAGATATATCTTTCCCATCCTAAGACAAACCATCGCGAAAGGGATCAACGCAAACAAAATGACCATCACAGAATCTTTCTCAAAAAAAAAAAAAAAGGAACTTGCTGACACGGAAAACCGAAAGGACGTGTCGGCAATAGGAGAGGGATGATATACAAAGTCAGAGCCACTGTCATACTCCCTGTTATACTCATTCTGATGTCACCATTACAATATTGTGCATGTTTAGATTTCCAATCAGATGTTCATCTTGCATTCACCATGCCATTACATATAAACATCCATCAGTAGGACATTGCATCCAAACCCGTGACAATATTGCGAAAGCTCCTGTTATGCGGTACGAAAATGCAAAGTCTCACTCTCATCTTCTTGCTCAATCAAACGGACTGTTCGTCAGCACGGCCTACTATCCTGATCGGTTCAGCACTGACAACGCTTTAGAATATGCAGAGGGTGAAGTGGAAGGTCACTCAAGATGGCCAACTCCCCTAATACCTAGATCAGCATAGTAGTCAGTCGGTCAGAAGACATGTCGGGACAATCGGGCTAGGTCACCTGGGCTACCATCGGGGCCAGCCACAAGCCGTGAATTCCGTCTCCGGGCTCGCACGGATACCAACAACAAAGCATAAGTCACATGTTGCATACATGCACTTAGAACTATACATGCATCCGTACATACATGCATACGTTTAAAGTAAACACATACAATTCATATGCATATGCATCGCAACTCATCCAAGTGCAGGTATCCACTGCCATCACGAGGTCTCCCCTAACCAGGATCGCTCTCAAAGCAGAGATGGCACAATGCCAGGGCAGGACAATCAAGTCTCCAAGGGGCAAGGCAATCAAGCCGTATTTATCCTTGATCGAAGGGGCAAAAATTTTTGTTTCCAAAATCATCGATCAAGGGATAAATACTCATTCCCCAGCCAACACCAAAATTACCATCCCTAAACCTATTTCCTCTCCTTTCATTCAAGCAAGATTTCGAACCCTTGAACTCCACTACGTTCAAGCATGGTTACAAATCCTTGAACCACTTCCTTCATTCAAGTCAGATCTTAAACCCTTGAACTCCATTATGTTCAAGCATGGTTTCAGATCCTTGAACTTCTTATCATTTCAAGCTTATCCAATTCCAGTAAGATTTCAAATCGTCAAAATTCCATTTTCCTTTGCCTCGGGTAACATAAACCCGATATCGGCCAATCCATAATCCACTTTCCTTTGCCTCGGGTAACATAAACCCGATATCGGCTAATCCACATTCCATTTTCCTTTGCCTCGGGTAACATAAACCCGATATCGGCCAATCCATAATCCACCTTCCTTTGCCTCGGGTAACATAAACCCGATATCGGCTTAACCGCAATCCATTTTCCTTTGCCTCGGGTAACATAAACCCGATATCGGCCAATCTATAACCCACCTTCCTTTGCCTCGGGTAACATAAACCCGATATCGGCTTAACCGCAATTCCATTTTCCTTTGCCTCGGATAACATAAACCCGATATCGGCTTAACCACAATTTCATCTTTCCTTTGCCTCGGGTAACATAAACCCGATATCGGCTAATCCACATTCCATTTTCCTTTGCCTCGGGTAACATAAACCCGATATCGGCCAATCCATAATCCACTTTCCTTTGCCTCGGGTAACATAAACCCGATATCGGCTTAACCGCAATTCCACCTTCCTTTGCCTCGAATAACATAAACCCGATATCGGCTTAACCACAATTTCATTTTCCCTTTGCCTCGGGTAATATAAACCCGATATCGGCCAATCCATAATCCACCTTCCTTTGCCTCGGGTAACATAAACCCGATATCGGCTTAACCATAATCCACCTTCCTTTGCCTCGGGTAACATAAACCCGATATCGGCTTAACCGCAATTTCATTTTCCTTTGCCTCGGGTAACATAAACCCGATATCGGCCAATCCATAATCCACCTTCCTTTGCCTCAGGTAGCATAAACCCGATATCGGCTTAATCGCAATTCCATTTTCCTTTGCCTCGGGTAACCTAAACCTGATATCGGCTTATTTCCTCATCAGCTTCGCCTCGGGTAACCTAAACCCGATATCGGCTTACTTTTTCCTCACCAGCTTTGCCTCGGGTAACCTAGACCTGATATCGGCTTACTTTTTCCTCAGCTTTGCCTCGGGTAGCCTAAACCTGATATCGGCTTATTTCTTCCTCAATTTTGCCTCGGGTAACCTAAACCTGATATCGGCTTATTTCTTCCCCAGTATCGCCTCGGGTGACCTAGACCTGATATCGGCTTATTTCAATGGAGGATTCTTTCCTGTGTCTGCAGCACTTTGAATCGCGTTTCTCAAATTCACATCATCTACCCCAGACTAAGTTCAGGTGGTGAATTTGATCGCGCGAGGGGCAGCTGTAAGCGCCGGAATTTCACTTTCAAAAAAAAAAAAAAGAAAAAAAAAGAGGTATAGTCGTACGACTATTGCTACAGTCGTACGACTGTAGATCTACCCATAAAAGCAGAAAAAGAAAGGCAGAAGAGGAGAGGACAAAAAAAAGGAGAGAAAAATGGACAGACAGAGAGAAAGGGAGAAAAAGAGAAAGAAGAGAAAACCAAAGAAAAAAAGGAGGAACTCCTCATCAAGATCCTCAGCATTTGGAAATCTCTGGACTCAAATCTCAAACCCTAACTCAAGGAGAAAAGTCCGGATTTTATTGGATTGGAGCGACGCCAGGGGTCAATCCTACGGTGGACGCACGCCACGGAGGTAAATACCCCTTTTCCTCTCTCTTTTACAAGCTTTCTGGGTGTTTGGTGTGCTTTTTCTGCATTTCTATCCATTTTTTCTGCGTTTCTGTTCTGGAAATCAAGAACAGTCGTACGACTGTTCTTGATGAACAGTCGTACGACTGTAGTTGACTTCCAGGCGATTTGTTTTCCAGCTTGTTTTAAATAAGATTTTGGTGAAATCTTGAATTTTCAGCATCTACAGTCGTACGACTGTAGTTGATTTTCCACGACTGTAGTTTTCAGAATCAGAATTTTACCCTTTAAAACCCAAAAATTTCATAAAAAAATCCATAAAAATTCCCAAAAATTCCCAAAAAACCCCAAAAAATTAGAAAACCCCAAAAATCATCAAAATGAATTTTGTTGTGTGCATCACGACCATAGATTCAATTTTTAGTAAAAATTGCATTTAGAACAATTCAACGATGGAGACCCATTTCTCCTGAAAACCGACCCACTTAAATATATAAAAATGCATGTAAACCGGAAAAATTGTTTTCAAAATGATTTTTTCCACAAAAACCAAAAATATAGGGACGTTTCAAAGTGTTTTCCAGGTCTAACCGGGCCGGCTAGCCGAGCCAACCCGGTTATCCCCTAAATGCATGCCCCCAATTCCTGATTTCCCATTCTGTCTATTTGAGTCCAACTTGTGGCGTGCTGTATATATTGTGCTAACCCTCTGTTTTGCAGGTTTTAATTTCGTTTTATTTTTATTTTTATTTTTATTTTGGATGTAATTTAATAGATTAAATCGTGTATCCTAGGCAATTGTATAAGTAAGGAGAGAGTTTTTATTTTTCCATTCGATTTGGTTGTAAGCTAATTAATATTTATTCCTTTTCTTTATTTTTTGTATTAAATATTTTGTATGCGCGCTGCATGTCTATTTACTTCAATAAAATTGACTTTAGATTTTGAAATACCATCTTTGAACATTGACCAATTTTTATTTTAATTAGACACGAAATAAGGGACTTGTCCGGACCCGAATCTCTGGATAGTGTAGCGACCGTTCGTCCGGTTCAGCTACATAAGAATTTCCCGGTTGAGCTGAGCCGGGTGGCGACTCTACAATATTCATCGAGACTTAGGTCTCGGTTCTTTTACGTATTGATTCCATTTATTTTCCAAAACACGGATTTCCATTTATAAAAATCCCACGCGAGGGAGGGGCCCGCCCGAGATCGTGGCGCCCCATTTCGAAAGGGAGTCCCGCGTCCCGTCGAAAACGCGTCGTCCGCTCACACCGTTTAGGCGCTTTTCCACCGTAGGATTGACCCCTGGCGTCGCTCCAATCCACACAAATTTGCACTTTTCCTTTTTGAGTTGAGGTTGGGAACTTTGGGTCCAAGAATCTCCAAATGTCACGGTTTCTGAAGATTTTAGTCCGAGATTTTGATTGAGCTTTAATGTTAAGTCATTAACCTATGATTTCTAGTCGGTTTTAGACATTAACATTCAAGAATTAAAAGAAGAAGAGGAAGAAAAAGTTCTTGGTTTTTTGGGTTTATTTTTCTCCTCCTTTCTCTTTATTCTCTCTAAGATTTATGAGATCCAAAAGCTCTCCCCCCTTTCTTCTCTCTTTTTCCTCTCTTTTTATCTTCTGGTTTCTGCTTCCCTCTAGAGCATTAATTGCTCACCTCTTTTCCTCCCTTTTTTCTGCTTTCAGGGTATGGGCTGGCTCACCTGCCACAATCCTACAGTCGTACGACTGTAGTTAGATTACAGTCGCATGATTATAGTTAAAGTCGTACGACTGTTCTTTTTCTTTTTTTTTTTTTTGAGGGAGTAAAATTCCGACGCTTACAACAACAGTGCCTTGTTGACTTAGAAACTAAAGTAAAGAAGAATCTCAATTTTCCATGGCATTATCTGTTCAAAGAATTTTAATGGCACAAGAGAACTGAGTTTTTGTCATATTTGCAAATGTGATGTAAATATGTGGTAACTCAAAACGTGGTTTCAAAAAATATATCCAAGTATAACGAGAATAATCGTCAATAAATAGCACAAAATAACGAAAACCATTCATTGAGGATATAGGGGAAGGACCCCAAATGTCAGAGTGAATTAAGCCAAAAGGAGTGTCTGAACTAGTAACATTATTAGAAAAAGACAAAGCTTGTTGTTTTGCAAGTTGACAATTTAAACAATTAAAGGACTCAAACTTAGTGGATCCTAATAATCCTTGAGAAATTAAAGGTTGGATTTTACCGGCTGAGGCATGACCAAGACGAAGATGCCATTGATGAGTGGAAGAATTCGGAATTATAGCTGTAGATATAAGTCGCTAAGGAAGATGTAACGATGCAAGCTCAAATAATCAACCCACCTTGTGACCCGTCCCAAGAATATGTCCTGTGTATGGATCTTGGCCTGTACACCAAGTGGAGAAAAAATAACATTTAGTCCTTTTTCACACAACTAACCAACAGAGATAAGATTAAGTGCCAAATTAGGGATATAATAGGTGTCAGGAAGATGAACTTTGGAAGTAGACGCATGACCAGTGTGTGTGATGTTCATGGTTGTACCATTTGCACTAAGAATTGGTGGTAAGGAAGATACAAGTTGTGGAGAAGACAGAGATTTAAGATCAAAGGTCATATGATTGCAACAAGTAGAGTCAAAAAGCCAATAAGAATTACCCGGAGTAGTAGACATGGCAGTAGGGATATTGGAAGATATAACCTGTTTGAGTAGAGCCTCAAGGTCACTCATGGTGCTGGCAATAGAACCTTCTGTAGCAGCAATAGCAGTGATAGAGGAAGATCCAGGCTTGGAGATGTTCTTATGCTTTGAAGTCCCACCTTTTGGTTTTGGAGGACGTGTGGGACAATTTTCAAGAATATAGCCATACCTATGAAATATCTGCATTCTATAGTTGGGCAATAAGCAAAATTATGACCGGTTTGATTACAATTCTTACGGATTTGTGTGCTAGATTTCTGATGTGAGGATCAAGCAGTTGCAAGAGCTGTGTCAAATTGAGACGAGTTTCTTCAAAAAGAATCTCTTGAATAGCAGTATCCAATGATGGGAATGGATGGTGATGAAGTAGAGATGCCCGAACAGCCTCATACTCTGGTTGAAGAGCCATGAGAACTTGAATGAGATGAAGACAATCTTCACTGACTTTGGCCTGAGATAGTTGATTCCAAATCGGTTGTACCTGGGCAAGAAAATCATTAATAGACTGACCCATTTCTTGTTTCAAGTTATGGAGAGTAGTCCACAATTGAAAATTGTGAGCAAGACCAGTGGTCTGATATCGATTATTCAAAAAATCCCAGATTTCTTTTGCAGAGTCATAATCAGCAAATTGAATATGAATGGATGGGATAGAAGTATTATGGAACTAGGTGATAATCTGATGATTTTTGCTGTCCCAATCCTCAAGACGCTATGAGAATTTTGCATCAGTTTCATCATTCTCTTTTGATGGCTTAGTTATATCTCCGGTAACAATACGCCAAAGCTTGCGACCTATCAAAAAACTCTTCATTCCTTGAACCCAAAGATTATAGTTGGGGCCAGATAGAACTATTGCAATAGGTTTGGGAATTTCAGATTTCTCCATCTTCGCTTGGCAGAAAATTGGTCTGGACGGGTTTCAAAGAGATGGAGATCCCAGAATCTGGAAATAAAAGCCTTATGGCTCTGATACCATATTAGCAGAGATAATACAGCTGAAATTGTGTATTTCTTGTATATATATTTACAAAGATACAACCTCTATTTATACATAAAGATATGAGCCAGATATGGCAAGAATCATAATTAATGGAATTATGCTATGGCAAGAATCATAATTAATGGAATTATGCTATACAAATCTCCTAAAATCAAGTATCCTAACAATGCTTAAACAGCCAACAACACTTTTAGCCCAATATTTCATCGGAAAAAGAATTAAGTGCATTCTAACTAAATGGCACATAATACAATGTATAAAATTCCAATATTTGATGAAGTAATTCAATTACCCATATACCAGATGGGAAGTTAAAAGATTATTTGATAACACTGGCCAAAAGTTTCAGTCAAGAAAATAATTTAATCTAATATTTGATAGAAAATTTTAAGTTTAACATTATCAATAACATTTTTCAATTACATGCTTTATTTTTCATGTTTAACAAACAATTCTATCATTTAATAGTTTCAATGTTTATAATATTCAACACTTAAAATTCAACGCATAACTTTTCATCGCTTAATTTTCAGATATACCAAACACCAGCCTCAATCTCCATGCACTCACGATAGGTTTAGTGCCAAAATTGAAATACTTTTGTAAATGCTAGAAATCAGAGAATATCCCTAGAACATCACTAAACATATAAAATTACAAATTAAATCCACTACCTTCTCTGTCAAGAGCTTTGATTTGGTAAATGCCATATCAAGCTTTTGCTTGTAATTAAATGACTTGTCTTTCCCATAATTCTAATTTAACACGAACCTTTGCAGTCTGCTTGTCAATCAACCATAAATAATTTTAGAATAGTACCAAAATTAAGCAAAATCCCCAGATTTTATCAAAAATCGAAATCTCAAATCAAATGACTCAAAATCCTAAATCAAACCACTATACATCAATAAAATCACAGTATTCATATAGTATATATATCCTTATACGATTAACTCAATAAATAACAAAACAAAACAAAGTTATCAATTTTACCTGAAATCGCTTAGAAAAATCAACTTCCTTACCTATTATATTCACCATAACAGGAGGAACAACCACTACCGGCGACGGATGGTGGAGGATAGATCAGCAAAATGCCATCGCCATACGTAATCCCCGATCTAAGCTTCACTGCCGTCAACAGCAAAAACAGAGAAAAAAGTAAAGACAGGGGAGTTTAGGTGTGTGGTGGTTCTTGGCGGCCGGATTTGGTGGTGAGTCGGGTTGGTGATGGAAATACGAAGGAAGACGTGGAGAAGAAACTAAGACAGACACTACAAAAAAAGCGATTATAATGACACTTTTTTAGCCACACAAAAAATATGTGTCTCTATTTTTTTGAATATAGCCACACTTTTTTATGTTATGTGGACTTTATAATCATTTAACGACACTGTTAAATATTTGTCACAATTATTGAAAAATTTAGCAACGCTTTTGATAAAATCATTGGCATTTTTTACATATAATGACGATTTAAATTTTATGTCTATAGAAAGTGTCTCGATACTATTTGATTTGAAGAAACTTTTTACTTGTGTCGACATATAACAATACTTAATGACACTTCTAATTTTTTGTTGGTAATTTTTAAAATTTTAACTACGCTTTTGAATAAGCATCGTTACTTTGTTTTAAGTTAAAGACAGTTTGATCTTGCGTCAATAGAAAGCGTCGGTATACTATTTAATTTGAGGACACCTTTTAATTGTGTCAACCTATAACAATATTTAATGACACTTCTAATTTTTTGTTGGCAATTTTTAAAATTTTAACTACACTTTGAAATAAGCATCGTTACTTCGTTTTAAGTCAAAGATAGTTTGCTTTTGCGTCAATATAATGTGTCTCGATACTATTTTATTTGAAGACACTTTTTACTTGTGTCGACCTATAACAATACTTAATGACACTTCTAATTTCTTGTTGGCAATTTTTAAAATTTTAACTATGCTTTTAAATAAATATCGTCAATTTGTTTTAAGTCAAAGACAGTTTGATTTTGCGTCGATATTAAGTGTCTTGATATTTCTTAATTCGAAGAAACTTTTTACTTGTGTCGACTTATAACAATACTTAATGACACTTCTACTTTATAGTTGGTAGTTTTTAAAATTTTAACTACGCTTTTAAATAAACATCGTCATTATTTTAAGTTAAAGGTGATAGGATTATGTATATAATATGAATTTATATTGTATAAGGAGTGCTGTAAATATTTTACACTTGTATTATTTGGGTATAAATACCTTTTGGAAATCAATACAACTCACGGGTTCATACAAGTCTTTCATGGTATCAGAGCAATCAATGGCCTAACAGCCGATTCTCCTTTGGAACCCTAACCTTAGCAGTCTCCTAGTTGATTCCTTCTTTCTACCGTCAACCATGTCTACGGCAACAGCTCTCACCGCCACCGCCTCTCCTCCATTGCCGACCCTAGCAACTCAGATGCCAACAAAACTGACCAGCTCTAATTTCCTCTTATAGAAGACACAGTTGCCCCCTATGATGAAGGGTAGTGGCTTTGATGGGCACCTCGATGGCTTGGATCCGGCAGCGGTGGAATTCCTTGACGGCGGCGTGAGGAATAAATCCGATGCTCTTTCTGCTTTCATTAAATTTCGTGCTTTGGTGGAAAAACAATTTGAATGCACAATTCAATCTCTTCAATCTGATTGGGGTGGGGAATTTCAGTCAATTTCATCCTACTTGTCGCAACATGGTATACAGCATCAGGTTTTCTGTCCGTACACTCCTGAACAGAATGGATGTGCGGAACAGAAACACTGCCACATTGTCGAAACAGGTTTGTCTTTATTGGCACATGCAAAATTAGACAAATCATTATGGACTCATGCCTTTGATACTGCTGTCTATCTAATTAACAGGATGCCCACTAAATTGCTTGACTTTGTGTCTCCTTTTGAGAAATTACTGCATTCCTCGCCTGATTATACTTTTCTTCGTGCCTTCGGTTGTTTATGTTAAGCTTCATCCATACTCTACATCTAAACTTGATTATCGTTCTCTTCCGTGTATTTTTGTCGGTTATAGCTGTTGGTGTGCCTTAGTTCTTAGGGCATTGGATTCTTGTATTTTGTATTATACATTAAGAGCCATGTATGAATACATTATTTGTGTCACATTAATAAAGGTAATTAATCTATTTCATTTATATCTTGTGCTATAATATGAGTAGAGTATCCATTGATTGATAATCATAAAACCCATCCCAGGTCTGTTCTAATCGTAGGAATGAATAGAACCATAGACTTGTATATTCGATGACTGTATGTCAGTTCTTAACTAGCCATAGTACTTGTATAGTCAGTCATGAATATAGGTACATGTTGTTGACATAGGACTGGATCGATCCGCACAAGAAAGCCACATGGTTGTCGCGTTATAGGTCTTTCTTGAGTAGGTCTCTTTTGTCCTTAGACCAGATTTCATTATAATATCAATATGGAATCCGGTTCACTTTGACATACGCCTAACAGGTCTGTAAAAGGATGCTAAATACGGGTATGATTGGGTGGACCGGTGAACATGTTGATATTGATGATGAAGTGATGGAATTGCCACTCGGGTAACACCGAGATGATATCATTGGCCACTTGATGAGTGGGACTGATAAGTGTATGGCCATACCCAAATAAGTTGGTTGCTTATTTGATTAATCAGTCAACTCAAGATCAAGAAATATAATAAACAAAAGAAGAGGATGACGGACACCATGCCTCTCGTTTATTCATATGGATATCGTTAGGCAAAGGACACTATGAGATTACTACCGAGTGAGTGTTTTCTAAAGACTGCTACATCTCTGTCTTAATTGGGGGCTGTAATGGTTTGCTAGAACCCACTTACAGTCTGTGGGCCTTGGGCCTACTGCCAACATGAAGACAGACCCATAGGATCGTGCACATAGATCAACTGAGCTGGAACTTATAGAAATTGTACATGTAATGTATATTGGAACGAATGTGTTAATTAATTAGTTGACATTCGGTGTCAAGGTAATTAATTGACATTGGGTTGAATTTAATTTAATTAATAAGTTTACATAATGTAATTAATTAATTTATCAATTAATTGAATTACATAAAGTAAACAATTAATTAAATAATTTTCCTAAGTAGGAAAATTAAATACATGTATTGTATTAACTTAAGTGTAATTTAATTTTATTTAGGGGTAATTAAATTTAGTCAAATGGAATTAAATTACATAGTATATATTTTTTAATTAAAGTTTATTTATGTAATTATAATCCTAGTGAGCTTAGGTTTAATTAACTTAATTAAAACCCAATTAGACAAGGTGTCTATATAAGGGCACACTTAAGGAGGAAAAACCAAATTCAACTTTAATTAATTGCTGGAAATTTCAGCCACCAAGAGCAGCCCCAAATCAGCCGAAAATCCCAGCATTAATCCTCCATTCCTTTGCGTCTTCTGCTAGCACCGGTTCCCGCTCAATAGTTGGTCGTGCACCGGACTTTGGAGATCACAGTTTCAAGAAAATGATTCTGCAGCAGTCTCTAGAAGAGACGAATCCGGTGAGTTAATCTCTCTTGATTCAATTTGGTTTTATTCTAATCAATGGTAATTGGACACGATAGGTGGATTCTAGGAAATTTTAAACGGTGTATATTTCGCTGCGCCACGTTATTTTTCCAATGACTAATCCCAACAATAGCCACTTACATAAAGGCTATCACTGTTTGGATTTGTCTACTGGTAAAATTTTTGTCTCACGTCATGTCATTTTTGATGAACAAGTGTTAGCACATCCAGAGATGACTCGGATCCGTGGTTCCACTTCCTCCCCTTCCACTACCAACCCTGTGCTGTATATCCCTACCCTTTCCAACTCATCCACCCCCTACTATAGCCTCTGCCCCGCCACTCACCCGCATCTATCACCAGCCCGCCCTGACGCACTGCCCGCCCTCGACGCACAACCCACCTCACCCGCCTTCGCCCCCGCCCTCTAACCTTTCGCCCTCTGCTACAAACCCACCCCCGCTCCAAACCTAACTCTGACCTACAGCGTCCAACCTCCTGCTACAAATCCGCCCCTCCCAGCAGCCACCCGACACCGAACCCTATCCCCACCAGCAGCACCACTCAACCTGGCGTTCCCCTTGTCATGGATTTTACGGCCTTTTTTTAGTCCCCTAATGTTAATATCCAGCACAATATGGCACCCGACCCACGCCGCATGGTCACCCGTTCTCAAACCGGGTCCTCTTGTCCCCGGGCTATGAATATGACAGTTGTAGAAATGGATCCAGTTACTTATACATAGCCTTGTAAGTCACATCATTGGCGAGTTGCTATGGTAGATGAGTTTAACGCCTTGATTATTAATGGCACTTGGGAATTGGTGCCTCCTCCACCAGATGCCAACATAATTGGTTGCAAATGGGTTTTTAAAACTAAGCGCAAAGCTGATGGTTCGGTTGATCGCTACAAGGCAAGACTAGTTGCCAAGGGTTATCATCAGTGCCCGGGCATGGACTTTACAGATACTTTTAGCCCTTTTGTGAAGCCTACTACAATTCGGCTTCTCGTGGCCTTGGCTGTTTCCTTGTCATGGTAGGTACTTCATTTGGACATCTCTAATGCCTTTCTCTATGGTGATCTTGAGGAGAAAGTGTTTATGCAGCAACCCATTGGTTTTGTAGATCCCACTCGCCCCTCTCATGTCTGTGCTTTGCGGAAATCCCTTTATGGACTCAAACAATCACCCCGGATATGGCATAAGCGTCTTACTACAGCTCTTCTTGGTTTCAGCTTCCGCTATTCTAAAGCTGAAATTTCATTGTATATGTTCCGTTCTGGTGAGGCTGTCATTTTCATCTCATAGATGTTGATGATCTTCTGTTACTTGGCAATGATGCACGACACCTCCAGTCCCTGGTTGATTATTTACAGAGTCAGTTTGTAATCAAGAATTTGGGCTGTGTTCAGTATTTTCTTAGCCTTGAAATACAGTGGGATGATAATGGTTTGTATGTCAATCAACAGAAGTATATCCGGGATTTATTGGACAAGTCTGACATGTCTCTTTGTAAGCCGTTGAGCACTCCGGCCTGTGTTTCTGCAAAACTTTTGGCTTCCGGGGGTGAGTTGCTAGCCGATGGTTCCATGTACCGTGGTATTATTGGCGGCCTTCAGTATTTGATTGTCACCAGACCTGACATTGCTTATGCAGTTCATAAAGTCGCTCAATACATGCACGCCCCAACGGATCTGCACTGGCAAGCAGTCAAGCATTTATTACGCTATCTCCAGGCATCCTCCTCTCATGGCTTAGTGTTTCAGCCTGGTCCTATTACACATCTACAAGGTTATTCTGATTCAAATTGGGGTGGTGATTCTGATGATCGGCTTTCTACCACTGGTTTTGCAATCATCTTGGGCACTAACTTGATTTCCTGGGTCTTTCGGAAGCAGAGAAATGTCTCCTGCTCCTCCATCGAGGCCGAGTACCATGCCTTGGCCACTACGATGTCAGAGCTCTCCTGGCTCACTCAACTATTCACGGACATCGGGTTTCCTCTATCTCAGCCTCCTGTGCTTTGGTGTGATAACTTAAGCGCTACCTATCTGATGACGAATCCTATTTTTCATTCCCGGACAAAACATCTTGAGATTGATTTTCATTTTGTCTGGGAACGGGTGGCATCCAAGTCTCTTTCAGTTCGTTACCTACCCACGAAACTTCAACTTGCTGATCTGCTCACCAAGGCGCTCCCCAAGGCTCGTTTTTTGTTGTTGTGGGACAAGTTGAGAGTTGTTCCCCCTACTCAACTTGCGGGGGTGTGATAGGACTATGTATATAATACGAATTTATATTGTATAAAGAGTGCTGTAAATATTTTACACTTGTATTATTTGGGTATAAATACCCTTTGGAAATCAATACAACTCACGTGTTCACACAAGTCTTTCAAAAGACAGTTTGAGTTTACGTCGATATTAAGTGTTTTGATATTTATTAATTCAAAGAAAATTTTTTATTATGTCCCTGTATTTGTATATTCAGTCACAGGCTTTTTATTTATGTCGAGTTATATCACCACTTAATTACACTTTTTAATTTTTTGATGGCATTTTTATAAAAATTTTACAACACTTTTAAATATGCATTGATATTTTTTTTTTTTTGAAATTAAAAACGATTTGATTTTATATTGATATAAAGTGTTTTTTTTTTTTAATTTGAAGATAATTTTAATTATGTGTCTATATTTATAAATTTCACCATACCTTTTAAGTATTTGTCTTACTTAAGTGTATTGACATTTTCTAATTCAAAGGCACTTTTATTTATATTGTCATAGCTCATTGTTTTGTCTGATTGTACTTCTATTATTTTCCTTTTTTTTTCCTCCTATATAGGAAAATGAAAGAGGAAAAATAATTTTAAGATTTTAATACTTAGACTTATTTATTTATTTATTTTGTTTTTGATAAACGATTTATGTATATCTATATAATTACTTAACTAATTTCTTTTATTTCCCTCCAAATATTTCATCTATTTTTGGTTCTTTCCCTCCAATTTTTTATTGCTTACATAGGTGAAATAAAATGATAAATTATATATATATATATATATATATATATATATATATATATATGTATGTATGTATATATATTAATTTAATCCTACATTTTCCCTCCCTCCTTTTTTTTCCCTCCATTTTTCTTTAGTTTACCATTTTCTCTCGGATCCAAATTAAGCCGAGAGGAGTCAAGCTAATTGACCATAAATTAGCGCTCTTGGGAGGCAATCCAACTTAGTTTAATTTTTGTTATTAATTGTTTTAGTTTTTTTTTTCTTATTTATTATTTCTTTTTTTTTTTAATAAAAAGCTGGAACTTAAGAGTTGAAAATTTAGAGCTGAAACTATTCCTAAGCTGTGGGCATAGGTTAGTCAAAGAGGGCCCCTGTTTCTTTATTGACAAACTTTTCTTTAGTGATGGGCATAGCTGTGAGCACGGGTTTTTTCCCGACCTCTGTGATGAAAGTCATTGTTGCCTTTTTCACGGATAAGCGTGAAGCGGATTCGGACCGACCGGAATAATGTCGGAAATGTCCTGGATGACCCAAACGTGTGTGACAAGTCTTGGTACGGAGCCCCAAAAGAATTCTAGTGAGTATTTAAGAAAACCGAAGAAAAGAATAAAAAATAAGCAAAATAAGCTAGTCTGGTCATTACAGTCGCTCGATTGTAATGCCTACAGCCGCACGACTATAGTACAGTCGCGCGACTGTAGTCACCAGACTTCCTTTTTTACTGAAAATCAGCATTTAATTCCAATTTTTAACCAAAACGGGAGATATAAAAGCCTCATATCCGGGATTAGGGTTAAGGAAACAGAGGAGATGCAGAAAATTAAAGAGTTTTTGAGAGAAAAACATACAAAAACACACAATAACACAGATTTTGGGACTTTTTCTAGGTTCTTAAGAAAAATAAAAGGGTTTGATCTAAAAAAAATTCAACGAAACACATAAAAACCATGGTAAGGTGTTTTTAAATCATCACTACTCACTCAATCTCTCTCGGGGTTCCGTTCGGGTTTTGTTGATCACGCATTTTTCGGGTTGCTCGTGACTGCAAAACACTTTCCTGCATCCGAATCCATCTCTGGTGATCCAAACACTGGAATACAGACCAGGTAACATTCTGAGAGGCCTTAAAAATCCATTTTTGTTCATTCTGGGTGTTGTTTACTGATTTTTTTATGAATTTTTATGATTTCAGAAGTGAATTTTGATTACAGCCGCCTCGCTTAAGATCACAGTCGCCCGACTATAACCTACAGCCGTGCGACTGTGACCTATAGTCGCGCGACTGTAATCTCTGGGGCAGAAGCTCTGAATGCCCTAAAATCGACCGATAACGCTTCCGTTTTCAGATTTAATATGTTTTTCATGTTTATTATCGGTCCAATTGCATCCATGTATGCTTAGATTCCCGGTTTTCTTATTTTTAATTGAAAGTGATTTCAAGTTTGGCAATTTCGAGTTTTTAGGGATCTCCGGATTTATTTCGATCCGTTTGATTGAAATCAGTGTGTTTCCAGAAATCCTAGATTACCTGAAATCGCTAAATTTGCAAAATGGTTTTCAAAAACGAGAAAAAAAGGCCGGAAAACAATTCTGGAGCATTATAGTCGCGCGAGGTTAGAGTCGCACGGCTGTAGTTGAGGCAGAATTACAGTTTTGTCCTTTTGGGCCCCAAACTTGTAATTTTGCATCTTTTTCCTATTCAAAACTGAATTTTGGTGTGTTTACATTCTTTTTGGACCCTAAATGGATGTTTAATTTAGGCCCACACACGAACGGGACCCCCGGGTCCCCGGATATCCGGCCCACTAAAGTTGGAAAATGCATATAAATGAGCCAAATGGTTTTCAAAATTGGTTTTTCATCCATAAAACCTACAGGGCGTTTCAAAAAACTGTTTTCCAGGTCTAACCGGGCTGACCGGCCGGGTCGACCTGGTTACCCCCTATGCATGATCCCATTTCCTAAAATACCCCTATTCTGTCCTCGATGAGTCCTTGGTGTGATTTGTTTACTTGTGCTAACCGTATTTGGATGCAGCTTTTATTTTTACTTTATTTTTATTTTCGAATGTATTTTATAGATTAAATCGTGTATTTAGGCGATTGTAGTTTTTTAAATCATCGTGTATTATAGGCGGTTGTAACGGTAAGGATGAGAGCTTTTTCTTTTTTGCGGGTTGTCTAATTTGGCCTCTATTTACTTTTCCTGCACTTTTACTTTTCTGCATTTTATTTTGGTTTTATTTATGTCATATGTATGAGCATTTGTTAATAATAAAAGAAGAGATAAAATGAGTAGAATTAAGTGAATGTAATATTACATTATGAAATAATAATTAAAAATAAGTGAGGATTAGTAAATATATTGCCCGAACCTCGAATCTCTGGATTAGGTACCGCGTCTACACTTGGTAGGGAGCTGTACCGGAATTTTCCGGATGAGCTGATCCGGGTGGTGACTCCGTATCTAATCTCGAAATTCGTGTTTTGAGATCTTGAAGTTAAATTGGGATTTTCCAAAAAACATGTTTTCTAAAATTCACACTTTACCATTAAAATTAAGTTTCTATTAAAAGAGTTTTCTTCAATAAAATAAAAGGTTTTCTTAAAGAAAATTAAAGACCCGTTTTCAAAATCCCAACATCACATCTTAAAAAGAAAATCTCCGGTTCCCGCTTCGCCGCGCATCCCGTAAAAACGTCGTTTGCTCACAACAGCTTAGGCGAAGAGGGCTCCTTTTTTTTTTTTTTTGTCGAGATTCTCTTTACCTATTGGCATAGAAGAGTCAAGGAGGGCTCCTGTTTCTTTATTGCCAAACGTTTCTTTAGTTATGCCGCCAAAGCCTAGGCTTAAAGGGATGGGTTTGGGCAGCCAAAATATGATATAAGCCCGCTCAAGCCCGAGCCCGTAAAAACCCACAGAAAATAGGGCTGGGTTTGGGTAGTTTATTAATATAGTGGGCCTGCTCGAGCCCGGCCCATGTATTAATAAAAAAATAAAAAATATAATTATATATATATAATTAATAAAATATGTAATTGGGATCTTCCATTTTTTAATTTTATTTTACAATTGACTTGTTTCTTTTTCCTTCAAAATTCTGTCATTAACATGCCAAATCAATAAATTTCTTTCATTCTGGTTTTGAATAATAAACAATAAATTAGGTAGGCATCAATGAAATTCTAATTATCTTTCTTTCATTCTTGAATTTTTTAATTTTAAAAAGTTCAAGTTTATGAATATTTGATTTTGGACAGCCGAGCTTTTATTAATGAAAATCTAAATAAATCGCAATGATTTGATCTTTTTCTTTTTTTATAGCAAAATGATTTCAAGTTTATGAATATTTGATTTTGGACAGCCGAGCTTTTATTAATGAAAATCTAAATAAATCGCAATGATTTGATCTTTTTCTTTTTTTATAGCAAAATGATTTGATAATTAATTTATGTTTTTAATTACTTTATAGCAATAATTCGTTCTTTCATTTTATATAATCTTGGAATAAAATTATTTACGGGTTCTACATATTTTTTAGTTTCGATTTCACCAAAAAAATAATTAATAATTATATATTTGATGAAGCCAATTTTACATTCTAAGAAGTGAGGAGTAATTATTTAATCAATTTTAAGAAGTGAAGAGTAATTATTTTATTTGAAAAAAAAATAAAAAAAAAAATAATGCATGTGATAAGTATATTTCTCTGTAGGGCCCGTAAAATCCAGTAGAAAAAGCCCAGAATAAACCATTTGGGCTTAATCTCAGCCCAAGGAAAGATATCGATTATTTGATGTAGATTTCATCTTTTTAATTTTATAATTATTTTTTTCGTGCTCGTTATCTAGTAGTGATCATTAGATTTCGAGCACTTACCATTTAACTATAAATTATAGTCTATAATTAAATTCGTTCCAATTTGTGTAAGCCTGAACCTGAAAAAATTTTAGATGGACTGGTTTGGACTTGGGTCAAACATTTTTAGGTAAAAGCCTCTAAGGTCTGGCCCGAACCCAACCCAGCCCGTCCCATAAACAGGTATGGGCATAGATTAGTTTTTTTTTAATAATAATAATAATAATAATAATAAATATAAATAGTTAAGATTTTTTTTTTCTCCTGTCTATACCCTAACTTGCCTTCATCTCTTGCCTGAACATGTTTAGGTAAAAGCTCGTAAGGTCCGGCCCGAACCCAGCCCAGCCCGGCCATGAACAGGTCATGGGTATAGGTTAGTTATTTTTTATAATAATAATAATAATAATAATAATAAATATAAATAGTTAAGATTTTTTTTTCTCCTGTCTATACCCTAACTTCCCTTCATCTCTTGCTGCAGTCGCCGAAACCCTAGCCCACTTTACGCTCCAGCAACTGTCTGCCACCGTCTTTGCTCGCCGTCGTTGCCATGGGGCAGAAGAAACCCGCCATCCATCGAGCGCCGAAGCAAAGCATGACCTATCCAACGCCCGATCGTTCCCCATCACAAAACACGATGACCCAATCCTCTGCCGCGTCCTCCGCTGACGTGAACGCTCCCCCATCGACGTCCACCACACCGCCACCTCCCTTTTCCCCAACCCAAACCGCTGCTGCATCGCCCAACGACCCACCAGAGGTTTTTGTCTCTGGCGCTGGTTAATTGCTTTTCCAATTTCCTTGATTGAGTTTGAAATTTTAATTAATTAAAAACTAGTCGTATATTTGATAAGGAGGATTGAAAGAATAGAAGAAATGTTTATGCTAACTATTGAGTTTTTTTTTCTCTTTGCTTGATTCTTCTCCATTCATCCATTGGATCATCTTTCAGGGGAAGCTTTATTTTTGCTGAAGCAGAAGGTGGAATTAAAAAAGCCATGAAAATTTCTGGGTGAAATCCTAAATCCTAATTTTATTGGCAGTTAATTATTAGTATTTTCCTCTCTCAATTGGGTATAGTTGGAGTTAATTGATATATATTTTCCGAGATATATCATATATTGATTTATTGGGGATTTAATTCTGTTTTGTTAAGCTTACTATATATGTTCAGCTAATTTGTTATAGATATGAAATTAATTGCTGGATATGGCATAAAAAGTCGTTCGAATTCAAAAAAATTTAAATGTCCTGGGTATACTGAGCTGATTAGGGAGTTCTATACGACTTTTTAATTCATAACATCTAAAGAATTTACCATAGAAACACCAAATGTGATTAAATTCAGGTTGATGGGAAAGGAATTTGCTTATTCTGCGATTGAGTTTAACTTATCATGTCGTTTGATTGATTCTGATTTTGCTGAGACTGATGAATATAAATTGTCTACAATTGATTTTCCAAAAAGTTTCCATGGTTGTAAGGTCTGGCATGAAATGTCAGTTGATGTTTTTGCTTATGATTCTAGTTAGTCTAAGGCCTATTACCTGAAACGACCTGAGTTGTAATATATTTATCGCTTTTTGGCTTATGCTTTTTCTGTGAGGATCTCTAGTACTAGTACCTACAATAAAACTGAGTTATACTTTCTATGGTTTTTGCTTAGTAATGTGAAATTTAATTTGGGTTGTTGGATAGCTAGTCAAATGCGTACTGCTTGGACTGCTGGTAGAGATTTGATTTTTGGTTCGTTGATTACTTAATTAGTTGTAAATTTGAACCTAATTGATCATGTTTCTACTGATTTACATGTTGCTTTTGAGATGGAACCTTTAGATTTCAGTTGTTTGAGCAATGTGGGACTAGTTTTCCGAGTAGATTGTGCTTTTCGTTGGTTACCTATTGGTGCAGATTCGAAACCACGGCGTCGGGTGAAAGGAGCCACTCATACCGAAGCTGCTACTGTCGATTATTCCCCTGTGCTTAGCTTGTTGCAGCAGGCCATGGAGAAATTGAATGCCATTGACGCCAATGTGAATGAATTACATCAAAAAGTGATCCTAATTGAATAAAATGTAGCTGAGTTGTACCGACTTTAGGAGCACGATCCCCTGTGCTCGCCTTCTCCTTAGGAGCATTTGATCTTCGGCATTCATAAACCAGGTGAGTTCCGCTCTTGCTTTCTTCCTTTATTTTATACTGGTTTGTGATATAAAGTTATTGGTTTCCCTTTTTAATTTATGGCTCATTTGCAGAATGGGGAAAATTATTTTACTTGAACTCTGTAAGTTATTTTCCTGCTGTAGATACTTTTCTTATTGGTAAATTTTATGTTTTCTAAATATATGCTTGAGAATATAGATAGATTAATTAATGACTTTGATTCCGTTGTGAGAAGATATTAATTTGTGTTTTGGTGTGTACATAAAAATATGCTTTTATGTAATTATTGAATATTTTTTAATTTTTTAATTTTTGATTTCTACACAGATAACAAATGGTTAATGCATCTTGTTGATGATGACTTTTTCAAGATTGGGGATGCACGTAAAATAGATGGAGGATACTACATAATTTTGAAATTTAAATAAAAGCACTTGGAATATTGTTGCTTATGTCAGGCTTTTGCGCTTTTAAATTTCTTATATTCTCTTATACTTTTTAAGACTATTGTAAACAATCATGATATTTTCAATTATAGATATTTATATAATTATACGTGGTAAATCTGAAGATATTATTTAATAAAAATGTCGCAACAATTATGACATTTATGCACAAAATGTCGTTTATTGGTGATGCATTAATATTTATACGTCAAAATTTAATTTAATTTTTTTGTAAAAAAAACGTCATTTACTTTTAGGAAATGATAGACTTTTAATGTTACTAAATATAAACATTTATATAATTATATATCGTAAACTTGGAGATTTTTTTCATTGAAGTGTCATTGTATTTAGGACATTTGTGCATAAAAATGTCATTATGTTGAGGACGTACTGATATTTATATGTCACACTTTAATGACACTTTCAAGAAATGACGTCTTATTTGGGACAAAATAAATATGTAGTGTGGCCAAATGTAGATGCAAATATAATTATATGTCAAGAACTTGTAGATGCTTTTTATTGAAATGTCGTGAATTCAAGATGCAATGAGTATTTTCTAAACGGAAATGGTGACACAAAAAAAAGTACGTGTGGCTAATTTAGGACGCTTTATTAAAACGTCGTGAAAATGTTTAAATTTATTATTAAATAATATGATAGATTTTATGACATTAAAAATATAAATGTTGCCAGCATGACAATGCTTTTCATATGAAATGGCGACACAATTTGGTTTGCCGACATAATATTAATGTGTCGTTAAAAATTACAACACGCGATTTAACGACACATGTAACGATGCTTTGAAAAGCGTTGGTAAATGTTTAAGGACGCCGAAAAGCTTCGTTAAAAGCTAAATTTTTCCGTCGTTATAGACCATTTTTTAAATAGTGAGAGGTAGGAGTACTATAATGGATGAATTGTATGGACGGTCCGTGAACCTTAGACTTTGTAAATGCAAAGGTCACTAAATTTTAAATTGTATTAATGCATTCACTAAAATTTTATTTAGTTGTTTATAAAGTCACTCCCGATATAATTTATTAAAATCTTACATAAAAATAATAATATAATAAGTTAATACCAATTCTGAAATACCAATACAACACCATGTTAATTTCGACTGATATTGGATATCAAATTTTTTCATTTTTCTTGTATAGTGTTGTACACGTGTCAATTCTTTTATTGGTCAGAGTTTATGTGTCATTGTACTAATAGATTTGATTTGATTTGATTTGATGTTGACTTACCACATCGTTATTTCAACACTAAATTCGACGAATTAAGGTGAAAGTAACTTTATTGACATTTGAATAAAAGTTAAGTGATTTTATTGACACAAATTAAAATTTATTGACCGTAGATACATAAATTTCAAATTGTAGTAACTATCAATGTAGTTTTTTTTTTCTTTTTTTGGTGAGAAAGAGAATACCCATATTTTAATGAGCATATGGAGAAAGAGAACGGATCAGTGCATATTCTCATACTAAAGAAAATTTTTTCTTTATTAGGAAATTACCCTTGTGATGGATTCGGTAAAATCCTCTGGGTGATCCGGGTCTGGGTTGCTGCTCTGACCGGATCCAATATGGTTTCTGCAATACCAAACAATGAGACACCGGTAACCTCTGGGGTATACTCCGATGCCTAAGTTAGTATGCTCCTGAGTATTGAAAAGTGCTTTTAGGAGAATTAAGAAAAGAATTCAATAGCCCCTACCTCAGGCAGAATATCCTCCTTTTATAGGAGGGAATAGTAGAGTTGGATTGATATTGAAAGAGCTTCCACGTGGGTGGCGTTCCTGCTCCAGTGAAACACGGGGGTGGACTCCTAGTGGGACACCACCTCTTCCCCTAGGATCTCTCCGCGGATCCAGGGAACTTATCTGCTCTGGGGTGGTTGGGATCCGGATGCGGGGAGCGGTTGCTTAGCCAGATGATGTGATACGGGTCCGGACTACCGGACTGGGCCGGGTGTTCCAGACCGAACCGTGAAGCCGGACCGGATGTCATCAGAAGTCCCCCCTAAGTCTGAAGTAAGCCCTTTAGGGTTTAGCTCCTAAAACCCTGCCTGGGAACGCGTGCCTACCCACTGCCTGCCACGTACTGTGCAGCCGCAGGGACGCGACCTTCGATGTGACTTAAATGCTGCGACCTTTCGATTTCTCGCCAGTTGGGTATTTAAGTTACTGATTTCTGGTCTGGGCGTCATTCTGAGTTTCAGGCGCTTTCATTTCTCCAAAAATCCAGTAAGTTTCATCTTCGTCCTTTCTGCAATTTTTCTTTCTTAAGTTCTTAGTTCCAGGGTCACTGTTTGGTATGGGTTCTTCGAGCTATTCGTGGACCGCAAGTACTGCTCCTCGCCCTGTGTCCCCTTCTGTGGAGGTGGATTCTGACGCCGCGAGGCTCTCCACCTCTGAGTCTTCTGAAAGAACTCGCTCCGCCGGAGAGACCAGTGCACCAGTCCGCCTCCCTGAGTCTTCTCGGTTGGTCAGAAGTATCTCAGGGAGAACCCTTACCCCCAGGATATCCCAGATGGCTTCCTCTATTGCTTTCCGCGAGATACACCAGTTGGTTTCTGATTACCCCTGGTTAGAAGCCTGCGAGTGTCTCATCCCTGCTTCCGACCAGCGGGTTCATCGACCGCCGTCCGGCTATTTCTCCATCTATCTTCACCATGTTGTGGGCGGCTTCACCTATCCGCTCCCGGAGGGCATATGCTCTGTCTTGAACCGGTACGGGGTATGTCCGGCCCAGTTGCACCCGAACGTGATGGAGGACGTGTGCGCCATGTATTGGTTGTGCTGTAACCTCAGCATTCAACTGACCGGTTCTCTCTTCCGGCATATCGCCACTCCAGTTCTCCGAAACTCCAATAGCGACCATTTGACAATGGCTAAGGGGCCTCTCTTCCGGTTTTTCTCTGGTCGTACCTCTTCGGTGAAGGGGTTCAAGGGTCTGTTTTTCTTCATCAAATTGAAGGAAAATGTGCCAACATTTCCCACCGCCTGGTCTTTCCGGCCCGCGAGCGAGATGAGGGGGGAGAAGGATAAGCTCTCGCCCCGGGAGCAAGCCAATCTTGATCTGTTGACAGCGGTCCCGACTCAGTACTGGAAGCTGCAATATGCCACGAGGGCTTACCGCGAAGGGTTGCCTCTGGCAGCGCTTGATGACCGGACCGGTCTCCCTGTGTTCTTTAATGATCCCTTAGAGGGCCGAGGTATTTATTCACTTATTTTTGCATTCTCCCTTTGTGGCAGGGATGTCACTCGCTGATACTGTTGCAGCCTTGCGTGCCCGAAAGAGCGGATCAAAGGCGTCTACTGCCGCGCCGGCTCCGGTTCCCGCAATCAATCCTGCTGTTCCGGGCCCTGCTGCTCCTGTAGTGGACGCGGAGCCTGTAGGAAAGAAGAGGCCCAGTGCCCTTGCATCCGGGTCGGGTAAGGGGAAGAAAACCCGAATGGTACGTTCTTTACTTTTTCCCTTTTAGCATGAGACTCCGGACCGTGCTTACT
Organism: Euphorbia tirucalli; assembly: GCA_039660915.1. Lineage (NCBI taxonomy): Eukaryota > Viridiplantae > Streptophyta > Magnoliopsida > Malpighiales > Euphorbiaceae > Euphorbia > Euphorbia tirucalli. Next base: position 52,529,896 of record CM077636.1, read on the forward strand.
TTTTGTTATGCAGGAGGTGGTACCTGACTTCGCGGGTCCGGTGAACACTGATAGCTCGATACGGGATATTCTGATGTCCAAGTTTGGCCAAGATGCAAGCCTTGCTGATCCTTTAGTGCAGCTGGAGCTGAGCAACGGCATGTATCTCCCTGCTGACTCCTCCCGGGTGAAGACTATGTCCAACCGGAGCATAGGGACCAGAGTCCTGAGCAAGCTATACACGGTAAGTCCTAGATTCTTTCTTTTACCTTCTGGCCGTATCTAACTGTTTCTCTGCAGGCCATCCCCTTTCTCTACGAGGAGTTGAAGAGGGTTGAGGAAGCTGACCGGATCCTCGATCAGAGCATTGCCGGTGCTCTGGAGAGGAAGAAGCTGGAGGAGAGCCTGGCGAAAGTGAAGGCTGAGGCAGAGCAACAGAAAAAGGCGCTTGATGATATGACTGCCGAGAATGTGGCCCTCAAGCGTTCTGTCGAACTAGCCGAGGCGGCCCTCGAGCAGGAGAAGAAATCCCGTGAAAGTGACCGACTGGCGGCAGAGGCGAAGTTGAAGGAGAGGACCCTGACCTATGGGCGTCTTGCCCTACTGTATGGGGACCGTATCCTTCAAAGGTGCTCTGAGGTCTACCCGGATGTTGCCTTCGGGGACATAGAAGTGGATTTCCCTGATGAAGCCGATCTCCCAGACGAGGATGAAGATGTCCCTCCAACCGCCTCGGCGCCTGAAGAGGGATCAGCTGAGGGGTCCGGTAATCAGAATAGGGATTGACATTTAGTACATGTATATTTTTCCCATTAAGGGTATTTAATGAAACAAGTATATATTTTCTCATTCGATGCGGTTCAAGAATAATTTCTTTGTTTGAATGCAAACTTAACGCATCTGCTTATGACTGCCCTTTTCAAGCCGAGTCTAGGTTCGGAATCCAATGTTAACCCAGGACTTGAATTTTAATCGAATGCGAATGGGGGGGTCGTGCATATACTTATTCGAAAGCGTATTAAAATAGCCAAGTACTTCAGAAGAATATTTCGAAAGCGAATGATAAAATGATGTATTCGAAAGCGAATCTCCCTTTAATATAAAGTTCAGCATTAAAGTTACAACACTACAGCTATAGTTGCCTCATTAAAAACCTCGGTAGGGAAAACCCTGTGGGAAAAAACCGCTACCGAGGGAAAAAGAGTGCAACACGCTCTACTGGTAGTATTTCCTAAGTGCCCTGGAGTTCCATGTGCGGGGTATGCCCCTTCCATCCATGTGGCATAGTTTGTAAGTAGCTGGTCCAAGGACCTTGATGATCCGGTATGGTCCTTCCCATTTGATTGCCAATTTTCCTCTTCCTTCTCTAGCCTGTGAGGCTTCCGCGTCTCGTAATACAAGATCTCCCTGCTGGAAGGCGACAGTCTTTATTTTCTTGTCATGGTACCGGGCGACTTTATTCTTGTATGCCGCCATGAGGACGAAGGCTCTCTCCCTCCTTCCCTCCAGTGAGTCCAAGTGAAAGCACAAATTGATGTCATTCTGGGCTTCGCTGTAGTAGGTGACCCTGTCACTTGGAGAGCCAATTTCTACTGGGATTACTGCTTCGGTACCGTATGTTAGGGCGAAGGGGGTTTCCCCGGTGGCCCGTCTTGGCGTGGTTCGGTACGCCCATAGCACGCTGTTCAATTCATCCGCCCATGCTCCTTTGTGTCCCTCCAGCCTCTTTTTGATGCTGTCGCATATGGTGCGGTTGGTGACCTCTGTCATGCCATTGCACTGCGGGTGGGCAACCGAGCTACACCTATGTGAGATGTGGAAGCTTTCGCAGAAATCTTTGAACTTTCTGGAGGTGAACTGAGTTCCATTGTCCGTGATGATGGTATTCGGTATGTCGAATCTTCCCAGGATGTATTCCTTGACAAAGGAAATCACTCTCTCGGGGGTGATGGTAGAAAGGGCTTCTGCTTCCACCCATTTGGTGAAGTGATCAACAGCTACGATCATCCATTTCCTCTGTCTGCTTGCTTCCGGTAATGGACCCACGAGGTCGATCCCCCATGTTGAAAAAGGCCAAGCCGTTAGGATTGGCTGTTGCTCCGCCGGTGGTCGGCTGGTTTTCTTTGCGTGTACCTGACATTGGTGGCAAGCACAGATGTAGGCCTCTGCGTCTTCTCTCATTGTTTCCCAGTAGTATCCCATGAGCATTGCTTTACGGAGTATGGTTAGGGCGGCCTGATGCGACCCGCAGATCCCTTCGTGGAGCTCTCTCAAAACATAATTGCCTTCTTCTGGCGGGATGCATTTCATCCAGGGCCGACTAAAAGACTTGCGGTAAAGTTGTCCGTCTATGATAGCATATCTTGAAGATTTCCTTGAGATCCGGCGAGCCGTTGGTTCGTCATCCGGTAATTTTCCTTCCTTCAGGAAGTCCATGATGGGTGTAATCCAGCAGTTTTCGTGGTGTTCCGCCGTCAGGACTTCGTTTTTCTGAATGCTGGGGTGCGACTGTACTTCATACGGACAGTGTAGATATTGCCACTCTTCTTTGCTGGAGGCAGCTTTAGCGAGTTCATCCGCAAGGCAGTTGGCTTCCCGGGGAATGTTTTCAATCTTCCACACTGTACCCCGCGCCTCAATCTGTTTCAGCAGGCCCCGGACCGTGTCCAAATATCCCTTCATGGCCGGGTCTCGGACTTCAAAGTGTTTGTTTATCTGGTTGGACACCAGTCTGGAATCACTGAGTATCCGGACTTTGTCTGGCCCTATTTCTTTGATTAGCTCCAGGCCTTTGATCATGGCTTCGTATTCTGCCGCATTGTTCGTTGTTGGGAAGTCCAACTTCACTGCATAGGAGAGTTGGATCCTGTTCGGTCCTTTGATGTATACACCTGCTCCGGCCCCTTCTTTTGACGACGCTCCGTCCACAAAGACGTCCCATTCTTCAGATGGAGGTGTTGAGTTGTGCTCAAGATTATGGAACTCTGTTACGAAGTCCGCTAGGATTTGGGCTTTTAAAGCCTGCCTAGGCTCGAATCTGATATCAAATTCCCCCAGGTGTATCGCCCATTCCGCCAATCTACCGGATGTTTCAGGCCGTTGCAGCACTTTTTTGAGTGGGAACCCGGTTCTCACAATGATAGTGTGTGCCTGGAAGTAGGGCCTCAATCTATTGGCTGCCGAGAGCAGGGCCAGTGCCATTTTCTCAATGTTGGGGTATCTTGTCTCTGCCCCTCGTAGTACTTTGCTGGTGTAATACACCGGATACTGTTGCCCATCCTCTTCTCTTACGAGGACCGATCCGACAGCTTCCTCCACCGCTGCCAAGTATACATACAATTTTTCTCCCGGAATTGGTCTGCTCAGCAGTGGGGGTGATGTGAGGAATTTCTTCAATTGGTCGAACGCCTCGTGGCATTCCTTGTCCCACTTGAAGGCCTGCCCTTTTTTGAGCGCTTTGTAAAATGGCATGCATCTTTTAGCCGAGAATGAGATGAATCTTCCTAGGGCTGTGATCCTTCCATTTAGCTTTTGGATGTCATTGAGGGTCTTGGGTGGAGCCATCTCTAGTACTGCATTTATCTTCTCCGGGTTTGCTTCAATTCCTCTTTGTGAGATCATGAATCCCAGGAATTTGCCGCCTCGCACTCCGAATATGCATTTTTCCGGATTCAGCTTAAGTTTGTACTTCTGGAGGATGCCGAATGCCTCCCTCAGATCCCTGGGGTGATCTTTCATTGTCCGGCTCTTGACAATCATGTCATCCACGTATACTTCGACAGTTTTCCCAATCAAATCTCTGAACATACAATTTACCAGCCTTTGGTAGGTAGCTCCGGCGTTTTTCAATCCGAAGGGCATGACCTGGTAACAGTATGTCCCTCTGTGCGTGATGAAAGAGGTCTTCTCTTGGTCCACTGGGTCCATAGGTATCTGATGATATCCGGATGCTGCGTCCAGGCATGAATATATGGCGTAGCCAGCCGTCGAATCCACCAGCTGGTCAATGTTAGGCAGTGGATAACTGTCTTTCGGACATGCCTTGTTGAGGTCGGTGAAATCGACGCACATGCGCCACTTTCCATTCGCCTTCTTCACCATCACTACGTTCGCCAGCCATTTGGGATATTGAACTTCCCGGATGTGTCCTGCGTCAAGTAGTCTCTGGATTTCTTCCTCGATTGCCCTCTGCCTTTCCGGCGCATACTTTCGCCTTTTCTGCACTACTGGGGTTGCTTTCGAATCTACATTGAGTGAGTGTTTTATTATTTCTGATGGCACCCCTTCTATGTCACTGATTGTCCAGGCGAAAGTGTTCTGCTCCTCTTTTATTGCTTGTATAATCTGCTCTTTAATGTCACTATCCAGCTCTTGGGATATCTGCACGTTCCTGTCCGATGCGACTGTCAGCGTTTCAAGTTTGTCCACCGGTTCTGCCTTCCTTTCTTCTTCTTCCGGGTTCTTTTCTGGCTGCAAGGAAGCGAGGTATGTTCGTTGAGCGGTCTGCTGGCTCCCCCTGGCTATCGCCCATCCGGAGGCGGTAGGTATTTGAAGTGTCAGGTACCGGATCGACAAGACGGCCTCTGATTCCGAGAGAAGCGGTCTACCCAATATGGCGTTGTATGCCAGAGGCGAGTCTATTATGGTGAAGTCAGCTTTTGTCCTCCATACATGCTTCTCATCTTCTATCTCTATATCCAGCGCTACCTGACCTGTTACCGGTACGGTGTGCCCACTGAGGCCTACTAATGGGGCATGAACCGGATGGATTCTACTAGGTGCAACTCTCAGCTTTTCTATTGCATGCCTTGTGATGATGTTTGTCGAGCTTCCCGTATCTACCAAGATACGTTTGACCAAATAACCTTCAATCTCTGCTTCCATGACCAAGGCATTGGTGTGACCCGGTGCTATTCTGTTCTCCGAAAGGGGAGGGTTAGGCTTAGCGTCTCCTTCGGCTTTCCTTTTGACCTTTTTAGCTGGCGGATCTCCTCCTGCTATTACCATGACCACTCCTTTCGTTTTTTTGGTCGGTTGGCAGTCTTCATCAGGCCTCTTTGATTCCTCCTTGCCCTTTCTCTCTACAAATTTTCGGAGTTTGCCCTTCTTGATCAGTTCTTCGATGTCCTCAGCTAACCGTTTACAGTCATTTGTGTCGTGGCCATTCACGCGGTGATATCTACAGAATGCCTTTTCGTCCTCCCCCATGATCTGCCCTCTTCTGGCTTCTGGGTAGGGGAGGCTCTTCTTATCTCTGCTCTTTTCTACCGCCACCAGTACCTCGCCTAACGGGCGGTTGAGGGGTGTGAAGTCTTTCGGTCTTCTATGATCCCTCCTCTCTCTTCTATCCCTCCTGGGTCGCTTGTCCTCTGATCCCCTCTCGCTATCTCTATGGTGCCGGGTTGGTGCACCCACCTCATCCAGTTCTATGAATGTTTTCGCCATCGAGATCATCTGTGTTACGTTTTGGGGTTTCCTCAATACGAGGTCGGCCCTTAACCTTTCGTTGGTTGTGTTGGCGATCAGTGCTTCTAAAGCCGTGTTGAAGTCCAATCTCCGAATCTCCACTGTTGCCAAGTTGAACCTGTCCACGAACTCTCGGAGGGACTCTCCTTGCCTCTGTTTCATGTCATGTAGGGTTCTACTAGCCGTTCCGGTGGGGACCGAACCATAGAACTTCGTGCAGAATTGCTCCCGGAGCTGCTCCCAACTATTAATTAACGCTGGCTCTAACGTCTCAAACCAATAGGAAGCCGGACCTACCAGCGTTGATGAGAATAATCTGCACATTAGACCCTCGTTGGCCCCGGCTATCTCCATCCTGTTCTTGTAATTTCTGGAATGGACGTAGGGATCTGTTTTCCCATTGTAGTTCTCGAAGTTTAGCTGTTTAAATTTGGGATCACATGGCATGCTCAGGATCCGATTGGTGAAACAGGATCCTCCGCTCTCTAGTAGCGGTTCTTGTATGGGCACTGAGAATCGGGAAAAGTAGTGTTTGAACAACGCCATCATCTTTGGGTCATCTGCCCCTTCCGGCGTAGGCGTTGCCGCCTGTATTGGGGGTGGGCCCAACATGTACCCGTGGGTCGGGTGATAACTCGGCGGAGGTGTCTGAACTAGGGTTTGGAAGCTGGGTAGCCTGGCCTGTGACATCATTGGAGCCAGTGGAGCCCCGAAAACCGCATGTTGGGCTGTGGGATCCCCAAACCCATGGAATGTGCTAGGCTGATTCATCTGCCTAGTGTCTTCTGGAAAAACAGGTGCTGGGTTTGTGATTGGAGGGGCCCTAGTGTATTCTGGTAGTGGGAAAAGGTTCCGAGCTATTCCCATTCCCAAGCCATCAACTCCGGTGATCAGAGGGGATGTGCTGCTACTGATGGTTGGTCCAACCATGCCCTGATTCTGGATCTGGAGAAACACCTGTCTCAGATCCCTGGCATCGGCGGGGCTCAAGTTGCTGGCTATTCGATTGACTATCGCTGCCTGGGGACATATGGAAGAGTTCAACATCGCTTGTGGAGTTGTGGTTGTGAGAGAATCTCCCAAAATGTCTGAAGTCATGTTAGCGGAATTGGAATTCATGATTATCCGTCCACGCTCACCGCACCAAAATGATGGATTCGGTAAAATCCTCTGGGTGATCCGGGTCTGGGTTGCTGCTCTGACCGGATCCAATATGGTTTCTGCAATACCAAACAATGAGACACCGGTAACCTCTGGGGTATACTCCGATGCCTAAGTTAGTATGCTCCTGAGTATTGAAAAGTGCTTTTAGGAGAATTAAGAAAAGAATTCAATAGCCCCTACCTCAGGCAGAATATCCTCCTTTTATAGGAGGGAATAGTAGAGTTGGATTGATATTGAAAGAGCTTCCACGTGGGTGGCGTTCCTGCTCCAGTGAAACACGGGGGTGGACTCCTAGTGGGACACCACCTCTTCCCCTAGGATCTCTCCGCGGATCCAGGGAACTTATCTGCTCTGGGGTGGTTGGGATCCGGATGCGGGGAGCGGTTGCTTAGCCAGATGATGTGATACGGGTCCGGACTACCGGACTGGGCCGGGTGTTCCAGACCGAACCGTGAAGCCGGACCGGATGTCATCACCCTTGTCACTTCCAAATTTATATTTCTTGGAAAATTTCATAAATTTTAAAATATGGAGTACATCAAGATTAATACATTAGTAATAAAAACTAAATAGATTAAATAATTTCTCCATAATAATCGAAATAATATAAGCTCACCGTATTGAGAAATAAAAACTAGCTACAAAAGTAGGAGGAAATATACAAGGTACAGTCAAAAAACAATAAAATAATACTGCAACCTACATTTTGATTTGCTCTATAATATGTTATCGAAGATCCACTATAAGAATTTCGACGTACTGTATAATACTAACAGTTTTGCAAATCTGGACAAATCTTGCTTAAAAAAAATTAATTCTAGATACATACAATGTAAAAAGATCTCCATGAAGACATGTTATTACGTATTTTATTAAAATTGCATGATATATTATTAGTTGATAGCATGGAGTCCTAAAGTTTACCGTCTGTTTCACACGGATAGTGACCGCATCAACACATCAAGCAATTGCCTCATAACTCTTCCTGCTTTCACTCGGTCACCAAAGACTAAGGCGAAGTAACACCATTAATAATGACCGGCTGAATCAGGAAGAGGAGCCTGTTGAACACCTGATCAAACAACTTATGCCCTAATTAGGTTTTCTGTTTCAAAACACAGGTGGGTTGATCTCTACTGTACACATGTAAGGACGCGATTCTGTCCAGCAACAAGTGCCGCGGAGACAAACACAGGGTGAGCCTACTGCCTAGACATGCCAGAAGGGGACCAAAAGCAGACCATGCCCAGCCAATGAGAGAGGACCGTACATAACTGTCTGACAAGGCCACGCGGAACAATCATGTATAAAAAGGGGACAATGAGGAACCTCTAGGTATCTTTTTTCTGAATTCTTAAAATTTCATTTTCATTTTCTATTCCTCTCCTTCAAATCTCTGACTTAGGCATCGGAGTGGACCCGGAGGTCACCCGGTCCTCACATTTTCTTTCATACAGGCATTCGGTCATTTCTGAAGAGAGACGGTCTTTCAATCATCTTTGACTGCGTGAAGCCACATCCATTCCCGGAGCTATCAAATTGGTGCGGTGACCGTGGACCCGCAGAACAACAATGTCATCGGGATCAACAAACTCAGAAACTATTTCAACAGTTCTTCCTTCTCAGGGAGGAGGAATCCCACCATTCTCAAAGATTATAATGCCTTTACCCATGGCAACTGCAGCCCTAAGTCCATCTAACACTTTAACCACAACTTTGGGTAGCAGTAGCAGTTCTGCTAGTGCTGTTTTGGATCGTATTGCCAGGAATTATAGGATGAGTCTAGCTGATCAGAACGATTTCTGGCGAGCTATCCTGCAGATGCAAGAACAAAGCATGATAGGCTCCTTATCGAGTAGCAGTATTCCCTTTTTTGTAGTGAACACTTTGCCAGAACCTGTTTCTTATCCAAGCACTGTACGAGCCCTATTCCCTGTTTCTGAATCTGGAACTTTTATTATGAGATCGGAAGGATTGGGACCAAGTATGACTCATTCCACCGGCGTTGGAGTAGTTGGCGGAAGGGAAGCTGGAGGATCTCAACTAGGAGGAGCTCTACCTGTCTTTGGCTGGATGCCCACACCAGTCAGGGACCAACCGCCTGCAATGCAAGTGAACCCCAACACAGCAGCCCAGGGAAGCATCGGTCCCCAGATAATGACCCCAAATTCCTGGTATGGAATACCCCAACCTTATTTGCCTCATATTGCTCAGTCATACCAAATGCCAACCCTACCTCAAACACCTAGTTTTCTCACGCCATACGGCATTAACAATAGTGTGGCCGTCCCATATAACACACCAATTCCATGTAACACTCCTCCTCCTCCAACACCATCCTCATCTAGGGCGGAGCTCACGGATGGTCCTAGATTCATGGCGATGTTTAAGAAAGCGCTGAGTACATTCGCCATACCTTATCAGGAACCACTGATGGAAAATGGAGAGTCTCCCTTTTTGGCCAGGATACTCAATCAGCCGATTGACCACAAATTTAAGCAGCCGACTTTTGAAAGTTACAGGGGTGACACAGATCCCCGAGTCCATGCGAGGAACTTCAAAAACCGGATGGACATCGCAGGAGCCACTGAAGGACTGATTGGCTGCCTGTTCCCTACGACACTAATAGGAGCAGCAGCTTATTGGTTTGAATCATTAGACCCGGGGACAATTGACAGTTGGGACAGGCTCAGGCAGGAGTTTTGCAAGAACTTTATGGGCTCAATACCGACTGGAGCAGCTAGTCGTACCCTTCATGAGGCGGTCCAAAAGCCCGGTGAATCTTTGAGGTCGTTCATTGACCGGTTTAACCTCGCATGTTTAGAGGTTAAAAACTTGGATTTCAGTACAGCCAAGAGGCTATGATTAAAAATACCACTAATGAGAGGCTTCGAGGAGAGATCATAACAAGGAAGCCCAAAGAATTGACTCAGATGATAGCCCTTGCGAAGAGCATAGTAGAAATTGATGAAATTGATATGCCTGCAAAGCACAGAAGACACAGCAAAAAAGACAAGGCTATCCGGCCAGATAAAAGGCAACAGAGATGGGATCACAGAGACCGCCCTTGCAGTGACCGCCTTGGAGATTGATTGTGGTTTACACCATTGAATGCTCCACTCAGTGAAGTACTGGTAGTAATTCAGAGAAGCTCGAATGCAAAGAGCATTCGGTACCCTCTTACCAAGCCAGGCCAGATAATGGGAAGTGAAAAGGAAGCATATTGTAAGTTCCATAGAGCCAAGGGTCACCACACAGACAACTGTTGAGTCCTGGCTACAGAGGTGGACCTGCTGATCAAGGCAGGAAAGTTCAGCAGATTTGTTGATGGCATAACAAGGAGCACAAACAAGGACAGAGAGCAGAAGGACGGAAGGGACGATGATGAAAGGCCAGCTAAGAAGTCCAAAGGGGTTGTCATGGTTATTGCCGGGGGACCCGAGTTTGAACCACCCAGTAAAAGAGCTAGATCCTCGACACATCAGTCGGCGAACATGGGGAAATCCAGTAGCTTGAATCACTCGTTCTCAATCCACAGTAATGTGCAGGTGCACCACATAGACATCTTGGTCATTGAGGCATTGGTGGAAGGATATACGGTGAAGAGAATCCTCGTAGATACCGGTAGCTCGGTGAACATTATCACAAAGGAGGCAGCCCGCCAGCTGGACATCCACTAAAGTAGAATCCAGCCGGTATATTCACCCCTGGTAGGCCTAAGTGGCTATTCGGTCATGGTTGTGGGGCAGATGACACTAAATTTAGAGGTGGGTGATGAAAAGCACAGCTGGGGGTCCGAAGAGGAATTCGTGATTATTGACACCCCACTAGCCTACAACATCATATTGGGAAGACCATTTCTGGTAGAGTCTGAAGTAATTCTTTCCATCCGGTATTTAGCCCTCCAAATACCGACCATGACGGGGGTAGCAGTGGCTAGGGGGAATCAACAGGCGGCCCAAAAAGCATACCTAGCTTCCTTGAAGTCAGAAGAGATTAGCTGGGGATTAGAAAAGCAAGATAGAGCGGAGCCGGTGGATGAGCTAGAAACCTCGTGGTTGGACCAAGAAGATCAGTCCAAGTGGCCAAGGAGTTGAAACCCTAGCTCAAGCAAGCAATCACGACAGTTCTCAAAAAAGAGCAGGAGACCTTTGCCTGGTGCACCAGTGACATTATCAGAGTTTTACCTGAGATAACGAAGTACAGCCTGAATATAGACCCTACTACTAAGCCAGTAGTACAAAAAAGGAGAAAACATGCACCAGAAAGGCAGAAGGCAGTTGAGGCAGAAATAAGCAAATTGTTGGACGCCGGACACATCAGGAAGGTGTTATATCCCGAATGGCTGGCAAACGTGGTCTTGGTGAAGAAACCAAGAGGAGCATGAGGATGTGTGTGGACTTCACTAATTTGAACAAAGCTTGTCCAAAAGATAGCTATCCTCTTCCCAGCATTGACCAGTTGGTCGACTCAATAGCCGGGTATACAATATACTCATTCATGGATGTAAAGTCAGGATACCACCAGATTCCAATGGACCCGAGGGATGAAGAAAAAACTACATTTATCACGCATGAGGGCACATATTGTTATCGGGTGATGCCTTTTGGTTTAAAAAATGCAGGAGCAACATACCAGCCTCTAGTCAATGACATGTTCAAGGAGCAAATTAGAAAGACAATCAAAGTGTACATTGATGATATGATCATTAAAAGCAAGGATGAGGAGAATCACGCTTAAGACATTTAGGAAGCCTTTAAAATATTACAAAAGTACCGCCTCAAACTGAATCCAGAGAAGTGCGTATTTGGAGTGCGAGGAGGGAGGTTCCTGGGCTTCATGATTTCACAAAGAGGGGTAGAAGCAAATCTAGAGAAGATTAAGGCAATCTTAGACATGGTGCCGCCCAAAATGGTGAATGAAGTCCAACGCCTCAATGGCCGCATCAACGCACTAGGAAGATTCATTTCTTTCTCAGCCAAGAAATGTTTACCCTTCTACAAGGCGATCAAGAAAGGCTAGAAGTTCAATTGGGATGATGAATGCTAGGAGGGATTTGGTAGAATCAAGAACTTCTTGGGAGCCCCACCATTGTTGAGCCAGCCAATTCCTGGTGAAATGTTGTACTTATATCTAGCGGCGACAGACGAAGCAGTGGGCTCAGTGATGATTAGAGAAGAAGAGGGACAACAATACCCAGTGTACTGCACTAGTAAGGTGTTAAAGGGGGCGGAGCTCAAATATCCGAGGATTGAGAAATTGGCCTTGGCGATAATTTCAGCATCCGTTAGGTTGCGGCCTTACTTCCAGGCCCACACGGTGATTGTAAGAACAAATTTCCCCTTGAAGAAGGTGCTCCAAAGACCGGACACTTTTGGCTAGCTGGCTGAGTGGGCCATCAGACTTAGTGAATTTGATGTTTGCTTTGAGCCCAGATCAGTGTTAAAAGCTCAAGTTTTGGCGGATTTTTATGGTCAAATTCGTGGGATTAGAACCAAACCAGGTATTGAAGGCGGAAGAATAGAGAGTATATGTGGATGGAGCCTCATCTCAGGAAGGAGTAGGAATTGGAGTGCATATTGAAGGGCCTGAGAAAATAAAAATATCTTATGCTGCCAAGCTTGCCTTTCCTGCCACCAACAACGCTGCAGAATATGAAGCAGTGCTTAAGGGGTTGGAGCTCATCCGGGAAATCACTCCAGACCGGGTGAAACTGCTGAGTGACTCAAGGTTAGTTTCCAACCAAATTAATAAAAACTTTGAAACTGAAGATCCTTGCATGTCTAGATACCTAAAAAAGGTGAGATGCTTGCTCGAAGCGGTCGAAGGCAAAGGCACCACATGGAGAATAGAAAACATCTCCAGAAATGAAAACGTTGAAGCAGACAGGCTAGCTAAGGCCCCAACAAGCGCCGGAGATTAGCAATTTTTAAATTGCCCATATGAAGTTCAAACCGAGTCTAGCATCGGAGCAAAGGAGGTGATGACCGTAGAAAAGGTGGGGATGGGTTGGATGGAACCCATAATAAAATACCTGGTCGAAGGACATATACCTGAGGATAGAGGAGAAGCAGTAAAGATCTCTAGGAAATCACAACGATATGCAATAATTGATGGAGAACTCTACAAGAAGTCTTTTACCGATGCATGGTTGAAGTGTATCACTGCTGAAGAAGGAAATTATGTCCTCCGAGAGTTACACGAAAGAATTTACGGCTCCCACCAGGCAGCACAGGCGCTAGTTAGAAAGGTGAGACTATAAGTCTACTATTGGGAAACGATGGAGGTGGACGCAACGGCCTATGTCAGGAGATGCCATCAGTGCCAAATCCATTCGAAAAAATCCCACTTGCCAGCGGCAGAGTAGAAACCAATAGTAACCGAATGGCCTTTCTCCACATAGGGCATTGACATCGTAGGACCCATGCCTGAAGCCAGCAGATAAAGGAAGTTTATTATAGTTGCGGTAGATCACTTCAGCAAGTGGGTTGAAGCAGAGGCGACCACAACAATCACACCAAAGAAAGTCATCTCCTTCGTGTGGGACCACATCATCACCAGATTTGGGATACCCCACAGAATCATATCTAACAATAGTACCTAATTCACCTCGAGCAAATTTGAAGAATTCTGCAAAGGACTCAAAATCACGCATAACTCTTCCTCAGTAGCACACCCCCAAAGTAACGGGCAGACGGAGGTCACAAATAGAACCATAGGGGATGGAATCAAGAAGAGGCTGGAAAGTCACAAGGGAGCTTGTGTTGATGAGTTAAATAACGTCTTATGGGCTTATGGAACCACCCCAAGAAGACTGACTGGGGAAACCCCATTTGCCATGGTATATGGAGTTGAAGCAGTAATCCCCGTCGAAATTGGAGCTCCCAGTGACCCAGTACTTTACTACACAGAAGCTCAAAATCATATCCATGTGAAGTACCACCTGGACTCCTTAGAAGAAAGAAGAGAAATAGCTTACATCCTGATAGCAGCCTACAAGAACAAGGTGGCCCGTTACCATAATAGGAAGGTGAGAAAGACAATACTCAAGGAAGGCGACCTGGTCCTAAAGGACTCCGCAGCATCACAGGTGAGGGAAGGAAGAGGAAAGCTTGGCGCAAAATGGGAAGGGCCGTACAAAGTTGCAGCGGCAATCGGTCCAGCGACATACAAGCTTCAGAATCTAGATGGGAAAGAAATCCCACGAACATGGAATTGTAAGCGTCGGAATTTTACTCCCTAAAAAAAGAGAGAAAAAGAAAGGAAAACAGTCGTACGACTTTATCTACAGTCGTGCGACTGTAATCAAACTACAGTCGTACACTATAAGTTCGTGGCAGGTGAGCCAGCCCATACCCTGAAAGCAAAAAAAAAAGAGAAAAAGAAGTGAGCAATTAATGCTCTGAAGGGAAGCGGAAATCAGAGACATAAAAAGAGGAAAAGAGAGAGAAAGAGGGGATTAGCTTGGATTCTCAGATTTTCAAAGAGAGAAAAGAGAGAAAGAGATAAGGAAAAGAGGAAAAAACCCAACTCAACAAAAACTTCTTTTCCTCTTTTATTTCTTTTGATTCTCAGGTTAAAGTGTAAAAATTTGTTAGAAATCCCTGGGTTAATAATCTGACTTCACAAACAAATCAAATTTCAGACTAGAAACACTAGGAATCCTAAGCTTTTGGAGATTCTTGGACCCAAAGTTCCCAACCTCAACTCAAAGAGGAAAAGTACAAATTTGTGTGGATTGGAGCGACGCTAGGGGTCAATCCTACGGTGGACGTGCGCCAAAAAGGTTACCTCTCTTTTTCCCTTCTATTTTCTAATGCTTTCTGGGTGATTGGTGTGATATTTGTGCATTTTTATCCAAGTTTTTACATTTCTATTTTTGGAAATCAAGAACAGTCGTGTGACTATTCTTGAGTTTGATGAACAGCTGTACAACTATATTTACAGTCGTACGAGTGTTCTTGATTTCCAGGTTGTTTCTTTTAGTTGATTTCAAATAAAATTTTGGCGAAATCCTGAGTTTGGATTGCTTACAGTCGCACAACTGTAACATTTTTCCAGAATCAAAATTTCCAGAATAATCCCTAAAAATTTCCAAAAATCCCTAAAAATTCAGAAAATCAGAAAATCATCAAAAATGAATTTTGTTGTGTGCATTCACGACCCTAGATTCAATTTTCAGTAAAATTGCATTTAGAACAATGCCACGATGGAGACCCAATTCTCCCGAAAACCGACCCACCTCATATGTAAAAAATGCATGTAAACCTGCAAAATTGTTTTCAAAATGATTTTCCCACAAAATCAAAATACAGGGACGTTTCAAAATGTTTTCCAGGTCTAACCGGGCCGGCTAGCCGAGCCAACCCGGTTATCCCCCTAATTGCATGTCCCCGAATTCTTAAAATCCCATTCTGTCTTATTTGAGTCCTATTTGTGGCGTGCCGTATATTGTGCTAACCCTCTGTTTTACAGCTTTTTATTTTTATTTTTTATGTATTTAGTAGATTTATCTGTGTATTCTAGGCGATTGTAATTTTTAGTTAAATCGTGTATATTAGGCGATTATAAAAGTGAGGTTGAGAATTTTTATTTTTATTTTATTCGATTGGGTTGTAAGGTACTTAAATATTTACTACTTGACTTTTATTCTTATTTTCTGTGTATGCGCGCTGTATGAATTATTTTAATAATATTGACTTTAAAATTATGAAATACCATCTATGAACATTGGCCATATTTATTTTAATTAGACACGAAATAAGGGACTTGTCCGGACCTAGATCTCTAGATAGTGTAGCGGCCGTTTGTCCAGTTTAGCTACATTATAAATTTCCCGGTTGAGCTGATCTGGGTGGCGACTCCTACAATATTCATTGAGACTTAGGTCTCGGTTCTTTTATGAAATAATTCTATGTTTTCCAAACGAGAATTTCCATTATAAAAACCCCATGCGATGGAGGGATCCACCCGAGATCAAGGCGCCCCTTCCGAAAGAGAGTCTCGCGTTCCGTCGAAAACGTCGTCTGCTCACAGGAATATTGCCAACTTAAGGCAATACTTCCCGCCTGAGAATAGCTAAGGAGAAAAAGGGCTGCACTCTTTTTTTCCCACTAATGGATTTTTTCCCACTGGGTTTTTCCATAGTTGGGTTTTTAATGAGGCAGAATCTCTATTTGTAAAACTCAGCAGGGGACGCCCTCTAAGATGTACTCCAAAAAGATAGATAAAAATATTTTTCAATTATCAAAACCTCCAAAAAGGAGCCGGTCATAACCGGATGAGCTCATTTATTCTAAAAAAAATCCATAAAGGAAGTCGGTCATAACCGAATAGATACACTTATTCTAAAAATCCTAATCGGATTCAAAGGAAGAAATAGATGTGGCACGAAACTACAAGTATAAAAGCCAAAGAACAAAGTATGAGCTGAATAATAAAAAAGCCGAGTGAACAAAGAACAGAATCTTTTCATTAGAATAATAAGAGTAATACAAACAGGAACCTAACAAGGCCCTGAAAAAATTACAAATTTCACTAAGAGCGAGCATCCGCTCTAGGAACACTATCCCTTATATCTACCGGTTCCTCAACACTGGTTGGCGACTCGACGTTTTCCTCGTTAGGACTGTCAGCAGGAAGCTCATCATACTGAGGAAAGTTGACCGACTCTAAATCTAGAGCCAGATCAGGTTGGATTGCTTGGCAGGCAGCCAGGACGCACTGACCATACAACTGTCCTAGAAGAACCAGCTTGCTGTTTGAATCAAGCAGCGTGGCGCATGTTTCTCAATATCTTATTTGTGCGCTGCCTTCTCATCCTCAAGCTGTTTCTTGAGCACGTCCTGTACAGCCTTCTCATCCTCTAGCTGTTTCATCAGGCGGTTGATTTCCTGCCCTTGCGTCTAAGGCCTACTCTTCTCTGCCTCCAATGCCAACTGGGTCTCCTTCAGCTTTTTATCCAAATGGCTGGTCTTAGAAAACGAACAACCAATTCAACCGCTCTAGAGAGTCCCTGCAAAATGGCAAGCCGAATGAATAAAAGAAAGAGGAAAAAGGAGTTCAACAGCTTCATTGAGATCCTTACAGAGGTTAGATCCAGGAGGCACATAGAGGCCGCCTCATGGTCACCAAGTTTGCTGTACTCCTCTCTATTAGCCGGCAACACAAAGCCGGTCTTAAATTCAGCCTGAGCTGCCAGATCCTTTATTCGGGCCTCTTGCCCTCCTCTTCCTTGTAACCAAGGCTGAGGAGGGGAAGACGGCCCAGGGGGTACAGTAGTCGCTCCAAAGCCCTGACCAAGCAAAAGTGACAATCTAAGAGATGAGATTAGTAAAGAGCAATAATAATAACACAAGAGAGAAGAGGAAGCCAAAGACTTACAGGATGAGGAACCGGCTCAGGATCGGCAGGAGCAGTCCTTTTTCTCTTTGGTGCCTTGGAAGCATTTGGCCCTTTAGCCTGCCCCTCTGTGCCGGATGGAATTTCAGCTGGATTGGGATGTGGCTCTTTCAGCAGGTTCTTCCTCTCGGCGGCTAAAACACGATTAAGAGCATTAGCTGCATTCATGCCTAAGAAAACAAATAAATAACTAAGCAAGGATAAAAAGATACCTCTTCTCGCTCTAGGGACAGGACCCGGGTAATAGGTAAAGCTGAATCCTGACTCTTCTCGCTCTATAAGCCTAATCCTCTCAAGGTAGGCATCTACAGTGACCTTCCAGGTCCACTTGTTAGGAGCCAGAGTCCTGAACTCCTCAAAGAAAATCTTTTCACCCGGCTCTAGGCGCTGGCGAGCTTTCCCTGCCCCCCTAATAGACTAGCTTACAGGGAACGCATCCAGGTCCTCTTTGATATTTATGTAAAGAAAGAAGTGTTTGAAACGTTTGAAGGAAGAGATCCGTCCTTTGAAGGTATAAAAATCCGCCTTCTTGGATAACTGATAATGGTCCTCCCCAGAGTTCAACTTGGGGGTAGCCAGCTTCCGAAAGAAGGCGGCATTTAAATTGAACCCCAGGTTCTCACATAGCCAGAAGGTGGCACAGATATCTCCCTAGGAGTTAGAATGGATTTGGGCTGGACAGAAGCCCCAGTTGAGGAGGATGTCACAGATGCCGAATAAGAGAGGGCAGGAAAAGCCGGATTGGATTTGGTCCATATATATGGAAAAATAACCTGGTGGAGGCTTATGGACGCGCTGACACCCAGAAGGCAGCATAACCTGGCACTCACGCAACCAGGGGTAAAACTCCCTATAAAGTCTTATATGGTCCTTATGAGTTTCAGAAACCATATCCTCAATACGAGGAGTCATTTTCTTGGCCCTAGTTCTGCTGGGAACGGGTGGAGGGATTTCAGATGGAGAAGAGTCCACCTGGACAGGACCTTCAGCAGACGGCCCAATAAATGTAGGAGGCTGGACGGAAGTGCCCACCTTTTCATCAAAAGCAGGGGGCGCTGAGTGGTGAGAGCCAGACTCTGAGGAGGTGGTTTAATGGTACTCATTCCCTGATGAAGGAGGTGGACTCGGTAAATTGGGAGTGCTAAGTATTCGGTAATCATCAGGGTCTGTGGGATCTAAATGGCGATGAGCCAGCTTAGCACCAGTGGTTTTGAAACTAAAACCCTGGGTACCCTTACCAACCCTAGGGCGGTTCCTAGAATTTACTAATTCTCCAGATTCCCTACTACTAGAAGAGCCTAGGTCACTGAGTGTTACGGAAGAACTCATTTCAAAGTAAAAAGAAGGAAAATGCAAGCAATAAACCCAGAACAACAAAGAAGATGAACAGTCAAGGGAAGAGGAACAGGCAAGAAAATCAAACCAAAGGAAATGTGAAGAAAAACTTAATAGAAACAAAGGAAAGGAGAAACGAGTTGCAAATGTAGAGATGGAGGCGCAGAGATCGCAGAAGAACGGAGCCTTCAAAGTTCTTGAAGCAAAGAACAAAAGGGGTGATCCAGTTCCCCTTTTAAAGAAGATAGGGGAGGGGCAGGTGAAAAGACACCCTCTGACACTGCTTACATAGGGGACGCGTGTCACCCAGGCATGAGATATGCCAGTCCCAAGGGACTCCTCGGTTCCCACAAACCCATCGCAAAAAAAAAACCCCTTAAAAAAGTTTAAACTCATCACCAAGGGGAGACTCTTAATAGCATGGAGTCCTAAAGTTTACCGCGTGTTTCACACGAATAGTGACCGCATCAACACATTAATCAATTGCCTCATAACTCTTCCTGCTTTCACTCAGTCGCCAAAGACTAAGGCAAAGTAACACCATTAATAATGACTGGCTGAATCAGGAAGAGGAGCCTGTTGAACACCTGATCAAACAACTTATGCCCTAATTAGGTTTTCTGTTTCAAAAGACAGGTGAGCTGATCTCTATTGTACACGTGTAAGGACACGATTCTGTACCAGCAACAAGTGCCGCGGAGACAAACACAGGGTGAGCCTGCTGCCTAGA
The DNA here is from genome assembly GCA_039660915.1 of Euphorbia tirucalli. NCBI lineage: Eukaryota > Viridiplantae > Streptophyta > Magnoliopsida > Malpighiales > Euphorbiaceae > Euphorbia > Euphorbia tirucalli. The sequence goes on from CM077636.1 coordinate 52,548,971, forward strand.
CATGCCGAAGGGGACCAAAAGCAGACCATGCCCAGCCAATGAGAGAGGACCGTACATAACGGTCTGACACGGCCACGCGGAACAATCATGTATAAAAAGGGGGCAATGAGGAACCTCCATGTATCTTTTTTCTGAATTCTCAAAATTTCATTCTTATTTTCTATTCCTCTCCTTCAAATCTCTGAATTAGGCATTGGAGTGGACCCAGAGGTCACCCGGTCCTCACATTTTCTTTCATACAGGCATTCGGTCATTTCTGAAGAGAGACGGTCTTTCAGTCATCTTTGACCACGTGAAGCCACATCCTTTCCGGGGAGCTATCATTAGTACTAATTACTTTTAAGTTTATATGATATGTTATGAGTTATTATAAAAATTTATTCTACAAAATACAGTATGGTTTAAATAGTTACTTTTTATGTTACAGTTTATATAAATACAGAACGATGCTTTAGAATGTACAAAACATAAAATAATATATATATAATATAAGATCAATAAGACTCTTGTTTAGGTGAATGCATAAGCACTAGGAAGGACCCTCAAGTGTGGAAAAATCCTGAAGAGTTTTCTCTGAAAGTTTTAATTTATTGGTATTCTATTGAGGTAAAGGTTAGAATTTTGAGCTAATACCATTTGGAGATGGTAGAAGATATTGTCCTGGGATGAACAGGGGTATTGCGAATATGGAGTTATCTCTTGTAAATTTGCTTAATGGATTTGATTGGGAATTTTGTGCAGAAGAAAAATGCTCTTCATCTCATGGCAAATATTATGAACCTTAAAGTCAAGCAAAACTTGAGAAGTGAGATTAACTCTTAATTTATAAATGCTTTATGGGTGTACTATTATAGGATTTCGAGGATTCCTGAATTTACATTACTTAATAAGTCTATAGTCTTAAGTAAGGGGTGAAAATTATCCATTTATGATAAAATTGTTGGAGATGTTGGAGAATGACTCCAACATCGGAAATATATGAGATCAAAGTGTAAGTGGTGTAGATTGAACTTTAACATAAGTCAATTGGTTTTGTATTACATGGGTTCAACTCCACTTATGTGCTTATTCATGCAATCAAGTCCAACACTCTCAAAGTCCAAAGAATCTTTTCAAAAATGAAGTTTTTTTAGAAAGAGGGAAACGAAGCGCAAAGAAATTCCAACATGTGTTGTAGGTCACCAAGACAAAACTTTGATAACTTTTATTGATTATGTACCGAGTGTGTATATAGCTCTAATCAAGTAAGTTTATGTTAACTCCATGGCCAAAAATTAATACAAATTTACAATCATATGTAGTCATGATAAGAGTTCATGGATATAAATTATGTAAACCACTTACACCACTCTAAGGGGGTGGTATTCAATTGAGACTTTTACAGATTTTTTTTAAGTGAATGACTTTTATAGATTTTGATGACTTTTAGTGACTTTTAATTAAAAGCTAGGGTTTCAATTTGGGAAAACTCTCTCAATCAACGTGTGAGAGAGGAGCTGATGTATCTATTTATATATTAATGATTTACAATAGGAGTCCTTGTATAATTACATGATAGGCCTAAATACAAGATATAAATACAATTAAATACAATTACAATTATATCTCTAACACGCCCTCGCAAGTTGGGTAGGGGTGGAAACCACAGCCAACTTGTCACGAAGCACTTGAAACAGAGAGCTGGGCAATGGTTTAGTGAGAGCATCTGCAACCTGATCGTCAGTGGAGATACAACGGATGGACAACTTCTTAGAGGCAACTTGCTCATGCATAAAATGAAAATCAAGCTCCAAGTGTTTCGTCCGTTTGTGAAAGATGGGATTAGCAGTTAAATAGGTGGCACTTAGGTTGTCGTACCACAAAGTAGGTGTACACGTCAGAGGAAAACCAATTTCAAGTAGCAGTATACTCAGCCAGGAAAGTTCCGAGGTGGTGGTAGCCAAGGCACGATATTCCGCCTCAGCAGAACTATGGGATAACGTGCATTGTTTCCGGGAGGCCTATGAGATAAGATTAGTGACTTGGTAGATAGCATAGCCGGAAGTAGACTGGTGATCATCAATGTCTCCAGCCCAATCAGAGTCAGAAAAAGCATGTAGTTGAACAGAAGACTGAGGTTGCAGACGCAGGCCAAAGGATTGAGTGGCCTTAAGGTAGTGTAAAATACACTTCAAAGCCTGCTAATGTAGGACCGTAGGAGCATTCATATATTGAGCCACTTTATGGACGGCAAAGGCAATGTCAGGTCTGGTAATGGTCAAATACTGTAGCCCGCCAACCAAACTCCTATAATGAGTCATATTATCAAACAAAGAACCACCAGAGACAAACAGTTTGTCAGTCGAACTAGCAGGAGTAGCAACGGGCTTGGAATCACTCATCTGCGCCCTCTTCAACATATCAGAAATATACTTCTTTTGAGACAAAAACAAGGACCCTTACCGGCGGTGAAATTCAATACCCAAGAAATAATGAACAGGACCCAAATCCTTGATAGCAAACTGAGACTGTAGGTACCGAATTAAATAAGAAGCCTGCCATCTGTCACTCCCTAAAACCAACAAGTCATCAACATAAATTAAGTAGAACAACACAAACAACCCTTTCCGCAAAAAATACAATGATACATCAGCTCGAGAACACTGAAAACCATAAGCAAGTAGAGACTGGGTGAGACGCTTATGCCACATATGGGGTGACTGCTTTAAACCATTCAAAGATTTCCGCAAGCGACACACATGATGAGGAAAAGAGCGGTCAACGAATCCAGGACGTTGCAGCATATAAACAGGTTCATCAAGATCCCCATGTAAAAAGGCATTGGAGACATCCAAATGCGAAATAAACCAAGAAAAACTAGTAGCTAACCTTTAGGACTAAGTGGCTCTGATACCATGTCATAGAACCATTGAACCCAAAAGCTTAAGCTGATAGGTAAGGCCCAAGAATAGCTTTTATTATTATCTCTGACACTCCCCCGCACGCGAATGCCCTTTGGCTTTGAAGCGTGCACAACACAGGCCCACCCTGCCTTGTGTTGAATTTTAATCAACAAATGGAGCTGCCAGGAATTGAACCCTCGACCTTTAGGTCTAAGCGACTCTGATACCATAAAAGCTAGGGTTTCAATTTGGGAAAACTCTCTCAATCAACGTGTGAGAGAGGAGCTGATGTATCTATTTATATATTGATGATTTACAATAGGAGTCCTTGTATAATTACATGATAGGCCTAAATACAAGATATAAATACAATCAAATACAATTACAATTATATCTCTAACATTAATTACTTTTATAAAGTTTTTAAAAGTATTGATGACTTTTAAAAAGTTTATTCCATAGACTTTCATAAACTTTTAAAGACTTTTATAGACTTATTAAAATTTTAAAATATAATAATCTTCATGTGTTTACAAGCATAAAATATAAAATAATAACACTAAAATTGAATAGCAACGTTAATTAAAAAAATTGTAATTTAACTATAAAATTTCTAATCTTCATTATTATTCATATGCTCAACATTATTCCACATGTAAATAGCAATCATAGCTCTCCATTCATCAGCATCATTTCTATGTTGCTCTTGCGTTCTAACAAATTGTTCAAAATATTCTTCTTGATTAATTGACATTGGTGTAAATGAAAAAGTTTCACCATTTGGTTCAATTGGAAACTCAACTCATCAACACTCTTTTCTAAGAAAATTATGCATTCAAGTGTAAGCAATTCAAAGATATGGAACAACCGCATACCTGAGTAATGAAGTATCGAATAGAATTTACAGAAGTTTACCAAGAAAATATCCCATTCAAAGGAGTAGACTATCGGAGTGTAAATTATAAAGGTAATCTATCTAAAAAAGTATATAACCAGCTCAAACAATAAAAATCATCTCAAAACGCATATTTAGTTGAATTCCATCTCAAACCGATAATTTTACCATAAAAAATATTTAGACTAGACTTAAGGGTTGATTTGCTTACGGTTGATCAATTTCAAGGAGATTCAACAAAGAAAGCAAAGAATGGAGGAAGAGACTAGATAAATACCTCGTTAAAAGAATGACAAGTGGCTTGGAAAGGAGGAGCAGTGGAATAGAACGGTGGCAAGAGGAGAGCAGTCAATCAGCAACGGGAAGAGGGGACTGAGTGGAGGTTTCCGACGGTAATAGGATGGAGGAGAGAGAGGAGGTGGAGGAAGAGTGGGGAGAGCAGAGAGAGGCAATGAAGGAGGGAGGGTTATAAAAAATCATAATTCAAAGTAAAAATAAAAAGTCTTCCATCAAAATGAAATCTTTCATCAATATGCATGATTTTTTTAATTGTGTTTTGAGTTAAAAAATTGTAAAAAAAAAAAAATAATATAAAAGTCATTGTCATCAATTGTTAATGAATTTTTTGAATATATGATTACTTTTATAGACTCTATAAAAGTCATAATTGAATATCTGATGATTTTTAAAGACTCTTAAAAAATCTTAATTGAATACCTGATGACTTTTAAAGACTTCTAAAAAGTCTTAATTGAATACCACTGGATTTTAAAAGTCTTTAAAAATCTATAAAAGTTTTAATTGAATACATCCTTGTAAATGAATTAGAATCTCATAACGTGTAGAATGGTAGGTAAGATACAAGAATAATATTTTTCACTTAAAATAGATTAGAGTTAGAATACAAACCCTTAATTTCTTGATTTAAGAGTATTTGTAAACTATATATGATCTGAACTCCAAACAGATAAAAGTAAGTTGGAATGCAATACATAATTTGTTAGTAAAAGAAAAAGTAGAGAATTAACATTATTGTGAATTGAGTAAACAATATAATAGTTATTAGCTTTCACCAGATATTAGTGGTGGACCCCAAAATTGTCTCTTAAATGTAAGCTTTTGTCTATATGTACACTCTCCAATATGAACACCAAGTAGGTAGGGCAGATAACAAAGTCTTTTCTTTTTTTGGTAAATAGAGTCTTTGATTTCACTTGTGCGCAGCAAAAAGTTGTGAATTAATTAATTTTAGACACCAAGTATCCTATCTTGCTCAATTAATTATATGCATCTATTTAATTTATTAGTCACAGCATGGTTACAAAACTATTTGACCTCAAAGTTTAAACTCATAGATAAGATACAATTATAGTTTTCAATTTTATGTCTGGTACGCTTTTGTGTTAAGATTCGAACCCTCGACTACTAAATCTAAAAAACTCTGATTCCATATTATGTAATCATTTAATTCAAAAACTTAATCTAATAAGTAAGGTCTAATTATAGCTTTTATTATTATATCTGAAAAACGCTACTAATTTTAGAGTAAACCTTTTAATAATTGTTAACTCCTGTATATAAGACTCCGTTTGACAAGTAAAAATATACTCAATGATAAATCCGATAATTCATAATCATCACAATCACATCTCATCAGGATAAAATTAGTCATCACAGTGTATCACTCCCCACAACACCCAAGTGCATATAGCAAAGTATAACACAGAGTATATATCCTTTGTTTCTCAATATACTCTGACACTATTCTCAAGTACTAATACCTAGCAAATACTCTCATCTCAATTACATGTACCAGCAACACAAATCAATCATTGAGTGTAACCCATCAAAGCAAGTATTTTATCTACCATACACATCTCGTGTCCACATTTCTCAGTCAATCACTTTATATACCACAGTCTATTCCTGCTATCATTCTTCAAACTCAAGTAATTACAACAAATCATTGTATTTGTGACAACAATTTTGCTATCACAAAAATTATTGTAACATTGTTACAATGAATTTTTAATTATTACAAAAATGAAATTTGTGATATTTTTTATAAATTATCACAAATAAATAATTGATTTTGTGACAATGATTTTCTGGTAAACTTTTAATGTGACGGTTATCATTTTAACAAAAAATATAAAATATATTACAATGCCTTTATAATTGTCACAAAATTAAACGTTTGACAAGTTAAAAGAAATTGTTGTAAAATAATTATTAATTTTGCGACAATAGATTTTATTTATAACTAAAATATTTGTGTTACAATATATAATTTTAAATAAGTATTTGATTTATGTGACAATATATTTACAATTGTTATGAATATTAATAGTGTGACAATTCAAAAAAGTTGTCACATACAGTTTATTAATTTTCTGATAGTACTTTTATTTGCAATTGAAATTTTTTTTTTATGACAATTAGCTATTGTAACTAAAAATAAAAGAGTCTTACAATATAATTCAAAAGTTGTAACACAATTAATTATTTTAACCAATCAAAATAAAATATTTTAATATGTACATAGCATTTTTAATTTTAATAAAACTGTAAATTATACCAAAAAAAATATCACTCAAATTCTTTAATCATCTAATTTTTTTTTTTTTAGTTTCATGTTAGTATCTAATTTAGTTTTACCTTTTCTTTTTCCTTTTTTAATTAGTTTTTATTTAGTTTTTCCTCTTTATTATTTTTTTTTCCCAATTCCCTCGTTTTTACTCTTCTGTCATAAAAGTTTTTAGTGTTTTAATAAAATTCAATAATCTTACACTATCAACAAATCACATCTTCAAGCCAACCACATCACAATACCTTTTTCTCATTAATTCAGAGCTTCTTTGGATTCAAGTTTTTTTTTTTTTTTTTTCTCTTTTAATACTAAACAACAGAAATAAAGGTGTTTGGTTAGATTTTGCTAATATCTGCTGATAGGTTTTAAGAAAGAAAAACTGTTGTTTCTCATTAGCAGGTAAAACATCTTTTTCAAGAAAAAAACTTTTATTCTATTTTTTTTCCATATTAGTTATTTTATGTTTTCACAACAAAAATTTATTATGCTTTTATGAAATACTAATTATTAATTAGTAAACAGCAACAGGCTATAGTGTTATAGTAATCAGGCTTTTTCTTGTAGTGAGCAAACATCAAACAACTCAATCAGTTGTGTTCTTGAAACAAGAAGAAATTGAATTGCTTAACAATAAAACATTTCTTTGGAAAACTAAATAAATGATAATGGATGGGAAAACTTATTCTTTGTTGAAAGATGGCTACTCCCTCCTCAGTGATAGAGTATTGTTGTATAGTCTGTAATTATATAAATAGCCATGTATATATGCACCGACCCACTATATAAACGGCCCACATATGTCTTGTATTATATATATACTTTGATCTCACTCAATAACAATCAAGGGAGAACCCTAATTGTTTCATGGTATCATAGCTTTTTTGGTTAACACCACTGTGAAAATGTTAGCCCCCACCTCCACCGTTGCTGCCGCTGGTTCAACTCCAGCCATCGTTATTCCATCCACCGCCACCTTTCCCATCAAGCTTGACACCACAAACTATCTGCTTTGGAAGACACAGCTCGTACCATTGTTGAAAGGATATAAATTAATGGGACATGTTGATGGAAGAATCGTCCCACCCCCGAAACACTTACTAGAAACGGCTGAAATTAATCCTGAATACGAACACTGGGAAGAGAAGGATGCTCAGGTGATGAGCTGGATTATCAATTCCCTTTCTCCTGGAATTGTGTTGCAAGTTGTTTGCACTGAAACTGCACGAGAAGCATGGAATCGGCTGACTGCAGCCTATGTTGTTCGTTCACGCTCATAGATTAGAGACTATCGATTGCAATTGCGCAATCTGAAATAAGAAGAGACAGAGACAGAGATAATTTCTTCGTATTTTAACTGGGCAAAGAAGATTGCAGACCATCTAACTGCTCTCCAATCGGCAATTTCTGAAACTGATCTTGTCGAATCTATTGTTGATGGACTCTTGTCGGCTTATCGTCCATTCTGCAGATCCTTGGAAATTAAATTTGACCCAAATAGCTTTGAGGACCTTTATGGTCTGCTACTCTCAAAAGAACGAAACCTAAAAAGGGAGGTGAACTCCGAAAGGGCTGCTTCGACGGCACTATATGGAGCCCACGGGAATTCTGGCCAGTTTCGTACCGCTGGTCCGAGATAAAATTATGGGCAGCAGCATGGCCAACAGAGGCGTCCAATGGAGAGGGTGCAGAATTCTCAATTCACACAACCCTCTGGTAATTTTCCACACTTCAATCTCATTAATCGTCAAAATAATTTTATGCCCACTGCTGGAAATAATCTGCAACCCCTCACAACAATGGCACTGTTAAATACATCAACCACTTTTTATTGTCATAATTATCAGGGAATTAACTATATTGCACGAACTTACCCCTCACCGAGACAAACAAGGGGAAATCGATCCAATCAAACCCGTCCAGCCCCAGCCTCATTCTTCACAGCCATAAACACGCACTCCACTCAGGACTGGATAGTTGATTCCGGTGCCACTCATCACTTAATCGGCTGATTTGGACAACCTGAACATTCATATCGAATATTCTGGCCCTGAAGAAGTCACCAGAGGTAACAGATCCAAACTCCCAATCTCTCATGTTGGTTCCTCTTTATATTCCGTTAATGGTAATTCCGTTAAATTTGATAACATTTTACATGTTCCTGCTACCTCAAACAATTTATTGTCCATTTCAGCCTTGACTAATTCCAATCCTGTATCTATCGAATTTTTTTGCTGACTCTTTTATGCTTAAGGATTTGGTGACCAAGCATGTACTTCATACAAGGCAGAATAAGAATGATCTTTATTCCCTCAGTCTCCCAAAGAGTCCTCCTGATCGGATTACAACAAACTTGGCATCAGTTTCCCAGTGGCATGCTCGTCTTGGACATGCTGCATTTCCTGCAGTGAAGAAAGTTTTAGTTTTAAATGATATTCCTGTTTCTAATAAAATTCATGAACATTTCTTTCATGCCTGTTCAATTAGCAAAATTCATCGTTTACCGTTTCCTGTTTCACATATTGTTGTTTCTGAACCTTTGGAACTCGTCTGTTCTGATCTGTGGGGTCTTGCTCCCGTGAAATCGATTGATAATTACAATTATTATGTTTTATTCTTTGATCACTTTAGTAGATATTCTTGGGTTTATCCATTGCAATATAAATCTGATGTGATGAATGCTTTTATTCAATTCCGTACTGTTGTTGAGAAAAACTTTGGGAAACCCATTAAGAATTTTTAGTCTGATGAATTCTAGGCATTAGTTCCTTATTTGTGCACTTATGGTATTACTCATCGTGTTTCCTGTCCATACACACCACAACAAAATGGTTGTACGGAACGGAAGCACTGCCATATTGTTGAAACAGGATTATCATTGCTCAATCATTCTTCTGTTCCTATAAAATATTGGACATTTGCTTTTGAAACAGTAGTGTACTTGATTAATCGCATGCCTGTACCTAGAGGTGGCCACGGTTAATGAACCACCGGTTCAGGTTCAAGAAATCCTTGAACCTAAACCTTAACCTTCAGAAGGGATGAATCGTCGGTTCGGTCCGGTTCAGGGTTTGACCAGGGTTTGACCAGGTTTAGATTTGGTCCGGTTCATGTTTAACCCTTTTAAATAAACATTGAGAATTCAATTTGCGTATGGCTTTGATGTAGACATTTCTCGATAAATTATTAATATACGTAACATAATATAATTTCTCAAATATAAAAAACAACTTACATTTTTTATTTTACAATTAATAATTTACATAATATTAATTTATATTACAACTAACCCTTAACTGAACCTAAGGGTTGAACCGTCGGTTCAAATACCGGTTCAGAACTGCTGGTTAACCATCGGTTCAAAGGTTCAGGGGTTGATCGACCCTGAACCTTAACCTTTTTTTCTTCTAAACCGTCGGTCCAGTTCAGGGTTTGACTAGTTTTGACCCATTCCGGTCTGGTCCGGTTCGGCCAATTCAGGTCCAGTTTGGCCACCTCTACCTCTCCCGAGCTTAAATTATTTGACTCCTTTTGAGCTACTTTTTAGGTCACTCCCTAATTATAATTATTTGTGTGTTTTTGGGTGTCTTTGTTATCTATGTTTACGTTACTCTTCACCTCACAAACTTGCACCTCGATCTCAACGTTGTGTTTTTCTTGGTTACAGCAAAATTCATAAAGGGTATCGCTATCTTGATCTATCCCTTCAAAAAATCTACATCTCACGTCATGTGCTTTTCGATGAACAGGTGTTTCCTTACCAGCTGTTAAGTGATGGCAGCCCCGTATCAACTACCCGAACTGAGCAAGAAATTCCCATCTATATCACATGCCCAAATACTTCCAGCCCTGCTCCATATACTCCAGCCTCGCCACAACAAACAGCCCCTAGACCACCTTTTCCTACGACTACAGCTACCTCCCAAACACCGGCCCTTACACAAATGGTTTCTCTACCACCAGTCCAGCCACAAGACAACCCCTCTACAGAATCCTCATGTCCCCATTCAACACATTCAGCCTCATCCAAAAACACCTCCTCTTCCAGTTCAAGTTCCGATAGTCCCCATGGTGTTTCCCTTGTTGTTGATCTCGGCAATCGTGCTTCTTCCCCACCTCGGCCTCAAAAAAGTCATACCATGGTCACCCCCTCACAAATGAAAAAAATTAAAACCTAGAGTTCCAATGAATTTACATGCTGCAAGTTCCTTTCTAACCGAACCAACCTCCTACACCCAAGCCATGAAACTACCTGAGTGGCAAAATGCAATGTTGTCAGAATATAATGCACTGATTAAAAATCAGACTTGGGAATTTGTTCCTTCAAATCAAGCATAGAACTTAGTGGGGTGCAAATGGGTGTTCAAAACCAAACTCAATCCAGATGGTTCCATAGAGAGACATAAAGCTCGGCTTGTGGCTAAAGGGTTCCATCAACACCTCGGCTTCGACTATGTTCAAACATACAGCCCCATCATCAAACCAACGACAATTCGACTTGTATTATCTTTGGCCGTCTCCTTTGGTTGGGTGGTCAATCATTTTGATGTGTCAAACGCCTTTCTGCATGGCACTTTGGAGGAAAAATTTTACATGCAACAGCCACCCGGGTTTGTTGACAAACTCATACCCGATTATGTTCGTCTCTTCAAGAAGTCATTATATGGTCTGAAACAAGCACCCAGGATGTGGCACAAATGCTTGACGGATGTCTTACTTTAGTTTGGGTTTTCTTGCTCGAAGGCAGACACCTCCTTATACTACTATCATTCAACCAATATTCGGATTTTCTGCCTCCTATATGTAGATGATATTTTGGTTACCCGTAATGATTTGGCTATGATGGAACGGGTAATTAACTTCCTACAAGGGAAATTTACTATTCGCAATCTTGGGCAACTAATGTATTTTCTTGGTCTCGAAGCATATTGGCAATCTGATGGCTTGTTACTCCACCAGCAGAAATACATTTTAGATCTCCTCAACTAGGCAAAAATGAATGAGTCCATAGCCATCTCGACACCTTTTTGCAGCAGTACCCGCTTGACTCTTCAAGGTGGTGATCCATTTCAAGACCTGCCTTTATACCGCAGCATCGTTGGGGGTCTACAATATGTCACCATCACTCGACCCGATGTTGCCTTCTCGGTGAACAAGGTCTCACAATATATGCACTCTCCAATGACAGAAAACTGGAAAACAGTCAAACGGATTATGTGTTATTTACGGGACACTACAAACCATAGTTTAATGTTACGGCAGTCCTCTTCATTGGCCATAAATGGCTTTTGTGACTCTGATTGGGGAGGATGTTTGGATGATAGGAAATCAACAATTGGATTTGTTGTTTTTGTTGGTCGAAACTCGGTGTCCTGGAGCTCACGAAAACAACTGATTGTTTCCCGATCCTCTACAAAAGCCAAATACTGAGCCCTCGCCACGGTCGCCTCGGAGGTCTTATGGCTTAAAATGTTACTACGAGAGCTTGGTTATCCCTCCTATACAGCACCCACAATCTGGTCCAACAATTTGGGAGCCACCTACCTGAGTGCAAATCCGATTTTTCATAACAATAGCAAACATCTCGAACTTGATTTTCACTTCATCCGTGACAAGGTGACTCAAAAACTTTTACGAGTGCAACATATCTCCACTCTTCACCAGCCAACGGATCTTCTTACAAAGGGCCTCTCTAAATAACGGTTTCTTGTTCTTCGCGACAAGTTGACCTTGACTAGCCCCGCTCAACTTGCGGGGGATGATAGAGTATTGTTGTATAGTCTGTACTTATATAAAGAGCCCATGTATATATGCACTGGCCCACTGTATATACAGCCCACATATGTCTTGTACTGTATATATACTTTGATCTCACTCAATAACAATCAAGGGAGAACCCTAATTGTTTCACGCAGGATCTCATATACATATAGAAAAGTTATTATTATTATTATTATTATTATTATTATTATTATTATTGTTGTTGTTGTTGTTGTTGTTGTTGTTGTTGTTGTTGTTGTTGTTATTGTTATTGCTATTATTATTATTATTATTATTATTATTATTATTATTATTTATTATCCTATCTTGCTGACAAAAAGTTTTGATACCTAACCACATAAAATAATCTGCCAACACGTTCACATGGTATATTTTGAATTTCAATTTTAACATATCACGCGCATATTTGTCTCCAATGATATATGTATAATACTCATTCTCATATACTTTATTTATTATTGTTTTTTAGTCATAACAACCGTGCTTATATATGTTGTCACGTGCACAACTGTTGGTTAGTTGAGACGTGCGGCACTAGCGAGCCAAATCCGTGATTTGTGATGCTAGTCAGCCTTTCTAATAGCCAAGCGAGAATGCTTAAGCAAACTTAATGGCAAAGTGAGCAAAGGGCGATGTTTATGAACTTTAAAGAGAGCTTTTATTGCTTTGGAGAATGCTTTACAATTTCTTGGATGATTTACAAATGAAGGGGTGATGCCTATTTATAGCCATCTCCACCTCCTCAACTTGTGGTTGACATTTATTTGAATAAACAATACAAAAATATCTTCTAAAGGCGGTTTGAAGCTTCTAGAGGCGGTTCTAGAGATTTCCCTACCGATTTGGAACCGTTTGGCGGTTTCTGGAGGCTTCTGGAACTGGACCAGCGACGGAATTTCGGTAGGTGACGCGCTGCGGGCTGGGCTGGGCAGCTTGCACGCGGACTGGGCCTCCTCCATACGAGCTGGGCTATTTGTCCACCCATTTCCTTTGTTTTGCTGCCTAACCTCCCCTTTTCTAGGCAAAATTTGAGGCGGCCCATGACATTCTCCCCCACTGAATCGGGCGACGTCCCCGTTGCCTCTTGGTGGTACGCCTCGATCTTGTCTCGCGAGTTCCACAGGGTGAGCTCATGCTCCTAACTTGCCTCACTATCCGGCAGTCCCTTCCACTTGACGAAGTATTCCATGTAACTCGGATGTGAGCCCCTTGCTTTGATCCTTTGATGAGCTAGTATTTCTTCTACCTTATGCTCGTGATGTGTGGTCACGGCAGTTGGTTGCCTCTTTGATTCTCCTCGGCTAGGATCATTCTTATCTTCATGATAAGGTTTCAAGAAGCTCATATGGATCACCAGATGCATTTCTAAGTGTGTTGGCAATTTGACTTGATAAGCCATCTTACCAACTCTCTTCTCTATTGGAAATGGGCCCTCGTATCGCCTTGCTAAGCCCTTATGTAGCTTAGCAAACCTTATGGTTTGATGAGGAAGGAGCTTCACCATCACCAAGTCCCCTTCTTCGAATTCTAAGTGGCGTCTTTTCTTATCGGCCCATTTCTTCATTTTCTTGGCAGCTTTGGCTAAGGAGGAGCGGGCTATTTCCTTCTTTTCTTGCCAACCTTTGGCAAACTTGAATGCGGTGGGGTTTTGGCCTTTGTAGCCAATAATGAGATCTTGGGGTGTTGTAGGTTGCTGCCCTATGGCAATCTCAAATGGGCTAGCCCCCAATGATTCGCTTCTTTGTAGGTTGTATGAGAATTGGGCGATGTCTAACAACTTCGTCCAATCCTTTTGGTTAGCATTCACATAATGTCTTAAGAATAACTCCAACAAGGCATTCACCCTTTCGGTTTGCCAATCCGTCTGCGGGTGAAAGCTGGTGGAGAAGTTGAGTTCGGACCCCAATAGTTTGAACAATTCCGTCCAAAAGCGGCCCGTGAAGCGAGTGTCTCGATCACTCACAATGGATTTTGGTATGCCCCAATACTTTACTACATGCTTGAAAAATAGCCTAGCAGCATCTTCTCCATTGAACTTAGTAGGTACAGGAATGAAGATTCCGTACTTACTAAATCGATCTACTACCACCATAATGTTGCTGCACCCTTCGGACTTGGGTAGACCAACGATAAAATCCATTGAAATGCTTTCCCAAGGCCTTTCGGGAACCGGCAGGGGCTGAAGCAGACCAGCGGGTTTGTTTTGCTCTACCTTGTCTTGTTGACATACAAGACAAGTCTTCACATAAAGCTCCACATCTTCCCACATTTGGGGCCAATAGTATGTCCTTTCGATGAGTGCTAACGTGCGGTGTAGGGGTGAGCAAAACACGGTTCGGTTCAAAAACCGAACCGAACCAAACCGAACCAGAAACCAAAGTAGAAGAAAAATAAAAACCAAAGCCAAACCAAACTTCGTATGGTTCGGGTCAAACCGAACCGAACCAGTTCGGTTCGGTTACGGTTCGGTTTCGGTTCAAACGGAATAAAAAAATTTTAATTTTTTTATTTTTATTATCATTATTTTTTATAAATTACATGTAAAGTATTGCTTAAAAAGGATTTATATTACATATATATTACTAAAATGTCATAAATACAAACTATATAATAATATAAATATATAATATGCCAAATAAAATTTATTTATATACACATATATTTTTTTAAAAAATATTTTTTCCTATTACGGTTCGGTTCAGTTCAGTTTCGGTTTTTTTAACAAAAACCGAAAACCGAACCAAAAACCAAACTATTATATTTTATAAAACCAAAACCAAACCAAATAGAGTTTGGTTCGGTTCGGTTCGGTTTTTCAATCTCGGTTCGGTTCGGTTCTTGGTTCGGTTTTGCTCACCCCTAGTGCGGTGTACGCTTGGATGTCCCGCCCACTTGGAGTCATGGCACTCCTTAATGATTGTCCTCCTTAAGCCTTGCCACTTTGGTACATACAGGCGGTTGCCTTTGGTAAACAGTAACCCATCGTCAAGCCAGAATCGACGAGCTCTCCCACTTTTCGCCAATTCTTCCAAATTCTTGGCTTGCGGGTCGTGTTCCATACCTTCCCTTATGCTAGATGCTAAAGGGAAATTAGGTTGGGTGATGGCGGCTAGCTCACCCTTCCTGCTTAAGGCATCCGCCATTAAGTTGCTCTTGCCAGGCTTATGCTCCATCGTAAAATCAAACTCTGCCAGGAAAGCTTGCCATCTCATTTGCTTCGGCGTGAGCTTCTTCTGGTTTAGGAAGTAGCTTATGGCTACATTGTCCGTCTTTACTACGAACTTGGACCCCAGCAAGTAATGCCTCCATAAGCGCAAACAATGAACGACAGCAGTCATCTCTTTCTCTTGAACTGTATAGCGGCACTCTGTGTCGTTCAATTTTCTGCTTGCGTATGCAATAGGGTGTCCCTCTTGCATAAGAACTCCCCCAATAGCAAAATCAGAGGCATCAGTGTGTACCTCGTATGCCTTGTTGTGATCAGGTAGTGCCAAGACTGGTTCTTCAGTCATGACTCTCTTAAGATCTTCGAACGCAGCTTGGCACTTTTCATCCCAACTCCATGGGCGGTTCTTTTTCAACAGGTCCGTAAGAGGGGATGCTATGGTTGAATAGTTCTTGATGAACCTTCGATAATAATTGGCAAGACCCAGGAACGATCGTAGTTCGGTCACCTTTTTAGGTGGTTCCCAACCTACGATTGCTTGGATCTTGGCTTTGTCCATTCGAATTTTACCTCCTCCCACGATTTGCCCTAAGAAGGGTACTTCTCTTTGGGCAAAGGCACATTTTTCCTTTTTGACATATAGCTTGTGCTCCCTTAACACTTAGAAAACTTGTCGTAGGTGGTGCACATGCTCCTCTAATGAGTTGCTATACGCCACTATGTCGTCGAGATATACTACGACAAACTTGTCCAAGAATGGTTGGAGCACTTGATTCATTAAAGTGCAAAATGTGGCAGGAGCATTGGTTAGGCCAAAGGGCATGACTAAAAATTCATAGGAACCATACCTCGTGACGCATGCGGTCTTTGGCACATCCCCTTTGTGGACTCTTACTTGATAGTAGCCTGATCGCAAGTCTAGCTTGGTGAACCATCTTGCCTCCCCAAGCTGGTCGAACAGATCCGTGATAAGGGGGATAGGATATTTGTTCTTCACGGTTACCTTGTTAAGCGCCCTATAGTCAATACATAAACGTAATGACCCGTCGTGCTTCTTCTGAAATAGAACTGGTGCCCCATAAGGTGACTTTGAGGGTTGGATCTGCCCTGCGTCCAACATCTCCTTTAATTGTCTCTTTAACTCTTCGAGTTCAGGAGGCGCCATACGATAAGGGACTCCTGCAGGTGGTGCGGCACCAGGTACTAATTCGATCTTATGATCCACTTCCCTTTCTGGGGGAAGTTTCCTTGGCAATTCTGAGGGCATCACATCCTTGAAATCTTTTAAAACACGGACAATTTCCTTGGGCATTTCCTGGCTGGTTTCCCTGGCTTCGTCTTCCTTGATGGTTACAAGGAATATGGGCTCATCTCTCTTCAAGCCCTTTGAAACTTGCATGGCCGATAATTGCTTGGCCTTTGATGGACTTTCCCTAGCCAACGGTACCATGCAAGCATTATCCTTCTCCAAGATGCACATGGCATCGGCGAAGGGAATAGGTACAGCTTGTACTTGGTCCATAAACTCCATACCAAGCACAATAGGGTAGTCATCCATGGGCACAATTGAAAAGTTTATAAGGCCAGTCCACGTACCTAAAGTTACACGCACTCCTTTGGCCGTTCCGTGGATTGCCCTTGGTGCGGAGTTAACAGCTTTCAACCACCCACTTTGTTTAGTGTAGCGGATGCCCAACCTGTCGGCTTCTTTTGCCTCGAGGAAGTTGTTGGTAGCTCCAGTGTCCACAAGCGCCTTGATGACATTGTTGCCTACCTTTGCTTCCACGAACAGCCGACCCTTCTTCTCGGTTTTGGGCATTTCTACCTTAGCTTTGATGGCGCTAAGGAGTTGCAAGGACCCCATCCTTGTGTCTTGCTCTTGTTGCCGCTCTTGTTGTTCCCTCTCTTCAACCAAGGCGGACAACTTAGCCTTTGTGGGACAGTCCCTTGCCTTATGTGGTCCTTCACAAAAGAAGCATTTCAGGGGCCTATATCCGCTCTTCTCCTCCTTGCCTTTGGGTGGCTTGCCATCCTTAGGCTTATTGCTGTTGTTGGGCTTAGAACTGCTGGCTCCCCCACTCTTACCTTTGTTACCCTTGTCTTGATTAGACTTGGGTTTTTCAGATCTATTGTACTCGATTAATGAGTCAGCAATGTTGATGGCAGTGGAGAGATCAGTAGCATTCCTACGTTGGATCTCCATCCTAGCCCATGATTGGATACCTTCTAAGAAGAGGTAGAATGCCTCTTCTCTTGGATATCCAGGCAGCTCTAAGAGAACCTCGGAAAATTCTTTAATGTACTCACGGATGCTACCTTTTTGCTTGAGATGTCTCAACCTGGCCCTTTTCTCTAGTTCGCCAGCCTCCGGGTAGAATTGGGCCTTGAGCTCTCTCTTGAAATCTTCCCACGTGCCTATGATGCAAACTCCGTGTTGCATGTCAAGCTCTTTTGTTCTCCACCATACGGCGGCAGCATCTTGGAGATAAAGTGAGACGGTGTCCATCATTTGGGCATCGTTCGTTATGGCATGAGCCTTAAAGTACTTCTCCAAACTCCAAAGGAAATTATCGATATCCTTTGCATTCCTCGCGCCACCGTAGGCTTTGGGCTTCGGCACATCTAGCCGTTGAGGGCTAGAATAGGTGGATGAGGTAGCCCCACTTGCAATAGCCCTCTTGCAAAGGGCTAACTCATCCTTTGTCTCTCCTAGCTCTTTCTTGGTGGAAGCCAACTCGGCAAGAACTTTCTCTAGTTCTTGCCTAAGTGTTGCTATCTCGGAATGAAAGACACCTTCCAAGGCTTTGATGCGGTCTTCCCCTTCAGCGACGGTTTTATTTAGAGTGGTCAACACCTCCTCCCGGAGCTCGTCTCCCTCGAGCTCCTCTAGGCGCCTCTCGACCTCCTCTATTCTGTCAAGAAACTGATCTTGACCTTCGGCAATAGCAAGTTCCACCTTTGCTAGCCGGCCGTTGAGATCTACCAAGGTATCCCCCGTTGGATCCCTTGTCTTAGACCGCCCCCTCCTGGCCTTCGTAATCTTTGGTTCTTCCATATGCGCGGTAGCAGCACCTATCTCAATACCTGTGCTTCCCTCGTCACCGCTTGCCATTCTTGAACCTTAGCTCTGATACCAACTGTCACGTGCACAACTGTTGGTTAGTTGAGACGTGCGGCACTAGCGAGCCAAATCCGCGATTTGTGATGCTAGTCAGCCTTTCCAATAGCCAAGCGAGAATGCTTAAGCAAACTTAATGGCAAAGTGAGCAAAGAGCGATGTTTATGAACTTTAAAGAGAGCTTTTATTGCTTTGGAGAATGCTTTACAATTTCTTGGATGATTTACAAATGAAGGGGTGATGCCTATTTATAGCCATCTCCACCTCCTCAACTTGTGGTTGACATTTATTTGAATAAACAATACAAAAATATCTTCTAAAGGCGGTTTGAAGCTTCTAGAGGCGGTTCTAGAGATTTCCCTACCGATTTGGAACCGTTTGGCGGTTTCTGGAGGCTTCTGGAACTGGACCAGCGACGGAATTTCGGTAGGTGACGCGCTGCGGGCTGGGCTAGGCAGCTTGCACGCGGACTGGGCCTCCTCCATGCGGGCTGGGCTGTTTGTCCACCCATTTCCTTTGTTTTGCTGCCTAACCTCCCCTTTTCTAGGCAAAATTTGAGGCGGCCCATGACAATGTATATATGTAAATATTGCACAAAATCAAAACATAAAAGCTCTAAACTCCAATTTAGTTAAATTCATATAAAATTACACTTTTATATTACTGTGTTCATATCCATTATCTTAATTAATTAATATAATTTTATAGGAGTACTTAATATTTAACACTCAAACTAAAATTATCATTGATAATATATCTAAAGTGTATTGAGCTTTGTTCCGTTCTTATGTGGAGAAAGAGATCACTATATAGTTCAGGAGGTAGAGTCTACTATATGGTTCAGAAGGTGACTTTAAGTTTTTGAAGCCCATGTGTTATTACCCTTCTTGGTTTGAAGGGCTTAAGAGGTTATGCTTTCCAAGAGGTAACACATTAGGATATATGTTGCTCTTGTGAGGAGAAGTAGCTTGTGTAAGTGAGGTGTGAAAACACTACAACAACTTGAGAGAGTTGCTGGATACAAAGGGGTAGAGAGAACTAAGAGAGAAAACTTATTTTAAGGTTATGAACCTTGTTTTTCAACTATACTCTTCATCTTCTTTCAGAGATTTTAGCTCATACGGAGTCTGATCGTATTGTTTTTGGAGAGCATATTGGGAACTTTTATTTCTTGATTCTAAAAGGTCAAATCCGAATTTGGAGGTTCGTAAGTTTGGGTTTTCAGGTTTGCGACAGCTGCTGTTTTTGAGCGCTTTTCTTGCGACAAGTTTTCGTTTTCTTTGTGTGGTTTCGTTTCTAGCTGTTGGATTTGGCTGAAAATTTGACCAGAGTTTGAAGACACTTTGTTCTATATTCTGGACAGTGGGATCAATGTTTGGAGCTTAGGAAGGTCCTTGTTTGATGGTCTCTATTTTGGTGTTTGTGGTTTTCTCTTCTACAGTTTTCAGCTTGAGCTGCTTCATCCTTTTCAATCTTTTGAATAGGTTGCTCTTTTCGGATTGGGCTGAAATTTAGTGAGCTGATTGTTGACTTTTTTTATCTTCATTTTGTGCGATGGAGATGTTGTTTAGACGTTTAGAACTTTTGCTCTTGTTGTATCTATTTGGTGTATCCATTTTGTTGTTGTTGTTCATTGGAGCCGTGAAATTTGTTGTTGTTCACTTACTCGGTTTATCTGTTGTAAAACTCTTATATTATAGTGGATATTTTATCTTGGGTTAAGAGAGGCCTCATGATTTTTATCTTTCACGTTGGAAGAGTTTTTCACGTAAAAATCTTAGTGTTTGCTTATGTAGTTTTGCTGATTACGCTTCTCAAATATTCATTTAAGCGAGGGAAAATTTATTAGTCTTATTTGCATCTTTTGTGGCTGCCTAAAACATTTGTTGTTCCACATTTCTTTTCCATCAAAGTGACACCTAAATTTAATTAATGCCAATATAATTATTTTACCGACGTTATCACTGCTTTTTATTCCTCTTCTCTCCATTTCAGACTTAACTCTCAAATTAAGTTTTAAGTCTTGTTGGATAACTAGATTAATGACTTAAATTAATGCAATAAACACTTATTTTTTTAAAACTTTTTTGATAACAGTACTTAAAAGTTTCAGTTAAGTCCAAAAATCACTTAATCTAATAAGCTAAAATATTTGACTTAAAATTTTAAGTTGAACACTATCAATAATTTTTTTTTTTTTTAAATTCAATGCTTTATTTTTTATGTTTATAAAATAACTTTATCATTTAACAGTTTCAGCATTTATAATATTCGACAAATAAAATTTGGTACTTAATTTTTCAGCACTTAATCTTTTGTTTTAT
Organism: Euphorbia tirucalli; assembly: GCA_039660915.1. Lineage (NCBI taxonomy): Eukaryota > Viridiplantae > Streptophyta > Magnoliopsida > Malpighiales > Euphorbiaceae > Euphorbia > Euphorbia tirucalli. The sequence goes on from CM077636.1 coordinate 52,569,724, forward strand.
CAAACGCTACCTTAGTTTACTTTATGATCTCCTCTATATTTTTAATCCAAAATTACCTTTCATTTTTTTGGAGGGGGAAAAAATTCCAAAATTATGTGAAAACCCACAGTTCAACTTTTTAATTTTAATTTTCAATCATGTGAAAAGCTCTTGAAGATTGATATAGCTTCATTTCATTGTTATAAAGGTGTTGGAGAAACAACGACTATATATTAAAAAGATGAAATGAGAAAGAGATCAATATTAAATTATTTAAGAGGACGAGATTTGGAGTTTTCTATATTTAAAAAAATGTTAGATTTAAAAATATACAGAAAACTAATATTCTAAATAACAAATACAACGATAAAGATAAAAAAATTGTTACTATATATGGCTAAGTTTGGGTTGGAATTTAATCTACTAATTCCAGGGGTTTCCATATATATATATATATATATATATATATATATATACAAACCGGAACGTGTGAATTCATTATTCTTTAAAGATGTAATTCTTTCATTATTGGGGTTAGAAAATCGGTAGTCGCAATTGCCAAAAGCCATATATGTGGACAATTTTAACTATTTTAAATTATATTTCAACAATTTATTAAACAATGATTTTTTAAATGTTTTGAATTACAGTTGATATCAATTTGTTTAGCATTTGACATAATATTTATATTTTCATATATACGATATTTGAGAAATTATTAATCTATTTATCTGTATTTTTTTCGTTGTATGTTATAATTGCTACTCATATTCGATTGCATTGATTGTATATTTTTGAGAGATTAAAAGTTAATAATGACTGCAGTTAGTAACTGATGATATAGAACTTATCTTTAAGGTGTAATAATATTTTAAATTGTATTATTTTTTTTTGGTAGTATTATCGGTTTTCAGACACTATATTGGATGTCGATTAATTCGGTTTTGGAGTAATAGTTTGATTGATTATGATATCAAGATCTCTTCCAATATTGATACTGAGACTCGAACACCTATCATGTTTCTAATTTAATCCACCATCTATCATCTGAGTTACTAAATATTGATGGTTTAAATTGGATTATGATCTTAAGGTTTAAAGACCTACGATATTATATGATTTATTGAGATTTGATCAATTTTAGGCTTGTATATATAGTATGGGACCAGGTTTTGGATGGTTATAATGATTATCCGTTCAAATATTCCAGAAGTTGTCGTATTTAAAGATTAAAAACATGCATGCATGGAAACCAAATTATTGAATCCAAAGTGGAAAAATCAATTGATTTTATCAAATATTGTACTTTAATTTTACAATACTTGCTTTCCATCTGCATCATCTCCATTCTTGAGAGAAAATTATACAATGGACCCGATTTATATGAACTTTTCTAATGAAAAATTGATACATAAGTGTTTTGTAATTTCTCAATGCTCATTTTGCTTACGTGTCAATTTTTCAATGGAACGGTCCACATGGACCCGGTCCACTATAAAATTTGATTTACCATAGACTATTCCAGTGAAAAATAAATATATATATATATATAATAATTATTTAAAAAATAAAAGATAAAAATAAAAAAAATGCATATATATTAATTTTTCTCCTCCATTGTCCATATACAGTTTTTTTTTTTTTTTTTTTTTAATTTCAATAACGAGGCCTCCATACTTATTTGTATTTTGGTTGAAAATATTGTTTACTATCCAATTCCTCTATAAGTAAATTATATGACAAATTTACGAAAAAGGTCACTAAACCGTTTAGATTTAGACAAATCTCAAAAAAAATTTACAAAATAAAATAATGTTAGCCAACTTGCAAAATCAGTTCTGAAATGAATTGGGTTTAGGCTTTTCAAATTTTATAAGAAACAGATATACTATAATAATATAGAATTAGTCGAGCAAATAATTTTTTTATTGTACTCAGGTGGTACATTTCCACTATGTCAGGTGAAAGGTCACCATTTAAAAAAAAAAAATATGGTCTATTTTGTAATTTTTATAATTACAAGAATTGTATATAACAATTACAAGCAATTATCTGTATCATATAACACTATGAAAATACTAAAATTATAGGGAAAAATACTGTACAGAAATATGCTTACATGACGGACAAATAAATTTCCCCAGATATAGGCCAATTCAATGCTAATAACGCTTCTTTTTGTTCCCTCCAATAGCTTATCCGATGTCGTTTTCAGTAGGCCTTTGCTTTTACATAGAGTGTGTTACTGTCAAAGATAATAATAAAAGCTATTATTGGACCTTACCTATCAGTTTAATCTTTTAAGTCAATTGGTTTCATGATATAGTATCAGAGCCGTTTAGATTTAGAGGTCGAGGGTTCGAATCCTGATAACTCCATTTGTTGATTAAATTCAACACATGGTAAAGTGGACCTGTGTTGTATACACTTCAAGCCACCTAAAGGACATTCGCGTGCGGGGAAGTGTCAGAGATAATAATAAAAGATATTACATATCAGTTTAAACTTTTAGGTTAATTGGTTCCATAACATTTATCACGTGCTGATTTTAATTATTTATTGTTATGTTATGTTTTGATGTTGATTTTGATTTTGATGTGTGCAATTAGACAACTCACCAACAATTGGTTTGCAGGTCCAGTAGTATTGCAAAGCTCCAAGGCATACAATGTTATATCGCGGGCAAAAATCTTTACATGAGATTCAGGTGCTCCACTGGTGAATTAATGGTGATGCTTACGGGGATCAACAGGGTTTCTAAATCGAGAAATTTTATAGCGGACTGAATCTATATGAATTGTTCTAATAAAAAATTGACACGTAAATAATATAAGTATTGGAAAAATAAAAAATACTTGTGTATTAGTTTTTCATTGGGAAAGTCCATATGAATCGGATCCATTATATAATTTCTCTTCTAAATCCGTGCAAAACGGTTCCTGAAATTTCAGATTCCACGTGTATGACATGCCATTCACCCCGATAGCCAACGAAAAAAGATAAAAAGGAGAAAAGCTTTATTATCTACCAACTAATGCACAATCTTCCCCGTTAGTAATTGAGAGATATCCATTCATATGACGAATTGGTATTTGGTATTTAAAAAATTGAGAGCGGAACTTATACTTTTGGCTAATTTTAATTCTTTTAGAAAAATAATTAATTATATTAATACTATATATTTTTTTTAAGTAGTATTTCCGTAACAAAACCAATCTTTTAAATTTTTTGAAGGTTGAAAATTTCATAAGACATCCGATAACAAAACATTACAGATAAAGGAAGGAGGAGCAGTCCATCCCCTCGACTGAGATCACTTTGTCATGTTTATGGTGTCATGAAACCATTTGACCTAAAAGTTTAAACTGATAGGTAAGGCTCAATAATAGCTTTTATTATTATCTCTGACACTTCCCCGCACACGAATGCCCATTGCGCTTAAAGCGTGTACAACACAAACCCACCCTGCCATGTGTTGAATTTTAATCAATAAATGAAGCTACCAGGATTTGAACCCTCGACTTATAGGTCTAAGCGGCTCTGATACCATATCATGGAACCATTTGACCTAAAAGTTTAAGCTCATAGGTAAGGTCCAATCATAACTTTTATTATTATCTCTGACATATGGATAGAAGGCGGACAAAAATGCTTAGCCAATAGGCCTTGTGTTCAAACATAAAATGTGAAGCCTGACCTTTTAAATTTAGTGATTGAGTTATTCAAATTTCAATTTTAAATAATTTTTATGAACTTAATAAAAATTATGATATTACTACTACTACAACTGAAGTCAGAATTCCATAGATAACCATAAACAGAATAAATAAACAGACTTACGGTTTATGTGCAGCGGAAACTCGTTTATGGAATGGATCTGATCTACGCGAGAAACCGGATCGTTCTGGTTGCCTTTCCTACGAGTGTATGAATACACTGAGTACGGGCTATATCCGTGAATTCTTCCGACGAACGAAGAAGTAATCCGTGTTTTATCGGTAGGGACGTTTTCCCTGGGAATAAATGGGGAATCTCTACGATGCTCTCTCGTTAGGAAATAGAGAAACTTCTTCTCTATTTATAGTGGAAATCCCAACTTCCACCTATATATAGGGTCGGACCAAATTACACATTTGGTCCCTGTAATTTACACATAATTACAGTTTAGTCCCTGCCATTCCAAAATGTCATGGGCGGACCAAAAACCAACATCTCCCACTCGCACATGACAAGACACACTTTCATTGCGATTGAACACACATACTTCTTTCAATTCTTATTCGGCGAATTCACGCGACCAGTCAACATAACGGTTAAACCTTGAAGCTCTCCTTCATCGTTCCACCTTTAGCTTAACGTGACTTCCCCCTAGTCCATTTTCTATGATCACTAGCTTTCGACTCACTTTTGATCTCACGAAAACATTCATATACACTACATACCTTTTCCACGAAAAAGTATTGAGCTCGAGTGTTATATGTTTACTAAGTGACATGTTACTGAAAATGTACTTCCTCTCTATAAATAACCTTCCACCATATGTCTAATGCTTATCTGACTGGTCCTTATATGCCCGTTCATAGCTAACGAAGCCTAGTTTAGGGTTCCAATCAAGTTAATCATCAGACATACCCTTCTTGTTATTTACAAGAGTCCTTAAGGGTGAACTTGAAACTCATAGTTTCATTTGGGTCTCACATTAAGAAAGTTGAGATCAATTTTCTTCTTTCCATCCCTTGGTCGGCTTTTACACATATTACTAAAATATGCCATAGTGTTAATCCACTTAGGACGTATGTTTTATAAACACTATGCGAAAGCATTCAGTCTCTAAATGCAACTCATGCATCAGTACCTTTAGTCCACATTTAAGCCTTTCACAGGACAGCTTTCGGTATAAACGAAATGATGATATTACGCAAAATATCACATATGGAGTAACTCACACTCCCACTTTTACCTATAAATACACAATCATAGTAAAAGATTCATCTATGTGAGTATATGACATTTCGCCAACATACTGAACTATACTCAATAGCTCTATGTGTATCGCTTTAATTAGTGAATGAATTTGAACACAACAAATAACTCACATTCTATTCCAATAGAATTTGCCAAAGTTATTATAACAGTTCAAAAACAACAACATGTTCCTATAACCTACGAAGACCAAATTCCAAAATGTGTTTACTAAAAACATTTGGAACTATTGGCTTTGGTAACAAATCTGCAATCATATTACCAGTTGGAACATGCACTAAACTTATTTCTCTCTGTGCTATTTTGTCTTTAACAAAATGATATTTTATATCGATATGCTTGCTTTTTCCATGATAACAAATATTCTTGGAATAAGCTATCGATGCAGTGCTGTCGGAATAGATAGTCGTATATTTCCTTTTAGGCAAAAGATCCAAAAGATCTATGAAGCGAACCAAAACGCTTCTAGTACTGCAGCTACTGCAGCTACATATACCGACTCCATAGTCGATAATGCCACACAAGTTTGTTTCTTGCTACACTAGGAAATTGCACCATTTCCTTGAATGAAAATATACCCAGACGTGGACTACCTCCCGTCTTTATCAGTTCCGTGATCAGCATCTGTGTATCCCTTTAACTGCAGATCCTTTCCTTAGTAATAAAGGGAATAATTTGAAGTCCCCTTCAAATATCTCAATATCCTTTTCACTGCTGCCTAATGCTTCAAACCTGGATTAGCCTGATAACGGCTTGCGAGACCCACCGCAAAACTTATATCAGGTCGTGTACAAATCATAGCATACATCAAGCTACCAATTGCACACCTAAAAGGAATCTCTCCATCCTTTTAGTCTCTTCTGGAGTCGTGGGACACATACTTGCATTTAGTTCCGTACCTTATGCAATAGGGGTTGGATAGGGATCACAGTGAGCCATACCAAACCGTTCTAAGATCTTATTGATATACGTCTCTTGTGAAAGAGCCAATAATCTCTTAGATCGATCTCTTGAGATCTTAACCTCAAGAATGTAATTAGCTTCTCCTAGATCCTTCATCTCAAAGTTAGAAGACAACTAAGTCTTTACTTTCTTGAGTAAGGAAGTGTCATTTCCTACTATTAAAATATCGTTAACGTATAACGTTAGAATGACAAACTTCCCTCCGTTTTCACGCTTAATGTAGACACACGAGTCTGCATTAATCACCTTAAATTGCATTGATATAATCATTTCATGGAAACGAAAATACCATTGTCTTGAAGACTGCTTAAGGCCATAAATTAATCTTTTCAACTTACAAACCTTATGTTTTGGTCCCTGGACAATGAAATCATATAGATTTCTTTGTTCAGTTCGCCATTTAAGAACACAGTCTTTACATCCAATTGATGTAATTCAAGGTCCATACATGCTACAAAAGCAAATACTTTTCTTATAGCCGTGAAACGGACAACAGGTGAAAAAAAGTCTCCTGACAGTCAATTCCTTCCTGTTGTGTAAACCCCTTCGCAATCAACCGACTCTTAGTCTGGATACGTTTCCTATCCGCTGATCGCTTTATCGTATGTACCCATTTATTCCCAATGGCTCTACGCCCTTTGGGCAGGTCAACTAGTTCCCAAACTTTGTTGACCCTTATTGACTCCATTTCACTTTCCATTGCTTTAATCCATTCTTCTTTTGCTGGGGATTCCAATAACTCTCTCATGTTATTTGGAATATCTTTAATTTGAGTTACGATCTAGAGAGCTTCGCCATCAACTAAATGATGGCGTCGCGGGATATTTCCCCTCTGTGATCGTCTTAGAGATTCTGCTTCTTGATAAACAAATCTCATATATTCATCAAGGTGTTGGGCAAAACTCTTACTGGGACCACTCCCACTGGGATCTATATCCATATTCATACTTGAATTTGGAACAAGACTCCCACTCAAACCAAGACCACTCAAGTTAGGGTCAGGATTACTCAAATCCGCTTGTGAAGGTTGAAAAAAAAAACATTCTCTTCCCTTTCCCTTACGTCTCTTCAACTTCATTCCTCCCACTCGGATTGAGCGATCCTGAAGTTTCAGACTCTTGAGTGTTAAAGAAGGTGAATTTCTTATCCACTTCTCCCAGCTTAGGAAATTCATTCTCTAAGAATGTGACATCTCGTGACTCAAATTCTGTTATTTGACCATTCTCATTTTCCCCCACTAGAACATATCCTTTGGAGAAATCAGGATATCGTATAAAGATACCTTTCTTGCCTCTAGGACCTAGCTTGCCATACTTGCTAGATGTATCACGAACATAGGTAGCACATCCCCATGGTCGTAAATGGTTCAAATTTAGGCTTGCGGCTCGTCCACAATTCACAAGGCGTGGTTTCAACGGACTGAGAAGGTACTCTATTGAGTACATATGTGGCAACCAATAGTGCGTCTCCCCAAAAAGAAGATAGGCAAATTGCTTCAGCCATCATAGACCTCACCATCTCTAAGAGGGTTCGGTTTCTTCTTTCCGTTACTCCATTTTGTTGTGGAGTCCTAAGTATTGTCAACTAATGTTCAATACCTGTTTCATCACAAAAAAACTTTAAATTCCTCGGAGAGGTACTCTCTTCCCCACATCGTTCCTTAAAGCTTTGATTCTTTTCTCTAATTGATTTTCAACTAGAGTCATAAATCGTTTGAAACATGCTAATGCTTCAGATTTATGTTAAATCAAATAGACATGACCATACCTTGTATAGTCGTCTATGAATGTAATGAAATAGTACACACCATGCCTTGCCCGAATAGTCATTGGGCCACAGATGTCAGAATGGATTAGTTGCAATGGTTGGTCAGCTCGCGTAGCTTTACCAAATGTTTTTTTCTTGTCATCTTTCCTTTTAAGCAGCTTTCACAAGTTAGGAGATCTACCTTTGATAAATCAGCCAACAAACCTGCTTTAGCCAATCGTACTAAACGATGTTGACCAATGTGACTAAGTCTCGCATGCCACATTTTTGAAATGTTAACTTTATCCACAGATGAGTTAACAGTAAAGGAAAAACTATTATGACACACATAATTTGGATCCAAATCCAAAACAATAAAACCATCCAACAAATGTCCACCACCAAAGCAGATATTGTTTATGAAGAGACTAAAATTTTTCAATTCAAAAGATAACATGAATCCCAAATTCATGAGGGCAGAAACAGATATCAAGTTCCTTCGAATTCCAGGAGCATAGAGGACATCTTCAAGAAATAGTGGGCGACCACTATTCAAGACTAGCTGTCAACAGCCAATCCCTAAGACTTCCTCTTAAGAATTGTTTCCCACGTTTATCCACCTTGTTCCTCGTGGAACACTGCGGAACTTAACAAAAGAATCTCTATCCTTTGTTACGTGGTCTGTTGCTCCTGAGTCTATGATCCACAAAGGACGAGATTCAGTTAGGAAAACAGAACTTGAAACAAATGTATAACACTTATACACTTCGGTAACATTTACCTCAGGAGCTTTGCAATCTTTTGCAAAATGCCTTTCTATTTGCGATTGTAACATTTCACCCTAGAAATGTTAAAATCTTTCATGCCCTTCTTTTGAACCGGAATACTGCCCACCGATCTCTTTGCCTTCTTCTTGAAGAACCTCATGTTCCTCTCCTTGGACTTCAGACCAGGACTTGAACTAGCCATGTGAACCTCAGATTTCACACTAAGAGAGGCCAGACGGTCTTCTTCCAGTTCAAGATGACGAACGGTATCATCAAAGGCCTTAATGTCGTTGACATGAGTTAGGTGCAACTTCATATGCTCCCACTCGACATGAGTTAGGTGCAACTTCATATGCTCCCACTCATTCGGCAAAGAACGTATCACAGCTTGAACTTTCTGCTCCTTGAGAGCATAAATCGCACTAAGCATGTGTTATATACGTGAAACTTTTTCACGATATCATCATTCATCGCACTAAGCATGGTGATGCGGGCAGATGAGTTCTTCCTCTTCCAGGCTTGATAAGCCTCAAGGTCCCTCTTTGTTTGGGCGGTGTTACCCTCAGGAGGAACCATTATTCTCTCCAGAGTGTCAAGAACCTCTTGTTCTTCAATTATGTATTGGACTTTCATAGCCCAAACTTTATAATTGTCACCGTTCAAACGAAGGTTCCTTATTTAGGTAAGCAACTATTGCTTTCGAAGCAGTTATTGAAAAACCGTTAAAGACAAAAGTAGCACTGATAAGTAAGCGATACACCATATTTATTATAAGATCATTTAAAACTAAAAATAGTGTTTGGTTCACGTAAAATCGAACATCCATGCGCAATGCATCGAGTCACCATTTACATAGGCTAATACAAACACCATATTAGGTTTAAATTTCCAATAATAAATATATATTTAGTTTTGTTTTAGATTATGTTTTAATTTATTTAACATTTATACTTCTCTTAAGTATAAAACTAATGAGTAATATAACACTTAGTTATAATCTCAAACTAAATAAATTAAAAAATTACTAAAACAAATAACTAAAATAGCAATGTTTAACAAATAAACATTTTATAATACCATAAAAAAAATATCCAACATTTAGTCAAAATTACCACCACAATAAAAACTTTTAGCACAAAGCCCTTCAATACAAAATTGAAAAACGAAATCAGCAAGAGAAAGAGTGAAAAATGAAGAGCGCAATCTTCATTTACATCGAGTGGAACTATCTCAATTTCTTTTAAGGCGACTGGGATCAGCTCTATGAACTTATAGTAGAGATCTAAAAGCATGTTCACAACAGTCTTAATAACAGCATCCAGACAGGGCGACGAACCAACTTGTTACTTCTAAGTAACATGGTTCTAGGATTATAGGATAACTTAGCTCCCGTTTTAGCCAAGGTCAACACAAACACTCTGCATTGGGATCCATAATCCTATTCAGGAACTAATCCATCAATGGAGTCCACTTTCGTCAAAATCAGAATTTTCTCCAAAATAGAATTTTTTAAAGTGTTTTTCACGAAAAGCATTTTTCGCAAATTTAACATTTTTAATTGATCAATTCCAGAGGAAAATCCTCCTTTCCAGACAAGCTCTAGGATTTCCCGGTTTTAACGCATTAAACCGCTCCAAAACTCTAACAATATTCCCTTCCTCCAACGGGGAATACCATTTAGAGAAAAGCTCATCTTCAAGTTTTTGGACAGTCCTCGTCTCCTCGTGAGACTAGATTATTTTTTTTACGAACGTTTTCATTTCTATAACATATATAGAAATAACCAAAACTTGTTAATGATCAACCAAAAATTAGTATATAAATACACAATAGATATACTGAATTTTCTTGAATTTATGAAACATAAATTAAGCATTTATACACAATAAATACTAGTAAATTTAGTTTAAAAATATCAAATGAATTCCAAAAATTCATCAAAATATACCAAAAATTCAAGAAAAATGTAAATTTAAATTCTGGAAAAAATTTGACGAAATTTGGATGTCGTAAGCCACCACACGCGCTCACACGCGCCGTCCGGATCTGTTCCACGCGCCACCACGTGCAGGCACGCGCCCTCACGCACTCCATTGGTATAGCTGACTCACGCGACACGTGGCACCTTGTGATTCGCGCAGACGTGGCACATATGCCACGTGTCGTCACCTGATTGGGTCAACTGATGACGTGGATGATGACGTGTCTTGCTGATGTGGTAAAGCCTTGACACGTGTCTGTTGGGAATTAATCGCACAAAACAAACATAAAACGCAGCGGAAAAAGATTAATCCCCACCAAGGACCCATGTACATTACATTGAATCGGAAGGAGGGTTAAAGAATTACCTTAATTCTTTGAAGTTTGAATCACTTAGGAACCAAAATAGCTTCCCTCTATGGTTGATCCACACGGAGCAATACGTTCACCGCGTGCTAGCGCCGGGATAGAAGAAACGGTTTCCTCGAATTGAGAGAGAGGCAGAAAATCAAATTTTCTCTTGGCTTGGAGAGGAGAATTTCGGCTGGCTCTTGGTCTAGTGTGGCTGCCGAATTCTCTTCTATATCATTATATATTCATTAGGTTTTAGGTTTTTATTTCCTTAAATATAAAACCTAATTAGTTAATTATAATTATAACCTAATACACCTATTAGTTATAATTATATATTAACCCACACAATTTAATATTAATTCTCAATTAACATTAAATCAAATCAATTCTCCATAATACACATATGTATATATAATATTATAATTAATTATATCTCTATATAATTAAATTATAATATGTAGCATACTTTATGCAATATTAATCACATTAATATTTATATATACATAAATATATATCACTATATATATTTATACTCTTTCTCATTCATAAATTATTATCCAATAATAATTTATACCCGATAAGATGAACTTCATTTTGCTCTTGTGTGTGACCCCATAGGTTCATATTAATTGGCAATAAGGAAATTACCATAATGTCCTTATAGGTCACAAGCGGACTCTAGCAAGCCATTACGACTACCCAATTAATATGATTGGAATGATCCAATACCTATTTATAGAATGTCATATTCCCTTTTGTCTCTTTGATATCAAGATTAATTATAAGACATGGTACACTTCTCAATCTTACATAATTAATCATATGCTTTCTCGATCTCAAAGTAAACTGTTCAGACAAATCAATTGATACTCTTATCAATTATTTGAGCACGGCCATGCATTTAACAGTCTTACTTATCGAGGGGCCCAGTGATATCGCTCTCTTGTTAGAGAGGGACAAAATCCCATATCTGTCTCTCACATCCCAAAACATGAGTCATATCGTACCCAACCACAGCCTTTATAACTACTCTGTTACAAGCAGCGTTTGACTGCGTCAAAGCACAACATAAATTCATCCCGGAATCCATGGTGACCTCAGGTCAAAGGAATCAGCTGATGACACTACTATAATCAAGATCAGTTGTGACACGTGACCATGAACTTGATCTTATAGTGGGTCTCCAGCAACATGTTCTCTAACACATTGCCCGTAAGTATAATCTGTATCTGTATACACTATATTCATCTTATGAATATCCATTATCACTCACACTAGTCTTAGTTTGTTATTATTCCCATAATAACAATCGACTAGGGAAATTTAGAATTACACAATTAATTCATGGATACATTATCATAAATACTAACATACAAATATATATGATAAAATAAGTCTTTATTAATGACTTAAGAAGATTGTTTACATAATCCAACATTGGCTTAGGGCACAATCTCTAACAATCTCCCACTTGCCCTAAGTCCAATCTTCAAATGTATCTAATACCCATGGACCTAGCATGACCATCATGTACAGCTTGTGAAAGAGCTTTTGTTAGTGGATCGGCAACATTGTCTTCAGACGCAACTTTGCATATCTTCACATCTCCTCTTGAGATGACTTCTCTTATGTAGTGAAAACGCCGAAGTATATGTTTGGATTTCTGTGACACACTAGGTTCCTTAGCAAGTGATATTGCCCCATTGTTGTCACACAAGAGGCTCACAGGATTCACTATGCTAGGAACGACACCAAGTTCTTCGATGAACTTCTTGATCCAAACAGCCTCTTGGGCTGCATCTGATGCAGCAATATACTCGGCTTCTGTTGTAGATGCAGCTATCGTGCTTTGCTTAGAACTCTTCCAACTTATCGCACCTCCATTCAGAATGAACACATACCCAGACTGTGACTGCATCTGATCTTGATCAGTTTGGAAACTTGCATCCGTGTAACCATTTACAACAAGATCTTCGTCCGAGCCTCCATATATCAAGAATGTATCTTTAGTTCTTCTCAAGTACTTAAGAATACTCTTGACAGCAGTCCAGTGACTATCACCTGGATCAGACTGATATCTACTTGTCATGCTCAAAGCAAAAGAGACATCTGGCCGAGTACATACCATGGCATACATGATAGATCCTATAGCTGACGCATAAGGAATCTTATCCATGCGTTGACGTTCTTCAACTGTCACAGGACATTGCTTACGACTAAGCTTTATCCCTTGCCCAATAGGAACATTTCCTTTCTTTGATTGATCCATACTGAACCTTTTCAGTATTTTGTCAATGTATGTACTCTGGCTCAAACCTATCAATCTCTTAGATCTATCTCTATAGATCTTTATTCCAAGAATGTAGGCTGCCTCACCCAAGTCTTTCATAGAAAAACACTTTCCTAGCCAAGATTTTACTTCTTGCAAGGTAGGAATGTGATTTCCTATTAACAATATGTCATCGACATATAGAACTAGGAAAACTATATTACTCCCACTGAACTTCTTGTACACACAAGGCTCATCTTCTTTTTTGATGAAGCCAAACTTTTTGACTGATTCATCAAAACAATGATTCCAACTTCTTGATGCTTGCTTCAAACCATAAATGGCCTTTTGAAGCTTGCATACTTTATCAGGATTCTTTGGATCGACAAAACCTTCAGGCTGTGTCATGTACACATCCTCAACAAGGTTTCCATTTAGGAAAGCTGTTTTGACATCCATTTGCCATATTTCATAGTCATAATATGCTGCTATGGCAATAAGAATTCTGATGGACTTGATCATAGCTACTGGCGAAAAGGTTTCGTCATAGTCTATACCATGAACTTGTCGGTAACCCTTTGCCACTAACCTTGCTTTATAAGTCTGAATATTCCCATCCATGTCCATTTTCAACTTGAAAACCCATTTGTGCCCTATTGCTTTAGCACCCTTTGGGAGATCAACCAAAGTCCATACTTTGTTGTCGTCCATGGATTGAATTTCTGACTTCATAGCATCAAGCCATTTTTCAGATTCTGAATTAGAGACAGCTTCCATGTACGTGGAAGGTTCATTCTCTTCTAACAGAATCAGATCATTTTCGTTCGTGACGAGAAATCCATATCTCTCGGGCTCATGACGAACTCTACTTGATCTACGTTGGACTTGTGTTGCTGGTTCTGACTCAACAACTTCTTGTGAATCAGGTTGTTGTTCCATTTGAAAACCATTTTCATTTTGGTTATCCAGATTTTCTTGCAGGTGTACTTTACTCCCACTGATTCCTTTGGAAATAAACTCTTTTTCCAGGAATATACCATTCCTAGCAACAAACACTTTGTTTTCACTAGGACTGTAAAAGAAATAACCTTTAGTTTCTTTTGGATAACCTACAAAGTTGCACTTCACAGATTTTGGTGTTAACTTATCTGAAATCAAGTATTTCACATAAGCTTCGCATCCCCAAATCTTGAGAAAAGACAAATTTGGTCTCTTACCAACCCATATCTCATATGGTGTCTTTTCAACTGCCTTTGATGGAACTCGGTTCAGTGTGAATGCCGCTGTTTCAAGTGCATATCCCCAAAAGGATAGGGGAAGACTTGTTTGACTCATCATCGACCGAACCATATCCAATAAAGTACGGTTCCTCCTCTCAGACACACCATTCCACTGTGGTGTACCAGGAGGAGTTAGTTGTGAGACAATCCCACAATTTCTAAGATGATCGTCAAAGTCTTGGCTCAAATATTCACCACCTCGATCAGATCTAAGTGCTTTAATTGTCTTGCCAAGTTGGTTTTGTACTTCATTTTGGAAGGCTTTGAACATTTCAAAGGATTCCGACTTATGCTTCATTAGATATAGATAACCATATCTACTGAAATCATCAGTGAACGTAATGAAGTATTGAAAACCACCTCTAGCAGTTGTGCTCATAGGCCCACATACATCTATATGTATGAGTTCTAATAAGTCACTAGCCCTTTCACTGTGACCAGTAAAGGGACTCTTGGTCATCTTACCCATTAAACAAGACTCGCAAGTGTCATATGTTTCAAAAACATCTAGACCCAAAATTCCATCTTTATGGAGTTTTGAAATGCGTTTCTCATTAATGTGTCCTAGACGACAGTGCCAGAGATAAGTAGGATTCACAATATTTGTTCTTATCCTTTTGGTATTTATGTTATATACATGCTCATCATAACCTTCACTAAGGTTCAACAAATAAAGACCATCATGTAAATCCGCATTTGCATAAAACAAGTCTTTATTGAAAAGCAATAAGTGATTATTCTCAATAACACATTTAAATCCTTCCTTGTCCAAACATGAAATAGAAATGATGTTCCTAGACAAATTAGGAACAAAATAACAATTATTCAAAGAAAGAACAAGTCCACTTGGCAACTTGAGCTCGTAGCGACCGACTTCATAAGCAGCAACTCTAGCTCCATTCGCCACATGGAATTCTACCTCGCCCTTCTTGAGCTTTCTACTTCCTTTAAGCCCCTGCACATTCATACAAATGTGAGAACCACAACCGGTATCTAATACCCACGAAGTAGAAACAGAAGTAGAATGAAATATTTCAATAACATAAATACCTTGATTAGCGGTCTCACCGCCTCTCTTCTTCCTCAAGTCCTCCAAATAAAGCTTGCAATTTCTGCGCCAATGACCAGGCTGATTGCAGAAATGGCATGTGCCTTCCTTTGGAGGCTTTGCCTTGGTAACAGCTTTGGGCTTCTTTGCATCCTTCCCAAACTCTTTGGGTTTGTTTGCTTTACCCTTCTTCTTCTGGATCCTACCCTTTTGCACCATATGGATCCCTTTGGAGCTTGGCTTCTCTTTTATCGTTACTTCAGCGTTTTTCAGCATCCCATGCAGTTCGCTGACTGTTTTGTCCATATCATTCATGTGATAATTCATGACAAAATGGGAGTAACTCTCGGGAAGAGAATTAAGGATCAAATCCGTTGCCAACTCAGGTCTGAGTGGCGAACCAAGCCTCTCCAACTGATCAATGTACCCTTTCATCTTCAGAACATGGGCACTAACCGAACTCCCTTCGGTCATCTTGCACCCAACCAAAGATCTCAAGGTCTCATACCTTTCCCTTCTCGCTTGCTTTTGGAACATTTCCTTAAGCTCTTGAGACATCTCATATGCCTCAAATGTTTCCAGATCCTTCTGAAGTTCCGGAATCATTGATGCGAGCATCAGGCATTGTACATTAATCTGATCATTTTGATGCTTGTGAAAAGCATCCCTTTCAGCTCTTGAAGCTGTGGTGGGTGGAGGGTTAGCGGGCAAAGGCCCATCCAGAACATACAGCTTTCGCTCTTGCTTGAGAACAATTCTCAAGTTGCGATACCAATCTAGGTAATTGGTTCCGTTCAGTTTATCCTTCTCAAGGATAGATCGAATAGAACCGGGATTGCTTGTGTTGGCCATTTATCTACGACAGAAAATATATGCAAAGTTAATTACATAAGAGAATTAAACTCCCACTAAAATTATAAAACCCTTTAAAATATTTAAGTGGGTAAAAGACCCAAAATCCATACTTAACCATAGCACTGCTTTGGCATGTCCCTATGATTAAATATAATTTCGGTAGACATCACCATGTCAATTATATCATTATGTAACTCTTTTAATTTATGAGATGCATGATATCATATATCATATTTAATTTGCATGTTACTCATCTCATCTTTGCCTCGGGTTCAAAACACCATTTTGATTAACCCTTTGTTAAACCAATTACAACACAATGAGAATCACCATTTCTCATATTATCGCTTCGCTAAGGTCACAACATGCGTACCCGCTTTGGCGTGGCTACCATGATGCGAACATAGTACTTGACTAGTGTTATACGTAATTGGGTGGCAAAAATATAAACTTCATAAGTTTATTTAGGGTTTATTAATTCCTGTGATTAAAATGTATCTCATACAATACATGGCATTAACATTAATCTTTCTAAGTTAATATTAATTCTAGCATGGCATCCAATGTCATACATTCATCTAGCATGCATATTTCATACTTAGCATGGCATCACATGGCATCAAAATATAAAACATGCAATAGACTCGAAAGACCGTGTTATGGTATGGTTTTATCTACATTGATTTTCACAGGCCAATATGAAAATCAACAGGTCATTTCCTAGGTGGTTGTAACCATCGCATGGTCGCAGCACAGCCGCATCCCTTGGATCCGTCTTCACGTCTTTGTTCCTTGGCACCATCTCATGGATTTACATACTTTACAAAATTGTATCCTATACAATTTTCTAGTAAATAAAATTTACAAACAATAAATTGCATCCTATACAATTTATCTAGAAAAATAAGATTACATAAATACAAACGACTCGCAGGCCGTATTTATAAAACCTTACATTCACCAAAACCAAAAGAAAAACAAAAAACATCCAAGGGTCCAAAACCATACCACAACACCATGCATAAAATTATCACAATAATTTTATATCTACAAGATTTAGGGTTCATAAAGGGTAAAATACAATCCTATTGTATTTAGAATTAATTAATTTGGGAAAAAAAAAAAAACACAAATTTGCAGAAACAATTTTCCACACTAAAACGAAAAAAGGTTAAACTGTCGGACAGCATGCTCGTCGTACCCAATCACTGCAGTATCCAATACTGCGTGCAGCCCGACGGGCTGCGCAGCCCATGCTGCTTACGCAGCATGTGCAATTGCAATTGCAGTTGGGCGCAATTGCAATTGCAATTGCATTGCACCCATAATTATTCTGGGCATTATGCCCAGAATAACGAAAACAACAATTGTTTTTTTTTTTTTTAATTTCATTTAATTAATTGAAACAATTTCAATTAAAATCCCATGAATCAAATTCATGATACCAACCCCTTAAACATTTCAAATTATTAAAACAAATCATTCACAATGATTCACATTAAAATCAAATTTTAAACATGTTATTCACAATAACATTGAACCCTAAATCAAGAACATACAACCCTAACATGCAATTTTGATCTAATCAAAATAACAAATCCAATTCAACCAATGCACAAGTGGCTCTGATACCACTGTTGGGAATTAATCGCACAAAACAAACATAAAACGCAGCGGAAAAAGATTAATCCCCACCAAGGACCCATGTACATTACATTGAATCGGAAGGAGGGTTAAAGAATTACCTTAATTCTTTGAAGTTTGAATCACTTAGGAACCAAAATAGCTTCCCTCTATGGTTGATCCACATGGAGCAATACGTTCACCGCGTGCTAGCGCCGGGATAGAAGAAACGGTTTCCTCGAATTGAGAGAGAGGCAGAAAATCAAATTTTCTCTTGGCTTGGAGAGGAGAATTTCGGCTGGCTCTTGGTCTAGTGTGGCTGCCGAATTCTCTTCTATATCATTATATATTCATTAGGTTTTAGGTTTTTATTTCCTTAAATATAAAACCTAATTAGTTAATTATAATTATAACCTAATACACCTATTAGTTATAATTATATATTAACCCACACAATTTAATATTAATTCTCAATTAACATTAAATCAAATCAATTCTCCATAATACACATATGTATATATAATATTATAATTAATTATATCTCTATATAATTAAATTATAATATGTAGCATACTTTATGCAATATTAATCACATTAATATTTATATATACATAAATATATATCACTATATATATTTATACTCTTTCTCATTCATAAATTATTATCCAATAATAATTTATACCCGATAAGATGAACTTCATTTTGCTTTTGTGTGTGACCCCATAGGTTCATATTAATTGGCAATAAGGAAATTACCATAATGTCCTTATAGGTCACAAGCGGACTCTAGCAAGCCATTACGACTACCCAATTAATATGATTGGAATGATCCAATACCTATTTATAGAATGTCATATTCCCTTTTGTCTCTTTGATATCAAGATTAATTATAAGACATGGTACACTTCTCAATCTTACATAATTAATCATATGCTTTCTCGATCTCAAAGTAAACTGTTCAGACAAATCAATTGATACTCTTATCAATTATTTGAGCACGGCCATGCATTTAACAGTCTTACTTATCGAGGGGCCCAGTGATATCGCTCTCTTGTTAGAGAGGGACAAAATCCCATATCTGTCACTCACATCCCAAAACATGAGTCATATCGTACCCAACCACAGCCTTTATAACTACTCTGTTACAAGCAGCGTTTGACTGCGTCAAAGCACAACATAAATTCATCCCGGAATCCATGGTGACCTCAGGTCAAAGGAATCAGCTGATGACACTACTATAATCAAGATCAGTTGTGACACGTGACCATGAACTTGATCTTATAGTGGGTCTCCAGCAACATGTTCTCTAACACATTGCCCGTGAGTATAATCTGTATCTGTATACACTATATTCATCTTATGAATATCCATTATCACTCACACTAGTCTTAGTTTGTTATTATTCCCATAATAACAATCGACTAGGGAAATTTAGAATTACACAATTAATTCATGGATACATTATCATAAATACTAACATACAAATATATATGATAAAATAAGTCTTTATTAATGACTTAAGAAGATTGTTTACATAATCCAACATTGGCTTAGGGCACAATCTCTAACAGTGTCGCCATCCTATTGGTATACAGTGATGACGTGGCAAAATCCGAAACCGTTTTGACACATGGCAACATGCTATTAGTCCCTGTCTGACACGTGGCTTAATGGGATTGGTTGGACTTTTCAACCGTCAGAAAATTAACGAATCGTGTCGCGCCACGTGTCCAACAGATTCAAACTGCCCCAACCGTCACTCGGCCAATCCCAGCCGCAGTGGTGGCGCGTGAGGTCCACGCGCCGCCTTCCGGGCCTCCGTTGGCAGTGAAATTTGATATTCCGACTCGATTTTTCGTGCTGATTTCAGTGGTGTGGTCAGATTTACGAAATTCCAACCAAAAATTTTGACACTTTGTACTGTTGGATCTAATACGGTATCGTTTTGACTCGGATAACAATGTAAATCCGTATCAAAACGAACAAAAACGAATACAAAATAGACGGAAACATATTCTTTTCATGGAATATCAGTTTTCAATGTTGACAGAATCATTTTGACGCGGATTTCAATATAAATCCGTATCAAAACGGACAAATATGTATTTAAACGAATAAATACGCATTCAACCGAATAAAGAAACGTATTCTTATTCACGGATTTCCATAAACCAAGATATGAACACATCAATATTCATAGAATACCAGAAAACTAGATTCGAACACATCAATCTATAAACCTTTCGGCTCTGATACCAATGAAGTCAGAATTCCATAGATAACCATAAACAGAATAAATAAACAGACTTACGGTTTATGTGCAGCGGAAACTCGTTTATGGAATGGATCTGATCTACGCGAGAAACCGGATCGTTCTGGTTGCCTTTCCTACGAGTGTATGAATACACTGAGTACGGGCTATATCCGTGAATTCTTCCGACGAACGAAAAGAAGTAATCCGTGTTTTATCGGTAGGGACGTTTTCCCTGGGAATAGATGGGGAATCTCTACGATTCTCTCTCGTTAGGAAATAGAGAAACTTCTTCTCTATTTATAGTGGAAATCCCAACTTCCACCTATATATAGGGTCGGACCAAATTACATATTTGGTCCCTGTAATTTACACATAATTACAGTTTAGTCCCTGCCATTCCAAAATGTCATGGGCGGACCAAAAACCAACATACAACTAAAATTTTTCGTCAGCCTCTTCCAATCATATTGATCTACTCTTTTTTTTAGGCTTTCTAAAATTTTAAACACAAAATTCGAATGGCTATAATGATAATCCAAGAGGTTCTAGAGCATGCTGTAATGTTGTTGCATGTTTCGAATTCTATAAGTTATGGCAATAATAAAAATTATTATTGCATGTCGTTGTTACGAAGTCATAAACATATATATTTATAATATAAATTTAATATAATTTTACTGTTAAATTTATTTTTTAGCAATAACTCTTAGATATCATTACTAAAGAAGGTTTTATAGTAGAAAAATCAAATTCTTTTGCCATTAATTTTTTTTTTATTGTTTTATTTCGGCGTGTATAATTGGGGTTAGAAGTTGAAGAAGATTATAGTTTGTATCTGATGGTATAGAAATTATCTTAAAGGTGTGATTCATGTATTTTAAAATACCAATTATATTTCATTTTTCAATTATAAGAGGACACGTTTTAATAAGAAGTTGTCGTATCAAAAAAATATACAAAGCATAAATAAAACGAAATTATTGAGTGTGGGGTAGCTAATCAATAAAGCAGAGTTATTTGTCGTACGTGATCTTTCAGGATTATCAAGCATTAATTTATCTCAAAAGATACCAAAAAAAGAAAAGGATTATCAGTTCAGCTACACCACTTGCTTCTCATCTATACAGTCTCCAATGTCCAATCCATAACTAGGGATGGCAACGGGTATAAGTATCCGTAAAATTCGGGACTATCCGACTCTAATGGTATTATCCGGATCCGGTATAAAAAGGTATGGAACGGGTACGGATTCAAAAAAATTACCCGTCACGGGTATGGGACGGCTACGGGTTTACCTCCCTCAGGATACCCGCTACCCGTACCCGTTTATATATATAGTTTATAAAAAAAATTAAAATTTTTTAGGTATAGTAGCTGGTAGGAGTCGAACCCAGCTCCTCTCATCTTAGTGAATAATGTCTCAACCGCTAAACTAATAGTAGATAGTAGATTGATCTATTGTTTGGGTATGTATCATGTGTTGAATTTGTTTTCAATTTATATTATGGTACAATTTGTTAATTTTGTTGCTTTTATTTTCTTGAAGGATGGTTGAAAAATCTACATTGAAAGGAAGAATGTTATGGCAGTTCGAAGCACTGCTTCTTATGTAATTTTTTTAATTAAGGATTTATGATTTTTTTTAATTTCTTTAGAACTTTCAAATTTGGATATGAATTATTGGTTAAAATTATGTTTGTTATTTTTGAATTGCAATGTATTAAAGTGTGTTTATGAATATTTTTTTATAATTTTGTGATTGATTAGTATAGAATTCTAGATATATTTTTATGATTTTTTAATTTTAAACGGGTAATTTTCGCGGGTACGGGTAATTAACGGGTACACGGAAATTTCGTGGGACAGGAATGAGATTTAAAATTTAATACCCGCGGGTAATGGGACGGGTACGGGTAATTACTTTTCTAAACGGGAATGGGACGGGTATCGCCATTAGCCGCGGGTATCCTACCCGTTGCCATCCCTATCCATAACCAACCTTTGTTCTTTTAAAAATTTCATACTGTTAGTATGTTATTTTGGTTTAAAAAATTGTTTACCTGCTAATTCCTCTATGATCAAATTATATGAAAAAGGGTTCTGTTTGGATTTAGGCAAATCTCAAAACAAAATTACGAAATAAAATAATGTTAACCTTGAAACTTACAAAATCAATTGTGATGGACTAGGATTATGTTTTTCAAATTTTATAAAGAAGCAGATGTAATATGACATTATAGAGTTAGTGAAACAAATAATTGTTTAATATATTGGTTAGTTGAATATGATGGCCTAATTTGTAATTTCTATATTACAGCGATTGCATAGCACATATATTCAATCTAATTATAAAGAATGGGAATTAAAAAAAAAAAAAGAAGTATATATATGGTGGTGATGTAATGCAGTAATGGGAATTTAACTATTTTAATTTATATTTGAACAACCAATTGTGTATATAGGTCGTCCAAGTGGTACATTTATCAAAAAAAAAATAGATGGGGAAGTTTGGGGGTTTGAATCTCAACTCCTGAGGTTCTCTTTAATTGTCTATATAGGTCGCCGTGGGAGATTATTTTTCAGAATTGTAAAGAGCTACCTGCTAAGTTCTCTTCATGTTAGTTTTCTTTTATTGATAGATCAACGAATTGTGTCACCCACATGTTAGTTAGAGGTTGCTAATTCTATGTCTCATCACAGTTTCTGGATTGAAGAAGATTGCAGTTAGTAGCTGATGGAATAGAACTTATATTTAAGGTGTGATTGTGTTTTAAATCGTCTCACGATATTAAAGTTTAAATACCTACTGTATTATGACTTTTTCATATTTCAATTTTAGCCTTGTATATGGTTGTGACCAAGTTTGGATGGTGATAATGAGGTTCACATAATCAGTTAATCAGTCCAATTAAACTATCTTGGTCAGTTAATCAATTTATCGATAGTTTTAAAAGAACGCATAACCATTCTCTAGTTCATTAAAAATTGGTTAACTATTAATGGATTAACCTATTATTTCGATCGGTCAACCTTTTATTTCGGTTTATAATCTTAAAG
The DNA here is from genome assembly GCA_039660915.1 of Euphorbia tirucalli. Classification (NCBI taxonomy): domain Eukaryota; kingdom Viridiplantae; phylum Streptophyta; class Magnoliopsida; order Malpighiales; family Euphorbiaceae; genus Euphorbia; species Euphorbia tirucalli. The sequence continues at coordinate 52,592,882 of CM077636.1, forward strand.
AATAATTTAGAATTTCTAAAATTACCATATATGTAATTACCTATTAATCTTGTATTATTCATTATATTCTTAAAATTCTTAACCTGAACAACTTAAAAGAGCAAAAGAGAAAGACATTAAAATTAAAAAAAAAAAAAGAAAAAAACAGAGTTAACTGAATACATAGAAACAAAGAAAGAAACTAATTCAATACTAATAAATTTTGTTTTCTAAAATGTTACTTCCTCAGTTTTTATGATATGAAATTATATATATATAGATAAAAAATTGTTGTAGCCCTTTTAGAGTAAATTGAATTTGTGAGTGTGCCAACAGATTTAAAATATTTGTGAATTTTATAATCTCCGGATTGAACTTCAGACGACTTTTACAAATAAAACAGACCAAATAATTCCTAAAGGTATGAAATTAACAAGAAAGCCAAAATTGAAATTGCAATAACCAAGATTAAATTGCTTGAAATAAAAGACAATTACAAACCAAATGCACTGGAAATAAAAGAAAAGTGTAACAATTCGGAATTGAAAATAAAATTGTACAGTTTCTGTAGAGTTGTGTTGAAATTTATTAGCACCTTGAAATGGGGAAGGCTTCAATTTTTATGGTCAAATACATACGTGGCCTCTTCAACTTTAATTTTTGAGCCGTTTGGTCCCCTCAACTATTTTAGCGATTTATCTAACCCCTCATCTAAAGGTTAAATACATACGTAGCCCCTTTAATTTTTATTTTGAGCCGTTTGGCCCTCTCAACTATTTTAGCAACCTATCTAACCCCTTTATCTATTTTAAAGTGGTATTTTTAAACCTTTGAGTGAACATAACTAGACACAACATAGTACCATGCATTACACTCGTCTGACACTAAAGACACGTAGGATAAATGTTGGAAACCATTTTTTATTTAATTACTATTATAAACTATTATAAAGTGAAGATTTACTAGCAATTAATAAAACTCAAGAGGAGGAAGAAATATGATTGCAGAAGAGACAACAAAGAAGAACGAAGAGAGTTTAACCAAAGTGAGGAGAGAGGGAAATATTATCCTTGTAAAATCCTAAACTTCATCCCAAACGTGCTGAAATTTCTCTTACCTCCAGGTCATACGACACATCAACATTCAAGTGTTTAAAAATACCACTTTAAAATAAATGAGGGGTTAGATAGGTCGCTAAAATAGTTGAGGGGGTCAAGCAGCTCAAAAATAAAAGTTGAAGGGGCCACATATGTATTTGGTGTTTAGATAAGGGGTTAGATAAGTTGCTAAAATAGTTGAAAAGGCGACGAATGTGTTTGGTATAATTTTTATAGTATAGTCCTTGTAACTACTTTTGATAAGCTCCTTAAATTGCTCCTAAAAAGTTGTCATTCTTCCCATAATTGCAACCTGTCTGACGATTCAACTCACTAAACAACTTCCACTTAATTACTATCTATCCTTACATTACAATAAATCTTTAATTAAAAAATTATTTATGAGATGCTATTTTATTTAATTAATATAATAAAATTTTAATTTAATTTTACGGTAAGTACAAAACAATAAATAATTAAAAATTGGTGTATATAATATCGGTGTACATTACCAATGCACTTTTGTTAATATTTTCTTTTACAAATTCTATGATAAATGAAAATATTCTGATATTAAGCCTTAATAATTAAAAAGAAAAAGAATTTTAATACGAAAAATAAAGCTCTATAAAAGAAATATTAAATGTAAATTAATTATTCTCATTATGTAACTAATACGTAACATGAAGAACACATATATACTATGTAGCTAGTTTTCCAACTTAAAAAGAAAAAGAAACAGAAAAAAATGGAAACAACGAACAATATGTTAAAACAAATTGAACATTAAAAGCAATGATGGATTAGATTAAGATCTCCAACTTGGTGGATTAGCAAAAGAATATTAATTATAATTAATCATTGCTATATTAACCATCAATTTTTAAGAGGTACTAAATATTTTCATTTCCGCTAAGCTGAAATTTAAAAAATAAGAACCGCATTTCCTAGTCCACTAGCTTCGATTCACCTATTTATTTATTTATTTATTTATAGGTTTGTGAACCCTAGCAAATGATAATGGCGTTCAAATTCAGAAGGCCACGTTTTAGAATTTGTCGTTTTTAAAAAATATCAAGCATGAAAACAGAGCCTACAGAATCTCCACCCCCCACCGTCCACTGCCCATACCGATCAATAATTAAAGAAGAGTTATTTGTCCTCTGTGATCATTGTGGATTATCAAGCATTCCACATTATTACCAAATTTGGACACTTTGTCCTTCAATACCAAATTTGGACATTTGGTCCTCTTTTATCCATTTTATTTTATTTTTAATTAAATTAGTATAAATAATATGAAACCATGTTTAAGACACTTATATATGTCACTATGTTAATAAATTATGACATTAAATTAAATAAATGATTTACTTATATATATGTGACTATATTTATCACAACATGTATATATTATTAAGATTTGCATCAAGATTTATTAACTTTCGATAAATAAATTTAACAACCACTCTTTTAATTTCAATAATTCCAACTAATAAAATGTTAACAAGCACTCTTTTTGATTTCAATAACTTGAAGTAATAAAATCTTAATGACCACTCTTTTGACTTCAAAGAAACTTATAAAGTATTTTTATACAAAATATATTAAGAACATTTCCAAATGCAGAATAAAAAAAATATATTACACATTATTCTAAATATTCGTAGACAAGTCTCCAACTAAAATATAAAAATATTACACATTATTTAAAATAAAAGATCAAATATTACGTCTGCTTCTATCTGGAGGCTGCGATGAATCAGTGCATTATGATGGATTATATGCAACATTTGGTGTTGTTCCATTATTGGAGTATGGGAAAGTGAGTTATTGCTGACAGTACATACTAGACATACCAAAACACTGTTCTACTGAAGATGGCCGTGCAAACGATGGAAATATCATATTAAAAGGAGTACGGGGTGTAACCATACTATGCATAACCCAAGGTGATTGGCCTGACCCAGACCATTGTGTAAATGGGTTTTGAGAAGTGTTAAACCCATATTGTGATGGACCTGATGGACTAACAAATGAACCAGGTGCAGATGGGTTAGAAACTCATGATGAATATTGTTGTGTTGATTGTCATGGTTGTGATGTGCTAGCTCCATATGAATCATGTGAATGGTAGGATACTGGATGTGGCACAATGTCACAAGAAGGATCAGTTGGTCGTGGGACCTCACGTCTCCTTGATCTGCTACGTTGGTGGCGTCTACCAGTGGCAGCAATAGGTTCATCTTCATCCACATCAACATTCGGATAAGTAGCAATTAGAGCTGGATGAGGTGGTGGGAAACCCCGAATATAACATCGTTCCTTCCCAAGTGCCCCACACATACTATTTCTTATCCTGTGCACAGTATCTAAATCTCTAACCCCGGCGAGTTGCACCATTCCATCAACCTGTACATAACATATATTATTACAATCTAGTCGCGTATAAAAAAACTCAACCATAAGAATTTTCAATTTTAATGACTTCTTGTGGCACCATGGGCAACACCTCTAACAGAAATCCACCTCCTTGTCATATGCCTATACCATTCCATGTATTTAAAATGATAATGGAGTGGTTCAATATATGGTTGAGCTGTAAATATCAAATTTGCCCTATCATTCCAGATTGTGACCCAACAGGCCATTTTTTGCATAATGGAACTTTTAACCTGAATAAGTTCAATATCATGCAACTCATTTGTTTGCTTGGTTGCAGCAGGTATGTGTTGTTGCAATCCAAATTGGCGAAGTACTCTGTCAGGTTGATGCCATTCTACAATATGCATGCAAATCAATAGGACAATAGCTCTCTATAACTAATTCCTTCAAAGTAATATTCCGGTAAAGCTGCCCGAATATCATCAGTGTATGGCTCCCAGTAAACTACAAGCAATACAAGTCTACATAAAATATGTATATGATTTTACCATCCTAAAGCAAATTTTGAGTCATAAATTTTTAACATCAATGCACATTAATTTGTATGACTTATGGAATCTTTGTTAGCAAAATCGAGTATATATCGTATATGTCTAAGAGTATGAGTTGGCACTCCAGTGAAATCTTTAGGTGTGCTCCATCTGTAATTACTTAGAAGATATTAATTTCTATACCCAACATCTTTCAATATTGTACAACTATATCATAAGAAAGAAATATAAATTTGCAGAAATTTGCAAAAAATATTATTAAAAAATTTATAGTGTACTGCCAAACTTGAGTTTATAATAGATAAACAATTAAATAATATACTAGAAAAAAAAACAACTAAATACACACACACACACTCTCTCAAACACATACAACACACACTGTGAGCGGACGACCTAAAAAAGGAAGGAATTCGGTGAAGTGAACCGGGCAAAAAAGAATTGAGCGTTTGGGATGTTTTGTTAACTTGAAAACGGGTTTTGTGTTTTGCTTAGGAAAACTATTAATTTGTTTGGAAATTCCTTTTTATAGAAAACCTTTTATTTAAATATGAGTTTTCGAAAACTGGTTTTATACTCTTAGGAAATCCCGTTTTATTACTTAAAGACCTCGAAACCTAAATTTCGAGATCATTGACAGAGTCGCCACCTGGATCAGCTCTTCCGGGAAATTCTGGTACAGCTCTCTACTGAGCGTAGACTGCTGTACCTAATCCAGAGATTTAGGGTTCGGGTAACTTACCTATTCAACCTCAAGCTTGAATTCATTTTCTAATTTATACCATATTTCATTCGCTTATTATCTTCCTCTACCCATTTGTGTTTAATTATCAGCCGATGCTCATACAGATGACAGAGATAAATTGCAAAATAATAAAGTGCGGAAAAGTAAACATACATCCAAGCAACCCAAAGAAATAAAGGCCAGCTTATACAACCAAATTCAATAAAGAAGGAAAACTCTCGTCTTCACATTATAAGCGCTTAAATACACGAGGATCTAAAAGAATTACAAACGCCTAAAATACACGAGTTTATCTATTAAATACATTCAAAATAATAAAAAGAAAGAAACTAAAAGTTGCACAACAGATGGTTAGCACAGTTATATCAAAAGACGAATAGGAATCACAACAGGACAGAATTGGAATTTTAGGAGCGGGGGCATGCATTTAGGGAATAGTCGGGTCAACTTGGCCAGTAGGCCCGGCTAGACCTGGAAAACGGTTTTGAAACGCCCCATAGGTTGTGTGCTGAAAAAAGTTCTGAAAAACGATTTGGCTCGGTTTCATGCAAATTTCTCCTTTTTAGCGGGTCGGTTATCCCTGAACTCGGGGTTCCATTCGTGTGTGTTTCTTAATTTCGACATACACCTAAGGTTTAAAAACAGTAAATATGCCGAAAACAGTTTGATTTTGAAGACAGCATCGGGCGACGACGTCCGTGTGGGTCATCCCGCGATTTTGCCTTCTTCTGGAGACTATAGCAGTGCGGCTCTAGCTGCTACAGTCGTGCGGCTATAATACCCAGAACCCGAAATCAGTTTTCTCACTTTGAAAATCACTATGTTGCTCGTTTTTGATATTTCCTTAGGATTTTTGTAGGGTCTGGGGGTCCACTAATGCTGGACAACAAATCAAAGTTGGATCGAACGACCCTGAATTCCAGAAAATCGAAAACCAGGAAACTGAAAATCTCACACGTGTGTAATTAGAAATCCGAAAACCAAAATTTTATAATACACAGATGCGTTTGGATCGAAATAGATCATAATAGAATGAATGAAATGGAAGACTGACTGCTTTCGGTCGTTTGGGGCTTTTTCGGGTTTCTGCCCGAAAGAACACAGCCGTGCGGCTCTGTTCTAAAGAACTATAGCTGCGCGGCTGTGTTCAAAGCAAACACAACCGTGCAGCTCTAGCTAGGCGGTCAGCTTTTCCAGAAACTGATAAAACAGAGAAGAAAATGCACAAAAAAGCAATGAACACAAGTTTAAGGCCTCTTAGAGTTTACTTTGTTGTTGTTCCAATGTATTGGATGTTCATAAATGGCTTAAGCAATCGAAACACACTTAGAATTCTGAAAACGTCTCGTAATACTGAAAACAAGTCCCAAATCGATCCGAAACAAACCCGAGACAGACCGGGGACAGATGTGGAATGATCAGGAACTCTCCCTTAATGTTTTGGTTATGTTTTGGTTCTAGTTTTTCAATACTAGTTCTGCTTTTTTTCCTCTCTCTATTTTTCTCTTTTCTTTCTCTCTCAAATCTGTTTCCGATCAAGCATCCCCTAATTCCATTTTTTTCTTTACCTTTTATACCTCCCTTTTTCTCTGGTCACTTCGAATTAATTGCCCCGTCAAAATCCTGACCGAAATCCCTTCTTGAGCCTCCCTCCTTTCAGCCAAGTTGCTCTGTTTTCAGCAGGCAACTTGGCCACCCGTCAGAGCCGTGTGGCTGTAATATTACAGCTCTGCAGCTCTGGCTCTACAAGACTACAGCCGTACGGCTCTAACCAGATCCGGGGCAGATTCCCCTAAATCCTACACTCATTTCTAAGTCCTCTAATCACTTGGAGGACCTTTCTCGGGGTCTCGGATCGAGGACAGTTCAGTTTTTAGAGCATTTGAGGCATTCCGAGCGATATTCTGCTCATTCTCAAGTCCAATTCACATCCATCTGCTTAACAGGTAATAAAGGACTCTCATCACAGAGGGCGGGAAAACCCATGCTCACACACACACATATCATAAGTGTTATATTAAAGCTCCACCAATTTGTGCAGTATTGTGCTGGCGGCTTTATATAGCTCTTTATACAAATAAGCTAAACACCCACCGCCTCAGCTATATTGACTAATTTTTGCAATATTCTCTAACAAAGGTAAGAACATAACGTTTACATAACTTGATGTTTTTGCACTAAACAATATGCCTGATAAAAGTTGCAACAAGTATGCACGTATGTAACGTGCAATGTCCTCTTTATTATCATTAGCTAACATGGCAAGAAAATTAGCATTCAACCAACTCACTTGTAGCATATTTTTTTTAACACATTTCTAGGATGACGAATACCTAATAATCTTTCACACTCATTAACCCATTTCGCAGGAAGTAGGCAAATAAATGGATTACCATCTATTGGTTGTCCAGTTTGTATAGCAACATCCTGCAATGTAATTATTGCCTCACCTTCAGGAAGATGAAAAGTATGAGTCTCCGGTCTCCATCTCTCAACTAAAGCTGTAATGAGATGGTGGTCCAATTGAAAAAAAAACCAAACATGCAATTCCATAGAAACCTGTTTGTTTCAATACATCTTCAAGTTGTCCATCAATTTCTTCTTCACGTAGGAATGCAACATCCCTCCAAGTAAGTTTTGTCTCCTCATCCTAATATAATCACAAAAAATTATAATAATGAATAACATAAGTAAAGCATTAAACTAGTTTATATTATACATACCCCTACATATATAGAAAACATTAAACTATGTAAATACTATAGGGGCATAAATTGGCTAATACGTATATAAATAGTGAAAAATAAAAATATATATAATGTTTTGCATAATTAAATTACAGCTATAAGTTTCTTCCTCTTTATCCTCTTCTTCGTAGATGATTTTCCTATTTCTCCTCTACAACTTAATATTCTGTACAATCCAATCAATAAACAAATTGATATTATACTTTATTTTTTTACATTGATGCTTTTATATGTGAGAAATTATTTACTAGTGACAATATAATAATCAATTAGTGGTTCTAGATTTTATTACTAGTTGGACAAATTTAGAAAGTAATGCCAAATATGATCATAACTAGTATCAATTTAATTCAACACACACTATTTAATTTTAACAATTAATTTATGTAAATTGGAACTAACATAGTTGTACCTCATTAAACTATGCTCGGATCTATGCTATCTCAGCGAATGTAAAATGCTATGGTCAATGGGTCCGGGATCAATGTATGCTTGTTGTGGCAGTAGATTACCTGACATATCTACAAACACAAACAATTGATGTTAATACAATAAAATGATACACATTATTAATTAAACATATTAGTAAGCATTACCAAACTACTATAAGTATTAAGGAAATATAGGCACAAAACACACATTTTCATAGTAGTAAACATCCCGAATAACATAATAATTTCTTATTACAAATATTACAAAATATTCATCATAATCATCATTATCATATATTCAACCACGTCCGCATGTCCCAGTGTTATGATCGGGTAAGCCACATTTACTACAAAAACAGATAGTGTTAGCACCGGTAACTTTCCAATCCATCTCATTATGAATTCGTGTTGTCTTTGGTTGACCCTTCTTTCTCATCCAAATTGGATTTGGTACAAGCGTTGGTCCATTTGTTGTTGGCCAGTACTCACATTCTTCAAGTGGGATAAATGTTGTGGACCAACATCTTATGTTATTTTCCAATTTATAAATGGGATAAATAAATCTTCTGTGGTCGATGCCATATGCCAAACACGCAGCAATGGCATGAGAGCATGGTATTCTCAATTGTTGAAACTTCCGACAACTACAACTCATTTCTTTAAGATTCACCACCTGCTTGTGTCCTTCCTTCTTCACTGAATTCCTATGAGCAGTTTTAATCTCATACATACCATTCCTTGAATCAAAGTTTTGTACTACATGCCCAGGTGCCTTTTCAAACCTTTTCCTCAAAATTTCTATTGTAAAAGCACTATATGAGAATCCTTGTTGCATTCGGGATATGATTTCACGTCTTTGGTTGTCGAAACATTCGACCAATTTAAAAAACAAACTTTCCATCATTGTTGTTACTGCTAATCCTTGAATATCTTTTAGCAGCCACCCATTTACTGATTCGGCAATGTTAGTTGTCATACTGCCCCAATGACAACCACCGTTAAATGCAAGAGCCTATTTCTCCTTTGGAAACTAATTCAACCATTCAAAGCTGTTGAGTTCTTTACCTTGAAGGAAACTCATCATTCAAATAAACTTTCGAGGTTGCTGTTGATATGCTAAAAAATGTGAAAACATATTTCAAACATAATGAGTTTAACAATTGAATAATTTGTGTATTAGGGTTTAGGGCAATTGATAAGGCAATAGTCTCAAATACCTGCATTGATGATAAACTTTTAACTTGTTCATTTTTGAATTGCTTATTGTAGTTACTTGATAGATGTCAAATGCATAATCGATGAGGTGCCATATTCCTTTTTTCACTCTGCATAGCTCTTAAGATTCCAACATCCCTATTAGATACCACACATACATTGGGCATATTTGGGTGAATAAATTCCCATAAGCAATGCAAGAAGAATTCCCAATTTTCCATGTTTTCAACTTCAGCTACAACAAATGCTACTGGAAATATGTTGTTGTTACCATCAAGCATCAATGCTACTAGCAATACACCTTTATACTTTCCAGTTAGGAAAGTAGCATCAATGTACAACACTAGCATATAATGTTTGAACCCATCAATGCATGGTTGCAAAATCAACAAAAGACGCTGAAAATATTTAACTCCTAGCACAAATCGACCATTGACAAAGCGATCAGAATCAGCAATATGGTAGATTGAGACATGATTCATTTCTATTACAGCATGAATCCAAGGGCAAAGATGGTTATATGACTCATCAAAACTTCCATATATTTTCTCAATTGCTTTATTTTTTGCCAATACAAATATGAATTTTATTATTTTGATCAATCCAATTAATCTTTATAATACAATTAATATGATCCTCTCTCTCCGGTGCGCATACTCTAAGTATACTGGTGATCCCTTAAGTCCGAGTTTAGACGTTCAATGTGTACGATCCTGTGGGCCCATTTTTATGTTGGCAGTGGGCCTTTGGCCCACAGATTGCAGGCGAGCTCTAGCAAGCGACTGCAGCCCCCAATTAAGATGAAGATAGCAATCCAACTGTAATCATAATCTTGTAGTTTAAACTTGTACATCCTATGTCATTGATATCGGTGTCCAACATAGAGGCATGGATTGATCACCCTCTTTTGTGTCCGGACATTTACTTGATCCCAAATGAACTGATGCTCACAGACAAGTTCTAACTTGTTTGGGTATGGCCACACTCTTATCAGTTGCATTCATCAAGAGACCAGTGATATCTTCTCAGTGGACTACTGAGTGACATTTCCCTTTTGCATATCCATAGTACTGCCATGCTTAGTGACATACCCGAATGTACCCATACTTGGCACCTTATTACAGGCCCTTTAGGTGTACACCAAAGTATGCCACTTCACATGCAGCACCATCATACGGTTAGGTCAAAGGATCCATACAAGTACTACATGAGAATCACTTATGATACTTTACCATGTGGATTTCTTGTTTAGTGGATCTATCCGGTACCATGCCCTTTTTGCAAGTACCCATTAACTTGGTTGATATCCCATGTCCAATGGCAGGTAAGACACCACCATACAACCAAGTTAATGATAGTCTCTAGTTCCATTCATTCCCATGACTGGAACAGACTACGGATCTTTTTAATGGTCATATCGTTTTCTCTATCCATGGTCTTACTGCCAAGTGCATGACACTTGTCAACATGGATATGGATATGTCCATTGGATACTCTATTTAAAATACAGCACAAGATATATAATAAACAAATTGATGCCTTTATTTAATGACATAAAATATGTATAATACATAAATCCAATAAATTTACAATACAAATACAAGGTCCAATGCCTCAGGAATAGGGCATATCCAACATTCTCCACCCCATCATTATCATTATCATTATTAGCATCAGTAGAATCCTCAGATTCACTATTATCACCATCAACATCATCAGATTCATTATCATCATCACCACCACCACCACTACCATTAAAACCAATAGGTTCATTTCATCATCGCCACCAATGCCACTACCGCCACCATTACCACCACCATCATAATCAATAGCTTGAGAATTATATGATCCAGCTTTATCCCTCGTGTGTGTAAAAGGTGCATTATGATTGCATTTGATGCATAATTCAATACAGAACAAGCTATTACTTAAACTGCTGACTATCCCATAAATCATATTCAAATCATCATCATCACATAGTTCAAAACAATTATACACCAAATGTATACCATTCATTGCAATGGGATTTCGAAATTGCGCCCTAATCAAATTTTCATTTGCCGGTACATTCATAACAGTCTTAATCTTACAAAAAAATGAATTTAGTTTCAATGAACCATTCATTGATATTACTTTGCAATATCCTTGATCATAATCCACTCCAAATTGATTTCTTATTATTTGACCACCCCAATGAACATATATTGGTAATGAAGTCGACATTATTCTGTCATATAATTAAAAAACATAAATTATATATATACAATACACATTAAACTTGCAATTGAAAAATTATATTTCATTTATATTATTATTGTTATCGATATTTTAGACAAAATTATTAAATTCTTTTAAACATGTAAATATTATATACTAACTTTATAAAAATAAATCTAATACAATTTATAATTATAAAAATCAACAACCTTACTGATAGAGTAATCCATGTATCTTTGTATCTATTTGTATATACTTGGGTAGTATAGGATTAATGCTGTAATTATCCATTGTATTCCACACAAGCTATATATAGTAAAATCCCACTCTTATTCACGTTAATTGAGAGCCAAAAAACCTAATTGTCCTTTATGGTATCAGAGCCCAAAGGGCATAACAACTGACCACCTCCTTCCCTTTCACTATGTCAACAGATTCAGCCACCATTAATGTAGCCACCTCCTCCATCGTTCAGGCCACCTTCTCATCGTCTCATCGGCTTTAATGGCGGGCGTCGCTGGAGTTACGCCGTCTTTCTCTCATCAACTCCCATTAAAATTGGACTCTAGCAATTATGTGTTGTGGAAAACGTTAATCGTTCTGATGCTTACGGGATGTGACCTCATCAATCACGTAGATGGAATGGCTCCAATCCCACCCGATCGGATGGCCTACGGTAGTCCCAATCCGGCATACCATCTATGGAATCATTAGGATCAACAGGTATTAAGCTGGTTACTTAATTCAATATCCCCATCTATTCTTCCTCAAGTGATTGGTGTTAAAACGGTTAGAGAAGCCTGGATTAAACTTGAAAGTGCCTACGCATTTGGTTCTAAGGCACAAGTTAGGGATTTAAAACAACAATTGCACTCATTGGTGAAGAGTAATACCGAGTCAATTACTGAATATATGCAGCTTGTGAAATTAATTGCGGATAGATTAGTTTCTTTGCAATATCCGGTTTCGGATGAAAATTTAGTTGATGCTGTTTTGGACGGTCTTAGAGGTCCATTCCGTGATTTTTGTAGGAGTTTGGGGTCAAAATTGGTTACTTATGATGACCTTTATGTATTGTTGTTGACGGAGGAACACCATATTAAACGAGAAAAATCAGTTTCTGAAGATATCAATGCACCTACTGCACATTTTGCTACGAAATAGCCTCCTTCCGGCACTAGAGGTAGAGGCTGTGGTAGATCTCAAGTGCAGCAATTATCATCTCAATTTGGCCGATGACAACAGCCTGGGTACAGCCACTTTCAGTCATCGGGACAGTTTGGTTCACGCCCACAGCAAGGCAATTTACCCAATCAGCCCCAGTTGATGTTACTATAGTCACATGCCATAATTGTCATGGTTTGGGGCATTATGCAAGGCAATGCCCATCACCAAAGTTAAACAATCAAAGAGCTCAGCCTTCCCACTACCTCGCATCCAATCACACAACCCTCCACCCGTCCGCCTCATCTTGGATTATGGATAGTGGAGCAACACATCATCTCACCTCGGATTTAGGGCATCTGACCTCACATTCTGAGTACTTTGGGCCTGAAGAGGTTCACCTAGGTAATGGCTCTCGCCTCCCTATTAAACATGTTGGTTCTTCTTGCATTCCTGTTAGTTCTCATAATGCACTTCAATTATCCAATGTATTACATGTTTTTGAATCTAATTCCAATTTGATTTCTATAAGTGCATTAACCTGTGCTAATGATGTCGCTGTTGAATTTTTTACCAAATTTTTTGTTGTGAAGGACCTGAATTCCAAATAGGTGATTTTTCGAGGCCCGAATAGGAATGGGTTGTATGCTATGCCCACATTGCGGAATGCTCCTGTCCAGTCGCATCTCACCTCCCTGTCCAATCGCATCTCACCTCCCTGTCCACCTGGCATGAGAGGCTTGGTCATCCTGCTTCATAAGTAGTCAGTCAGATTTTGTGAAATAGTAACATTTCTTTTTTTAATAAAACTAATCGCCATATTTGTTCTAGTTGTACAATCAGTAAGAGTCATCGTTTACCGTTAGAACTTTCAGAGTCTGTTATTGATGGACCATTAGATTTGATTTGTTCGGATGTTTAGGGCCCTACCCCTGTTAAATCACATAATGGTTTCTCCTATTATTTGTTGTTTTATGATGCTTATAGCAAGTATTGTTGGATTTATTTTCTGTAATTTAAATCTGAAGTGCTGAGTACCTTTATTAAATTTCGTTGTGTGGTTGAAAAATACTTTGGTCGTTCTATTACGACTTTTCAATCTGATAGAGGGGGGAATTTTTTGCCATGAAAAATTATTTGTCTCAGCATGGGATCCAACATAGAATGTCTTATCCATACACCCTAGAACAAAATGGGGCAGCCGAGCCCAAACACTGTCATGTTGCTGAAACGGGTCTTGCTTTGCTAAATCGTGCTAAATTACCATTGTCTTTTTGGTGCAATGCCTTTGATATAGCTATATACCTCATAAATCGCATGCCTTCGTCTGCTCTTCGCAATGTTTCACCATATTTTTGTTTATTTGGGAAGCAACCTAATTATTTGTCATTACGTATCTTTGGTTGTCTGTGTTATCCCTGGTTGCATCCCTATAATTCTTATAAATTAAATTACCGGTCTCGTAAGTGTGTATTTTTAGGTTATAGCAAACTTCATAAGGGCTATCGTTGTCTTGATCCCGTCACTGGAAGATTTTTTGTCTCACGCCATGTTGTCTTTGATGAACAGGTGTTCCCTTATCCGGAGCTGTGCAACTCCACTACTCATGATCCGAGTTTGGTGCCATCAACCTTACCTACAATCCAGGTCACTCCAGCCCCTATACCTCTTCCACATGCCTATATTCCGCCCATATTATAGCCCACTCCAGCTAACACCGTTCCTCTACCAAACCCGTCCCCTTCCCCAGCTGCCCAACCTGTCATTTTTCCTCACAGGCACTAGCAGCCCTCACCTCTAACCAGTCCGTCACAGCAGATTTCCCCACTTGGTTCCCTGGTGTCACCCACACCTATAGCCCCAACACCGCCCTCTCCTCCACAACCCTAATCTCCTGGCCTCTCTTTGGTTGTTGACTTGCAAAATTATACTATTATTGATCCACCTGCTAGTGCTATTTCCCATGGCAAGAAAGGGGCAGCACGACCAGCCCCAGATAGATGCATGGTTACATGGCAAATGATAGGAAAATTGCCACCAAGATCTTTTTTCACTTCCACTCTTCCTCTAGATCCTACATGTTATAGTGAGGCTGTCAAAAGCCCTCATTGGCGTCAGGCAATGGCTGAAGAGTTTTCTGCTCTCATCTCCAATGGTACTTGGGAACTTGTGCCCTCTTCCAGTGCTCAAAATGTTATTGGTTGCAATTGGGTTTTCAAAACTAAATTGAAGGCAGATGGGTCAATTGAGCTCTACAAAGCGCCTCTTATTGCAAAGGGCTTTCATCAGCGACCGGGTTGGACTTTCATGATACTTTTAGTCCGATAGTCAAACCTACCACTATTCGGCTACTACTGTCTCTCGCTGTTTCCTTTGATTGGTTCATTACACATTTGGATGTCTCAAATGCTTTCTTACATGGAGATTTGGATGAACCCGTTTTCATGACTCAACCTCTTGGCTTTGTTGATAAGAATTATCCTCATCATGTTTGTCGACTTCGGAAGTCATTGTATGGCTTGAAACAGGCCCCTAGAATATGGCATAGGCGTCTGACTCAAGCTCTTGTTGCGTTTGGATTTTAGTGTTCCCATGCTGATGTTTCTCTTTATTTCTTAAGGAAAGGCTGTACTGTGTTATTCTGCCTCATTTATGTGGATGACTTGTTGATTTTGGGCAATGATACCGCCCATGCCGCCACTGTGATTCGCTGCTTAAAATCTCAGTTTGCTATCAAAGATCTTGGCCCTGCAAAATATTTTCTTGGTATTGAGATTGTTCATCAGCCACAGTGTATGTACTTGATGCAACAGAAATATGATCTTGAGTTACTTACCTAGGCTAAAATGATTGATTCCAAGCCAGTGGCTACTCCGGCGAGTTCAACTGATAAATTATCTGTGCAGGGCGGTTTTGTGGTTGATGATGCCTCTCTTTATCGCAGCCTAGTTGGGGGGTTACAATAGCTCACTTTTACTCGCCCGGATATAGCTTTTGCAGTCCACAAAGTTGCTCAGTTTATGCAGAATCTGACCACATTGCACTAGCAGGCTCTCAAACGCATTCTATAGTACTTGAAGGCTACGGTATCCTTTGGTTTGAGGTTTCGGCCTCAACAGTCTATTGCTCTTCATGCTTTTTCTGATTCTGATTGGGGGGGAGACATTAATGATCAGCGCTCCACCTCCGGATTTGGCGTGTTCCATGGCACTAATTTAATTTCTTGGGCCTCCCGTAAACAACGGACTGTGTCAAGGTTGTCTACTGAATCTGAATACAGAGCCCTAGCCACCACTACCTCCGAACTATCCTGGCTTGAAATGCTTTTGCTTGAAATTGGTTTTCCTTTACAAGAGTCTCCTACCTTGTGGTGTGATAACCTCAGTGCTACATACCTGACGGCTAATTCGATCTTTCACACTCGGACCAAGCACTTAGAATTGGATTTCCAGTTTGTAAGGGAACGAGTTACTTCCAAACATCTGCAGGTTCGATACATTTCAACGGATGATCAAGCTGCTGATATCCTTACCAAGCCCTTATCCAGAACCCGATTTCAATTACTAAGGGACAAGTTGGCTGTGGTTTCCACCCCATCTCAATTTGAGGGGGAGTGATAGAGTAATCCATGTATCTTTGTATCTATTTGTATATACTAGGGTAGTATAGGATTAATGCTGTAATTATCCATTGTATTCCACACAAGCTATATATAGTAAAATCCCACTCTCATTCACGTTGATTGAGAGCCACAAAACCTAATTGTCCTTTACTTACTTAGCAAACACAAGAGGATAAATATATTTTGCATACATCACATATTATTGTCAAGAGAATACTACACAAATTTAAAGAAATTCACAAAATAATTTATAAAAAATGCAAAAAATAAAAATTTAAAAAATATTCTTATATTTACCTCTTTTGGGTTTAATGCTTTAAAATGGCTGTTTTTTTATGGTTGTAGTGCTAAAGTTTTATTTTTCCATTTGATGATCCTAATTCTAAGTGAATTATATAGAAGAAATAAATTAAGAGTAAACAAACAATTTATTTATAAATTAAATTACAGAAAAATTAACAAAATAATTGGGCATATAAACACAAAATATAATTAACAACCAAAATAATCACTAATAAGAAAATGGCCGGTTTCAGTTTGAGAGGGAGAGAATGGTGATTTAAGAGTTTTTTTGTTTTGATGAAGCTGAAAGTTTTTTTTTTTTTTTTGAATTTGCAGAAGAGAAGAAGAAGATGGTAGGAGAGGAGTAATAAGGCTGGTAGGATGAAATAAATTCTTTCAATTTATTTTCAAATGATCGGACGGCTAGGAGAATGTTATACAAATGATCGGATGGCTAGAGGGAAGTCAATAAAAGGTCCAATTTTGCAGGACGCGGACATTTAAAGGCGTCCGATTTCTCTATTTGTGGACTCTGCCTAGTTTTGTCCAGACAGATAGGTCCGACTTCCGTAAAAACAGACCAACGGTGTTCAATTGTTAGACAGGCGAACTTTGGCAACTTCCGGTTTTACTATTCTCGGATACCCCTGACACAGATTCCTTCGCCAGCAAAAAAGTTGGTCTGCCATCTCTGAAATTGGACTTCTCAGGGTCCACTTTCCTCAAACGCGGACACTTGTTTGTTCGTTAATTTGAGTGGCGGACTTATTGGGAGACCACTTTTGACTACAAAAACATGCCTACTTGCTCGGTCAGCGGATCGTGTCCAAAACACCACAAAACCGGAAATGGTGTAGGATTTACTATACATAGGGAAATATTTTGGCTTAGTACCACAAATTTTTCTTTAATCCCTCTACTGTCTGCATCCAACTTTTTTTTTTTTTTTATTAATTTCAATAACGAAGCCTTCATACTCATTTGTAGTATGTTATGTTATTTTGGTTTAAAAAATTGTTTTTGAATTCCAATGGAATAGGATTATGTTTTTGAATTTTTATGAGAAACAGACATAATGTAATAATATAGAGTTGGATAACCAAATAATTGTTTAATACGCTGCGAGGCCCTAATTTGTAATTTCCTAATCACATGGATTGAATACTGGCCTATAAATTAGTAGAAATTGCAACCATTTTGAAACAGAGAGTAGAGAGTAGAGAGAAGAGTATCCATTAATGGATTTGCTAAACGTACTTTTAGCATCTCTTCCTGTTTTGCTCTTATTTCTTCTCCAAAAACATAAAAAGAGAAGAAATCTGAATCTCCCACCTGGTCCTCCAGGTATTCCTTTCTTCGGAAACTTATTTCAGCTTGACAGTTCAACCATTCATGTGGACCTTTATAAGCTTGCTCAAAAGTATGGACCTGTAATGTCCTTACGCCTGGGTTGTCGACCGGTGTTAGTAGTTTCATCAGCAGAAATGGCGAAAGAAGTAATGAAAACACAGGATCTCATTTTCTGCAGCAGGCCAACCTTTCTTAGCCAGAAGAGATTATCTTATAATTGTCAGGATGTGATTTTTTCACCCTATGATGCTTATTGGAGAGAGATGAGGAGAATTTGTATTATTCAACTCTTCAATGCTAACAAGGTTGAAAGTTTTCGACCCGTTAGAGAAGAAGTAATCTCTTCACTGCTTCAAAAAATAACAGAATCTTCAATTGCCAAACAACCTTTCAATATATCCAAGGCCATGATGTCTCTTACAAATACTATCATGTGCAGGATTGGTTTTGGGAAGAGGTGGGAGGAAAATGGAGAAGAAAGGAGTAGATTTCTTGATTTACTGAATGAAACTCAGATCTTGTTTACATCTTTTTTTGTATCGGATTATTTTCCTATGTTGGGTTTTGTTGATAAACTCACAGGTTTAATTGATCGCCTCGAAACAAATTTCAAGGAATTTGACAAATTTTATGAGCAAATAATCAAAGAACACCTTGATCCAAGCAGATCAGAAGCTGAGGAGAAGGATATTCTCGATGTCTTACTCGAAATAAAAAAGGACCGTTCCTTCAAAATTGATCTCACATTCGACCACATCAAAGCAGTGCTTATGGTAAGTGTGATCCCATTTAATTTTTGAGTTTGTTTCTTTGAACTAATACAATATTCTTATTCTAATAATCATTCAATTTGCTTTGTAGAATCTATTTGTGGCTGGGACCGATACAAGTGCAGCTACTCTAAATTGGTCAATGACTTACTTAATGCAGACTCCGGAGGCAATGAAAAAAGCTCAAGCAGAAGTTAGGAAACTTTATGGGAATAAAGAATTTATAAATGAAGACGAAGTTCAAGAACTACCCTATGTAAAAGCAGTGGTCAAAGAGGCGATGCGATTACATGCCGCAAGTCCATTATTAGTACCAAGGGAAGTAACTCAAGACTGCAAATTGGGTGGGTATGATATACAAGCAAAGACCATTGTTCATGTGAATGTATATGCAATAGGAAGGGAGCGTGAGTTTTGGGGGGACAATGCTGAAGAGTTTTATCCTGATAGATTTATGGGCAAATCTATTGACGTCAAAGGTCATGATTATGAGCTAACACCATTTGGAGCAGGTAGAAGAATTTGTCCAGGAGTTACAATGGGTCTTGCCACTGTGGAGTCAACCCTTGCCAATTTGCTTCATAAATTTGATTGGGCATTGCCCGATGGTATTCCAAAGGAAGAAGTATTGAGTATGGCTGTGAATACAGGCCTTACCATGCACAAGAAACATCCTCTTTGTCTCATGGCAACACCATATACTGGTGCCAAACTTGGATGAATGTATGCTTGTTAATTTCGTCGTATTTGTGTGCTCATTAGGGTTTACCTTCTATAAGTTTTTTACTTTTTGTTGAAAGTACCCAAATGGTTACCGTGTTATAAGTGGTGCACTAGTTGTTGCTATACTCTAAGATTGTGGTTTATGGCAACGTGTGTGTTAGTGGCAATATGTTGCTACATTCTTGGTTATTCAGTTATTGTATTTGTTTTTTTTTTCGTTTTTTTTTTCAAAGTCTTTTTATAATATATTAATAAACATTAATATTAAGAAACATTAATTCTTGCATTCTCCTTGTACTCTAACTCTTTTATTAATAAAAATTTTGGCTTATAAAAAAATTATGTGTACGCTAGTATCAGATAAAGCAATTCCAAACGAGGGTGTTGGTTTCGACTTTTAGAAGCAGTTATATGCTGTTTTTCTCCAACGGTGTGAAGACATTTAGTTAGAATTAATTAGCACCAGTTGGCGTTTAGGGAGCAAAAAACTGTTGTTCCAATCAGCTATGTATAAAATTGTGCTTTTCGTGAAACACAATGCTATTTATTTTCTTTTGACTCAAATGCACATTACAAAAATATATATTTCTTCCTTCCGTTGAAACAACCCCAAAATCCAAACGCCCCAATTTCATTTTTTATTTGTTTCAGTCAGCACGGTGTCGTTCCAGGCACAAATTAAAAAGAAAAGAAGACACCTCTATTCCTATTAAACAAGCCCATCCACTTCCCTTTTTTGGTACTCTAGCGCTCTCCATTTCACTTTCTTTTTTTTTTCATATTAAACAAAATAAAAAAATAATAAGAGCAAAATTTGTTATATCCTGTTTTTCTTTTCAACCAAATTAATGAAATAGTTAAATAAGCAATATAACATATATATTTAGGGAGTTTATTTTAATTTTATAATTTATTTATTGATTAATTAAAAATATATCTATATTAGTCATTTTACATTCCAATAGCAACATTTTATCGTAATGTTGCCAAACACTAATTATCAATGCAATAACAACAAACAACTAACAACAACGTTACAGTTAATAAGCATAAAATTTAAAGTGACATTTTATCATTCTTCCATTCCATGCACAATAAAATACAAACATACTTCAGTAAAAAAGAAACATACTACTGATAATAGCAAGATACATTACGTCTTGTATGTAATGATTATAAATATAGTGCCTTTTATGCAAAAGGTTATTATATATTATATTTTGTTTCAATTTGATGGATATATGCAAGCGGTGATGGATTCCCATCATGAATTCCTAATCATGTAATTTTGAAATGCGTATCAATACAAGAATGACGTTCTTGTTTTGTAGTTTCAGTTGTTGTGCAATGGCCCATGTCACGTAATGCATAGATTTAAATCATTTTTGAGAGTTGCAACATATAGATAAATGAATCTTTCTGAATTTGGATGGATAAGTTTTAGCTGGAAAGTTCTCAATATTCAACAAAATAAACAATAGGGACAACATATGTTTCGTATTGGAGAAATACAAGACGTCATTCTTAGCATGAAATTACAACCAAAAAAAAAAAAAAAAAGTGTGATTGAAACTACAAAATACAAGAACTAGAGATGAGCTGCAATTAATCGTTTGTTTGTTTGTCCGTGATCTTTCTGGATTCAAACTCCGCCCATCAAGTATTTGGATATTGAACGTAACTAATTAATTCTATATTCTCCACACTACTTTCAAACTATTCAAATTGACAAAAATCTGTCTACTCATTTCTATTTATGTATATCTCTGTAATTCTTTTGCTAAGTGATTCCCATTTATTATCAATTAGCAATTGTAATCTTAATCATATCCTTATCGTTATCCTTGTTGTGAGAATAATGTGAAACCCTTCATTAGATTGATTTACATTGGGTATTTATACCCTAGTACATGTGAGGAATTTACAAGAGTGTCCTTTGTAAAATAATATTAAATTCTAATATACATATATTCCTATCACACCCCCGCAAGTTGAGCAGGGGGAGAACCAATGCTCAACTTGTCGCGCAAGGAAAGAAAACGTGGCTTGGGCAACGCCTTAGTGAGAAGGTCAGCAAGCTGGGACTCTGTGGGTAGATATCGAACATAGAGAGACTTGGAGGCTACCCGCTCACGTACAAAGTGAAAATCAATCTCCAGGTGCTTTGTCCTAGAGTGAAAAATGGGATTAGCAGTGAGGTAGGTAGCGCTAAGATTGTCACACCAAAGCGTGGGGGAACTGGCCAGCGAAAAACCAATATCAGATAGAAGCATCGTGATTCAAGAGAGCTTAGAAGTGGTAGTAGCCAAGGCACGATATTCGGCCTCCGTGGAAGAGCGAGAAAATGTGCGCTGTTTCCTAGATACCCAAGAAATCAAGTTTGCACCAAGAAAAATAGCAAAACCTGTGGTGGATCGACGATCATCCGAGTCACCACCCCAATTAGAATCAGAGAACCCATGAAGCCGAGATATGGAACTTTGATGGAATACCAAACCATGCGTAGCTGTAGCCTGAAGATAGCGCAAGATGCGCTTGACTGCTTGCCAGTGGATGTCAGTGGGAGCATGCATATACTGAGCAACCTTATGAACTGCAAAGGCAATGTCTGGTCTCGTAACAGTTAAGTACTGAAGTCCTCCCACAATACGACGATAAAAGTGATCCATCTATCAGTGCATCCCCCTCAGTGGCCGAGAGCTTAGTAGAAACACATGCAGGAGTATTAATCGGTTTGCAACTAGCCATGTCCGATTTGAGCAGCAAGTCTTTGATATACTTCTGTTGATTCACATATAATAATTTATTCTCCCAGTGCAACTCAAGACCCAAAAAATATTGAGCCCGACCCAAATTCTTAATAGCAAACTGACTTTGCAAGAAAGTAATCAATGACTGAAGTAAGCCAGTATCATCACCAAGCAACAATAAGTCATCAACATAGATAAGGAAAAAGATCACAGCAGAACCAGAACGATAAACATACAGAGATATATCAGCCTTGGAGCACCGAAAACCAAACTGAATCAATGCCAAAGTAAGCCGCTTATGCCACATTCGGGGAGATTGTTTTAGACCATAAAGAGACTTACGAAGAGCACACACATGAGATGGGCGAGTTGGGTCAACAAAACCTGTGGGTTGCTGCATAAAAACCTGTTCCTTGAGATCACCATGAAGAAAGGCATTGGAGACATCAAGATGTAACACTTGCCAAGAGAGAGACACAGCAATGGCAAGGAGAAGTCGAATTGTGGTAGGCTTGACAACGGGGCTGAATGTGTCGGTGAAATCCATACCGGGGCGTTGATGGTAGCCCTGAGCAACCAACCTGGCCTTATATCTGTCAACTGAGCCATCAGCTTTCTGCTTAGTTCTGAAAACCCATTTGCACCCTATCACATTAGCATTTGGAGGCGCAACCACTAATTCCCATGTACCATTCCCAATTAAGGCATTATATTCATCTGCCATAGCGGTCCTCCAGTTTGCATGTTTAGCAGCTTTAGAATAAGTTGTAGGGTCCGCCTCCTGAATTTGGGTGTGCAAAGCTCTTGGTCTTGAGTTCCCGGTTTGGGAACGTGTGACCATGCGAGTGGAAGGAGGCACACGTGGGGGCGGAGGAGGGTTTGCTACTGCTGTAGAAAAATCAGTGAGGTCCACAACAAGAGGAATGCCATTGGGGGAAGAAAGGGTGGAGTCATTGCAAGGGCTGGGTGGGGCTGGTGGCTGGCAGATTGGTTCAGTGGAGGACGGGTTGGGCGAGGTGGGTGTGGGCATGTGTGAGGGGTCTGGTTGGTGCGAGCTGGTTTGGGTAATGGATGGCGGGTCAGGTTGGTGCGGGTTGGTGGGGAGTGTGGCGCTGATGAGCGGGTCAGTTGGGTTAAGCGGATGGGGTCGTGTGTTTGGGCTGGAAGTGGGGGAGGGTTGGTGGCTAGCTGGACTTGGTTGGGACAACACGGGGGCATCAGACACAGATGGTAGGAGAAGGATTGGATTGGTGATGGAGGTGGTTGCCAAGGAATCATGGTGGCGAGTCATCTTTGAATATGGGAAAACCTGTTCATCAAAAATAACATGGCGTGAGATAAAAGTTTTACCAGAGGAAACATCCAAACAATGATAACCTTTGTGTAAATGGCTATAACCAACAAAGATACAAGGACGAGAGCGAAAATCAAGTTTAGAAGTAGAATACGGACGAAGCCATGGATAACATAGACAACCAAGTGCATGAAGAAAAGAATAATCAGGTGGATAGAGCAACAATTTCTTAAATGGAGACTGAAAATTGAGCAATTTAGTGGGCATGCGATTAATTAAATATACAACAGTGTCAAAGGCAAAGGTCTAGAGAGATTTGTCCAATTTGGCGTGTGATAAAAGAGCAAGACCCCTTTCTACTATGTGGCGATGTTTCCTCTCCGCACACCCATTCTGTTCAGGTCTGTGCGGACAGGACACACGATGTTATATACCATGCTGAGACAAATATGAAGAGATGGGCTGAAATTCCCCACCCCAATCTGATTGAAAAAATTTAATAGAACACTCAAATTGTTTTTCCACCAAAGACCAAAATTTAATAAATGCAGAAAGAGCTTCAGACTTATATTTCAGAAAATAAATCCAACAAAACTTACTATAGTGATCATAGAATAATATATAGTCTGAAAAATTATCAAAAGACTTAACAGGGGAAGGACCCCAAAGATCCAAACAAATAAGTTCCAAAGGCCGCCTGGCCTGAAAACTAGACTCAACAAAAGGAAGTTTATGACTCTTGCTAACAGAACAACTAGGACAACAAAATGACTCCAAGTTACACAATACTGGAAGGGCATGTTGATGAAGAACAGGACGGACAATGGGCAACGCAGCATGTCCAAGGCGGGCATGCCAGGTGGAGAGAGACGTGAGATGAATCCAGGGCGACGAGGCTCAAATTTCTGGAACAGTGTATAGGCCCCCTCTATTCGGCCCTTAATAGATTATTTTCCTGGATTTCAGGTCCTTCACAACAAAACAATTGTTAAAGAATTCCATAGAAACATCATTATGATTAGTAAGAGCTGAAACAGATATAAGATTAGAATTAGATTGTGGAACATGCAAAATATTAGAGAGTTGCAAAGGCCTATCAGAAGTATGAAAAAAAGATTGGCCAGTATGAGAAATTTGAAGTTTAGAGCCATTACCCAAAAGAACTTCCTCTGGTCCGGTGTAATTGGAATGAAGTGCCAGGTTTCCCATATCAGATGTGAGATGATTAGTGGCACCGGTGTCCGTGATCCAAGGTTGAGAGGCGGATGAGTGAGGTGCTAGGGTGGTAT
This sequence comes from Euphorbia tirucalli, assembly GCA_039660915.1. NCBI lineage: Eukaryota > Viridiplantae > Streptophyta > Magnoliopsida > Malpighiales > Euphorbiaceae > Euphorbia > Euphorbia tirucalli. The sequence continues at coordinate 52,617,493 of CM077636.1, forward strand.
GGTTGGTTTGGGGATTTCGGTTTTGCGGAGTACTTAATCTTGGTGAAGGACATTGGCGTGCATAATGGCCATTCCCCTTGCAATTATGGCACACCACTGTAGTAACATCAAACCCAACTGAAGCTGAAAAATTACCATGTGAAAAAGAGTTCCCATTTTGATAAACATTGCTGCGATTATTCTGACTGAAACCATTATTCTAACTGAAACCAAATTGCTGCTGCTGTCTCCTATGACCACAGCCTCCACGGCCAAATCCGCGCCCCCTACCGGCTCCATGAAACCCAGAATTCTATCCGAAAAAGCCACCTGCAGCGTTACCTTGCTGCCTCACCGTCACGTGTGCGGACGGGACTGAATTTTCCCGATTAACTCTACGATTTAATTTTCTTTCTTCTGTCAACAGCATTCCATACAAATCATCGAATAAAACGGACTCCATATTTATTTCAACAGCCCTCACAAATGCATCATAATTGTCATTTAATCCCTCAATAATAGATTCAACTAAATCTTCTTCACGAATGTTACTACCCAAAGCCAACAACGAATCAAAAATACTCTTAGCACGCTGTAAATACACAACAATTTCATCATTCCCTTGTCTTAAGCTATGTAAACGACTACGTAATTCCCGTATTTGAGACCGAGACCCGGATGCATAAGAAACATTCAATTTTTCCCAAGCTGCCCTAGCCGTAGTTACACCAACCAATTGAGGCAAAATTGATTCGGAAATAGAATTAAGAATCCAACAAAGTACATGTTGATCTTTGTGATGCCATAATGTATGGGCTGGATTCTTGGCGCCATTGTCAAGAAATTCGATTGGAGAAGGGTCGCTCCCATCAAGATGTCCGTCAAGGCCACTCCCTTTAATCATGGGAAGAATTTGTGTCTTCCATAACAAGAAATTGGAGCTGGTTAACTTAGTGGGCAGCTGTGTGGCTAACGATGGAAGAGGAGGAGCGGCTGCAAGGGAGAGAGACGTATCTCCAACAGTAACGATTGCATTAAGAGGGGCGCTAATGGTTGCCATGATTGCCGATTAGGGTTTGAAGAAAAGAAAGAGGACGGCAGGCTGGAACAAGAAGGAAGAACAAGAAAGACGGCTGGAACGATTGAGGGGGGATGGCCAGGTCTAGGGATTTTCGGCTATGAGCCCTTGAAGCTCTGATACCATGTGAGAATAATGTGAAACCCTTCATTAGATTGATTTACATTGGGTATTTATACCCTAGTACATGTGAGGAATTTACAAGAGTGTCCTTTGTACAATAATATTAAATTCTAATATACATATATTCCTATCACTTGTTACTTCCTCTCATGTTGAAAAGAGGATGGTTGAACTTTTAGCTTGTCTCTAGGCAATAGAAAACCTATCACGATATAAGACCCAGAGAAATTTTATAGTGGACCGGGTCTATGTGGACCGTTCCATTAAAAACTTGACACGTAAGTAATATAACCATTGGAAAATTAAAAAATGCTTATGTGTCAATTTTTTGTTGGAAAGGTCCACATGAACCAGGTCCATTGTATAATTTCCCATAAGACCCAATACCACGACTAGAAAATGATTGCATTTTAATGTTGAATTTTATTAATAAAAGGTAATGTCAGGATTTGAAATCTTGACCTTAACTGTTAATAGATATTTTTCTATAAACAAAGAAATTTGTAGAGTTATTAAAAAAAAGAAAATCGATCTTATCATCAGAATGGAATACCTATCGTAAATGATGTGATTTTGTTAGTTTGCTGCCGAGTTCGTGAAGTACAACAATGTTGGCAAGTGAAAGTGTGAAGTTGACGTATATATATATTGTCCATTGACGTATATATATATTGTCCATGTTTTTTGCCATCGTCAAAATGCATATGATGTCTTAATTTGTCCATTCTCAAGGTCTATATATTGCACGCAGTGATCACTTTCAGACATATACAGAAATTAATTTAAAAACACAGACAAACACTAATTAAGCATTATGGATTTGTTCATCTTACTTGTACTATCTCTTTCTGTTTTTCTCTTATTTCTTCTTCAAAAACGTAAAACAAGAAGAAATACTCATCTGCCACCTGGTCCTAAAGGCCTTCCTTTCATAGGAAACTTACTTCAGATTGATAACTCAAGACTTCATCTCCACCTCTGGAAACTTTCTCAAAAGTATGGACCTTTAATGTCCTTACGCCTCAGTTCTCGACGAGTGTTAGTAGTTTCCTCAGCTGAAATGGCAAAACAAGTATTGAAAACACATGATCTCATTTTCTGTAGCAGACCTTCTTTACTTGGACAGCAGAAATTATCCTATAATGGTTTGGATGTGGCTATATCGCCTTATAGTGCTTATTGGAGAGATATGAGAAGAATATGCATAGTTCATCTCTTCAATTCTCACAAGGTTCAAAGTTTTCGACCCATTAGAGAATACAAAGTCTCCTCAATGCTTAACAAAATATCAGAATCAGCAATTGCCTCAAGACCTGCCAATTTATCAGATGAAATGATGTCTCTTACAAGTACTATAACCTGCAGGGTTGGTTTTGGTAAGAGGTACGAGGTAAAGGGAACAAAACGGAGTAGATTTCAAGAATTACTTGCTGAAACTCAGGCCTTGTTTACAACCTTCTTTGTATCAGATTATTTTCCTATGTTGGGCTTTGTTGATAAACTCACAGGTTTAATTGATCGCCTGGAAAAGAATTTCAAGGAATTTGACTGTTTCTATGAACATATAATCAATGAACACCTTGATCCAAAAAGATCAAAACCTGAACATGATGATATTCTTGATGTCTTACTTCAAATTTGGAAGGATCGTTCTTTCAAAAGTCAATTGACATTTGACAACATCAAAGCGGTACTCATGGTAATTACCATATATGTTACTATATTTTAGACTTGTTTACGGGCCTGGATACTTATCCAGCCCATCCAAACTTAGGCTTAGCAAAAATTCTAGTATATGCTTGGAGTATACTGCTCCCCACCAATAAAAATGTGACACATTAGTATTGGTGCTGATGTGGCGTATTTTCATTGGTTAAGAGTAGTGTACTCTCGACATATACTAGAATCTCTCCGGGCTTAATTAGGAATATATTGTCCATGTCGCATGGGCTAGCCCCAATGTATGTTTAAAAGTTTCTAAATTATCATATAGTGTATTAGATTATAATACATATACAATATTACAATACATATACAATTCTCATCTTAATTATTTGGTTTACAGAATGTATTTGTGGGTGGGACAGACACTAGTGCAGCAGCTGTGGTTTGGGCCATGACTTTCCGAATGAAGAATCGAATAGCAATGGAAAAAGCTCAACAAGAAGTTAGGAATATGGTTGGAAACAAAGGATTTGTAGACGAAGATGATGTTCAAAATCTACCATATTTGAAAGCAGTGATCAAAGAGACAATGAGATTACAACCGCCAGCTCCATTATTGTTGCCAAGGGAATTATCTGAAAATTGCAAATTAGAAGGATATGATATAGCAGCAAAGACTATTGTTTATGTGAATGCATATACAACAGGAAGGGACCCTCAAGTGTGGGAAAATCCTGAAGAGTTTTGTCCTGAAAGATTTATTGGTAAATCTGTTGACTTAAAAGGTCATGATTTTGAGCTAATACCATTTGGAGCAGGTAGAAGAATTTGTCCTGGAATTCACATGGGTCTTGCCACTGTAGAGCTATCTCTTGCGAATTTACTTTATAGATTCGATTGGGAATTGCCACATGGAATCCAGAGCGAAGATATAGATATGGATGTGAAACCAGGCCTTGTTGTGCACAAGAAAAATGCTCTTTGTCTCATGGCAAATATATGTGAACTTTCCCGGTGAGATTTAACTCTGAATGTATGCTTGTTTTTTTTTAAAATCTGAAAGTGAAACATTGAGATGTAATGGATGACATAAATAAAAAGAAATAATGATTCCATTAAAACTTGGTCAAAACTAGCAATATATATATATATATAAAGCAGTGGTCACTGAGCATGAAAACAAAAACAGTAACCTGTGGTTGGAAGTTGGAGAACGAAAGTAAAATTCACAATCAATAGATTTGAGATGCTATAATTATCTGTAAAGATGATCAGTTGTTAGTCGGCCACACACTTTCTATAGAATCAGAATTATGGTGCATTGGCAAATTGAATATCAATAATTTCTGATCTATGTTCTTTTTTTTTTTTTTTTTTTTTTTTTTTTTTTTTTTTGAAAGGAAATTTGTATTTATCTTATGTGGCTGAAAAGTTTTAGCCTCATAGGTCTTATGTTGAGAGATTTTACTGTACTCCCGGATTATATACTCCTTTAGTTATAAAAACACATACATACTCCTGGACTATATTAAAATTTCTCTCTTATTTGGCTGAAAAAATTCTAGGTGACAGGGACCTTCTGTAAGTAAAATAGTATTGAATTTAAAGAGATATGATAAGATGATGCAGCGGATAAACAATCAAACTCCGCACGATACCGGAAACGATTCTTCTAACCCTAGAATTTGCGAAAATTCAAAGAGATAGGAAAAAGAGAATAAAATTCGTATTCAACAAAAACTGCCAAAATTCTTGTCTTACACGCCTTTAAATAGTGACTAGAAGCTAGGGTTAAAATCTCGAAAATAACAGAGCAAAGGAAAAACTTTTACAAATTTGCAATTAGGTCCCTAAAAATAATAAAACGCAAAATTGAAGGACTAAACAGCATTTTTTCGCCAAATTAGGGTGGGTCTTGTTCAGCAGGTCGATTTCCATCGAAAATCACTATTTTTGAGACAAAATCAAACACTTTTCAAACTTGTCACTATTCACCGCTTTGCTTCGAATTTCTCCAAATAGGTCAGCGCCAATTCCTCTACGCCATCATAAGACCAATCTAATGCTTCGAATTCACATCCGACCATAAAAATTTCCAAAGACATATAATATATAAAAGCTAATTTTAGATTTATCTGTCAGCATATAAGCTTTTGAGTTCGTGGGTTCCTGGTATAATATTAGAGCATTTAGACCAAAAGATCGAGAGTTTAAATCCTGACAATAATAGAGTAGACATGTAATATGTAAAAGTCATTTTTGTACCGTACTTATCAGCTTAAGTTTTTAGATTTCGATAGTTTGTTGCCAACAAATTATAGCAATTGATAGGTGGAATTGTGATGCAGCAGAAGAATTCACAATTGATGATACAAATTGAAAGGGGTTGTTGATTCTAAGAATACCCAAACCCTAACAACTACTAAAGTCCGTTGATCATGCACGATGCCGGAAATTAGCCTTCTACTAATTGAATTTCGCAAAATTCACAAAAGCAGGGAAAAGAGAATTAAATCCGAAATTTTTATTGAATCAAACTGTTTACAATTGAGAAATAAAAGCCTATTTATAGGCAAACTACTCTAAATATAATAAAACTCCTAAACAATAAAAACTTCTAAATAGTCTAAACTTCTTAATTAAAAAAAATACTAAATAAATTAAAATACAAACAAAATAGGAATCCTTATCAATTTAGGGTCCTTACAATAAAATCTATTCCTAATCCGAATTATAAAATAATTGCAATTAAAATAAAGATACAATTTAAAATATATATTTAATTTATTTCCATGACAAGTAACTGTTTCCAAGTTGAATTGCTGATCCTTTTTACAACTTGTGGCCTGCATCATACTCCTCCTCTTAGAAAAAAAATCGTCCTCGAGTTTCTCCTTTAGGAAACCAAGCTTTAAGTTTGTTAAACGGATCCATATTCGAAATATAATTGACCCCAATAAAATCGATATCACTTTTCCAATCAGAATACACATATTCGTCTTCATATACTTCATCATAAATTGGCTGTAAAGTTTCTTTAATACCAACAATCTTATCATAAGAATCATAATCTACTACTTCAACACAAGCATATTCTTCAACGTATGTTGGAGGTGAAGTGCAATCAAAGAATTTACCTTCTCCAAGCTTTGATTCTTGGGAGAAAATTACTTCATTCTCTCTGTCATAGCACTCCTCCAATCCAACAAAAGGATTTCTGAATTCTTCATAATTAGGGTTCCTTCTTTGTCGAGAATTCGCCCCAAGATGAGCCGCAAGCAGCCCATCCATTCGGTCAATCAAACGATCCACAATAGTCTTTAGTCTTTGGTCTATTAGGGTTTCAAGACGTTGCTCTAATCTCTGCTCCATTCGGTTCATATATATTCCTATTCCGCAACCTCATCGACTCGGCGCACTCTTCTTGGTGGCATGACGACGACTAAGGTTTAGGAATTCGGCTCTGATACCAATTGATGCAGCAGAAACTCAAACAAAAGACACTAAAATCCATTGATCGAGTACGATGCCGGAGTTTAGTGTTCTACTAGTTGAATTTCGCAAAATTCACAAAAGTAGGGTAAGGGAAATAATTCCGAAATTTTATTGAAATCAAAGCTGATTACAATTGAGAAATAAAAGCCGATTTATAGGCAATCTACCCTAAATGTAATAAAATTCCTAAACAATAAAAACTTCTAAATAGTCTAAACTTCCTAATTAAAAAAATACTAAATAAATTAAAATACAAACAAAATAGGAATCCTTATCAATTTAGGATCCTTACAATAAAATCTATTCCTAATCCTAATTATAAAATAATTGCAATTAACATAAAGATACAATTTAAAATATATATTTAATTTATTCCCATGACAAGTAATTGTTTCCAAGTTGAATTGCTAATCCTTTTTACAACTTGTGGCCCGCATCATACTCCTCCTCTTAGAAAAAACGCGTCCTCGAGTTTTCCCGTTAGGAAACCAAGCTTTAAGTTTGATAGAAGGATCCATATTCAAAATATAATTGACCCCAATAAAATCGATAGCACCTTTCCAATAAGAATTCTCATATTCGTCTTCATATACATCATCATAAATTGAGTGTAATTTTTCTTTAGTACCAATAATCTTATCACAGGAATCATAATCTACTACTTCAACACAAGCATAATCTTCATTATATGCTGGAGGTAAAGTGAAATCAATAAATTTACCTTCTCCAAACTTTGATTCTTGAGAGAAAATTACTTCATTCTCTCTGTCATAGAACTCTTCCAATCCAACAAAAGGATTTCTGAATTCTCCATAATTAGGGTTCCTTCTTTGTCGAGAATTCACCCTAAGACAAGCAGCAAGCAACCCATCCATTCGCTCTATCAAACGATCCACAATAGTCTCCAGTCTTTGGTCTATTAGGGTTTCAAGACGTTGCTCTAATATTTGCTCCATTCGGTTCATATCTTCCTGTTCCGCAACCTCATCGACTCGACGCTCTCTTATTGGCCGCATGACGACTAAGGTTTAGGAATTCGGCTCTGATACCAACTGACGTAGTGGAAAATTTAGAACGATAATACCAAAAGGTATTCCTTTCATAGGAAATTTACTTCAGCTTGATAACTCAACCCTTCATCCCCACCTTTGGAAACTTTCTCAAAAGTATGGATCTTTAATGTCCTTACGCCTTGGTTCTCAACCCGTCTTAATTGTTTCCTCAGCTGAAATGGCAAAACAAGTAATGAAAACACTTGATCTCATTTTTTGTAGCAGACCTTCCTTTCTTGGTCAGCAGAAATTATCTTATAATGGCTTGCATTTGGTTTTTTCACCTTATGATTCTTATTGGAGAGAGATGAGAAGAATATGTGTAGTTCATCTCTTCAATTCGAACAAGGTTTAAAGTTTTCAACCCATTAGAGAATTTTAAATCTCCTCAATGCTTGAGAAAATATCAGAATCAGCAATTGGCTCAAAACCTCTCAATTTATCCGATGCAATGATGTCTCTTACAAGTACTATGACGTGCAGGGTTGGTTTTGGAAAGAGATACGAGGAAACGAGAATAGAAAGGAGTAGAATTCAAGAATTACTTGCTGAAACTCAGGACGTATTTACAACCTTTTTTGTATCAAACTATTTTCCTGTGTTGGGTTTTGTCGATAAACTCACGGGATCCATCATTCACCTGGAAAAGAATTTCAAGGAATTTGACATATTTTATGAACAGATAATCAAAGAACATCTTGATCCAAGCAGATCAAAAACTGAGCATCAGAATATTCTGGATGTCTTACTTCAAATTTGGAAGGATCGTTTCTTCAAAATTCAACTAACATCCGACCATATTAAAGCAGTGCTAATGGTAATTATCATTTTTAATTGCTCAAAATTGAGTTTCTAATATGTAAATTAATCTTGATTAAGTCATTCAACTTGTTTTGCAGAATGTATTTGTGGCAGGGGCAGATACAAGTGCAGCTACTGTAGTGATATAGAGGGGTAAGCTTTAGCTTTTTTGGCTAAATTTTACAGTGAATAGTAATTTCCAAAAAATGGTCCCATTTCAGTGATTTTTAAGCCTAACTTTTTTGGAAATGGGCCAATGATTCAAACACATAGCTTTTAGCCATGATGTCCATCGCTTTTCGGCCAAAAAACATTGTTTAGGGCCTCAAAATCGCAATTTACTGTTTTTTAGGCTTTTTCGGTAATTTTTTCGATTTTTATTGTTTTCTCCCTTTTGTTTAGGTTTTCTAGATTGGCTAGGATTCTGTTTAGGCAAGGGTTTTATTGTTTCGGCTAGGTTTATTTGTAGCCTATAAATAGGCCTTTCTTTTGGAGTTGTAAACAGTTTTGATTTTCAATAAAAATTCGGAATTAATTCCTTTACCCTGTTTTTGTGAATTTTGCAAAATTTAATTAGTAGAAGGCTAATTTTCGGCATCGTGCGTGATCAATGGAATTTAGTATCTTTGTTTGAGTTTCTGCTGCATCACTTGGTACCAGAGCCGAATTCCTAGTCCCTAACCGTCATCATGCCGCCAAGGAGAGAGCGAAGGTGTGAGCGGACGACCTTAAACGCGGAAGCGGCGAAGCGAACCGGGGAAAAAGAAAAGGAATATTGATTGAGATTTGTGAATTTTATGGAAAATGGGTTTTATTTATGTTGAGTTGGGAAAACTTATTGATATGGTTTGGAAATCCTTTTGTAGAAAACATTTTCCCTATTTTAACTTAAAGACCTCAAAACTTAAATCCCGAGATCAGTGACAGAGTCGCCACCCGGATCAGCTCATCCGGGAATTCCTGTACAACTACCTACAGAGGACAGGCTACTGTACCTAATCTAGAGATTTAGGGTTCGGGCAAATAACTTACTTGACCTCTAGCTTGCTTTCACTTTACAGTTTATATTACCATATGTAATTCGCTTTATTATCTTTCTTTAACTCCAATTAGTTTATTTTAATTATCCGATGCTAAAGCAAAATGCGAGAATTAAATTGTGAGAAATAAAATCATACATTCAAAATGTACAAAAGAATAATAGAAGCCTATTATACAACCCAATCGAATAAAAATGGAAAACCCTCGCCTCACCTTTACAACCGCCTAATTTACACGATTTATCTAAAAATATTACAATCGCCTAATATACACGATTAATTCTATCAAAATACATTGAAAATAAAATAAAAAGATGCAAAACAGAGGGTTAGCACAATTTATGGCACGCCACAAGTTGGACTCAAATAGACAGAATTGGGAAATCAGGAATTGGGGGCATGCATTTAGGCGTAACCGGGTTGGCTCGGCTAGCCGGCCTGGTTAGACCTGGAAAATATTTTGAAACGTCCCTGCATTTTGGTTTTGTGAGAAATTCATTTTTGAAAACAATTTTACCGGTTTACATGCATTTTTACATGTGAGGTGGGTCGTTTTTCGGGAGAACTGGGTCTCCGTCGTTGAATTGTTCTAAATGCAATTTTGCTAAAAATAAACCTAAGGTAGTGAATGCGCATATCAAAAATTCATTTTGGGATTTTCGGATTTTTCTGATTTTTATGGATTTTTATAAATTTTATGGATTCAAAGGGAAAATTCTGATTCTGGAAAATGGGTTACAGTCGTGCGACTGTAAACGGCCCAGAATCAAGATTTCGCCAAAAAACTTTATTCGAATCAAAATGAAAGAAAACGACCTGGGAATCAAGAACAATCGTACGACTGTAACTACAAGTCGTACGACTGTTCCTCAAATCCAAGAACAGTCGTGCGACTGTTCTTGATTCTCAGAAACAGAAATGCAGAAACAAAGCAAAAATGCACAAAAATCACAACCAGCACCCAGAAAGTAGAAAAAAGTGACAGAAAAAGGAGTGCCTACCTTTTAGAAGCCTATCCAAGTCGAAATTGACCCCTGGCGTCGCTCCAATCCACACGAATTTGTACTTTCCCTTTGAAATTGAGAGGGGAAGCTTTATGTCCAAATATCCAAAATGCTTGGGATTCTGATGATTTAAGTCCGAAATTTTAATTTGTTTGTGAAGTTAAGTGATTAACCTAAGGATTTATACCAAATTTTAATCCTAATTCTGAGAATTAAAGAAAATAAAAGAGGAAAAGAAGGATTTGTGGGTTTTTGAGTTTTCTCTCTTTTCCTTCTCTCTTTTCCCCTCTCTCTCTCTCTAATCCCTTCACCAGAATTCTAGTTGGCCTTTTTCTCCCTCTCTTTCTCCTTTTCTACTCTCCTTTCTGGTTGCTTCCTATCCATCCCGGCGCATTAATTGTGCCACCTCTTTTTTCTCCATTTTCTGCTGCAGAGGTATGGGCTCCTGCAACTTGTCCGATATTACAGTCGTACAATTGTAATTTTTTAAATTACAGTCGCACGACTATAATTACAGTCATATGACCCTCTCCTATTTTTTTTTATAGAGAATTCTGGAGCTTATAGCTGCCCCTCGCGTGATCAAATTCGACACCTAGATCCAGGTTTATAACACCTGAGATGATGAATTTAAGAGCGCGAATCAAAGTGTCGTGAACACTGGAATGAACCCTCTGATGAGATAAGCCGATACCGGGTCTAGGTTACCCGAGGCGATGCTGGGGAGGAAATAAGCCGATACTGGGTCTAAGTTACCCGAGGCAAATGAAGGGTGAATTGCGGTTTAGCCGATACCGGATCTATATTACCCGAGGCGAAGGAAGATGGATTGTGGATTGGCCGATACCGGGTTTAGGTTACCCAAGGCGAAGGAAGATGGATTGTGGATTGGCCAATTCTGGGTTTAGGTTACCGGAGGCGAAGGAAGATGGATTACGGATTGGCCGATATCGGGTTTAGGTTACCTGAGGCGAAGGAAGATGGATTACGGATTGGCCGATACCGGGTTTAGGTTACCCGAGGCGAAAGATGGGTGAAATAAGCCAATACCGGGTCTAGGTTACCCGAGGTGATGCTGGAGATGAGATTAGCCGATACCGAGTTTACATTACTCGAGGTGGAGTTGATGAAGAAATTGGCCGATACCAGGTCTAGGTTACCCGAGGTGAGCATTGCTAGGGAAATAGATGAAGCTAATCTAGGCCGATACCGAGTTTACATTACTCGAGGCGGATCTGCTGAGGAATTGAAACTGGGGGTGATGAATTCCTGCACTTAAGATAGCAAGTCTTCATTCCTTGATTGAGAGATTTTTAAACAAAAATTTTTGCCCCTTCGATCAAGAATGAAGACTAGCTGGGGATGAGTGATTGATGTATGCAATGTATGAGTGCATGATGATGTATATGTATATGTATGCATTTTCCGTTATATGACGTTTCCACCTTCCGCTAGAGAGAGATATATTGTGCCCCTAGTTGATTTCGCTTTCTTCGGGGGCTTTGCTTGGTATTTTTGAAGGAGTGAGGTGACTGCTGGGGATACATGATACTACTGGGGAGATAATCGTAGTGTTCCTTACAGAGATTCCGCTGGGGAAAAAGTATGGCAACTCTATTGGGGAAACAATTATGGTGTTCTTTATGTAGATTCCGCTGGGGCATTGCGTGACGACTCTACGGGGAGATGATTGTGGTGTTCTTTACGTAGATTCTCCTAGGGAATCGGGTGAAAAACCCTATTGGGGAGTGATGTGATGACTTCTGTGGGGAATGTTGGGGACACTCTGCTTTTCCTGCTCAGTGGGGAAATTATGAGCTTATAAGTGCTCTAATTTTTGCCTGGGTTGCCCAATACTGGTTTTCAGCCCAGCGAGCCGCTCTAATTTTTGCCTGAAGCGCCTTTTCAGTTTTCGCCTTAGCGAGCTTTTCATATGCCCTAAATTTTGCCTAAACTGCCCAATTTGGGTTTTCAGCTTAGCGGGCTGCTCTAATTTTTACCTGAGGCGCCTTTTCGGTTTTCACCTCAGCGAGCTCCTCTTTTTTTTTTTTTTTTTTTTTTAAGATGATTGAGATGTCACCATGGCCATTTTATTGCTCTTTTAGGAAGATGAATTGGATTTTAGAGGTCGACAAAAGATTTCAAATTGCATGTATTTGGTGCATTTTCACTTATTAAATAACGCGATGATTTTGATCAGTTAAAATGCCATGTGCTTTCTTTAAGTGTATGTTTATGCAAGATAATTTTGCTTATGCATTTGTCATACTCATGCAATTATATTTAAACAAACATTTCACTTTATTGATGAAAATCAAAATGAGTACATTTGAAATGATTGATTCCTAAATGGTACACACTCCACATTGAGCCAGAATCTGTCACCAGTCGTCCTTTTCAGGTTTTCTGACTGATTATTTTCTCTCGTGTCTTAACTTTTGCCTAGACTGCTCTTTTCGAGTTTTCAGCCTAGCAGATTTTTTTTTATACATGACAAAGCTTTAGCCTGTCCTGGTTGATAGGATTAGTGAACTCATTTCCGTCCATGTCCATGATGCTGACAACGCCTTTTGATAGCTCCTTTTTCACCACATAGGGCCCTTCCCAGTTGGGTCTGAACTTGCCCCTAACATCAACATTTGAAGGCCTTAGCTGCTTTAGAACCAATTCACCTGTTTTCAACTGTCGTTTGGAATACTTCACATTCCGATTATAGGCCTTGGCCATTCTGCGCTGGTACATCTGAAGATGATCTAGTGCCCTCAGTCACCTTTCATCTAGTGTTGCCAACTGTTCATATCTGGCTTGAACCCATTCAGTCTCTGGCAGCTGAGCCTCCAAGGGGACTCTAAGTGACTTAAGTTCTATTTCCACTGGCAATACTGCTTCCATTCCATATACCAAGGCATAAGGAGTTTCTCCCGTTGGCGTTCTGACACTGGTTCTGTAACCCCAAAGAGCATAAGGTAGTTTATCGACCCAATCTCTGTAAGTGGTTACCATCTTTGATAAGATCTTCTTTATCGCTTTGTTCGCTGCTTCCACTGCACCATTAGCCTGTGGTCTGTATGGAGAGGACTTATGATGTTCAATACCATGCTCTGCAAGTAGCCCAGCTGTTGCCCCTTGAAACTGTACTCCATTGTCAGTTACTATGTGGTGAGGAATCCCATACCGAGTGAAGATGTTCTTCTGGATGAACTTGACCATTTGCTTGGCTGTCACATTAGCGAAAGATTCTGCTTCGACCTATTTGGAGAAGTAATCAACTGCTACAACTATGAATCTATGTCCATTAGACGCAGCTGGATGAATCTCACCAATCATATCTATCCCCCACGTCGAAAATGGCCAAGGAGATGATAAATTCTGTAGCTCAAGTGGAGGAAGATGACTAATGTCTGCATATATCTAACATTCATGACATCTCATCACTTTTCTTATACAATCTGCTTGCATCGTCATCCAGAAATACCTTTGTCTTATTATCTTCCTAGCCATGGCAAGCCCATTCATATGCGGCCCATAGGACCCTACATGTACCTGCTACAACACTTCTTCTGATTCTTGCTCTGTCAGGCACCTCAAAAGGACTCCATGTGCTGTTCTTTTGTATAACTTGTCCTCAAAGATTTTGAATTGACTAGCCAGCTTTCTTAGTGTCAACTTATCAGCAGCACTGGCCTCTTCGGGATACCTACCTTCTTTAACATACTGGTAGATGTCAAAGAACCATGGTTTTTCTTCAACTGTCAACTCCATTACCTCGTGTGCTTCGAAGCAAGGATGTCTGGAAATGGCTATAACCAGTGGTTGCACTTGAGTTTCTTCTGGATTTTCCCACATAGAGGATAACATTGCTAGAGCATCAGCCATCTTATTCTCATCCCTGGGGACATGTCTGAATTCGCACTGGCCAAATAAATCTTTTCTGAAGTGTAGCTGCTCCAAGTAAGGCCGTAAGGCTTCTTCTTTCAGCTCCCACTCGCCCTGAGCTTGCCTGATCACTAAAAGTGAATCACCGACAATTAAGACATCATTTGCCCCTAAGGTTAACAGAGCTTCCATTCCAAATAAGCATGCTTCATATTCTACCCCATTATTGGTTACGAGAAAGATCAGCCTCTTGGATAAAGGAATAATCTCACCATCTGGTGTTACTATAAGTACCCCGATTCCAGCACCCTTTCTATTCACTGCACCATTGAAGCACATTACCCACCTTTTTGCTTCAACCATGGCCAATTGTTCATCTGGGAACTTTAAATTTTCTGTATAATCCGATTCCAGTGGTTGATTTGCTAGAAACTGTGCCACGGCTCACCCTTTAATGGTTTTCTTTGTGACGTACTTGATGTCGAACTCAGATAAGAGTAACAGCCACCTGGATAGCTTCCCAACCAATACTGGTGCTTCATAGAGATACTTCATTGGATCCACCTTAGCTACGGCTTGTATCTTGTAGGACTGGAAATAGTGGCGTAGCTTCTTGGTCAGCCAAATCATCGCCATACATGTCTGTTCCACTAGTGTGTATTTGGCTTCATACTTTAACAGTTTCTTGCTGAGGTAGTAGATAGGGTACTCTTTCCTGCCATTTTGCTCTTGTGCCAGCATTGCCCCTATAGAGGATTCTTCAACTGCCAAGTACAAAATCAGAGGTTTCCCTGGAACTGGTGGACTCAGTATTGGTGGCTTTACCAGGTAAGCCTTGATCTTCTCGAATGCCAGTTGACACCTGTCATCCCATACAACCGGCTGATCTTTCTTTAATAGCTTGAAGATTGGTTCACAAGTGGAAGTCAACCGTGCCATGAAGCGGCTGACATATTGCAAGGAACCCAGAAATGACCGGACTTCCTTTTCCGTTTTTGGAGCTGGCATATCTTGGATGGCCTTGATTTTATCTGGGTCCATTTCTATCCCCCTCTGGCTAACTACGTGACCCAACAACTTTCCTAATGTGACTCCAAATACGCACTTCTTGGGGTTAAGTCGCAAGTTGTACTCTCCAATGAGTGTTAGAAATCTATCCAGGATAACAGGATGTTCCTCCCGGGTTGTTGATTTAACAAGCATATCATCGACATACACTTCGACTTCTTTATGGATCATATCATGCAACAGAGTTGTGACAGCCCTCTGATAAGTGGCGCCAGCGTTCTTTAATCCAAAAGGCATCACTCTATAGCAGAAAGTACCCTACTCTGTGATAAACGATGTTTTCACCTTGTCGATCACATCCATCAAAATCTGGTTGTACCCCAAAAATCCATCCATGAAGGAGTACATTGCCGCTTTTGCTGCGCTATCAACCAGGACGTCAATATGGGGCAATGGAAAGTTATCTTTTGGGCATGCTTTATTCAGGTCCCTATAATCGACGCATACTCTGACCCTTCCATCCTTTTTAGGCAAGGGGACAATGTTGGCTAGCAATTCTGTGTATTCCACCACTTCAAGAAATTTGGCATCTATTTGCTTAGCCACTTCTTCTTTCACCAGTGTAGCCTAGTCCGGCCTTAGTCTTCTCAACTTCTGCTTTACCGATCTGAACTTGGGATCTGTTAGGATTTTGTGCACTGTTATTTCTGTGTCCACACCCGACATGTCTTCATACAACCAGGCAAAGGCTTTAACATGTTTTTGGAGTATTCTTATTAATTCTTTCTCTTCCTCAAATTTTAGCTCGTGTGAAATGAGTACCATCTTAGGGTTTTCATCTGTACTTATATTGATTTCATGCAATGCAGTGTCATGTATGCTAAATATGCTTGATGGCGAATTAAATGCATACACAGAATTATCAGGATAAACATCACACAAGTAAGCAAACTGGGATTTCATTGCATTGAAATTATCATAAAGTACATCAGTTACATTGAAAATGGAGGAAATAGATACAACAAAATCATTTTCATCCTCCATAGGAGGAGGGCCTTGTTCTTCATCAGCTTCCGTCTTCCCTTCTAGAGCATCGTCTGGGGTTGCGGCTTTCTCCGCTTCTTTTTCGGTCACTTGCATCTTAGCTTTTTCTATGATCTTGGAAATTTCAGCGACTACGGAGTCTAAGTTTCCTTTTGCCATTAATTCTTCGCCGAATCCCTCCTTGGATTTCCCAAAAGCTTTGCTTAAAGCAGCAGTCAAAGTGCCCGAGATCACTTCTATAGTTTCAACGCAAGCCTTCTTTTCATCTTCTTCTTCGGCCATCTTTACTACTTTCTCCATTATTATAGGTGGCTCGCCTTGTAGCACATCATATTCAACAGCAGTTTCTTCCACCATTACAGGGGCTACCGGCTCCTCCTAGCTTTTGTCAAAATCAACTACATCTGTAAAAATCTCAAAGCCAGGATGCTCGACATCTCCTACCATCACCGGTTCAGCTTGACCCTTATAAAGGCCTTCTCCTGCCTTCAGAAATGGCTTCATCATAATCTTACCATTCTTGCCCTTTTTCAGATTCTTTTGCTTAGATGCTCCTTCTACATAGCCAAGGCCACACTGCTTTGACTTCCTCGAGTCGATCTTAAATTCCGAAACCCCTTGCAGATTGCTTCCGAGTCCCATTCCTGGGATGAAGTTATGTTTATATAGATACCGAGATAGCCACTCTAGCATGTAATTCTCATAAAGAACCATAGGAGCGTCCATGGTTTCTTCCTCTTTAATTACAGCAACTTGAAATCCACCAAAGGGAACCACTCCTTCATTCACTGCAGCTACCATAAATTGGGCATCCGCCTCAACAGTCACAATCCTCCCATTCATAGAGAACTTGATCTTTTGATGCAATATGGAAGGGACATCTCCCAAAGGATGGAACCAGGGCTTTCCAAGCAATAGGGAAAATGTGACCGGGATATCAATCACTGTAAAAGCAACTGTGGATCTAACTAGCCCAACCTCTACTTCTGCCTCAAACGTCCCTATTACTGTTCTTTTAGAGTCATCATATGCTCGTATGACTGTTGAGGACCTCTTTAACACTTCTTCGTTCAGCCCCAGAAATGGCAACATCTTTAGTGGACAAATATTCAGTGCCGACCCATCATCCACCATAACGCAAGGCATTACCTTATCCATCACATGGGCCCTGATATAAAGAGCCTTATTGTGGGCCTTCCCTTCAGCAGGCAGGTCTTTCTCGGAGAAGACCATATCAGGGCTTCCAACATGGACTTTGTCTAACAAACGGCACAGAGCCTCTGGTGAAGCTATAGGGGAGACTTCAATCTCTGACAATTTCTTTACTAGAGCAGCCCTATGCTCCTTGGAGGTCAGAAGCAAATGCCATAAACTAGCTTGGGCAGGAGTCTTCTTTAGCTTAGAAATGACTAGGTCCTCCTTCTGAACTCCTTCTGGTGCCAAAGTACTGCCCGACCCATTCATCGGTTCTTTATCTTTCATATGATCTGCCAGTTGATATACCCTACCACTTCGAGTCACATGCTGCACTTCCTGAATCTTCAACTTTTCAACAGCTGGAAGTTTAACTGCCTCTTCTCTGTCAAATTCTTTATACTCATCCTCAGAGTCGAGATCATTCAAACTTATGGGCTTGATCTCCTTACATTCCTCCTTTTCCTCACATTCAGGCTCCACTTCGGGTTCCCCTACCACCACTGCTTAAATTGTAGGGTTCGCATTAAGAACTTGGGCAAATATAAAATTAGATGGCAACCCTGACTGGACCATATTGACCCGCTTTTTGAATGCCGGTAATGGGTTGGTTTTAGTGCTAGGTTTGGCTGGCTCTTGCAGATTTCCCTCATCAATAAGCTTTTGGATGACATCCCTTAGCTTGTAACAGTTGTTGGTTCGATGGCCTGTCACCACATGATAAGTGCAGAAATTATCTTTGTTAGCTTCAGATGGCTTCTCAAATGGCCTTAAAGACTGTAGCAGGCCACCATTCCTACACTTGGCGAATATCTTCACTAAAGGAAGAGTCCAAGGTGATATGCCTTATCCTCTAAGACCCCTATTCTAGTTGCCTTGCTGCTGATTTATAGTAGCCACTTCAACCTGCTTGACTTCTGAAGATTGCCCCTGTTTGCCACTGGAACCTGAACCAGAACCACTACCAGACCCAACTGCTATGGTGGATCTATATCCTGAGCTATACCCTGTACTTCTTCCCCCCTTGTGATTGGTTGGCTTCTCCTCTTCATCCCTCTCTATCTTCATGGCCATGCTGTAAACCTTACTTAGCTCCTTAAAGGGATGGAATTTCATGTTATTCTTGAAAATGTCTTTGCTGCCTTCTATCAGCTTATGTATAAGCTCGTCTTCATCAGGGCAGTTCTTTAAGAGGATCATCTTGTTCATCCACCTCTGATAGTATTCATCAAAGGGCTCGTTGAATTTCTGCTTCACCCTCTCCAAATCATACAGCTTCACCTGGATTTTGGTGTTGAAGCTGTAGTATTTAATGAAGGCCGCTGACAAAACTTCCTAATCAGATTGTTTCTCCTCTGACAATGAGTTATACCATCCTAAAGCACCTCCCTCTAGTGTGGTGGGGAATAAATTGATCAGCTGCTGCTTTGTGGCGCCCACCGTCAGCATAACTCGGGCATACAGATTCACATGGGCCTCTGGCGAGCCCATTCCTTTGTAAGTAGGGACTTTCGGCACTTGGAAGCCAATAAGGAATGTCTCAATGCCCCTACTGATCATGGCATCAACATTTACACCCTTCTTTGATTCAACACTGATACTGACCCCCTTCTTCAACTGGGCCATAACTTCATCCAGCTCAGAACATTTTGCTTTCATCCTCTGCTCCATAGCTGCCTCTATCTCCTGCAGCTTTTCTAGGCTAGCCGAAGTGTCACCACCATGTTGGGATGACTCAGCCTCTTTCTCCTTCCCGGCTCCACTGCCGCCGGTCTCATCAGCTTCTCAAACTACTGCCCTCATTTCTTCTTTTAACATGTCACGGAAGTCTTGGGATCTGAAAAAATCCTTCAAGACATCAACCATGCTTGGTGTCTGATCTGCCATATTCACTCCTTCCCCAGACTCAGAATCACTGTCACTCTCTACTACCCTCTGTCTCCTAGCTGCCCTTGAAGCCTGCAATCTTGTCCAAGGTCACTCCAGTGTATTCTGCTTGGGAGTAGACAGGAGGTATTAAGATCGTGAATGAATGACGTGATGTGGCATGAAAATTAAGACATTGAGAATGCTTGAAATGAATGGAGTGGGATTATGTATGAAATGAAGATATTTCCTTTCTTCTTTTTGGGACATTCCAAGAACCCCCAATGCTTATGCAAAAATGTCACGTGTGGGCCGCCACATAGACAGAGGTTCGGTGCCTTTGGGGCACCTAATGAATTCATGAAATGGTCACGTGTATACCGGCACATAGACGGAGTTTTGACGCTTTGTAGGTCTATGATATGATATGAAATGGTCGCATGGACCGGGCCCACAGACAAAGTTTTGATGCTTTTGAGCATATGATATGAAATGATGTTATGAGAAAGTCACGTGTAACAGGGAAACGGACAGAGATTCAGCATTTGGGGAACACCTTTTTATGATTTAGTAATGTTATGAACCTATATGTATACTAATTGAGAACTCGCGGAGTACCTTGAATGGTAAATTAATGTCATGAAATGGTCGGATGTGGACCACGGTATTATATAATGTTTATGATAAATGGGTATGACGTTATGAAATACATCACGTAAACAGTCACACGAACATGGGCCTAAGACCATTGGGGTCACCATTGAATGAAATGATTTGTTAAAATGGCCAAATGCAATCCGACGCATTAGCGAGACACGGGTAATTTTGGATATCCGATATGTTATGAAATGGGATGATCATGATAGGTGTCCTTGAAATGCTCCTAATTTAATTTAAGTGATATGTAATGAATGTTTTATGGCACATAAAATGCAAATGGCTGCATAAAAACGTGGTTAGGATGCATGACATACATAATGATGTTATGTATGCTATGTAAAAAATGCTAATCACACAAATTTAATGTTATGGCTGAAAAAGAAATGGTTAGTATGAATGTCACATAGATGATTTAATGTCTTCAAACGAAAATAAAAATGCAAATGGCTGCATAAAAAAATGTGAGTTAATGTGTCACACGAAAGCTATGTATGTTTGATGCTTTGTGAAAAGTCAAAGATAGAAAACAACATGGAACAAACGTCAGCACACACAAAATATGCGCTCCCTTCCAACCTTATTTCTCCTTTCGATTGGTCTTGTAATTCTTTCTAGGTGTTAGGTCTCTTTGGCATCAACGGGGGATACCAAAGGGGCACACTCAATGTTCATTTTTAAGTTAAGTTTTGGTAGTCCTAAGGAAAATTGCTAAGCCATTACATGTGGGCCAAAGTCAAAACCAAGGGTCGTATAGTTTCCCATAGCAAATAAACACTTCCCCACCATAGAACACGATGTAAGGTCATGCGGGGCTATGAGTGGTTTACCCCGTCGGGTGTCTCCAATCCTGGCAGTAGAGGTAGGCCACCTTCTTGGGTAAACCGGGGTGAAAACAGTGTATTTAAGGGGTTGAGAAGAAGAAAATGTCATGATATGCAATGTGCAATTAAATATGGTAATATGAACTAGTGAAGTGACTACAAGCGAGGTCTTATTTCGGTAGTTGCCTAAGTTCCTTAAGTTTTTAAGAAACTTCTATGTCCCCAGCAGAGTCGCCACTGTGAGCAGACGACCTTAAATGCGAAACGCGACGAAGCGAACCGGGGAAAAGGAAAAGGAATATTGATTGAGATTTGTGAATTTTATGGAAAATGGGTTTTATTTATGTTGAGTTGGGAAAACTTATTGATTTGGTTTGGAAATCCTTTTGTAGAAAACATTTTCCCGATTTTAACTTAAAGATCTCGAAACTTAAATCCCGAGATTAGTGACAGAGTCGCCACCCAGATCAGCTCATCCGGGAATTCCGGTACAGCTACCTACCGAGGACAGGCTACTGTACCTAATCCAGAGATTTAGGGTTCAGGCAAATAACTTACTTGACCTCTAGCTTGCTTTCACTTTACAGTTTATATTACCATATTTAATTCACTTTATTATCTTTCTCTAACTCCAATTAGTTTATTTTAATTATCCGATGCTAAAGCAAAATGCGAAAATTAAATTGCGAGAAATAAAATCATACATTCAAAATGTACAAAAGAATAATAAAGGCCTATTGTACAACCCAATCGAATAAAAATGGAAAATCCTTGCCTCACCTTTACAACCGCCTAATTTACACGATTTATCTAAAAATATTACAATTGCCTAATATACACGATTAATTCTATCAAAATACATTGAAAATAAAATAAAAAGCTACAAAAGAGAGGGTTAGCACAATTTACGGCACGCCACAAGTTGGACTCAAATAGACAGAATTGGGAAATCAGGAATTGTTGGCATGCATTTAGGGGATAACCGGGTTGGCTCGGCTAGCTGGCCCGGTTAGACCTGGAAAATATTTTGAAACATCCCTGCATTTTGGTTTTGTGAGAAATTCATTTTTGAAAACAATTTTACCGGTTTACATGCATTTTTACATATGAGGTGGGTCGGTTTTCGGGAGAACTGGGTCTCCATCGTTGAATTGTTCTAAATGCAATTTTGCTAAAAATAAACCTAAGGTAGTGAATGTGCATATCAAAAATTCATTTTGGGATTTTCGGATTTTTCGGATTTTTATGGATTTTTATAAATTTTATGGAAACCATGATGGATCGATTGGCGGAACGAATGGAGGAGCTGTTTACGGGTTAATTGGGAGAAAATAGATGACATAGACGAAACCCTAATCTTCAGAATCCGTTCGGTGTACTGGAGGAAGAGGAAGAGGATTCGTATGAGGGAGTTTACCAACAGCATAGCTGTCAGCCAGTGGTTGAGGATAGGCGTTGTGAATCTGGATTGAGAATCGAGATTCCGGAGTTTCGAGGTACTCTGCAGTCGGAGGAATTTCTTGATTGGTTGGCAGCCGTGGAGGAGGTCTTGGATTTCAAGGGAGTTCCAGAAAATAAAAGAGTCTCGCTAGTCGCGACTAGACTTCGGGATCGAGCGATGGCCTGGTGGATGCAGGTTAAACAGACCCGATTAAGGATGGGTAAGCCAAAAATCGTTATTTGGAAAAAGATGAAGAAACAGATGAGAGCTACTTTTCTGCCCTTAAATTTTCAGCGATTAATGTATCAGAGATTGTAGAATTTAAGATAAGGTAGTCGCTCAGTTGATGAATATACAACAGAATTTTATCAATTGATAGCGAGGAGTGATATCATGGAGTTCGTTGACCAGTTGGTATCTAGGTATATCAGAGGGTTGAGAGAGCAGATTAGAGATGTAGTTAACGATTTTGACTCATTAAATGTATCTGAGGCGCATCAGCAAGCCTTAAGGCTGGAGAAAAGGTTGCTACGCCCTAGTTATGGCTTTTCTAGTAGTAAAGGCGGCAAGAAGACTGTAGAGACGGTTCCGATAAAACCCCCTAAAGCTGCCCCTAGGAGGACTGGCCAAAGCGGTACCAGGAAGTATTTTGGTTATGGAGAGTTAGGGCATAGGCAATCTGAGTGCAAGAAGGCTAGGAAGAGGGCCATGCTGGTAGAGGAGGATGAAGGTGTAAAGGCGGATTCTGGAGAGTTTGAAAATACAGCCTCGGATGAGGAAGAAGAGATTGAAGAGGAGGTTGTGGCTGGTGATACAGGCACTGCTTTAGTGTTGCGTCATTCATGTTTAACACCCCGAGCAGCTGTTGATAATGAGTGGCTCAGAAGTAACATCTTTCAGTCCACTTGCACCATTAAAGGAAAGGTGTGCAAGCTAGTGATTGATGGAGGGTGCTGTGAGAATATTGTGGCAACTGAAGCTGGCAAAAATTGGGATTGCTGACCTAAAAGCATCCCAAACCATATAAGTTAGCATGGCTGAAACAAGGGGGAGAGGTGTCGGTGACCAAAAGGGCAGTAGTTCCATTTTCTATAGGGTCTCGGTATAAGGATGAAGTAACATGTGATGTTGTAGAGATGGATGGGTGCCATCTATTGTTGGGATGACCCTAGCAGTTTGATAGAGATGTGACCCATCAAGGAAAGGCAAACACTCACACCTTTGTGTTTGAAGGGGTGAAAATTGCTCTTGTTCCGAAGAAGGACGAAATTAGGAATAATACTGGAGCTGGTAATGTTGTATTTCTATCTTTGTCACAGTTTGAGGAGGAAGTAAAGGGGAATGATGTGGTGTATGCACTGTGGAAAAACGACTGAGAAAGAAGTTGAGGTTCCCCGAGCAGATCAAACCCGTTCTGAATGAGTTTCAAGATCTGTTCCCCGAAGATCTTCCTACAGGGTTACCACCCCTTCGTGACATTCAGCATCAGATTGACTTGGAACCTGGTGTAGCCCTTCCACATCGTCCCCATTACAAAATGAGCCCAACAGGACACGAGGAGTTGAGGAGGCAGGTTGAAGAGCTATTGCAAAAGGGCTACATTTCAGAGAGTCTGAGTCCCTGTGTGGTTCCAGCTCTCTTAATTCCAAAGAAAGATGGCAGTTGGCGGATGTGTGTGGATAGCAGAGCCATCAACAAAATAACCATCAGATATCGGTTTCCTATCCCTTGTTTGGATGATTTGTTAGACCAACTCAGTGGGGCTTCTATTTTTAGTAAGCTAGATTTAAAGAGTGGTTATTATCATATCCGTATAAGACCCGGGGATGAGTGGAAAACCGCGTTTAAAACTAGGGAAGGACTGTATGAGTGGATGGTTATGCCGTTTGGGTTATCTAATGCACCTGGCACTTTTATACGAGTCATGAACCAGTTGTTGAGACCCTTCATTGGGAAATTTCTTGTGGTTTACTTTGATGACATTCTCATTTATAGTGCTAGTGAGGAGGAGCATGTCCAGCATTTGAGAGAAGTGTTGGTAGTGTTAAGAAGGGAAAAGATGTATGCAGCCTTGAAAAAGTGTGTTTTTATGTCCCCTAGTGCTTTGTTTTTGGGATATATTATTTCTGCAGAGGGCTTGAAGGTAGATGAGGCCAAGGTGGAGGCGATTAAAAAGTGGCCTAGACTCAGTTCTATTACTGATGTGGGAAGCTTCCATAGTCTAGCCTCGTTTTCTTTTTCGGTTTATTGCGCATTTCAGTAGCATAATGGCCCCGATTACGGAATGTATGAAGCAAAGTGGGAAGTTTGAGTGGACTGAACAAGCTGAGGCAACATTCCAGCGGATAAAGGAAAGATTGGTTACAACCCCCCTTCTCATCTTACCAGATTTCCAACAACCGTTTGAGTTGCATTCGGATGCCTCAAAGTTAGGCATTGGAGCTGTGCTGAGTCAGAACCACAAACCAGTTGCTTATTTCAGTGAAAAACTATCTGGTGCAAAGCTTCGTTACAGTACGTATGATGTGGAGTTTTATGCGGTGGTTCAAGCAGTCAAACATTGGCATCATTATCTTTTCCAAAGGGAGTTTGTACTGTTTACTGATCATGAGGCCTTAAGGCATTTACACAGCCAAGATAAGGTTTCTGCGAGGCATGCTCAATGGGTGGCTTATCTTCAGCAATTTACTTTTGTGGTGAAGCACAAATCTGGTGTGTCCAACAAGGTGGCTGATGCATTAAGTAGGAGAAAGGGGCTGCTTGTTCAACTCTCCATTGAAGTACCAGGTTTTACATCTTTTGCTGAATTGTATGACACTGATCCTTACTTTGCAGCCATTTTTCAGAAAGTTCGAGGAGGGGAGCCATCAGAGTTTCATCAATGTGAGGAGTTTCTCTTTAAGGGGAACCAACTATGCATTCCTGATTGTAGTCTGAGGTTAAAAATTGTCCAAGAAGTGCATGGCGAAGGGCATGTGGGAAGAGATAGAACTTTGTAGTTGATTCAAGCCAATTACTTATGGCCATCCATGCGCAAAGAAGTGGATAAATATGTGAAGCGTTGTCAGATTTGTTAAGTTTCTAAAGGGGCAGCCACTAATGCAGGTTTGTACTTGCCTTTGCCTATTCCCTCTCAACCATGGGAAGAAATCAGCATGGACTTTGTATTGGGTCTGCCAAGGACTCAGCGGGGCAGTGATGCTATTTTTGTTGTGGTAGATCGGTTCTCCAAAATGGTGCATTTTATTCCATGCAAAAAAACAACGGATGTAGTGAACGTGGCTCAGTTGTTCTTTAGAGAGGTTTACAAGCTACATAGGCTTCCTAAGTCCATTGTTTCTTATCATGACACCAGGTTTCTTAGTCACTTTTGGCGAAGTTTGTGGAAGCTTGTTAACACCCAACTGAACTTCAATAATGCATACCATGCACAGACTGATGGCCAAACGGAGGTAGTCAATCGTTCTCTCGGTAATATGCTGCGATGTCTGGTGGGGGAACATGTGAAGAGTTGGGATCAAAAATTGTGCCAAGCTGAGTTTCAACATAACCGAGCTGTCAACAGAAGCATGGGGTTCAGTCTTTTCTCTGTGGTATATTCAGTTGTCCCAAGAGGCCCCCTTGATCTTTTGCCTCTTCCCGACAAGACTCGAGTGCATGGAAAGGCTAAAACTTTTGTGGCTGAATTGCAGTCCCTACATCACTGTGCATACTAATCTGGAACACGCTGCTGCAAGATATAAAAGGGCTGCAGATAAGAAGCGTCGTTTGGTGGAATTTGAAGTTGGTGATTATGTTTGGGCCATTTTGACCAAGGATCGATTTTCTGTTGGGGATTATAACAAATTGTTGGCCAAAAAGATTGGTCTTATTGAGATTGTGGCGAAAATTAATCCCAATGCTTATCGGTTAAAGTTACCTAGCCACATTCGCACTGCTGATGTATTCAATGTCAAGCACCTGATTCCGTATGTGGGTGATTCCTCCGACGATGACAATTCGAGGGCGAATTTTTTTCTGCAAGGGGAGAATGATGTAGAGGAGCAAGCTTTACCTTTTTTGGCTAAATTTTACAATGAATAATAATTTCTGAAAAATGGTCCGATTTCAGTGATTTTGAGCCTAACTTTATTGGAAACGGGCCAACGATTCAAACTCACGCCTTTGGTTGTGACGTCCGTCGCTTTTCGGCCAAAAAACATCGTTTAGGGCCTCAAAATCGCAATTTACTTTTTTTAGGCTTTTTCGGTAATTTTTTCGGTTTTTATTGTTTTTTCCCTTTTTGTTTGGGTTTTCTAGATTTGCTAGGATTCTGTTTAGGCAAGGGTTTTCTTGTTTCGGCTAGGTTTATTTGTAGCCTATAAATAGGTATTTCTTTTGGAGTTGTAAACAGTGTTGATTTTCAATAAAAATTCGGAATTAATTCATTTACCCTGCTTTTGTGAATTTTGCAAAATTTAATTAGTAGAAGGCTAATTTCCGGCATCGTACACGATCAACGGAATTCAGTATCCTTGTTCGAGTTTCCGCTGCATCATGTAGTTTGGGCCATGACTTTGTTAATGAAGAATCAAATGGCAATGAAAAAAGCTCAAGAAGAAGTTCGGAATGTGGCTGGAAACAAAGGATTTGTAAACGAAGACAATGTTCAACAACTACAGTATCTAAAAGCAGTGATCAAAGAGACAATGAGATTACAACCCACAACTCCATTATTAGTGCCAAGGGAATTATCTCAAAGCTGCAAGTTAGATGGATATGATATAGAAGCAAAGACTATTGTTCACGTGAATACATATGCAATAGGAAGGGACCCTGAGGTGTGGGAAAATCCTGAAGAGTTTTGTCCTGAAAGATTTATTGGCAAATCTATTGATTTGAAAGGACAGGATTATTTGAAAGGACAGGATTTTGAGTTAACACCATTTGGAGCAGGTAGAAGAATTTTTCCAGGAATTCATATGGGTCTTGTCGCTGTGGAGTTATCTCTTGCGAATTTGCTTCATAGATTTGATTGGCAATTGCCAGATGGAATTCAAAGTGAAGACTTAGATATGGAAGTGCAACCAGGACTTGCCATGCACAAGAAAAATGCTCTTTGCCTCGTGGCAACTACATATGAACCATAGATTGTGGTGCAAAACTTGGCTGAATGTATTCTTGTCTTAATGGTAACCTCTTATTTGTGTATATTTTGCTCATTTACTGCCAATTACTGGTTAGGGCTAACAGTCAATGAGTTTATGACTTTTCTTAAATAGAGGGATATTTAAAACACAAATGCTTACGGAGGATCATTTACTAAAATATAATTACCTCCTTTAACATATTGGATAGCTGATATTTTCATTTTAATATTATTAGCCGTAAACTTGACCTATAATTATCTTTTGCAAGTGTATGATACGCTTCATTCAGTGACAAAATTATGAAACAAATATTTTAAAATAATTTAAGAATTGTACGCTTTAATTACTTGAAACTTGGCTGAATGTATTCTTGTTTTAATAGTAACCTCTTAGGTACAAAAATATGCTTAAAGTTGGCTCAAAACCTTAAATAGCAAAATTTTGGGTCCGACGTACAAATAAAGATAAAGGACAATTTTCAGTCCAAAAAAGGAAAGGAAAAAAAAAAAAAAAAAAAAGATATAGGTCAATTTAATGGGAATAACATTTTATTCCATTTTCCCGTTGGCCATCCATTGACCATGTCAGGTGATCCATTCATATCGTAACACGTGGCATATGGAATTTGAAATCTAACCATGTAACACTTCAAATTTTTTAAAAACAGATTAAATGTCCAATTAGTTATTTGTGTTTTTTTAAATATATTATTGAGATTAACTTGATGTTTTTAGTATAAATTACACCAAAAATCACCTTTTTAAAACTTTATGTATTTATGACATCATACAATTTAGGATTTAAAATTAACAAAGAGATAATCTTGAATATAAAATATCAAGTCTATATTATTCTATTTTATTTATGTCACTTATTAAATTTATTTATTGAATATTTTTTAGTCAATTATCTAGTAAAATTGAGTTAATTATCTAATAAATTAAACCTAATTATCTAATTAAGAGTTGTTGGCCCTTCAATTTCTTATTTAAGTCTTATTCATTTTATTATTTTTTCTTCATAAACATTTTCTTCGTTTCTACTTTATCTGCATTCAATCCATATATTTTTCACATATAAAATCAATACGAAAACTTGTAAAAAATTTTACTAAATTTTGAGGTACGTTTTCTTCAAACTAACTTGTATTAGTTTGATATGTTGTTTATTGCTAAGAATTTGATCATTTCATGCTTCTAGTTTTATGTGAGTCTTTTTTATGTTCCTTCACTATTGAAGTTATATTCAAATTATGTTTAATTTATATTCAAGTTATATTAAAAATAATATTGAAGCTATATTAAACAATCAATTTAATAAATAAGTTCAATGCACCAAAATTACATATTAATGCTATATTCAAGTTATATTGAATCCATATCAAAGTTATATTCAACCTATATTTAAGTTATATTCAACCTATATCCATGATGAGTACACAAAATACAACAAATCTTGTTTGTACATAAAATTGATATTATATGAATCTAATGCTAACTGCTCATATGCATTTAGATATGATTATGTATATATTCAAATTATATTTAAGCTATATTCGATACACAAAGCATATCCAACCATTTCATATACAAGCTTAACAAAATTAATAAATTGTATTCAAGCTATATTGAAGCTATATTCAATACACAAAACAATTCACGAATTTCCAAAAATAATTCATAAAAACAGCAAAATAAAATAGGTAAACGTGAATTAAAGAAAGTTATTTATAGAATAGTTAGTTGAATGAGTATTAATTGAATATTTTATACACAAAGCACATCCAACCATTTTACATATGAGCTTTGCAAACTTAGTAAATTATATTCAAGCTATATTTATTAGGAGAAAAATATTGATTTTATTATTTATTAATTTAAAAAATACAAATTTCTATATTTCTATATTTTTTTATAGTGGTGACATATATTTAATAGGTTTTTGTAGTTTTGTTGTATATTAAAAGATAATGGTGATGGTTACAAATATATAAATTTTATAGTTAATGACCACTTATATGTAAAAATCCCATGTTTTTATATACAAATAAAAGTATTGAATTGGTTATAAAAGGAAAAAAATAAACGATCAAAATCGATATAAAAATATCACGTATTTATAAAAGTAGAGGTCACCGAGCAAGCAAACAAAAATACAATTGAAAATTATTAGAATAAATAATCTTGGAGTATGATATTTCTTAAAAATATAGTAGTAAAAAGAGTTGTTGTTTGGTTGTTTATGGTATAATAAAAAAAATATAAATCTCTTTTTATAACTAAGGAACTGTAAAATTTGTCAAAATAATAACGTGGGGTTGGAAGTTGGAGAATGAAAGTAAAAATCACAATCCATAAATTTGAGTTGCTATAAATATCCATAAAGATGATCAATTGCTATCAGTATTTCTTGTCCACACACTTCCTATAAAATCAAGACTATGATGCATTGGGAAATTGTATATCACTAACTTCTGATCTATGTTCTCCTCTGTTTTCTTTTTTTCTCTCTCTCTCTTTTTTTTTTTTTTTTTTTTCTTCTTTTTCTTCTTCTTCTTCTTTTGATAGTAAAAATTTGTATTTATCTTATGTGGCTGAAAAATTTTAGGTCTTCTGTGGTAGAAAACTTCTAGGTGAATATACATATGATTAATCTAACAGTTAAAAATAAAATAACTTTATCAGCAGACATTACAGTAATGATATAACATGGTACATAGTAATAAAATTTTTTGAATTTAAGATATGACAAGACCAATCATATGTTTAGAATTCACATATGACTATAAAAGTTTCGAAAGATAATATATAAAAGTTATTTTTAGATTTACCTATCAGCACAATTTTCAGAGTTCATTAGTTCTTGACATGATATTAGAACATTTAGACCAAGAGGTTGATGCAGGCTACAAATAGTAAAAAGGATCAACAATTCAACTTGGGAACAATTACCTGTCATAGAAATAAATTAAAGATATATTTTAAATTGTATCTTTATTTTAATTGTAATTATTTTATAATTAGGATTAGGAATAGATTTTATTCAAAGGATCCTAAATTGATAAGGATTCCTATTTTGTTTGTATTTTAATTTATTTAGTAGTTTTTCTTATTTAGTCTAATTAGGAATTTAAACTATTTAGGAGTTTTAATTATTTAGGAGTTTTATTACATTTAGGATACTTTGCCTATAAATAGGCTATAATATAGTTTGTAATGGCAATTTTGATTGAAATAAAATTTCGGAATTAAATTCCTTTTTACCCTGCTTCTGTGAATTTTTCGAAATTCAATTAGTAGAAGGCTATTGATGCAGCGGGAACTTTGAACGATAATACTAACATCCGTTGATCGCGCACGATGCCGGATAATAGTCTTCTACTAGTTGAATTTCGCAAAATTCACAAAAGCAGAGTAAAAGGAATTTAATTCCGAAATTTTATTTCAATCCAAAACTGCCATTACAAACTATATTATAACCTATTTATAGGCAAAGTATCCTAAATGTAATAAAACTCCTAATTAATTAAAACTCCTAAATAGTTTAAATTCCTAATTAGACTAAATAAGAAAAACTACCAAATAAATTAAAATACAAACAAAATAGGAATCCTTATCAATTTAGGATCCTTTGAATAAAATCTATTCCTAATCCTAATTATAAAATAATTACAATTAAAATAAAGAAACAATTTAAAATATATCTTTAATTTATTTCTATGACAGGTAATTGTTTTCAAGTTGAATTGTTGATCCCTTTTACTATTTGTAGCCCGCATCATACTCCTCCTCTTAGAAAAAACTCGACCTCGAGTTTTCCCGTTAAGAAACCAAGCTTTGAGTTTGTTAAATGGATCCATATTCAAAATATAGTTGACTCCAATACAATCAGCATCACCCTTCCAATAAAAATTCTCATATTTGTCTTCATATACATCATAGATTGGCTGTAAAGTTTCTTCAATACTAACAATCTTGTCACAAGAATCATAATCTACTACTTCAACACGAGCATAATCTTCATCATATGTTGGAGGTAAAGTGAAATCAAAGAATTTACCTTCTTCAAGTGTTGATTTTTGAGAGAAAATTAGTTCATTCTTTCTGTCATAGAATTCTTCCAATCCAACAAAAGGGTTTCTAAATTCTCCATAATTAAGGTTCCTCCTTGTACCATGGAATTCTGGGATTTCAGTCCGCATTCCACGCTCCCAACGTCGATCTTCGCCTGCTACACAACGCCGATTAGGAGCCTCTTCACCATCTGAATCCTCTTCCTCGTCCTCTTCGTCTTTACCGAACGGGTTGACCAGATTAGAGAATACCAAGTCTCCTCCATGCTTGAAAAAATAACAGAATTAGCCATTGCCTCCAAACCCGTCAATTTATCTGAGGCGATGATGTTTGTTTCGTTTTCTATAACGTGTAAGGTTGGTTTTGGCATGAGATGTGAGGCAAAGGGAATAGAAAGAAGTAGATTTCAAAAAATTACTTGCTGAAACTCATATACGACATTTTTAGTATCAGACTATTTTCCTGTCTTAGGTTTTATTGACAAACTCACAGGATCAATCCGTCGCCTGGAAAAAAATTTCCAAGATTTTGATATATTCTATGAACAGATAATCAAAGAACACCTTGATCCAAACAGATCAAAACCTGAGCATGAAAATATTCTTGATGTCTTACTTCAAATTTGGAAGGATCGTTCTTTCAAAATTCAACTAACATTCAATCACATTAAAGCAGTGCTCATGGTAACTAATTATCATATTAGTATGTCCTATTAAAATTGAGATTCTTTTGTACTACTCAGGTGGTAATTTTATCATTTCATTTGCTTAATTAATTTCCAGGATGTATATGTGGCTGGGTCAGAAACAAAGTGCAGCTACTGTGGTTTGGGCCATGACTTCCCTAATGAAGAGTAGCATAGCAATGAAAAAAGCTCAACAATAAGTTAGGAATCTGGCAGGAAAGAAAGGATTTGTAGATGAAGACGACATTCAACAACTATCATATTTGAAAGCAGTGATGAAAGAAACAATGAGATTACAACTCCAGCTCCGCAACTGAAAACTGCAAATTGGAAGGATGTGATAAGACAACTGTTTATGTGAATGTATATGCAATAGGAAGGGGCCCTCAAGTGTGGGAAAATCCTGAAGAGTTTTGTGCTTTTTTGAGCCACATCTCGGTTTATACCTTGATTGCCCACAAAACTTGCAATTTAACAAGTTAGCATCTCCTCGCCAAAACAACATGCATCCTTGTGGACAACAAGCAATCTTTTCAACACGTAAACCAAGACCTTTTACCAGTTTTTTTGTCTCGTACACATTACGAGCCAATTTGTTGTCCGGAGGTAACCCTTCATAAAATGCTTCAACAAACGAATCAAAGCATCTTTCAGAAACATGGAATTCAGACTTAACATTCAGTAAACGAGCCATCATTGACAAGATCGAATGGTTATCACAGCCAGGCCATAATTCTTCATCCAAATTTCGAAGCATGTGAAAGAATTGCTTTGCATCAGGATTAGGCTCCTCTTCAGTAGGCTGAGTTTGAAATTCATGACCAGCAACATCATAAATCATCTGTCGAAGTGGACTAATCGGCTCAGAAAATTGGTTATTATTGTCTTCCACACGATCCTCAACTTCTCTAGAAGAATTGCTTACCCAAGGTTCCCCGTGATGAATCCATTGAAAATAATTAGCAACAAAGCCATATTTATAGAGGTGCAACCTAACATCATTGACATTTTTGAAACGTCTATTTATGCACCTCGTACAAGGACATCGAATCTCTTCCCCATTCATGAATGTAGGGTGAGTAATTGCATAATTGACAAACTCCTCAACTCCCCTAGCAAATCTACTATTCAAGAGCCCATCAGGCATGCGTCTATTGTACATCCACATTCTATTTCTTGAATCCATTATAGACCTAAACAAATAGGCTAAGAGTTCAAAGTAATTTCTAACATATTAGTGTAAATAAGAAATTTAAGCCATGTTTTGTTTGATTAAAAAATAATAGTAGTTTTATAATTAATAATTGATGTCATGATGCATGGTCCAGCAAAAGGAGATAAAGCAATATTTAACCAAATAAAAAAGTATTAATTATTTAACTTAAAAATTGATGTCACAAATTCAAATAAATTACATACATTGGATAAACAAAAAAGTATTGATGTAGATAAATTGGAGATTCTTCTTTTATTCCTATAAAATGAAATAATAATAAAAACTTATATCATAAACCAAAAAATTGGGACATTTTTTAATTTTAAAGTCAAAATAGTTAATTTTGCGTTAATATTCTACAAGGAATAAAACCCAATTTAGCTCTATTGACATTATAAGTAACATTAAATTCTTTTCTTGAAAAGGAGTGATTATACTGTGGTGACCAACTATACCTTATTGGCTCCTTTATCAATACAATTAAGGATTTGTTTTCTACAAATAAAAATAGCCCAAACTAATAGGTCAAAAAATTAAATTAAGGGATAATACGTAGCTTTTGTTTGATTAAAAAATAATAGTAGTTTTACAATTAATATGATTGTAATTTCTTAAAAATGTGTATTTATTTATAAATGAAAAAACAAATATATTTATATGAAACTGAATATTTATTAAACTCCCCCAAAAAAAGAAATGTGAACCCCACTTAAATAGTCAATAGTGTTTACTGTCATTGAAATATTTGTTATAAAAAGCAGTTGTTCATCTCCCCACCTTCTCTGCAACTTATAAACTAAACCCAATAAAAATCTCAACCTATCCATTCCATTTTACTTACTTTCCTTTCACTATAAAACTCTTCCCAATTTTGTATCTTTCTCTTTTCTTTCTCAAAAGAATCAAAATGAGAAAAATTTAAAATACATAACTCTTTCCATTTTCTTTTCTCATGGGTGAAGGACATTTGAGTAAAGAAAAACAAAACTAAAAAAAGACATAACTTTGAGTTGGGTTTTTAAGATTAGAAATGGGTTTAAGATTATTTGTGCTGTTTTTATTTATTTCTTCATGGGTTAGTGCTGTAATAGCTTATGGAATCATAAAGCTGTAACTATATCAGTTATGCTACTTCTCTTGTTCAGGTATTCTTACTTTACTCTTTTAACAAATCACTAATACTGGAATTACTAAAATCATAATCTTTCCATTACTTGACAAATTGGAAACATCAAAACGAAACTATTTGATTCATCATATGCTTTTTATTATATTTCTCAGCACATTTAAATTAGACCACCCCTAATAATTAATTTCAACTAAGCTTCTCATACCTTAAATTCTTAAGAAATTGCATTGCCCTGGAAAAAGTTAAATTCATATTCGAAGGAGCTTACTTAGGACAAGAAACAGAATAGATGCTTGCTATGCTAATCAAAGATGGATTTATACACTACATTTGTGAAGATTTGTTCAGAAATAAACCAATGTTTATGTAATACCAAAAACAGGGGACTGACCTGCGTTTACAGCAATGGTGACAAACGGCGACCGCGGTTCCGGCGATCAGAACGGCCACTGCCGGCAACTGCGGTTCCTCCGTCAGAACGGCCACTGCAAAAGAAATTCCGGCGACTTGAGGGATGAGGGTTTTGAGATTGACGGGTGAGGGTTTTGAGATTTAAGGATGAAAGTTTTGAAATAGGATTCTGAAGAAAACTGATATATTAAAATTATGATTTTTAATTTTATTAAATATTTTTTATTTATTTTTTTAATATTATTTTAATCAGCTACTAAAAATCTAGTAGGTGATATCACAACTAGTAGGTGATCACCTACTAACTACTTACCAAACATAATTTTAGTAGCTGATGCATGGTTTTGGGATTCCCGCCCAAAATCTGCTACTAAACCCAAAGTTAGCTACTAATTTTTAGTAGCTAATCACCTACTAAAAGCTTTGGTAGGTGATGTTTAGTAGGTGATTAGCAGATTTCTTGTAGTGGGAGCAGGTAGAAGAATATGTCCTGGAATGCATATGGGTCTTGCAAATGTGGAGCTCTCTCTAGCAAATTTAATTTACAAATTTAACTGCGAATCACCTGATGGCAACCAAAGTAAAGATCTAGATGTCATGCGCAACCAGGCATTACTATGCACAAGAATAATGCTCTCTGTCTTTTGGCAACTACATATATATGTATGAACCGTATATATAGTGATGTAGTGATTTAACTCCACCTGTAAGCTTATTAATATCCTTCAATCTTCAGTGCTTAACATATATGTTTTTATCATTTACACAAGAAGTATGATAATTAATCTATTTCGTAATTAGATGAATCTTTTTCAAACATTTTCCATTATGTGTTATTGTGAATCAGAAATGTGCCGACTGAGGCGAAAGAGAGTGGAATAATGTTGTAGGAAATTATAGGAGAGGATGTGGTGCAGCGGAAATTTCGAACGATAATACTAAGATCCATTGATTGCGCACGATACCGGAAATTCGCTTTCTACTAATTGAATTTTGCAAAATTCACAAAAGCAGGGACTTGGAATTAAGTCCGAAAATATTATTGATCAAAAAACTTATTATTACAAATTACATTAAAGCCTATTTATAGGCCGCGGCTAAACCAACTCTAAATAAGAAATCTAACCCTAAACAAAGTTCTAGGCAAACAAAGAAACCAAACAAAAAAGAGAAAAAAGAAACCAAAACTGAAAACTTCCCAAAAATGCCCTAAAAACAGTAAATCGCGTTTTTGAGGCCCTGAACGATTTTTTTTTGCCAAAAAGCGATGGAATCGTTGGCCGGTTTCCAATAAAAATTAGGGTTCGAAAACGCGAAAAACCGACGACTGCAACTTGAACTTAATTACGGTTGTGCTATTTCTCCAAGAACAACAAAACTTGTTCTTCAAGGATGATTAATTAATATTGTACAATATACTGATTTTATTATTTCATAAAACAAATCACATACTTAATTCTAATCTCACAAACTTTTTCACTTGGCACACTTGTAGAGTACGCTTGGCACACCAATAGCAATATGATAAGTTACGCTCAAACCAAATAGAAAAATGATAGGTGTAATTAATTCCTGTCATTGCTTTTATGGATACAGGATCTTTCCAGACAATCATGAATCCTTCAATTCTCTCTCCTAAGTCATGGGAATCCTTCAAGACATATTTCAGAGCTGCCAATGGAGAAGTCTTTGCCACAAAACTCAGATCCAAGCAACCTATAGGGATACAATTCTTTCCATATTGCATTGTATGGACTAAAGTTTTTGGTTCTACTCTGCCGGACAAAGATATCTTGATCAGTTTTCGGGATTACAGGAAAGCAAAGGGGCTTCGTATTTTACCAGATGGGCTTAAATTCAAACATTTCTACAAACCCTTTGATCAAACCCAAAAAATCTTTTCCTTATCCGAAGTCCAGCCCAATTACCAGTCAATTAGAGACCTAAAATATCAATCCTAGATACTTATTTACTAATTTTAGATCCTAAAATATATTTCATGACGTAATTTTATTGACTTAACATGAGAATGACGTCATATGGTAAACATATTTTATAATTTTTCCCGATACACGATTTTACAAATTCATCCCAATTTCATCCTAAATTGCCACCTCAATCTACCCGTACAAATCACTATCACATTCTTTTTTTTTTTTTTTTTTTTTGTCTTTTATCTACCGATTACATACACCAAGCAATGCATTAAATTCCACTGTACATGTTCTCATTAATTGCTTATATAAAAATCTTGCCTCTTCAATTAAGTTTATTCTTTTAAAAATCCTCTTAAAGTTAATTTTCTGTAATTTGCAATTGATGGCGTAGAGGAATTGGCACTAACCTATTTGAAGAAAGTCGAAAACGGAAAAAAATCAACGAAGCGGTGAAATTTTGCAAGTGTCTGATTTGGGCCCAAAATTAGTGGATTTTCAAGGGAATCGGGCTGGTGAACAGGACCCGCGACTTATGTGGTGGGCACCATGGGATTTTGGTGAAAAAATGCTGTTTAGTCCTTCAATTTTGCGTTTTATTATTTTTAGGGACCTAATTGTAAATTTGTAAAAGTTTTTCCTTTGCTCTGTTATTTTCGAGATTTTAACCCTAGTTTCTAGTTACTATTTAAAGGTTTGTAAGACAAGAATTTCGGAGTTTTTGATGAATACGAATTTTATTCCCTTTTTCCTATCTCTTTGAATTTTCGGTAAATTCTAGGGTTAGAAGAATCGTTTCCGGCATCGTGCGCGATCAATGGAACTCGATTGTTATCCGCTGCATCAGCAATCAAACTCGCAATTGATTAAACACATTGTGTTTAAGTGGCTTCGGGAAAATGTCTCTAATTTGGTCTTGATTTTTCACATAATTGAGCATCACCTCCTTCTGCTCAATGCTATTTCTGATAAAATGGTATCTTCTGTCAATTTGCTTATTTCGTTCACGAAAAACTGAATTTTTTGCCAATGCGAGTGCCAATTTATTATCAATAAATATTTCCATTAGGTCATGTTGTAGTGACATTTAAAATTCGTGTAGTCATCTTTGTAGCCAAAATGAGTGACAGACACATTGGATGCCAGCCACATATTCTGTTTTACAAGTTCATAAAGTCACAGTAGATTGCTTTTTTGAACTCCAGTTTACGCTGTGGTACCTAGAAAAAATACAAACAGGTAGTACTTTTCCGATCATCATGATCGGTTCCAATCATTATCACTGTATCCAACTAATTTGAAAATTAGAGTAAAGTAAACCAAAATTAGTTGTACCTTCTAGATAAGGGTTTATTCTTTTTTATGTATTCTAGTGTGATTCCATTGGTGCTTCCATATATCTGCTTACCAACCGAAGTACATAAAAAATATATGGCTTTGTACAAATCAGATATCTAAGTCTTCCGATCAGAATTCAAAAAACTGTCGGATTTACTTTTTCTCCATCTGCATCCTGCTTGGTCTGTTTTAAACTACATTTAATATAAATGCTGACATAATTACTTTTTCCATCTTGAACTTCTTCAAAATCTCCTCCGTAAAATAACTTTAAAAAATAAAAGTTTTATCATCATACTTTATGTAAAAGAATAAAAAATCTCACAATTCCCAAAAAAAAATTAACTCTCATAAGGGAATTATAGGCTGGGAGATAATTGATTGTAAAATATAGTGATTTTATTATAAAACAAATCGCACACTTAACTCTAATCTCTCAAACTTTTTCACTCGGCACACTAGCTTGCACAAATTCACAAATTCATCCGCTCAATTTATAGAGATTTAATCGACAACACATGCAACACATTAAAAAAAACACTATTTAATCCTAAATTGCCACCTCACTTTAACCATACAAAGCAACAACAGAATCAGCCAACTTTCACCTCTTTTTTTTTTTTTTTGTCTTTTATCTGCCAATGTACATGCACCAAGAAATGCATTCACTTCCATGCATGGTTTTAGTTCTCATTAATTGCTTACATACGACAAATCTTGCCTCTTTAATTAAGTTTATTTTTTAACAAGGAAAGAGAGGGAAGAAAGACGCCTGGATTATACTGATTTACTCATGGGGCGAATGGAGCAGCTAGCGATTTGTAGCTAAAAAGAAATAAGAAGTACAATATTTACTTGTTCTACGAAAGCAGAATAGAAAGGCTATAAGTACACATACGCATAAGATAACAACAAAAGTATAGGTACAAAAAGAAAAAAAAAAAAAAAAATACATTTAACTTAGAATCAATCTCCCCGATAAAAGTTCGACATCACTAGGTAGTTCATTTGCAATTGCCATGAGACAAAGGGCATTTTTCTTGTGCATTGTAAAGCCTGGTTCGGCATCCATATCTAAGTCTTCACTTTGAATTCCATCTGGCAATTCCCAATTGAATTTGTGAAGCAAATTCGCTAGAGATAACTCCACAGTCACAAGACCCATATGAATTCCAGGACAAATTCTTCTACCTGCTCCAAATGCTATTAGCTCAAAATCATGACCTTTTAAGTCAACAGATTTACCAATAAATCTTTCAGGACAAAACTCTTCAGGATTTTCCCACACTTGAGGGTCCCTTCCTGTTGCATATGCATTCACATAAACAATAGTCTTTGCTGCTATATCATATCCTTCTAATTTGCAGTTCAGTTAATTCCCTTGGCACTAACAGCGGAGCTGGCGGCTGTAATCTCATCGTTTCTTTGATCACTGCTTTCAGATATGATAGTTGTTGAATGTCGTCTTCGTCTACGAATCCTTTTTTTCCAGCCACATTCCTAACTTCTTGTTGAGCTTCTTTCATTGCTATGCGATTCTTCATCAGGAAAGTAATGGCCCAAACCACAGCAGCTGAACTAGTGTCTGTCCCACCCACAAACACATTCTGTAACCAAATAAAAATGTAATATAACATTAATTAGTACTTTCCTAATAGAAAAAAGGTCGCAATTCTTATAGCTATATAGTGTGATTACCATTAGAACTGATTTAATGTGGTCGAATGTAAGTTGAATTTTGAAAGAACCGTCCTTCCGAATTTGAAGTAAGCCATCAAGAATATCCTCATGTTCGGGTTTTGATCGGGTTGGATCTAGATGTTCTTTGATTATCTGTTCATAAAAACAGTTAAACTCCTGGAAATTTTTTTCCAGGCGACGGATCAATCCTGTGAGTTTATCAACAAAACCCAATACAGGAAAATAGTCTGATATGAAAAAGGATGTAAACATGGCCCCAGTTTCCGCAAGTAATTCTCGAAATCTACTCCTTTCCATCCCCATTTGGTCGTACTGCTTACCATAACCAACCGTACAGGTTATAGTGAAACAATTAGGTTTTCCCTTAATTGTTATTGAGAGAATGAGAGTATATATACAGACATGTACAGGTATGGGCCGAATATACATGGGCCGAGTACATCAAGTATTTACAGCATATACATAAATAAATGGGCCTATATACAATACTCTATCACCCACCCCCCCCCCCAAAAAAAAAACAAGTTGAGCAGGGCTAGACACGGTCAACTTGTCACGAAGCGCAAGGAACCGATCTTTTGAGAGGCCTTTCGCAAGTATGTCAGCCGGCTGTTGGATGGTAGAGATGTGACGCATCTGCAGTTGGCGTTGGGCCACTTTATCACGAACAAAATGGTAGTCGAGCTCAAGATGCTTGGTGTTGTTGTGAAAGACAGGATTAGCAGTCAAGTAAGTGGCCCCTAGATTATCCGACCATACCGTAGGTGGTGTTGGAGTGGGGAAATTGAGTTCTCGAAGCAGCATTGTGAGCCAAAGAACTTCAGAGCTGACGGTTGCAAGAGCACGGTACTCCACCTCTGTAGATGAGCGGGAAACAGTGCGTTGTTTTCGAGAACTCCAGGAAACTAAATTTCTGCCAAAAAAAACGGCAAAACCGGTTATGGACTTCCGGTCATCCAAACATCCACCCCAATCAAAGTCACAAAAGCCATGAATGGCAAGAGATGAGGATTTGCGCAGCAGTAAGCCATGAGAGGGCGTGTTCCGTAAGTATCGGAGAATTCGCTTAACGGCTTTCCAGTGTTCAGTGGTTGGGGCATGCATATACTGAGAGACCTTGTTCATCGAAAATGCAACATCAAGTCTAGTAATTGTCACGTACTAGAGGCCCCCAACAATGCTCCGATACAAGGAAGGGTCATCAAACGAATCACCCGATTGGAGAGTCAGGCGAGTACTCGGGCAAAAGGGGGTGGAAATTGCCTTTGATTCATGCATTTTTGCCCGCAAGAGCAAGTCTTTGATATACTTGTGTTGATTAAGGAGTAAGCCATCCGATTGCCAAGATGCATCAAGACCAAGAAAGTATTTCAATTTCCCCTAATTCCGAATGGCAAACTTTTGCTGAAAAAAATTAATCACTTTATTCAACATATCTGAGTCATTGCCAGTCACCAAGATATCATCAACATACAGAAGACAGAAGATCCGAATATTTCCGGATTGGTAGTGATATAATGAGATGTCTGCTTTGGAACGGGAAAAGCCATACTGAGTGAGTACATCAGTTAAACACTTATGCCACATTTTGGGTGCCTGTTTCAGACCATAGAGAGACTTCCACAAAACACAAACATAATCCGGTTTGAGCTTGTCAACAAATCCAGGAGGCTGTTGCATATAGAGTTTTTCTTCCAAACTACCATGTAAAAAGGCATTTGACACATCAAGGTGGATAACCGACCAAACAAATGATACAGCAAGAGATAACACCAGGTGGATTGTAGTCGATTTGATAACAGGACTGTATGTCTGAACATAATCCTATTGGTGTGCCCTAGTTCGTAGGGCATTGGATTCTTGTATTTTGTATTATACATTAAGAGCCATGTATGAATACATTATTTGTGTCACATTAATAAAGGTAATTAATCTATTTCATTTATATCTTGTGCTATAATATGAGTAGAGTATCCATTGATTGATAATCATAAAACCAATCCCAGGTCTGTTCTAATCATGGGAAGGAATAGAACAGCAGACTTGTATATTCGATGACTGTATGGTAGTTCTTAACTAGCCATAGTACTTGTATAGTCAGTCATGAATATAGGTACATGTCGTTGACATGGGACTGGATCGATCCGCACAAGAAAGCCACATGGTTGTCGCGTCATAAGTC
The DNA here is from genome assembly GCA_039660915.1 of Euphorbia tirucalli. NCBI lineage: Eukaryota > Viridiplantae > Streptophyta > Magnoliopsida > Malpighiales > Euphorbiaceae > Euphorbia > Euphorbia tirucalli. The sequence goes on from CM077636.1 coordinate 52,659,438, forward strand.
TTTCTTGAGTAGGTCTCTTTTGTCCTCAGACCAGATTTCATTATAATATCAATATGGAATCCGGTTCACTTTGACATACACCTAACAGGTCTGTAAAAGGATGCTAAATACGGGTATGATTGGGTAGACCGGTGAACATGTTGATATTGATGATGAAGTGATGGAATTGCCACTCGGGTAACACAGAGATGATATCATTGGCCACTTGATGAGTGGGACTGATAAGTGTATGGCCATACCCAAATAAGTTGGTTGCTTATTTGATTAATCAGTCAACTCAAGATCAAGAATATAATAAACAACAGAAGAGGATGACAGACACCATGCCTCTTGTTTATTCATATCGATATCGTTAGGCAAAGGACACTATGAGATTACTAGCGGGGGAGTGTCTTCTAAAGACTGCTGCATCTCTGTCTTAATTGGGGGCTGTAATGGTTTGCTAGAACCCACTTACAGTCTGTGGGCCTTGGCCCTACTGCCAACACAAAGACTGACCCATAGGATCGTGCACGTAGATCAACTGAGCTGGAACTTATAGAAATTGTACATGTAATATACATTGGAAGGAATGCGTTAATTAATTAGTTGATATTCGGTGTCAAGGCAATTAATTGACATTGGGTTGAATTTAATTTAATTAATAATTTTACATAATGTAATTAATTAATTTATCAATTAATTGAATTACATAAAGTAAACAATTAATTAAATAATTTTCCTAAGTAGGAAAATTAAATACATGTATTGTGTTAACTTAAGTGTGATTTAATTTTATTTAGGGATAATTAAATTTAGCCAAATGGAATTAAATTACATAGTATATACTTTTTAATTAAAGTTTATTTATGTAATTATAATCCTAGTGGGCTTGGGTTTAATTAACCTAATTAAAACCCAATTAGACAAGGTGTCTATAAAAGGGCACACTTAAGGAGGAAAAATCTAATTCAACTCTAATTAATTGCTAGAAATTTCAGCCACCAATAGCTGAAAATCTCAGCATTAATCCTCCATTCCTTTGCGTCTTCGGCTAGCACCGGTTCCCGCTCAATAGTTGGTCGTGCACCGGACTTTGGAGATCGCAGTTTCAAGAAACGATTCTGCAGCAGTCTCTAGAGGAGACGAATCCGGTGAGTTAATCTCTCTTGATTCAAATTGTTTTTATTCTAATCAATGGTAATTGGACACGATAGGTGGATTCTAGGAAATTTTAAACGGTGTATTTTCCGCTGCGCCACGTTATTTTTCCAATGACGAATCCCAAAAAATCCAAGCTGGGTCATTGATGAAACCCCTTGGCCACTAGGCGAGCTTTATGTCATTCAATAGAACCATCAGGATTAAGTTTGGTCTTGAAGACCCATTTGCATCCCACTAAATTTTGTGCTTGATGAGGAGGAACTAAATCCCATGTGCCATTTTGCACCAAAGTAGTGTATTCTTTCAGCATAGCATCTCGCCATTGAGGCATCTTGACAGCCTTTGTATAACACGTGGGTTCAGTAGGAGTAGAGGTAGCCGCTAGCAAATTCATTGGCACCCAGGGTTTGAGTTTGGCCGTTTAGGAGCGGGTGATCATTGAGTGGTTTTTATGAGGCACTGGAGGTGGGGGGAGACCACGATCAACAACTAGAGACATTTTTAGTGGGTTAGGTAGCATTTCAGAGTGTTGAATTGGTGAAGTGTGGGGAACGAGTTCTGTTGGCTATTGGGCATTGAGCTGTTGGGTATTGTGTAAGGGGCTGTTGGGCAGTGAGTGTACTGGAGTTGGCGAGGTGGGGTGTACTGGCTTGGACGATTTTGCTGGTGGTGGAAAGGGAGCTTTTGGGGAGGGTTGAGGCAAATTGGTGCTGGTCGAGTGTTTGGGGCTGTTTGGTGGCGGAGAGGGGATCGCGGGTCTGGTGTTATAGGGGCTGAACTGTAGGTGGTTGATGATTGAGGAAAGGTGACATAAAGAGGTATGTGTGGGTCATCTCGGATAGTAATTCAGAGCTACTCTCACATAGCTGATAAGGAAATACATGTTCATCGAAAAGGACATGGCGTGAGATATAAAGTTTGTGAAGAGATAAATCAAAGCAACAATACCCCTTGTGAATTTTACTGTAGCCAAGAAAAACACAACGATAAGATCGAGGTGCAAGTTTGTGAAGTGAAGAATAACATAGTCAAGGATAGCACAGACAACTAAAGACACGCAGATAATTATAATCAAGCCAAGTACAAAAGAGTTTTTCAAATGGTGTCATATTATTCAAATGTGAAACAGGCATAAGATTTATCAAGTAAATAGCGGTTTCAAAGGCAAAAGTCTAGAACTTTATAGGCATAGAAGAATGATGAAGTAAGGTCAAGCCAGTTTCAATAATATGGCGGTGTTTCTGCTCCGCACAACCATTTTGCTCGGGTGTGTACAGACAGGAAACCCAATGGGTGATACCATGTATGAGTAAATAAGGAACTAAAGCTTGGAATTCACCGCCCTAGTCAGATTGAAAGGTTTTAATCGATTTCCCAAAGTGTTTTTTAACAATAGAATGAAACTGAATAAAAGCATTCATAACATCAGACTTGTATTGCAAAGGGTATACCTATGAATATTTGCTAAAGTGATAAAAAAAAAAGAGAACATAATAATTATAATTATCAAAAGAAGTTACAAGCACAGGACCCCAGAGGTCAGAACATACAAGTTTTAAAGGTTCTGAAACAACAGTATTAGAAACAGGAAAAGGTAAATGATGCACTTTACTAACAAAACAAGCATGACATAAATGTTCCTGAATTTTATTTGAAACAGCAATATCATTCAAAACTAAAATCCTCTTTACGGCAGGAAATGTAGTATGTCTAAGGCCAGCATGCCACTGAGACACCGATGCCAGATTGGCCTTTATTCGATCAGGGGGACTCTTGGGGAGACTGAGAGAGTAGAGACCATTTTTATTCTACCTTGTATGAAGTACCTGTTGGGTCACCAAATCCTTAAGAACAAAAGAGTCAGCAAAAAACTTAACAGAGATAGGATTGGATTTAGTTACGGCCGAAATAGATAAGAGGTTATTCGAAGCTGATGGAACATGTAAAATGTTATCAAATGAAAGAGAACAACCATTAATAGAATGTAAAGAAGTACCAACATGAGAGATTGGGAATTTTGATCCATTACTTATTGTTACTTCTTCTGGACTCGAATACTCATCATGAACAATAAGGTTTTCCAAATCAGTAGTAAGATGATAAGTGGCTCCTGAATCTACCACCCAATCTTGAGTGGAGTGCATATTGGTGGTGGTGAAATACGAGGCTGGTCGGTTTACAGCAGTTGTTTGGTTGGTTCGTAGTTGTCTTGGTAAGGGACAGTTTCGGGCTATATGGTTGATGCCTCTACAATTGTGACAATAAAAGGTTGTGTTTGTGTCAGTGGTACCATAATGGTGTGAGGTTTCATATGATTTACAGCAGTAGGCATATTGGTACAATTATTGTGCCAAGAAAAAGAGTTAAATGGTTGAGGGTTACCGGAAATTGGCATGAAATTGGGACTCTGCCCCCTGCCCATATTGCGCCACTACTGTCCATGGTGCTATCTAGGATTTTGGTGCTGCCCAGCATAGCGAGATGAACCAGAATTTGTACGAGCGCCATGCAATGCTGTTAGGGCAGCTCTATCCGCCAAAATTTCCCTCTTCAGATTTCTCTCCCAGGACAGCAACAGCCCATGGAGATCCTCAAAGCTAGTTGGATCAACCTTGATCTCCAGTGATCTACAAAAAAAAAATATGAAGGAAGGAGGCCGTCAACAACAGCATCAACAAGATCCGTTTCCGAAATTGCGGATTAAAGGGCAGCAAGGTGATCCGAGATTTTCTTCGTATAGTTAACATAAGAGGAGATTGTTTCTGTTTCTTCTTGCTTCAGATTGCGTAATTGCAATCGATAATCTCTGATTTGAGAAGGTGAACCAGCAGCATAGGCTATAGTCAATAGATTCTAAGCATCCCGCGCTGTCTCAACGCCTACAATTTGAGTCATAATTCCAGGGGACAGAGAATTAATGATCCAACTCATTACTTGAGTGTCTTTTTCTTCCCATCGTTCAAAATCAGGATTAATATCAGTCGATGCCGGCAAGTTCCTAGGAGGAGGAACGATTCGTCCATCCACGTGTCCAATCAATCGGGACCCTTTCAACAGCGGTATGAGCTGTGTTTTCCATAGCAAATAATTGGTAGTATCAAGTTTAATGGGAAAGGTGGCTGCGGACGGAATGATGAGGGTGGGTGTGGGCTGGCTGGTAGCCGAAGAGGTGGTGCTGCCGATAACATCAACATTGAGTGTAGGGTTTGACATGATTCTAATTGGGGTTAGCCGATTTAGCTCTGATACTGTGAAACAATTAGGTTTTCCCTTAATTGTTATTGAGAGAATGAGAGTATATATACAGACATATACAGGAATGAGTCGAATATACATGGGCCGAGTACATCAAGTATTTACAGCATATACATAAATAAATGGGCCTATATACAATACTCTATCATATAGTACTTGTAAGAGACTTCATTAACTTGGACAAATTGACATGTTTTGAGGCAATTGCTGATTCTGATATTATGTCAAGCATGAAGGAGATTTCGTAAACTTGGATGGGTCGAAAACTTTACACCTTATGAGAATTGAAGAGATGAACCATACATATTCTCCTCATCTCTCTCCAATAAGCATTGTAAGGTGAAAAAGCCACATCCAAACCATTATAGGATAATTTCTGTTGTCCAAGAAAGGGAGGTATATTGTAGAAAATGAGATCATGAGTTTTCATTACTTGTTTCGCCATTTCGGCTGAGGAAACTACTAACACTTGTCGAGAACCGAGGCGTAATGACATTAAAGGTCCATATTTTTGAGAAAGTTTCAAAAAGTCGAGATGAAGGGTTGAATTATAAAACTGAAATAAGTTTCCTATGAAAGGAAGACCTTTAGGACCAAGTGGCAGATGAACATTTCTTCTTGTTTTATGTTTTTGGAGCAAAAATAAGAGAAAAAGAGGAAGAGATAGAACAAGTAAGCTAACCAAATCCATAATGGTTACTCTTCTGTACTCTCTGTGTTTCAAATTGGTATATGAGAAATTGATTACTACTTCTAATAATTTATAGACCATCACAAGTAAGATAGGGACTCCATTATGGTTAATTAGGGTTAATTAGTATTTGTGTGTGTTTGTCAATTGGTACTTCTACTGATATATAGACCGACCTTACAACTTTTTTTTGATAAGAAACAGAGCGAAAGGCTAAGGAGGGGCTGGACATCCCAACTAAGTTGGCACCTCAAGCTAACCTCCTAAACCGATGCCCCAGATTTTATTGAAGAGTCCACGAGTAGAGGACACAAGTACAAACTCAGATATTACATCAAGAAAATAGTAGGATTCAAGAGCACATCTGAAAGGGTGTAAGAAAAGGTATGGTCTGAGCATTTGAGGTAGAAGACTAGGTTCCTAATACATTTTAAAAGAATGTCATCATCGTCGTGCGAAATAGAGAAAGTTGCTTTGTTCCTTTTCATCCACAGTTCCCAAGCAATCATAAGCCAAAGAGAGCAGCCGAATTTAGCCCTCCATCTGTTTCCGAAGAGACCGATCCAGATTTCAAAAAAGGAGAGCAAAGAAGAAGGCACCACAACAGAAATACCAATCCACTTGAACAATGATCTCCAGACAAGAAAGCTACCACGACAATGCAATAAAGCGTCGTCAAGGGTCTCCACAGAGTCACAAAAAATGCAGTTTAAGTTGTCTGCAGGAATAATGTTTCGATAAACCAAGAAATCCTTCGAAGCTAGCCTGTTGTGAAGTAACGACCAGCCGAAAAATTTAATTTTTGGAACACAAGAAGCTGCCCAGCAGTAATCAAACACAGATTTACCTTCACCAGGACGTTGCTGCTGTTTCCTGAATAGTTTAACAAAACACTTAGCTGAAAATTGAGAATTTGAACCCCAGAAAAAAGAATCAGCTGTATTACCACGTGGAACAGCTCCAACCAACTGTCGAAGACGTTCAAGATCGTCATATTCTGAGCCTCTAAGACGCCTAAACCAATGAGGTCTTCCAGATGAAGAAAAGAGCTGAGAAATAGCGTCTTGTACGGTGATAAGGGGGTCAACAACAAGATCAAAGAGAGCTGGAAATAAGGATTGTAAAGTACCGCCATTGCACCACAAATCTGACCAAAAGAAAATATTGGATCCCGTACCCACAGAGTAGTTGCAATTTGAGACAAAGAAATTCCAAAGCGAGGAGTTATGAAAACACGCCTTAAAAATCCCTTTCCAAATCGGCGAAGTAGAATTAGAAATATTGCCAATAGCATTCCAGCTTGTAATTCCTTCAAATAATATGCAATAAGAATGCCATAAACGATTTGCATCATGAATTCTGATCTTCCAAACCCATTTATACAGCAGACTTGCATTTCGTAAGGATAGCGGAACCATATTCAGACCCCCTTCAGAGAAAGATTTGTTAATTGTCTCCCATGAGATGCGGCACAAACCTTTACCATTAACACCTCCTTTCCATAAAAATCTACGAGAATAACTCTCCAATTTATTAAGCACACAAACTGGGATTTTAAACAAGGACATCATGTATACAGGAAGACTATTAACCACAGATTTAATCAAAACCAAACGGCCCGCGTAAGAGAGACACGATCCTTTCCATAAAGCAAGCCTTGATTCCACCCTTCGGACTAAAGGATCCCAATCAGATAACCGAAGACAGTTATGAGATAGAGGTAAACCAAGGTAAGTAATAGGGAGAGAGGAGACGGCACAATGAAGAATGGAAGCACAGTGAGATGTGAAATCTTCTGAAACTCCCAAACCGATTAGCGAGCTTTTACTAAAATTAATCTTAAGCCCTGAAATAATCTGAAAACATCGCAGCAATCTAACCCAATTTAAGATCTCAGCTTCCTCCGCTGGAATAAAACAAAGGGTATCATCGGCAAACTGAAGTAACGGGACTGGAGGAGTATCCTCATTGAAACAAAATCCTTTGATGATATTCAGATTAATCGCTTTGTTTATAATCTGCTTCAGTCCCTCTGCTGCCAAAATAAATAAGAACGGTGAGAGTGGATCGCCTTGTTTAACTCCCTTCTTCAGATATATGTTCTTCGTTGGGGACCCGTTAATAAGGATAGAGGTAGATGATGAGTCTCTGCAACCTTTCATCCAATTCAACCACAAGTCGGAGAAGCCCATTGTAGCCATAATTTTATGAAGGAAGGTCCAAGAAACACAATCAAAGGCCTTATGGAAGTCAAGTTTGAGTAGGAAAGTTGGCTTTCTGAGACGGTGAATGCGGTGAATAATGTTTGAAGCCAAAAATGAACATTCCAAGATGCTTCTACCTTTAACAAAGGCGAATTGACAATCTGAGACAAGTTTTGGCAAGACATTTCTGATTCTGAAGGAGAGGGCCTTGGATAAAATCTTATAGATGCCGTGGATAAGTGAAATCGGTCGGAAATTGTTGAGAGAGCATGAACCAGCAATTTTGGGAATTAGAACAGTAAAAGAGGTTTTGATACTCGCCGGTAAGAACCCTGTAGAGTGGAAAGCTTGAAACAAGTTCAACACATCATCCTTGATAATATGCCATGCCCGTCTATAGAAGAAGAAGTTGAACCCCTCCAGACCCAGGGCCTTATTAGTGCCGCAGGAAGATACTGCAGACCAAATTTCCTCTTTCGTGAAAGGGGCCGTCAAGGAGATATTATCCTCAGTTTGAACAGTAGGAAACGGTAAGGAGGATAAATCATAATTGACTTCAGGGGCAGCCTTATAGAGATTTCTGAAGAAGTTAAACACTTCAGCTTTGATTTGAACCGGATCCACAAGAGAAAGACCGTTACTCTCAATTTTCAAAATCCGGTTGTTCCGAAAATGGGCAGAAGCTGTCCGGTGGTAAAAGGTGGTGTTGTTGTCTCCAAGCAAGATCCATTTTGTACGGGACTTTTGGTGCCAAATTGCCTCCAATTGATTGCGTTTAATAAGCAAACGAGATTTTAACATATGTAGTTCAGCGAGAGAATCTGATGAAAGGGGGCGAACCGCAGAGGAGGAGGTTAATTCCAGAATTCTGTGTTCGAGATTTTCAATTTCCATGCCAACATTCCCGAAGACATTCTTATTCCAATCAGAAATTAAATGCCTCCACTTCTTCAATTTAATGGGCAAGCAAGCTGCGGCATCTTCAGAAACAATATTCTCCCAACTGCTTTTCAAAAAAGGTTCAAAGTTCTTGTTTTCCCACCAACAATTTATAGAACGGAAGGGCTTTGGCCCCCAATTGTGATTTGGAGACGCTGAGTATAGCAGGGGTAAGTGGTCAGAGAGGGACGAATCAACTGTAGAAACCGATTGAAAAGGCCAAGTTCCTGCAAGATTACTAGAGACTAAAACTCTATCAATGCGAGAGAATGACTGTGAGTTATGCCAAGTATAGTTCCTTCCATAGAGGGGCAAGTCAATTAATTCTGCAGCATTCACAAAATCGTTGAAATCTGAAATTGAAGAAGAAAAGGATCCATTCGACCTTTCGTCGGCATTCAACACTTCATTGAAGTCTCCACATATAATTGCATTATCATAGGATTCCAAAGTGGATAATAAAGATTTCCACAAAGCAGCTCTTTCAGATGAATTATTAGGAGCATAGACTGTCAGTAGAAACAAATCTATATTGTCCCCTCTAACATGCAACAAGAGCCATCTGTTCGAGGCAGAAACAACCGAACAATTGAAAGAGATAGAATTCCAAGACACAAGAATGCCCCCTGATGAACCTGATGAAGGAATAAAATGATAACCGAAGTCTGAGTGGCCCCAAAACTTCCGGACTGAAAGAACATCAATCACTTCCTTTTTGGTTTCAATCAAAGCGAAAAGACCCAAGCGATGATCTCTAATGAGATTATTAATCAACTTTTGTTTAGAGGAAGAGAAAATCCCCCCTCGACAATTCCAAGCAATAAAGTTAAATGACATAAGAGGGATTATTAAACCTGGAAAAGAGGATCAGCTTAATTAAGCTTGGCTGCTTCTTGGAGACTTTGCAAAACTTCCTCTTTGTCACTCTCATTGAACAGGCCCAGAGTATTTCCCAAGCGCCAAGTAGCTTGATCTTCATCGGAACAGGACAAGTCGTCCTCGGGTTTTAATGAGCAAAGAATGCGCCTGTTAACATGATTAATGCATCCATCGGAAACATCGGGGCAGGGGACATCATGGTTACTTAGAGAAGAGGTCTTCGTAATCTTGTCAGGAGGGGCAGAGGAAGCATTCTTCTTACCTCTTGTAGATTTTTTCCTCGAAGAACCAGCTCTTGTATTTTTTGTAACACGGGCAGAAAATGGTGGAGGAGGTAAGCTGGAAAAAGGTTCATTAATGATGTCTTTGAAAGATTTCCAACGTGGGATATGAGATTTCACAGCTTGTGTGGGAGAAAATTTAGAATACATCTCGTACACCACATTATTAACGCATTAAGCCAATAAAAATACACCAAGTAATATATTTGAGGTTTAAAATTTATAAACAGTTTATATCTTAGGGTTTAGAATTTTATTTAAATAATTAATTAATTATTATACTTTGTTATTTTTCTATTGACTAAAAATGATTTGTCATGGTTTTATTAGCTTGACATACGAATGACATGGCGTGTCTGATATATAATAACATGTCTTTGTATAGATCAGTAGTGGTGTACTCTCACTGTGTAACTTTCTTTTTATTTGTTTTGTTCAATGATAATTTATGTGAATAACATAAAAATATTTGAAGATTTTTTTACCAAAAAAATAATTTAAATTTATTTATTTGTTTATATATTTTTTTTATAAAAAAAAATCAATATCATTAATCAAAAAATACAAATCTTGAAGAGAAAAGAACAAAAACATAGATATTAAAAGAAACAAAATTTATAGTCCTTAACAACTAAACGAAAAGAATAATATGCAAATTAGTCACAAAAATAATAGGGGTAAATTTTTAGTCTTTGAGTGAAAGTAACACTTCTTTCCAAGTTTATTTATTTGTTTATATATATTTTTTTATAAAAAATCAATATCATTAATAAAAAAAAAAAATCTTGAAGAGAAAAGAACAAACACATAGATATTAAAAGAAACACCTGAAAATTTACAGTCCTTAACAACTAAACGAAAAGAATAATATACAAATTAGTCATAAAAATAATAGGGGTAAATTTTTAGTCTTTGAGTGAAAGTAACACTTCTTTCCAAGATATCGTGCCAACAAAGAAACATAAAAAATAAGATAAAACTCGCAACGAGCAACTATAAATAAATCTGAATAATTCTATAAAATCCATTCCAAATCAATTATATTACTCAATGCAAAGATAATTGCATCACGGTTGTACTTCATACTAGTTCGAGGATGTTACCGAAAACAAATAGATATTAATTTACGCCCATAGTAGCCAAAAGACTCGTAGCCATAATCAGATATAATAAAACAAAAAATAAAAAATAAAAAATCTAAGATTCAGGTACAAACAAAAACCTTATAAAAGGAGGCTAGAGAGAAAAGACCAGGATCTGTTTATTTAATTTTATATAAAAGATAATGCATGATAGGACTACACGAGCCATATATATTGAGAGTAGGTGTGTAACTGGAGGGGCTATTTGCCTAGATCAGCATTAAAAATTCTAAATTTGACTTAATTTTATATCATAGTCCAGTCAGGCTCGAGTCTGATATGTATCACAATAAATGAGATAGGCTTAAATTTTCATAAAATTCTAGACCTGGAATGATCCAAAATATATATAATAAAATATATAATTTATATATATAATCTTAATTAAAAACTACCTATTTGATTGTATCAAAAGGCCCGATGACTTGAGAATTCTTGGACTCTCGAATTTGGAGTATCTTACTTTCACGCAATTCACAACATACTATCATAATATTATAATATATGTAAATGTATATTTATATGGATTTAAATTGATATATTCTTATTTTTTTTAGCTTAAATTTATAAACGAAGAATTCATTTTTTTTCAAAGAAAAAGAAAAACACGTAGAATGTCCCAAATACTTCACAATCATGAAAGATAAGGGACAAGTCGTGTTCATTGATTTACAGCATCTCCACTCGCCAAAACAACGTTAATCCTTTTGTCTTCATCTCTGGAAGGTATTTTGTTACGCACACGTTACTAACTTTACTATTACCAAAGATAGCTTGTCCCCACCCCATACTTTTGTGAAAATTGGCGAGAATCAAAACTATGTCCACCCAAATTTGAGGATATTTTACCCTCAACATTTATTAGTTGTTTGTTTCTTTTTTTTTTTTTAAATGGAAACTTAATTTTTTTTTTTTTTTTTTTTTTTTGATACAATGGACGGGAGAAACTCCGAAACAAAAAACAATAAATGGAAACTTAATTAATCAAAATAGATCAGCAAAAAAAAAAAAAAAAAAGTAACGTGTTGAATTTTACATTAGTTAATGATAGAGCTAGCTATATGATTATGTTTTATGTGATGAGTTAAACCTTTATTTATATAGTATCATGTGATGTTGGATCACTCGTAAATATTTACATCAAAGCTCTATGCATAGGAAGTGTGTCGAATTCTACGTGGAATTGGACACACTTCTGATACGTGGTCGGTAGGTGATGAACAACACCTACCGAATTCCTGTCAACACCTACCGATTTTTTGCTAGGTGTTGCAAAATTTACTTGTAGTGCATATTGATTAATGAGGAAGTTCTATAACTCCTTATATATATGTGAGACAATTCTACTCTTTGAAGTGTCTTTTGGGTGAGTTTGCCTTTGTGTATAGAACCAATGCGATGTAAAAAAATTCTTCATTTGAATTGCATGCCCTAGCAAAACAACTTGATGAACAACAATGAAATTACATCTGAACGAATCTTGAAACTATATTAACTTACAATTATCAATAATTGTTCACATAAGAATTGATATATAGATTAATTTATTTATTTATTGATACATTATAGACCATTGATGATCAAATCAGCTCTAGAAAGACGTAAGGTTGAGATCCTTTGACGAATCCAAGTACATATATAATGTTTGTGGAAGGGATCAATAGACCATTCTCGACTGCAATAGAGGAACCAAATCCCACTCCATCTCCATGTCTTGGAATGGAACACGCTATTCCATCCCCTCCTCATTAAAAAAAAAATAAGGATAAATTTATTTCTATCCCTGCCCCAATATGTATGAGGATTCCCCATAAAGCTCCATGTAAGAGATAATATCTATTGTATAAATATGTAATTGTACATTTGGTCTTGGGTTACTCTTGTAATTATCCATACTAGAGTTTGTGTATACATACCCCTCTTTTCAATGATAGAATCACGGTTTGACTCATGCTTTATATGGTATCAGAGCTCAAAATTAGGGTTTGAAATTTTCCCCCATCACCGATTATTCACAACAGCCATGTCTACCGAATCCGCCACCGTCCATACCACCGTTGATGTCTCGAACTCAGCACTCATGGCAACTGGCACAACGACTCCTGCACCTCTATTCTCTACTTCCATCCCAAGCATCACTCACTCACACACCAAGCTGAATCCATCCAATTTCTTGATTTGGAAGGCACAAGTTACGCCGATGTTGAAGGGAAACGGCCTTATGGGTCATGTGGACGGCACAATTGTCCCTCCACCGTAATCTTTATCCAATGGTAATGATAATCCTGATTTTTAGGCATGGGAAAGAAAAGATCAACAGATTCTTTGTTGGCTATTGAATTCCATCTCGGAATCATTGATGTCGCAGGTTATTAGGGCCACTACGGCCAAGGGCGTTTGGGATAAATTAACTGATGAGTGTCAAGCACACCAAAATAAATTCCTACTCTCAGAAACTAAATTTTGTAGTAAAGAGGGAACAGGTTCGAATCCACAGGGATTGGCTGGATTATCTCTTCTAAAGTTTCGAACAAGAAAAATAAAAAAGGGGGTTTTTAGCAATTGTAAATAAAAATTTAAAAATAAAAAAAATGAAATAATTTGATAACAATCTAGGGGAAGTGAATTCCAGCTAGAAAAAGGATTCAAATTTTGAGTCAAACCAACCGATCATCGATCAAACACAAAGGATAACTTCAATGCATTCAAATAAATTAGCTATAGTTATCATAAAGCATGAATCACCTAGTCTCTTCTTACGGATTAGATAAATAAGAGAAGCTCATTAATTATCCCTATTTAATCAAACAGCTCCAAACAAGTTTCGGAATCTAATTCAATCAAAAGCATTAACACACGAAAGATACACTAATTCTACTCAATAATCACACAAGCAAGATTATTTAAAGCATATCAATTTCATCCATAACACAAATTAAAAACTTGTCTATAATTAATCGCATTATTCGCTACCTAGGTTAAGTGAATTAAACGATTACGTATTTAATCACCTAACTAGCAGACTAATCACAAGTAAATTATTAAATCAAGGATTCAATCAAATCATACAAAAGTAATAAGAACAAAATGAAATCAATTACTTGAATTAAAGAAGAAATTAAGAACAGTTGATCTCACAGTTGACTTTACAAGACCGAATTTCCTTCTAGCTAGAATTAGGGTTTTAATTCTTCATGGGAGGAAGAACACGTTCAAGAGAGAAAAAGAAAAGCTGCTGCAATTTTTTTTTTCAAAAGTTCAAGAAGAAGGAAGAAACAATTGACCTAACTCTTTTAAACTTAAACAACTAAGAAAAGAGTTCTAAGAAGGAACTAACTCTAATTAAGATATTTGCAGGAAAATCTAATTAGAGTTGTACTAGAAAATAAAAAAAATAAAAATATTCCAAAAGCCTATCACAAAAAGGCTGAATCAAATAAACTAAAACTAAAATAGGAAGTCTTCTAATCCCATAAAAGTTCTTCAAATTCGCAGCTCCCCTTAAGCCAGGATCTTGGCTTATGCAAAATAGCTTCCTAGGCTCAATTTCAGCATTAACAGCACTCCATAAGCCATACCCATGGGTTAGGCCTTTAAGCTCCAACTTCATTGCACTCCAAGCTCCCAAATACGGCTCTTTAAGCTCATTTCCAACTTCAAACTCCCTAGCATGAGTAATTACACAAAATAAAGTAAATCCGCCTAAGTTAACTAAAAATATATCAATTAAAGCCTATAAACAAAGACAGATTATGTGCATAAAATGCACTTATCATTAATCACCACCTATTCCATAGGGTCTCATCCCCAAATACGTATTCTCCGTCGTGAACTACAGACTCTTGAACGAGGTAATTCGTCTATCATGACATATGTTCAACATGCCAAATCAATTGCTGATAAATTGGCAGCCCTTGGCTATCATGTACCCAAAGAGGATTTAATTGATTGTATTTGTAATGGTTTGGGAGAGCATTACAATGATTTTAATAGAATTCAGAATTCCAAATTGGAACCCACAACGTCTGATTATTTGCTAGGCTCCTTATTAACCAAAGAGAAATTGCTTCAACAGTCCAAAAATGCTATTTCCTCCACTGTTCAGCCTGCTGCTCACATTACAGCCTGGTCCAGCCAGTACCGTGGGCGTGGCAGAGGCCGTGGAAGTGGTGGCCGCAATTCGGCCTGTTTTTATTCCGTCCAGGGACAGACGGTCAGTGCTCCTAGAAATCATGCAAGTCTCGGCAAGTACTAGAACAATTCTGGACAGCAACAATTTGGTTCCCAACAGCCGTATAGAGTTGCTGCCCTGGGCCAATCGGATAATGCTATTGTCACTTGTTATAACTGTCGTGGGCTTGGTCACAAGGCAAATCGGTGCACGTCCCCAAGAATGCCTAGAAACCAATCCAATTCCCCTTAATCCAACATTGCCGCCACTCACAAATCTACTCAACCATAGGTTATGGACTCCGGCGGGACTCACCACTTAACTTCAAACTTGGAAAACCTTGCTCTTCACTTTGAATATTATGGTCCAGAGGAGATTCAAATTGGGAATGGTATGCTTCTTCCTATCACTCATGTTGGTGAGAATTCTTTTCGTTTTGGTTCCAAGTCTCTTAAATTTCGCAATATTTTGCATCTTCCAACTTCCAATCGTAATTTATTATTTGTTTTTGTACTAACAAACTCTAACCCTGTCTCTGTTGAATTTTCCTCTGATTTTTTGCTTATCAAGGATTTGGAGTCGAAGGAGATCCTGTTTCGAGGCCGGAGTGATAAAAGACTATACAATCTTTGTTTAAATGCCAGTACATCTTTAGTTAGTGCAAATGTTACTTTGTTAAATGTTTGGCATGCTCGTTTAGGGCATCCTGCTTTACCTATTGTTAAACGTACTCTAAATTCTAATAAAATTGAGTTTCAGAAATCTGTTGTTTCCTTGTACGATGCTTGTGCTATTAGTCAAAGTCATAAATTGCCCTTTTCTGATTCTGTTACTATGTCTCATTCACCTCTTGAACTTATTTGTGCTGATGTTTGGGGACCGGCTCCAATTAAATCTTTTGATGGATATGTGTATTATGTGCTTTTTTTAATCATTATTCTAAATACACATGGGTCTATTTTATGCGTAAAAAATCTGAAGTGTTGGAAATCTTCATTCAATTTCGCACCTCAGTTGAGAAATACTTCCAAACACCTCTTAAAATTTTCCAATCTGATTGGGGAGGGGAATTCCAAGCCCTTACACAATACTTGAAACAGAATGGTATCACCCATAGAGTCTCATGTCCTCAAACACCTGAACAAAATGGGAGAGTTGAACGCAAACATAGACACATCATTGAAACTGGCCTGTCATTGTTGCATCATAGTCACATGCCCATAAAATATTGGACTACTACCTTTGAATGTGCCATGTATAATATAAATAGACTACTGTGAGGGGACGACCTTTTAAAAACGGAATGCGATGAAGCGAACCAGGGAAGATGATGATTATTATAGATTATTTTGGAAAATGGGTTTTGTTTACCTTAAGTTAGAAAATTGTGGATTTAAACATTTTCCCGTTTTAACTTAAAGATCTCGAAACTTAAATTCCGAGATCAGTGACAGAGTCGCCACCCGGATCAGCTCAGCCGGGAATTCCGGTACAGCTCCCTACCGAGGACAGACTGCTGTACCTAATCCAGAGATTTAGGGTTCGGGCAAGTAACTTACTTAACTTCTAGCTTGCTTTCACTTTACAGTTTATATTACCATATTTAATTTGCTTTATTATCTTTCTCTAACTCCAATTTGTTTATTTTAATTATCCGATGCTAAAACAAAATGCAGAAAATAAATTGCGGGAAATAAAATCATTCATTCAAAATATACAAAAGAATAATAGAGGCTGATTATACAACCCAATTGAATAGAAAATAAAAACTCTTGATCTCACTTTTACAATCGCCTAAAATTCACGATTTATCTAAAAATACAATCGCCTAACATACACGAGGAATCTATTAAATACATCAAAATAAAAAATAAAAAGCTGTAAAACAGAGGGTTAGCACAATTTACGGCACACCACAAATAGGACTTAAAACAAGACAGAATGGGGAATTTAGAAATTGGGGACAGGCATTTAGGGGGATAACCGGGTTGGTTCGGCTAGCCGGCCCAGTTAGACCTGGAAAACATTTTGAAACATCCCTATATTTTTGGTTTTGCGAGAAAATCATTTTTGAAAACAATTTTGCCGGTTTACATGCATTTTTTACATGTGAGGTGGGTCGGTTTTTGGGAGAATCGGGTCTCCGTCGTTGTATTGTTCTAAATGCAATTTTACTGAAAATTAAATCTAGGGTCGTGGATGCACACAACAAAAATCATTTTTGATGATTTTTTGATTTTCTGAATTTTTATGGATTTTTAGAAATTTTTATGGATTAAAATGGAAATTCTGATTCTGAACGGGCATTACAGTCGTGCGATTATAACTACGGTCGTATGACTGTAATTACAGTCGTGCGGCTGTAAACTATTCAAACTCAGTATTTCGCCAAAATTATTTGAAATAAAACTGAAAGAAAATAACTGGAAACCAAGAACACTCGTACGACTGTATTTACAGTCGTATGACTGTTCATTAACTCAAGAACAGTCGCACGACTGTTCTTGATTTTCAGAAACAGAAAACTCAAAAATTAAAATAAAATGCATAATAACACACCAATTCACCCAGAAAGCACGAGAAAAAGAGGAAATGAAGTGTGTTTACCTCTTAGGCGCTGATCCAATATAGGATTGACCCCTGGCATCGCTCCAATCCATACCAAATTGCTTCTTTTCTCTTTAAGTCAGGATTGAGAAGTTTGGTCCAAAATTTCCAAAATGTCACGGATTTGAGTGAAGTTAGAGTCTGAAATTGATTGAGTTTAAGTGTTAAGTTGTTAACCTATGATTTCTATCCGGTTCTAGACATTAACACTCAAAAATTAGAGAAAAAGAAAAGGAAGAAAAGCTTGAGTTTTGTGGGTTTCTTTCTTCCTCCTTTTCCTCTCTTTTTTCCCTCAAATTTCTTTCTCTCTGATCTTCTTCAGCTTGGAGTCAAAAGTCCTCTCAACTTCTCTCTTTCTTCTCCTTATGTCTCGGTTTCTTGCTGCCAGCCCGAAGCAATTAATGCTCCTTCTTTCTTCTCTTTTTTTCTACTGCAGAGGTATGGGCTTCTGCACCTGCTCCGAGGTTACAGTCGTATAACTATAATTTAGTTATAGTCGCATGATTTTATGTTACAGTCATGTGACACCAACGATTTTTTTTAAGAACAGAAAATTCCAGCGTTGACAGCTGCCCCTCGCGTGATCAAATTCAACACCCGATCTTGGTCTGAAATAGTTGAGGTGATGAATTTGAGAGCGTGAATCAAAGCACCGTAAACATAGGAAATAAAACATGCAACTAAGTTGTTGAAGCCTCACTACCGTGGTGACGCGTTGAGTTGGTTAGATGGAATAGGTCGATACCAGGTCTATATTACCCGAGGCAAGGATTTTGCTATGGATTTGATTTAGCTTCAAAGATCTAGGATCTTGCTTGAATTGATTTTCAAGAATCCGAAATCTGACTTGGGTGGTTTTCAAGGATTAAGAATCAGGCTTGAAGAGGCTTCAAGGATCCAAAATCACGCTTGAGGAGGTTTGTCAAGGATTATGAATCAGGCTTGAAGAGGTTTCAAGGATTCAAAATCAAGCTTAAGGAGGTTTGTCAAGGATTATGAATCAAGCTTGAAGAGGTTTCAAGATTCAAAATCAAGCTTGAGGAGGTTTGTCAAGGATCATGAATCAGGCTTGAAGAGGTTTCAAGGATTCAAAATCAAGCTTAAGGAGGTTTGTCAAGGATCATGAATCAGGCTTGAAGAGGTTTCAAGGATTCAAAATCAAGCTTGAGGAGGTTTATCAAGGATCATGAATCAGGCTTGAAGAGGTTTCAAGGATTCAAAATCAAGCTTGAGGAGGTTTGTCAAGGATCATGAATCAGGCTTGAAGAGGTTTCAAGGATTCAAAATCAAGCTTGAGGAGGTTTGTCAAGGATCATGAATCAGGCTTGAAAAGGTTTCAAGTATTCAAAATCAAGCTTGAGGAGGTTTGTCAAGGATCATGAATCAGGCTTGAAGAAAAAATCAAGCTTGAGGAGGTTTGTCAAGGATTATGAATCAGGCTTGAAGATGTTTCAAGGATTCAAAATCAAGCTTGAGGCAGTTTGTCAAGGATTATGAATCAGGCTTGAAGGAGTTCAAGGATTCAAAATCAAGCTTGAGGAGGTTTTTCAAGGATCATGAATCAAGCTTGAAGGAGTTTAAGGATTCAAAATCAA
Organism: Euphorbia tirucalli; assembly: GCA_039660915.1. NCBI lineage: Eukaryota > Viridiplantae > Streptophyta > Magnoliopsida > Malpighiales > Euphorbiaceae > Euphorbia > Euphorbia tirucalli. The sequence goes on from CM077636.1 coordinate 52,678,345, forward strand.
GCTTGAGTGATGGGACTTTAAGATTCATAATTTTGGAATTAGGTTAAGAATAAGTATTTATTCCTTGATCGATAATTTTGGAAGCAAAAATTTTTTCCCTTTCGATCAAGAATAAATACGGCCGGATTACTTTGCCCCTGGGAACTCGAGGTGTTGAGGTTGGGCCCGCGCGGCTTCGACTTGTCTCATGAGACCTGGTGAATGCCCAAGGTTGGATTATTTTTGCTTTAAGAGTAGCCTTGATCCGGGACAGCCTGACGATGGTGGTGAATACCCGTACCTGGATTGGTTGAGATGTATATATGTATATGAATTGTGTGCATGTTTTGAATGCTTGCATGTGTATGTGGTAATATGTGTATGTGCAAATGATACTGGGAAGTGCATTTCTCCCTATTTTTTGAGTCTTGAAATGCTATGCTCTCACTGGAAAGATTGAGTCGCGCCTTTGGCTAGGGAAAGCACGTTACACTTATGGTTGATCTAGCTGGAGAGCATATCTTTTATGTGGTGTGATTCTCGCACTCCTTTTAGAGATATGCGGGGATATGCAATCGCTGTTAGGGAAGTCCGATGACAGTTGAAGAGAAAGTGGTGGCGTTCTTTGTGATGGTTCAGCTGAAGAGTAGTGAATCAGCTGAAGATCCTGCTAGAAAATAGTGGAGGAGTTCCTGCTGGGAAATGGTAGAAGGGACCTCCATTGGGGAATGAAGGTGTCTCCGCTGGAGAATGACAAGACTGTCTTGTCTTTCTGTGTCTCGGAATGATGAATCTGAATGTGCTCTAAATTTTACCTGAACTGCCCGAAGTGGGTTTTCAGCTCAGCGGGCTGCTCTAACTTTTGCCTGAGGCGCCTTTTCGGTTTTCACCTCAGCGAGCCTTTTTTGAAGGTGCTCTAACTTTTGCCTAAACCGCCCAATGTGAGTTTTCAGCTTAGCGAGCTGCTCTAATTTTTACCTGAGGTGCCTTTTTGGTTTTCACCTGAGCGAGCTTCTTTTTTTTTTTTTTTTTTTTGAGGGTGACGCGTGTAAGCGAAAGATGTGCACAACCACTTATGATGCATGATGCGAATTCAATTCCAAGCAGAATTGGGATATTTAAATGAATAGAGCAAGGCATTCATTCATTCATTCATTGATAATGTTTTAGCATAACGCACATCATAGATGAAATGAAATTACGAACAGAATCAGCAATGGTATCCACCTTGATAGAATTCACGACTGCCACTAACTAGTCTTTCCAGATTTTCCACCTGGTGGTGCTCACCTCACCATCCTAACTTTTGCGTGGACCACCTTTTCGGTTTTCGGTCCATCGGATTCTTCTCTTTTTTTTCAGCCCCTCCGGGTTGATGAGAGTGATAGCTTGGTCTTTCTTCTACCTGGTGGAACCGTCTCCACCTTCAAGGTCAATTACTATGATGTCTCCCTGGTGAGTGCTTTGATACTAGTCTGGCATCTTTGCAAGGCAAATAATTATATGTCAATCTATTTTGATGGATAGAGTTCCTTTTGACAAATCTATAGACTGCTCCCGTCATCCCACCGGCCCATGGATGATGTGGAGTTGACAATTGATGCCCCAGCCCTTTATTCTAGAACACATGCCCTGTCGCCTCTTGAAACCATAGTCTCTTCTTGGTCATGACGGATCACAGAATTTGGTATCGTGTAGATGTGTTCTTCTTCATAAATTTGGGCGCACATTTTTTTTAGAGGCTGTGACATCATGGTCGACTCCATTTTCAGCCACTTGGGTGGTTGACAGTTAGGTCTGTGAACTGATGTCTATTTGCTATGGATAGTCTTGTTTTTCTAGTGGCGTTAGTTCCTCCTATCGTGGTTTCCCCTTTTCTTTTGATCTGGGTCCGTGGAGTTTCTGCTCAGCTGATTTCGCCCTTAAATCCTTTGGGGTCTGGCATATGGTAACTTCTCTGTCAATCCCCAGTCATGTTGTGGTAGGATCGGGTGAAGCTTGTTATGCGCTTTTAGGTGTTTTCTCTTTATTTTGTTTCTTTTCAGACATGAAGTCTTTCAAGACAGATACCATTTTTGGTCCTCTTCTGTTTTTAAATTCATTTCATGCAATGATATGTCATGTATGCTAAAGACATTAAATGAATGTTTGTATGCATACACAGTATTCTATCCAGAAAAATATCACACAAGTGACTAGAATCAAATTGCATAACATTAAATGCCTCGTGGGCTGAATTGTTCACAAAACAGAGAAGAAACCAAAAGCAAATACATTAAGATAGTTATCATCATCCACATGTGGAGGGTCTTCTTTTGCTGCTACATCATCTCCTTAACAGCTTGAACGCTTAGGTCAGGCGAAGCTGGGAAATGGATTGTTCTGAACACTAGGCTTCAAAGGTGGTTCTAAAATCTTTCCTTCAGCGATCAATTATCGGATAGCCCTCAGTAGCTGCATGCAGTCATTCGTATGGTGCCCCACTATCACGTGATAGGAACAGAACTTGCCCTTGTCCGTTTCAGCTGGCTTTTTGAACGGCTTTAGAGAATTCAAAAGGCCGCTGTTCCTGCATTTCAAAAAAATCTTGGCCAAAGAAAGAGTCCAAGGGGATAGGCTTCGATTTTGTACATTTCCCTCTTGGCTGCCTTGCTGCTGGGACACAACGGCAACTTCAGCTGGCTTGTCTTCTGAGAATTGCCCCCCTTTGCCTATGGACCCAGAACCAGATCCGCTGCCTGATCCAATGGTAATCACTAGTCGGTACCCAAGACCATACCTGGAGCTCCTGCCATGCTTTTGGCTCGCTGCCTTTTCTTCTTCATCCCTCTCGATTTTCATGGCCATGCTATACACCTCACTGAGCTCACTAAAGGAATGGAATTTCATGTTGTTTCGAAAGATGTCCCTACTCCCATCGATCAACTTCTGAATCAGCTCATCTTCGTCGGGGCAGTTCTTTAGCATAATCATTTTGCTCATCCATCTTTTGTTATAGGCATCAAAGGATTCATTCTGCTGTTGCTTAACCCTTTCTATATCATATAGGTTCACCTGGATCTTGGTGTTGAAGCTGTAGTATTTGATGAATGACACTGATAGGGCCTCCCAGTCCGACTGCACATCTTCAAACAAGGAATTGTACCAAATCAGGGCTCCCCCTTCCAGCGTGGTTGGGAAGAAGTTAACCAGCTATTGTTTGGTGGCGCCCACAGTCAGCATGATTCTGACATAAAGGTTCACATAGGCTTCCGGTGAGCCAATCCCCTTGTAGGAAGGGACTTTAGGCACTTGAAATCCAATGGGAAAGGTCTCAATGCCCTTATTGATCATTGCATCTACATCCACCCCTCTTTTAGAGCCCAGGCTGATGTTGGCCCCTTTCTTCAGTTCAGCCACTGCTTCGTCAAGTTCAGAGTACTTGGCCTTCATTTCTCTTCCATGGCTGCTTCCATCTGCTGCAGCTTTTCTAAACTAACCGAGATGTCACCACCTTGCTAGGATGATTCGGCCTCTTTCTCCTTTCCGGTCCTACTACCACCAGTTTCTCCGACTTCTCTCACGACTGCCTGTATTTCCTCCTTGAGCATGTCATGGAAATCCTATGATTTCAGGAAATCCTTTAAAACGTCAGCGAGGTTTGGTGTAGGATTAGCCATCTCTACTTCTTCCCCAGATTCTGAATCACTTTCCCTTTCAACTGCTCTTTGTTCCCCAACTGCTCTCAAAGCCTGAGATCTCGTCCAAGGTCGCTCCAGCTTATTCTGCTCGGTGTCATATGGGAAACGTTTAGGGTCATGAATGAATGGCATGGTGATATGAAGAGTAAGACATTGAAAGTGCTTGTAATGAATGGATGGAGTGAGGTTATGAATGAAATGATGGTATGAATGATTTTCTTTTATTCTTTTTCTTCTTTTTTGGACATCCCAAGAACACCCAATGATATGCAAAAATATCACGTGTGGACCGTCACACGGACAGAGGTTTGGCGCCTTTGGGGCACCAAGTGAATTCGTGAAATGGTGGTGTGTGTACAATCATACGGACAGAGTTTCGACGCTTTGTGGGTCTATGAGATGATATGAAATGGCCATATGGGACTACCCCTTAGATAGAGTTCCGATGCTTTTAAGCATATGATATGAAATGATGTTATGAGGGAGTCACGTGTGACAGGGACATAAATAAAGGTTGGGTGTTCGGGGAACACCTTTCATGATAGGGATGTTATGAAATGCCCCTACATGTGTACTAACCTGGCACTCGGGGATCGCATTGAATAATGTAGTAATGTCATGAAATGGTCCGATGTGGACCACGATGTTATATGATATTTATGATGAATGGGTATGATGTCATGAAATGCATTGTGTGAATTGTCACATGGAAATATACCTAGGACCATTGTGGTCTCTATTGAATGAGATAATTTGGTGGAATGGCCAAATGCAATCCAGTGCATTGGCAGAGCATGGATATTTTGGGATACCCGATATGTTATGATATGAGATGATCGTGATAGGTGTCCTTGAAATGCCCCTAATTCTATTTAGGTGATATGTCGTGAATGCTTATGACACACAAAATGCAGATGGCTGCACAAAACGTGGGTTAGGATGCATGGCATATATAATGATGTTGTATATGCTATGTGGAAAAAAATGCTAATCACACAAATATAATGTCATGGCTGAAAAGGAAATAGTTAGTATGAATGGCAAGCAGATGATTAATGTGTTCACACAAAAATAAAATGCAAATGGCTGCATAAAAATATGGGTTAGTATAGCACACGAAAGCTATGCATGTTTGATGCTTTGTGAAAAGTCAAAATAGAAAACAACACGAAACAAACGTCAGCACATGCAAAATATGCGCTCCCTTCCAACCTTATTTCTCCTTTCGATTGGTCTCGCATTCTTCCGAGGTGTTAGGTCTCTTTGGCATCAACGAGGGATACAAAGGCGCACGCTCAATGTTCATTTTGAATTTAAGTTTTGGTAATCCTAAGGGAAGTTACTAAGCCATTACATGTGGACCAAAGTCAAAACCAAGGGGCGTACAGGTTCCCATAGCGAGTATACACTTCCCCACCGTAGAACACAATGTAAGGTCATGCGGGGCTATGAGTGGTTTACCCCGTCGGGTGTCTCCAATCCTGGTGGAAGAGGTAGGCCACCTTCTTGGGTAAACCGGGGTTGATAAGTGTGTTGGAGGGATTGAGAAGAAGAAAATGTCATAATATGCAATGTGTAAAGAAATATGGTAATATGAACTAGTGAAGTGACTTCAAGCGAGGTTTTATTTCGGTAGTTGCCTAAGTTCCTTAAGTTTTTGTGAAAACTTTTTTAAGAACTATCTCCCCAGCAGAGTCGCTACTGTGAGCAGACGACCTTTTAAAAACGGAACGCGGTGAAGCGAACCGGGGAAGATGATGATTATTATAGATTATTTTGGAAAACGGGTTTTGTTTACCTTAAGTTAGAAAATTATGGATTTAACTTGGAAATTCTTTTCTAGAAAACATTTTTCCAGTCTTAACTTAAAGACCTCGAAACTTAAATTCCGAGATCAGTGACAGAGTCGCCACTCGAATCAGCTCATCCGGGAATTCCGGTACAGCTCCCTACCGAGGACAGACTGCTGTACCTAATCCCTAGATTTAGGGTTCGGGCAAGTAACTTACTTAACTTCTAGCTTGGTTTGACTTTACAGTTTATATTACCATATTTAATTTGCTTTATTATCTTTCTTTAACTCCAATTTGTTTATTTTAATTATCCGATGCTAAAACAAAATACAGGAAATAAATTGAGGGAAATAAAATCATACATTCAAAATATACAAAAGAATAATAGAGGCCGATTATATAACCCAGTTGAATAGAAAATAAAAACTCTCAATCTCACTTTTACAATCGCCTAAAATACACGATTTATCTAAAAATACAATCCTCTAACATACACGAGGAATCTATTAAATACATCAAAATAAAAAATAAAAAGCTACAAAACAGAGGGTTAGCACAATTTACGGCACACCACAAATAGGACTTAAAATATGACAGAATGGGGAATTTAGAAATTGGGGATAGGCATTTAGGGGGATAACCGGGTTGGCTCGGCTAGCCGGCCCGGTTAGACCTGGAAAATATTTTAAAATGTCCCTGTATTTTTGATTTTGTGAGAAAATTATTTTTGAAAACAATTTTGCCGGTTTACATGCATTTTTTACATGTGAGGTGGGTCGGTTTTCGGAAGAATCAGGTCTCCGTTGTTGTATTGTTCTAAATGCAATTTTACTGAAAATTGAATCTAGGGTCGTGGATCCACACAACAAAATTCATTTTTGATGATTTTCTGATTTTCTGAATTTTTATGGATTTTTAGAAATTTTTATGGATTAAAATGGAAATTTTGATTCTGAACGGGCATTACAGTCGTGCGACTGTAACTACAGTCGTACAACTGTAATTACAGTCATGCGGCTGTAAACTATTCAAACTCAGTATTTCACCAAAATTATTTGAAATAAAACTGAAAGAAAATAGCTGGAAACCAAGAACACTCGTACGACTGTATTTACAGTCGTACGACTGTTCATCAACTCAAGAACAGTCGCACGACTGTTCTTGATTTCCAGAAATAGAAAACACAAAAATTGAAATGAATGCACAATAACACACCAATTCACCTAGAAAGCGCGAGAAAAAAAGGGAATGAAGTGTGTTTACCTCTTAGGCACTGATCCATTGTAGGATTGACCCCTGGCGTCACTCCAATCCACACCAAATGCTTCTTTTCTCCTTAAGTTGGGGTTGAGAAGTTTGATCCAAAATTTCCAAAATGTCACGGATTTGAGTGAAGTTAGAGTCCGAAATTGATTGAGTTTAAGTGTTAAGTCGTTAACCTATGATTTCTATCCGGTTTTAGACATTAACACTCAAGAATTAGAGAAAAAGAAAAGGAAGAAAAGCTTGAGTTTTGTGGGTTTCTTTCTTCCTCCTTTTCCTCTCCTTTTTCTCTCAAATTTCTTTCTCTCTGATCTTCTTCAGCTTGGAGCCAAAAGTCCTCTCAACTTCTCTCTTTCTTCTCCTTATGTCTCGGTTTCTTACTGCCAGCCCGAAGCAATTAATGCTCCTTCTTTTCTTCTTTTTTTTTTCTATTACAGAGGTATGGGCTTCTACACCTACTCCGAGGTTACAGTCATATGACTGTAATTTAGTTACAGTCACACGACTGTAACAACAGTCGTGTGACACCAGCGATTTTTTTTTTAAAACGGAAAATTCCGACGCTTACAACTACCCACTAGCACAATTTCATTTGATAATACTTTTCATAAATTGTTTGGTGTTGACCCTGAATACAAATTTCTTCTTGTCTTTGGCTATCGTTGTTATCCTTGGTTACATTCATATGCTAAAAATAAGCTTGATCAACAGTCCCTTCCTTGTGCTTTCTTGGGTTATAGTAAAGTTCATAAAGGGTACAAGTGTCTTGATTATCATACTGGCAAAATTTATGTCTCACGTCATGTACTCTTTGATGAACAGGTTTTCCCATTTGCTGTTAATGGTGATTTTGTGGCTCCGGAGTTGGAACAACCTACTGCATCTTCTTTCCTCATAAATCTGCCCATAACTACATTTACCTAGCCACTGATTGCCAATTCCCCTACACCAAACAATCACAATAGTCCCCTCTCTTTGCCACAGCCAAACACGCCTCCCCTTGCTAATTCGGCCCCCATACTCGAAATCCAAGCCGACTAGGTCCCCACCCCTACTCCTGGCACCATCATGCCACCGTCACCTCAAGCTGTGACTCGGTCTCCACGCCACCGAGACATGACAATCGCAGACCCCAAGCTGCCCCTGGTAGTTGATCTTCATAGCCATAGTCCTTTACGGCCTTTAGCACCGACAAGCGCATAATTGCCTTGTCCGATGGTTACTCAGGCCAAAACTGGTTCACTGAAACAAAGGGAGATTTTTTGTTTGGTTAAAACGGCCACTGGAGATCCTCTTATTGAGCCTTCTTCTTATGCTCAGGCAACAAAAATTCCTGCATGGCGGGAAGCCATGGCATCGGAGTTTACTGCCCTTCTTCATAATGGCACCTGGGAGCTTATTCCACCATCCCAAGCTCAGAATGTGATTGGATGCAAATGGGTATTTCGGATTAAGCAGAAATCTGATGGTTCCATTGAACGTTATAAAGCCCATCTCGTTGCCAAAGGATTCCATCAACGACTGGGCATTGATTTTCATGATACCTTCAGTCCGGTTGTCAAGCCCACAACTATTCGGATGCTACTTACTCTGGCCATATCTTTTAAATGGACGGTTATCCAGCTTGATGTCTCTAATGCCTTTCTTCATGGTACTCTGGATGAAGCTGTTTATATGCAACAACCTCCGGGTTTTGTTGACCCTCGCTTTCCTGATCATGTCTGCCGACTCAAGAAGTCTTTGTATGATTTGAAACAGGCACCCCGCCAATGGCATCGGCGTCTTACTGCTGCTTTGCTCCAGTTCGATTTTCGAGGTTCCAAATCGGATAGCTCTCTGTATTTCACGCACACTGCATCGGTAAAGCTCTTCTGTTTGATATATGTTGATGACATTTTGCTTATAGGTGACACCCCTCATTCTTGGATAGAGTTGTTGCTTATCTTCAGACATAATTTGCCGTCAAAAACTTGGGTAGGCTGCATTACTTCTTGGGTATCAAAGATGATTGGACTCCCTCTGGGCTGTTTTTGCATCAAACTAAATATGTCAATGACTTACTACTTCGCGCTAAGATGCATAATTATAGCTCCATCGCCTCTCCCATTAACTGAGCGAGAAGTTGACCCTTGAGAGTGGGGATCCGTTTTCGGACCCGACGTTGTTCCGCTCTGTTGTTGGTGGTCTTCAACCTTATCTCTTAATATATGCATGCTCCGACCACTCTGCACTGGAGTGCATTGAAACGGATTCTACGATATTTACGTGGGACCAGTACTTTTGGGATTTTTCTTCGGCCCTCCTAGACGGTTCTGACTGGGTTTGCTGACTCTGACTGGGCAAGCTGTCTGGATGACAGAAAGTCCACTGCTGGATCTGTTATTTACTTGGGAGCAAATGCCATCTCTTGGTCATCTTGGAAACAGAAAGTTGTTTCATGTTCCTCCACAGAGGCCGAATACAGGGCATTGGCCTTGGCTACTTCTAAACTACATTGGCTACAAGTCTTTCTTCATGAGCTTGGCTTTCTTAAGGTTCCACTGCCTACCTTGTTTTGTGATAACGTGGGGGCTACATATCTTACCTTAAATCCGTTTTTCATAATCGGAGTAAACACCTGGAGGTGGATTTTCACTTTATTCGAGATCGAGTTCGACAGGGTTCTCTTCGTGTAGATGTCCTCACCAAAGGGCTCTCCAAGCAGCGCTTTCTATGGCTCCGTGACAAGTTGACCGTTGGTCCAACCCCCGCTCAACTTGCGGGGGGTGTAAGAGATAATATATATTGTATAAATATGTAATTGTACATTTAGTCTTGGGTTACTCTTGTAATTATCCATGCTAGGGTTTGTGTATATATACCCCTCTTATCAATGATAAAATCACGGTTTGCCTCATATTTTATACTCTATGTCCCTTTTTTTTTTCTAAATAAACTTTTAATAAATGTACATTCAGTTTACTAACATAGCATTTTAGATAATTGAACTTAAAATTAAGTTCAAAATTAGGTTTCCATAATTTTGGATTAATGAAATAAATTAGAACTTGCATTGTGTTATTTAATTAATAGTATCAATTTATATTGATTTAAGTAAGTACTTGTACATATCTAACTACGTTTTTGTAAGTGCAAACTACGTTTTTGTAAGTGCATTTTTTTCCCCGAATCGGAAGTTTAGGGCTCGTCTCCTTGAGAATTATAATACAAACTTAAAAATAATAAGAGTTGTAAAACAAAATTAACTATAAGTGTTGTATGTAATATATTAATTTACAAAAATACATTGTTAATTAGGAAATATCTATTAATGTAGTAATGTAATATAATACGCGAGGGTTAAAATTTTATTAATATTACGTATTCATTCATGGGTACTTCCATATGGTTATGCCTAATGGTAATAGGTTGGAGATGTTCATGGAATGTGAATGGCTATTACTGTTCCCACCTATTCCCGGTAATGAATAAGGATATTTTTTTATCCATGTCCTCAACCCTATAGTTTGGGTTATGATTATGGATATTCCCCGACTCTAATGGAGACATAATTGGTATAGGTATTACATACCCATTAATAAAGCTAATACGTTGAACATGGCTTGAAAGCTAGAAGAAACTTCATCCCAAACAAACTTTGTTTCTTGTTGATCAAACCACTCAACACAAAGAAACAACAAAAGTAAGAGATTAGAGCTCGAAAATTAAGAGGCTACCCGAGAATAGAAACAATTTTTCTACTAACTGTCGGATTTATGTTGTACCCAAAACAGGAGGGTGCTGTCCAACAAATCTAGCCCTTCTTTCCGCATGAGCTAGGATTCAAACTTCACAAAATTAAAAAAAAAAAAAAAAAAAAAAAAACCTCTGTGGTTTGACCGATTTGCATATCAAAAACTGTGTTTCAAAACGGTACAAAAGTATGACACTTGATTTGGTGATTTTGCAGATCAAGGGTTTATCATCCAATACATTCTCCTAAAACTCTATTTTTATCTTTCAAAATTTCATCTGAAATTTTTCAAGTTTGTTGATTAAAGTACAATAGATCTTAGTGTGAAAGTTTGAAATTTTTTGGGAAATGTGTATATTTTTATTAATTACAAATGTAAAAAAATGAAAAAAATCAAACAAAAAAAAAAAAGAAAAATTGCCTAACAATATCCAAATTTTTAAAACTTGTTCTAAAGTTATTACATAATATGTATATATTTTTTTATTTTTTTAACAATTTTTCTATTTTTTATGATTGTTTTATTTTTTTTACATTATTAATTAATAAAAAATATACTTGCATTCTGAAAAAATTACATGCTTCGACAACAAAGTCTATTATACTTTAATTAACGAACTTCCAAATTCTGGATATTTTTTTTAGCAATGTTTATATTTTCTATGATTTTTTTATTTTTTTTTACATTATTAATTAATAAAAATATACCAACTATCCAAAAAATTTCAAACTTCCACACAGGGCCCATTGTGCTTTAATTAACAAATTTGAAAAATTTTAGATAAAATTTTGAAGGATAAGAGAGTTTTAGGGAAATATATTGGATGATAAATACTTGATTTGTAAAATCATCATACCATGTGTCATATTTTTGTACTGTTTTGAAACACAGTTCTTTATCTGCAAACCAGCTAAACCATAATTTTTTTTTTTTTTTTTTTTTGTATTTTTCCCTGTAATTAAATATTATGTATTTATCTTATAATTGCAACGAAAGACAATAATGAGTTTTATTAGTGTTCGTTCCCTCTTTTTAACAACAATCCATGGATTTACTGTATAAAATACTGGACGGCGGCCGTATCACCGGTGGGTAAGAGTCGAAGTCATGGACTCGCACATCCCGCCCCTATCAATTCCTTCACTAGCAACGTTGAATTCATCTCCCCACAATTTCAAAAAGTAGTTTACTGATCGATTTGCAGCACAAAAGGCTATATTTCACTATCGCCAGTTGGCGGGCGTTCAAGTTCATGGATCTGCACATCCAACCTATGTTGATTCATTCATTATCAATGTTGAACAAAAGTCTCTTCTGCGAATCCCACTTTTAGGCTTTTTCAATTACATTATATTATGTGTGGCATAGATGTAAAATTGGAGGTTAAAGAAAGAAAGTTAAGGTGAAAAACGATGTTGCAGTGATGAAGATAATGGCCATTCACGCAATTCAATTTCACTTTTGGTAGTACAGGAGGTTTTCCTTCTGTATTCTTCATTGGTTCCCCGATATGTCTTTTTCCTTTCCCTTTCTTAATTCTTATCTACCCAGGAAGAAAAAGATTAACTAAACCATGTCTCAATCTAACCCAGAAAATCATCAATGTATTAATTCAAGAATCTCTAATTGACCTAAGATTACCACAATCAAGAGAAAGGAATGCTTTAAATCTTTGTTTAATTACAGAAACATAATAATTTTGTGTTCAAATTTTTTGGATTCAATTGTTCAAATTTAATTTCCTTATAATGGAAGAGGTGGATTTCACTTTCAGAATGGGGGAAGAGTGAAAAGAGACGAATGGGGGAGGGACATAGAGGCGAGAGACTCTAGCTTTTGAAGAATTCTAATATAAACAATTAATTAAATTCATATATTTTTAAGTAAAAGTATTCATTATCAAATCTCACCCATCGATATTTAAGGAATGGTTAGGATTTGATTGTAAGTATTTTATTTAAATCAATAACTATTAAAATAATTAATCTAATTATATATTGTTATTTTTTGATTGATTGAAATGTAAGTTTTTTACAATTTTTTTGTTTAGCATCCGGATATAACGTTGTGGCAATGTATTCTCGAATTTCTCTTTTCTTCTCGAAATTAAGAAGAATTTATATATTGTTAAATACAAAATTAATGTGTATAGTACATTGACCCATTCAATAATTTCTAATTACACATAACACATGTCACAAATGTGACTAGTCGATTGGCCCCACCGAAGATAATCACAAGCGGGTAAGTATGATTAGCAATTGTTTTTACTATAGTGGAATCTAAAAACCTGAAGATAAACAAAATTAAAAACTACAGAAACGGGATACCGCTTCATAGAGAATAGTGAATGCAATTAATCATACAATATTGTCCATACCCAACAAAGCAAAAGCACAAAATGATTCTACTTAGACAACAAGCCTCAGATTCATCAAATCACAATCTCATTTCCAATTCTAATAAATTAAATAATCATGAATTTATGATCCATATCTTTTGGTTTTAACGACAACGACAGAGAACAATTCTAAGCAAGTATTACAACCTAGTTAAGGACAAAATATACACTACTCCAACAGAACAATGACTGCCTCAACTTAATTACAACTATAGATTCTATAATTCATTCCCTCAACAAGAAATAGGATCTATGCCGGCGATTACCATTAAGTTAAATACAATTGGCATAATACTCATTACAAGTAAAGAGATAATGACAATGAAAGAGAGATAGAGAGGCCTGCAATTAATTATTAAAAAAAAAAATACATAATAGTGCTTAAGAATGCATATAAAAAAAAAATTATTCTATGTAATAAAACGTATAATAAGAAATCAAATGTCCATATTAATTGATGAAGCTAGCTAGTTAGATATCAGAGAGTTTCATTACACAAAATGGGAGGCAAAGATAATATGTTTCGGTATGCGGACCGGACCGACAAGTGGCTAATGGTATTTGGAGCATTGGGAAGCATTGGAGATGGTTTGCAGTACCCTCTCACGATGTATGTTCTTAGCCATGTCATCAATGAATTTGGAAAGCCTAACAGCTCTTTGTCTTATGATACAGTTAATAGTGTAAGATTTCTTTATCTTTAATTATATTCGCCTAATAAACTAAAGGTTAATTATCATTGATTTTGTTTATTATAATTTTGGCAAGTTCATAACTTTTTTACTTCCTCTAATTTACCTTGACAGTATGCACTAAAGCTGCTGTATGTTGCTATTGTTGTTGGAGTATCAGCATTTGTGGGTAAGTTCCTTAAAAAAAAAAAAAAAAACTTTTGTGAAAAATCTCTTTTACTGAGAATAAAATTAACAAGTATTGCAGAGAAATAATTTAAGGTTTAGGGTTGAATGTTTTGGTGTTAATATTTGCAGAGGGAATGTGTTGGACAAGAACAGCAGAGAGACAGACATCTAGAATGCGAGCAGAATATTTGAAATCTGTTCTTAGACAAGAAGTTGGTTTCTTTGACACACAAGAAGCTGGTTCTTCTACAACTTATCAAGTTGTCACTACAATCTCCAATGATGCCAATTCAATTCAAGTTGCAATATGTGACAAGGTTTGTTTCACATGATTACTCTTTCTTTCATTTAGTTCCACTTTCACGTTAAAAAAAAAAAAAGTTCGTAACAATAAGAAATTAGTATGCTTGTTTCTTCAGTTTCATTTCTGTTAAGTATCCTATATCAGCTAGTCATAGAAGTATATATCCATTAATACATGTGAATCAATCTTTACATAGTATCATAGATGCTTAATCCAATTTTAGCCGCACAATGTTGGGGTAGAGTTAGTCTTACGTTTCTATAAATGTTATCAGCGCGACCTAGACCAATTTTAAGTCGGCCACAGATATTTACTTCTTTCAACGGCATAGAACCATTGAAAATGCCAAGTAATTTGGTACTAAATCTTAAAATGGAAAAGTTGACTGATTAAAAAAATGGATGTTTGCTGATTGCAGATTCCAAACTGCCTTACATATATGTCAACGTTCGTGTTCTGCCTCGTGGTTTCCTTCATACTATCATGGAAGCTTGCATTAGCTGCTCTTCCATTATCAATAATGTTCATAGTTCCTGGACTTTTCTTTGGTAAAGTCATGATGGATGTAATAATGAAGATGATTGAATCTTATGGGGTTGCTGGTGGAATTGTGGAACAATCAATTTCTTCAATAAGAACTGTATATTCATACGTGGCAGAACGCTATACGCTCGATAAATTCAGCCAGGCACTTGAGACGACCATGGAATTAGGAATCAAACAAGGTTTTGCAAAGGGCTTGATGATGGGGAGCATGGGGATGATATATGTAGGATGGGCTTTTCAGGCTTGGTTTGGTACTTATTTGGTAACCAAAAAAGGAGCAAAGGGTGGTTCAATTTTTGTTGCTGGAATCAACGTCATTATGGGCGGATTGTGAGTCCCAAAAGCTCTTCTTTATTGCCCCTTTAAACTTCACTGGTCCTATCTGAATTCATGGTTTTTGTTTGTTGTTTGCAGGAGTGTATTGGGTGCACTTCCAAATCTTACTTCAATCACAGAAGCAAAAGTTGCTGCTACTCGCATTTTCGAGATGATAGACCGAAATCCAAGCATAGACTCGGAAGATAAAAAGGGGAAGGCGTTGTCCTATGTACGAGGGGAAATTGAGTTAAAAGACATCTACTTTACTTACCCATCAAGACCTGATACACCAATCTTACAAGGGCTGAATCTTACAATTCCGGCTGGTAAGACTGTTGGTCTTGTTGGTGGAAGTGGATCAGGAAAGTCTACTATTATTTCATTGCTTCAGAGATTTTATGACCCCATTGAAGGAGAAGTTCTCCTGGATGGATACAAGATAAAGAGACTGCAACTTAAATGGTTGAGGTCTCAAATGGGACTTGTTAATCAGGAACCTGTCCTTTTTGCTACATCTATTAAGGAGAACATATTGTTTGGAAAGGAAGGAGCATCCATGGATGATGTGATAAATGCTGCTAAGTCTGCAAATGCTCATGATTTCATCGTTAAGTTGCCGGATGGATACGAAAGTGAAGTAAGCTTACACTTCTAAACTTTGATGTTTGTACACTCTGATTTTACATTTAGCTCATGATCACTTACTTAACTTAATTAACATCAGGAGCTTTGTTCATTTCCAGGTTGGCCAATTTGGGTTCCAGTTATCCGGTGGGCAAAAGCAGCGAATCGCAATAGCAAGGGCTCTGATCAGGGACCCGAAAATCTTGCTGCTTGATGAGGCAACTAGTGCACTTGATACACAGTCTGAAAGGTTAGTTCAAGAGGCAATAGATCAGGCATCAAAAGGAAGGACAACAATCACCATAGCGCATCGCCTTTCCACGATTAGAACAGCAAACCTGATTGTGGTTCTTCAAGCAGGGAGAGTAATTGAATCAGGGTCTCATGAACAGTTAATGCAAATGAAAGATGGACAGGGCAGAGAATACTTCCGGATGGTGCAGTTGCAGCAGATGTCAGCAGCAAGTGATCAAGAGTCTAATGACTTTAGCTACCAAAATGATAGAAAAAACTTGCATAAAATTAGCGTTGCACCAAGCCCTATTAGGAGGTCAAGTGCTCAAAACACTCCTGTGCCATACCCTTTCAGCCCTGCATTTTCCCTGGGAACTCCTTACTCTTATTCAGTCACATACGACCCTGATGATGACAGTGTTGAAGATGACGAAAACCGAATGAACTATCCTGCTCCTTCGCAGTGGCGATTGTTGAAAATGAATTCTCCTGAATGGGGAAGAGCCTTGATTGGATGCTTGGCTGCCATAGGTTCTGGGGCTGTTCAACCCATCAATGCTTACTGTGTAGGATCTCTCATATCCAACTACTTCCGCACCAACAAATCTGCTGTGAAGCACAAATCCAACATCTTGTCTCTTGTTTTCTTAGGAATTGCAGTTCTCAATTTCACCACAAGTCTCCTCCAACACTACAATTTCCAAGTTATGGGCGAAAAGTTGACGAAAAGAGTAAGAGAGAAAATGCTAGCAAAGCTGATGACTTTTGAGATAGGATGGTATGATGATGACGATAACACAAGTGCAGCAATTTGTGCAAGGTTAGCCACTGAGGCCAACACAGTTCGGTCCTTGGTTGGAGACCGGATGTCATTGCTGGTTCAAGCAATATTCGGCTCACTTTTTGCTTATGCATTATCACTTTTTCTATCATGGAGGCTGTCCCTTGTGATGATTGCAGTGCAACCATTGGTTGTCGGGAGCTATTACTTGAAGAGTGTCTTGATGAAAAGTATGGCTGGAAAGGCACAAAAAGCACAGAAGGAAGGAAGCCAACTAGCAAGCGAGGCAGTAATTAACCACAGAACAATAACAGCATTCTCATCACAGAAGAGAATGTTGGGCCTGTTCAAAGAAACCTTGAAAGGTCCGAAAGAGGAGAGCATCAAACATTCCTGGCTTTCGGGTTTCGGTCTCTGTAGTGCTCAGTTTTTCAACACAGCTTCCACTGCATTAGCATACTGGTACGGTGGAAGGCTCTTGATAAAAGACGAAATATCGCCTGAGAAACTTTTCCAAGCATTCTTGATACTGCTTTTCACTGCTTATGTAATTGCAGAAGCTGGAAGTATGACAAATGACTTATCAAAAGGGGGGAATGCTGTTCGATCAGTTTTCGCAATCCTAGACAGGAACAGTGAGATTGATCCTGAAAGCTCATATGGATCAGATGTTAAGAAGGAGATAAGGGGGCGTGTCGAGCTTCAAAATGTCTTTTTCGCATATCCAACAAGACCGGATCAGATGATCTTCAAAGGCCTCAATCTTAAAATAGACACAGGGAAAACAGTAGCACTAGTAGGGCCAAGTGGTAGCGGAAAATCTACAATCATTGGCCTCATTGAGAGATTTTACGATCCATTGAAGGGAACAGTCTTAATTGATAAACAGGATATAAAGAACTACAATTTGAGGATGCTTAGATCTCATATTGCACTAGTCAGTCAGGAGCCAACCTTGTTTGCCGGAACTATCAGGGAAAATATTGCATATGGTAGAAGAAATGCAAAAGAATCTGAAATCAGAAAAGCTGCAATACTGGCCAATGCACATGAGTTCGTAAGGTACATTAAACAAATAGACTCAATCTTGAATATAAATACAAATTGTATGCAAATGCTAGGCAATAACACTTGTTTGATCTTTCTGTTTTTTGGCAGTGGAATGAAAGATGGATATGATACATACTGTGGAGAAAGAGGAGTTCAGCTTTCAGGAGGTCAAAAACAACGAATTGCACTTGCTCGAGCCATTCTAAAGAAACCCGCAATTCTTCTATTGGATGAGGCTACCAGTGCTCTAGACAGCGTCTCAGAGAGCTTAGTTCAGGAGGCTCTAGAGAAGATGATGGTTGGAAGAACATGCATAGTTGTTGCCCACAGGCTAGCAACAATTCAGAAAGCCAACTCCATTGCAGTTATCAAGAATGGCAAAGTTGTTGAAGAAGGCTCACACAACCAGCTCCTCTCTATGGGTCGCGGTGGAGCATACTATTCTCTGGTAAAAGAGCAAGGCAGCAGCTCACCTTATCGTTAAATAAGAGGGATAGTAAAATTAATGAAGCTTTAAACTGGATCTCCGATATCTCAGTCTCTCAGATAGGAATATCTAGCCACACTCTTTTTCGCCTTGGAAGAATGATAAACTGCTTGAGCTTGGGTAGCTCATCATGTTAGGTTTTTGCTTGTAGTTTATTGAAACGCAGAGTGGATTATGTTCATTTAATCTCAGATTGTAAAGTTTTGCAATAATTTGCAGAATTTAGGGACAAATAGTAGATAATGTTTAATCATCTGAGTAAATAATCTTAGCTTGTATTTCAGATTGTAATAATCCCTGTCAATACCTTCAAATGGGATTAGCCAATTCATCCAGGTATCGTATTGAATACAAGGATACCGTTGATTTAATTATCCTCACATTCAAACTTGTAACATCATGATCTTGAAAATGTAAGAGTGAACTATAGCAACCTTAAGAAATTATGTATATAACAGTTGCAGTCCCAGAAACCTGAAAACCTAGAACAAATATTATGACAAAGTTCATGTCTACATAGCTTCTCAATATTTATATGTTGGGCTGATAGCCTCAGCACAAAGTCTTCTATTTGACTGGGGGGGGGATTAACATTTCAGTTATAGCTGTATCATGGATGAATCAGTTTTTAGTAACAGATTATACAAGATACAACATAACCTAAAAAAAAAAAAATTGATATCTTCCAGGTTGGAAATTCCTCCAGATGATTGAATAGTGTCAGCGTGTTTTAATTGCAGAAGAGCATACGACTATATCCAACCCGTCAATCCTAATCTATCAGCAACATTGTACATAACAAGCTTATCCCAAACAGGACCAAAGAGTTCCTCCCCTCCAATGGCAAATGTCAAAGCCCATGAGCAAAGTAGAGTTGTGAATACGGTGAACCCAACTGCTGATCTGAAAACATCTGCAAGATGCACATCAAACCATCAGTAAGTAACAGGATCCAACGAAATGGTTTTCACCAGATTAGATCAAAGATAATGTGATACTGAAGAAGAAAACAGATACACCTACTTCACAATTCAAAATCCAAGTACGCCACCAAACATAACAACAGAACCATAAACAGAAAGCACAATTTTGGCAGCTTAAGCAAGTAATCAAACAAAATGCAAATTTGGTTTACTATTTGAACTAAAATCCTAAATTTTGGTGCGCATAACGCTAAAGTACATTTATTTTTTAAATCTATGCATTGACTTACTTTTGAAACAGGCCAAAACTTTATAGACAGATGTCTCATTCATAGATAGGTTACAGAAAACAGCGGAATAGAACAATACATTTAGTAACATTTTGCCATCTTGACTTGAGATGAACAGCATACGTCAATAGTTTTCAGCTGCTGAATTGGAGATTCAGTGTTCAAAGTATAGTATAGACTTAACAAAGAGCATAAAACAATGAAACTAAATAATTGGGCAGTTGGTGATCCATAGATTTCCATAAATGGCATTTTGCCTCGTATTTTTCCAGATGAAAGCTAAACACAATTAACAGTCCGCTCAAGAACCTTTAATACAATTCTTTAACATGCTCATGCACAAAAATTACTGCTTTATAGTATATAGCACTCATAAAACATATTAAAAAATAAGAAAAAGGGGTGCAACATTTCAGGGTACGGATAGCTTCAGCGAGCAAGAAAGTAGCTATGGATCAAGCTCATTATGCAAATTGAAGTCTCGAGAAGAGAGGAGTATAATGACTGATTACTTTAAATCCTTGTTAGTTGTGAATCTTTACATTGTTTACAGATAAATGACATTGTGAATTTTTACATTGTTTATAGATAAATGACATTAATAGGAGCCTTGGGTCGCCTTTTCAGAAAGCAAAAGTCTAATAAATGTTACACACCAGGGACCCAATATTCAAGTTCATAACTAATACCAAAGTGAGTTTAACTTCACATAAGACTACAAAGAAAAGAAGATTATTGAACAGTATATCAAACTCAAGGTAGTGGATCTTGTTGAAGTGTATAACAGGACCTGCATTTTTCAATTAGGAACTTGAAGAACGTGCAGAACATTACGAGAAACTCTAGTAGAATAAGGGGAAAAAAGAATCAAATTTTCTCTCATCTGTCTTGATCGTTTCTAATAAAAATTAACTATGAACCCCCACAAATGGTCAGCCAATACCAAACACAACGGCAATGGATGTTCTCAAAACTCGATTGCAGCAATAACAAAAAAAATTCAACGAAATACCCCTTATTTCTAATCAAGATTATCAATTCTAGGAAAAACTCGAGTCAATCACAGATTAATGCGTCGATTCAGTTCTCTAATCCAAATGAAAGGCTATCCCTTTCCAAAAAGAATGGTAGGAAACTATCCCACAAACCCCAAAATTATTACCCTGAATGCAAGTTGAACCGGAAATTACTAAAGAAAACCCCCAGAAGAAGCCCTAACTGCGATTAAAGAAAAACCCAATCCAATAATTGCAAATCAAAATTCAAACGAAACCAAAAATACAAGAAAAGCAAAGAGAGATAGAGAAATAATTACAAGGACGAATGCCGGGGAAGGAACGAGAGTGGCGGAGAACAGGCCAGAAATAGAAGCAATTAACGGCCCAAAGCCACGGCAAGAGAGCAAATCCGAACTTGTAGAATCTACGGGCATAGCTCAAGGACTCATCCTCGGAGAGACCAAGAGGACCATCAACTGTAGGCCAGACCGGTGCAGATGATAATATAGAATTGTTGGTCAAATTAGGAATAGGGGTTGGAGTGGTTGATGGAGTAACAGGGGAGGTTGTAGAGTGAGTCTGCGAGTCTTCCATTTTAAGTCAGAGACTTTGCTTCCTCCTCGATTTTCAGAAGATGCAGATGATAAAAAATAACAGGGGCCGGCTTTGAGATTATGTTCGAGCTTTCCTTTTTCTTCTCAGTTTTAATTTTAGAATTCAAGCAAGGAAAAATGGTTTCTGTTTTCACTTTTTATTCTCTGAATATTTTCATATTAGGAAATGGGAATATATCAATAGAAAGATACATGCGGAGATTTATTATTTGGAAGTCTGATTTTTATTTTCCTTCTTTTCCTCCAAATTTCAAAATTATGTCTTAAATAACAATTTGATATTTTTTTTTCAATATTAATATATCCGGAATTGCTAAAAACTAAAGAACTTGAGATATAATCTCACTCAAAAACAAAATAGTTAAAGCGGATTTGCTTAATTTATTACACAATTTCTTGTTTTAAATTGTCACGTAATAAGAATCATACCACTTTGCATGAAACTCAATTTAATTTTGAGCATTAAATAATATAATTGAACCTTATTAGGGAAAAATATAAATATTTGAATCCATTTTTAACTTTTAAATATTAGTTTATTAATTTATAACGGTTAAAAAAAACATATGAAATTCACATCTAACAATGTGACTGAATATTATTATTGTGCCGCTTGATATGACTAACCCAAGACTAACCCAATGGACTAACTCAAATTGACACCCAATTATGGACTAGTGATGTAAATCGAAATTTGTCAGGAGTAGTTTATTCCCTCCGTAGGCAACAATGTTTGCTTTTTCCTTCAATCAAAATTTGTTTTCCCTAAGAAAATACCAAAAACTTGCACATTTCCAATTCAATAAAAGAAGCTAAAGTGCTACCTAATAAAATACAAATCAATACTAATTGAACGTGTCTTGAGTAATAAATGACAACAATTACTAAGACACCTAACACAAGGAGAAAAACTGAATGAGATGCCCCATGATAATACACAACAAATAGCAGCATCTTCAAATACAACAAATCTTGATCACCAATGGATTGTAGCAAAATCTTGTCCTCCCCTCTACCATGGAGTTTCAACATGTAACAACACAAAAAACCTTTTCGAAAACTAGCGCAGATCACTGTGTTCTTGCGATTCACAATGAACTGCACAACCAATCCCCAGGGTTATCAAGCATATGAATGTTCAGCCCAGTTCATTTCAGGGCAAAATTGAATCACGTATACAGAAGCTACCACATAGTCAGGATTAGATTAACTCCTCTCCCGCATTTTGGCTCTTGCAAAAAATACTCCAGCCAATAAACCTGCACAACCGAATTCAAATTAACTAATGGTAGAACATGCAGTTGAAACCTGCAAAACACATCCGGATATCTGTCTCAACAAGTTAGTAGAAGTGAACATACCAAATAAGATGCTTGCTGAGTTCTCCAAACTGGTAGGTACATGGAACAGAAAGATGCCAGCAACGGACAAGGGAATCTTGTTCAGAGATCCCACAAGGCTGCATTACACAGATCAGTGATTAGAAATTCTGTAATTTTTCCCATAACTAGTCATCATTAATTAAATGTACCTGTACGTGGTGGCCCCTGTTTGATGCAGAAACCACATAGAAGTGAAGCTAATTGCCAGTCCCAAAAATCCACTTAATGTCATTACTAACCAGAAGTCAGGTAACTTCAAAAGTGGTCTACAAACAAGATAATTTACATTAAGAAACTATGAGTTCAAAGTCAAAGTCAAAGAGACATGTTATCAACATATACAATCTCCTTTTATGTTCACCAATCACATGAATAATTAAGAAAACGAAACAATGAATATATGATAACCACAGAGAGCTTACGTTTTGGAAAGATAATCCACCTCATTGAAAACAAAAATAAGAATAACTCCCAAAGGTAGTGAAAGGGTGTTATTCAGTAAAACCATTGAAAACTCATTCAAGTTTCCAGATCTAGTCACTTGCTTTGCTGTATCCATGACCCTTCGTAGAGTCAGCTGCAAGAACACAGTAATAAGATGAACAAAATGCATGAGCTACCATTCAGGAGTTAGAACTTAGAAGTGAATTAAGAAAATTTGAGTGCACTGAACAAACAATCAGTCTATTTCATATAAAGACGATTAAAAAAGTTAAGCACATCTAAAATGAGGAATTGAATTTGAAGCAACTCCAAAGTCTTTATGGCTGAGACTCTTGAGATTTAATGTCTGGCTTTAAAAATGCAGAATCACAAGGAACCAGACCATAAAGTAGGTATAAATAAATAATCAAAAATTTGAAGGACAACTTTGTCTCCTGAGCAGTTGTACCACATCAATTTCTTGGATCGAAAAATTTTAACAGCTCAAAATAGATTCTCTGAAACAGGTAATTTGCACACACCCTATAGAAAGCCTGAGCATTCAGGTTCTCCAAGTATTTACAGCAAATCAACTCGTACTGCTTAGTACTTATGAATGTGGGTGAAAACCAACCCTTATAAGTATTTGAAAGGTCTAAATCTGCATCCAGATCGAGGCTGAAAGAAACAGCCTGGATTTTAACATGAGCACTTTCCAGCAGATGAGAAAATCCATGAAGAACGGAACACAACCCTTATCCCAGGCATGTTAAGAAAAGAAACAAGCTGAATTCTCATCCTCCAAAAGGCACCAATTCTGAGAAAATCCAACAGTGGACTTAACATAACCAGCCTCCACGTTCCCCAAAACCGTAAATTAGACTTAAAATAACTAGCCTCCAAGTTTCTCAAAATCATAAAATGGACTTAAAATAACTAGCCTCCAAGTTTCCCAAATCATAAATTAGATTTCAAATAACTAGCTTCCACGTTTCCCGAAATCATAAATTAGACTTAAAATTACTGGCCTCCAAGATTCCTGAATCATAAATCCTAATTCAGTGGATCCTTACAATATCTGTTTTTTGAGCCCAATCCCAAAATATAAGCTTCAATTCCAACCAAATTTGGCTATGCTTAACATGAAGAATTCCATGCCCCCCAAAAAATTACTAATAAATGGAGCCTTAAACATGAAAGAGTAAGATACAAATAGCAGAACAATATTAAGATATTAGGGCCAATAAAACACATATGAGCCTAAAACGCAGCTGGGAATAGAGGTAAAGCCAAAACTTTAAATCATACACTTACAGAATAAGATGCAGTTAAGAAACAGTTGATAATCTGCCATGTATAACCAACAGCATGAAAAGACAGATCAGTAACCCCTCCAGAAATGGCTGAAATGATCTGTGCAAGGAGAAGACAAAAAGTACTTTCTCAATCATTTACAAACTTTTAGCAATGAATAAAGTATCACTGTCTGGAGCCAGAATAACAATAAAGCTATTGATGTTAAAGAAAGGACTATTATTATAAATCGCTAAGACCACATTGTAATAAACAAAATTGCAGCTTTTTCTATGTTTCCATCTTAATAATTAGTCTCTGTAATTAATGTCGATAGAGCCCCAACCTTCTTTGCACCACAGATGCAAAAACTAATCACAAACTATAAATCTTTTTTACCAGAGAATGCTAAATATTCTCCATATGACTACTAATAAGTCAGTTTACTAAATTTGTTCCTAGATTGTTAACTACAAGAGAAAGATGCATCAAAATTATACACTACAAAAAAGGGGAATTCAAATTTTACTCCCTAGTTATCAATAGCTATTGCACCCTGTAAGACATCCTTCCAGTGATAATGTCAGTTACTTTTTGTTCTCTCGTCTCTTTTAGCCCTATTTCTATCATAAGCTTCTCTAACCCTATAGCTTTGGCAAGTCACTTTTATCATCTACCGTTTTTCTTTTTTCTCATAAAGAAAAGATGGAAGTTGATGGCAGTTCATGTTCATGAGAGATGTGCGCCAGCTGACTAGGGAAAGAATGAGATACTGAGATGTTATTGCATGCAACAAACCAATGACGTAACCAGAGTAGCAGCTTCAGTATTTCATTTTAATCCATCCAATGCTTTTCAAGAAAAGAATAAAAAGGGTAACAAAGACGCTGATCAAATCCCAAAATTGACCATACCATTAAGAACAGAGCAGCCCATACTCTGCTGTCATGGTGCTTGCTGAACAGGTACATTTCACCAACAGCAGTTATCACATTAGTAACATTCTTCAAGACGGTGACCATGGCAACATTAATGTATTTCAAACTGCAGAAACAACGAACCAGATGACAATAAGTCCAGAGAAGTTAAATGCTCGAAAGTTGGAATTTCAAAAGTTTAAACACCATTGAATTTTGATTAGAGCAATTCAAAGTATAATACAGACCACAAAAAAATAAGCCATTATACCTAAACATACTTGTAACGAGCATCCCAACAAATATAACATTCACGGGCAACCAGACTTTAACCAATCGCCATGTTAGAGGTTCAGTTGATATTATGCCCAAATTACTCAACAATGACACAATTATAACTGAGATCAAGTTCTGCATTAAAGAAGAAACAAATGTCATCCAGCAGTTAGACAACAAAATCAGTTTTCAAATCTTAAAAGAAAGTGGAATTAAGAAAGATTACAGAAATAAATAAAATAGAAAACACTGCTGGAAATGTGAGCCACTCATTTGCAAGCATGTAAAATTACCTGGTACAACATCAAAGATATCCCAGCATTAAAACCATAGCTGGAAAGCACAAACTTATTCACCAGTATCATGCTGCAGGAAGAAATGCAGTATGCTAGGCCAGATAATAAGGCCTGATTATGTATTTTAAGAGCTCTATTACTACGTGTTGTTTTATCTCTGTCCTTTTCCAACTTGCCACCTTCCAAATCTGTTTCATCATTTTCAAGTGACTTCATAGTGAAAGATGACCTGATAAAAGTAGAAGAGATTTAAACAGTATGTAATTGTTCCAGCCCCAGTTTTTCATCGTTCATTGTTCACCAAATAGAAGTACAAGGACAATGGTCAAGTATCAAGACACTGACTACAATGGTCACATCTAACATGTGCAAGGAGAGGAAGGACTTGGTAGTTTTATGGCATAATGAATTTTATACACATGAAAAAACCTCCAGTATACCTAAATCTTTAATAAACTTTCTCTTTCTATCGAAAGAATTACAATAACCATGGTAAAAGTTTTGAGAAATTGCACTAAAATTACCTTTAATGACCATTAACAAACTCTCAACCTCGAAACTTAGTGAACCAATCTGAAAAATTTTAGCATTATGTTATACAACCTCCATCAGAAATAAAATAAACTAAACTTGAGTATCATAATACTCATTCAGGCAACTCAACCTAGTTGCTACCTGATGCACTACAAAACGGGCTATAAAGTTTTGCCAGTCTCGCTTCTTGAATCTATCACATCTATTAATCATGTGAAGGGGCCAAAAGAATGTAGTGAACAAAAAAAACATGGCTAGAATACCAGCACTAACCATCATAAGAAAACAAACTTGGGTATATTATATAGTAACATAACAATAAAATGTAGCATCAAGAATAACTTGAAACACAAAAATCAAGTAATCAAGATAAGCAATACCTATTTAATAGTTCTTTTCTTCGTGGGCTAGATGTCTGATCAGCTGCTACATTTAACTCATTAAGTTTGAGGACTCTTTCCCCATTTCTGCTAGCCTTATTTACATCTTCCATGATTTTTCTGTTCATAAAGTTTATCAGGACATTTAAGACCAAACTTTCAAGATATATAATAAATAAAAGGTTTGAATCTATCTTAGACTCTTAGTTTACAAACTATGAATCAGAAAAGAACATGAATTGTATAGATCATATATTCAGTAGAAAACACATGTTATACTGCTATCAGTTATAAAAAGGTTAACATCAAGAATGACACTATCCCATTTCCCTAAACTACTACAAAGCTCTCAGAAACATACAAGACATGTTTAGACATCACATAACAAGTTTCAGAGCCTCCTATCAAAAAAGCAAATGCTAAAATATTTTCTTAGCACTTTAACTTTTGCAATTTGATGATCATCCTTCTAAATGAGGGAAAGAAAATTTTAGTGCACTTCCATACTGTTCAATGTAGGGCATGATACATAAGTGTTTGTGCCTAGCTTTGCATTTTTCGTGTTCCCATTCTCATCTAAGAATTCTGCAAGAAAATTTGCCAGAGTTTGAACTTTTCCACTAGGTGGTATGATGGATTGGATCTGAGAAAGCCGTTGCCAATAGATGGAAGTCTAAAGTTAGGAAAGTTTACTTGTAAGGGAAACACATGGGAGAGCATGAGGTAAATAAATGATATAAAACTGTAATGCCTAGTGATGCATTGGATCAGAAAATGACAAAACAATCACATCTGAAAAGAAGTAATGTCACAGAAACATATGATATAGTCGTGTCTTGAGAAGAAAATTGTGAAGTCCATTAGTTAAGAAAGTAGCATGGAAAGGGTCCTTGAGCACTATTCCAGTATAATCTTTTTAACAATAGTATATGCTTTCCCTCATGATGAAATATAGCCATTTTTATTTAAAACTTGGAATAGTTATGAACCCGCTGAGATTTTGTATCTGGGAATCTTCCTATACCCTCTAGAGATTTATTAAATATCTCTGGCATCAAGTAAAATTTTCAACAGTGTTTAGTGACTTAAAGAAGTTCAAATTGATCTCAACGCTTCAGCTTCATGCCAACCTCAAAAATAACTGTTCAAACTGGTTTTTGAACTTTTGAACAATGACAAACAAATAGTTAAGACTGATAGTAGTCATAGGAAGTTTACTCAGTCCATCTATTCTCCCCCAATATAGTATATTTATAGCAAGTAATAAGTCCTAAGCAGCCAATGATGCTGGTGTATTCTCAAATAGAAATAAAAAATCCACGGGTGCCATACAAGTATATCAAGTCAGGAACCCTAACATTCTAAATTCCTAATAGTCTTTTCTCATGTTCCAGAAAAAATTCTACGACCAATATTGGAAGAGGAAAATAAGAAGAAAAGAAACATGTGATAAGAAACTTTTAACCAGCAAAAACACAATTCTAAAGATGTAAATGTTTACTTTTATACTTAAAGGTATTTAAATTAAGCTAATACAATCAAATTGGATACACAATAATGCTAGAGCCAAGGGATTCCAAACTTCATAATCTTAGTAATTACCGTTCCAACCAAAAACCCACCAAGAAGGAAAATTCATATAAGACCCAATTAGAAACAGTTCATGAACATATGCTTAAACTGATTGTCTCAATAACCCACTAGCAAAAAGGAAATTCAAATAGAACCCAACTAAAACCAGCAAATGAACATGTGCTGAAACTGGTTACCTCAAAAACCCATCTGAAAATTGATCAAAAAAAAAAAAAATGGTCAATCACAGCTTGATTGGATCTCTTTGTGTGTGTGAGCGCATCTTCCAGTCAACAGAACCAGCTTAGGAACCCTTAAGAAAACATAAAAATAGCAATGCAAATAGTAAAAAAATTCAGCGTTAATCAAAACAAAGAGGAAGAAAAACAAGAAGTCGCAAGCACTAATGAAATTTCACATACCCTTAATTCAATTTGATAATTATTTCTCCAAGCAAAAACCACAACACCAGGTTGTGATCGAATTCTTCAGGCGCTAACAGAAGTGGCTCGAAAGAAAAAGAGTGAAACAAATTGTTACTGTAACAGGAATACTGAAAGAGAAGACGAACCGAGGGAGATCAATGATACTACTTGGGTTGGGTAGGTACTTCAAAAGAAAAATAAATGAGAAGGAAAAAAAAAAAATAATAATAAAATAAAAAAAAAAAAGAAAGAAAGAAGTCAAAGGGGGGAGATTTATGATCGCTAAAGCGAATTGAAATATCTGAAGAGCGGTTCCATCTACACCGTTCCCTTGTTGTTTATAAAGCTTAAAAAATGGAGGCTCATGCTCTTTAGGCTTTGCTTGGGAGTGGGTGGGGTTAGATAGGAATCGTAAACGGGGGAAAGCAAGGAATTGGGTAGCATCAGGAATTGATGTTTAATAAAATTAGAGCTAATCAAGATAAACGTTTGTTTTGTCTGGAGGGTCGATTTTATAAAGTATGATTAACTATATCAATTATTTTTATATTTTTGTGTTCAAAATAAGTTTAAAAAAATTTCTTTTTCTAAATACAACAAAATAAAAATAAAAAACCAATATTTAAATAATTATTAGAGATTAAGATTGAATTATTAAATAATTGTATTGACTAATTAATTTTGATAAATTATTTACAATATATAGTATTTAATTATTGATGGAGGATATAATGGAAAATACAAATAATATTATAGGGTATAATTGTCCATTCAATTTTCAATTCCTCAAATCCCACCAAATCGGTGGAATTGAAAAATAAGGAAAAGAGAGGGCTTTTGATGAATTTTGGTTCTCCTTTCCCGACCCTCGGTTCCTTTCCTTTCAATCGATTCTTCCTCCCAAGCATCAGCAATTAGATACCCCAACTGAAAAAAATCCTTTCAAAACCTCGTCCAAGCAAAGTAGGGGTGCACAAAAAAAACCAAAAAACCGTGAAACCGAACCGAAACCGGACAGAAAATATGGTTAACCGAAACCGATGGACTAGTATACGGTTTTTGTTTTTAAAAATTTTCGGTTTCGGTTTCGGTTTCGAAAGTCCATGTGGACTCGGTTAACCGACCGTTGAAAAAAAAAAATTAATTATATAATTGGATATATAGGTTATATGAATTAATGGTGAAACATTTTGGTGTTTAATGTAATTTTACCTCCATAGTTTCTAATATGTTTAATGTAATTTTTGTCCTTAATTCAATTTTTATTTTCCTATATATATATATATATATATATATATATATATATATATATATATATTTCTAGAAAAGAAAATTGAATTTTTAGAGATGAAAATAAAAATACTAAAGATACATTTTTGTATTATGAAGAAAACATTTTTCAGTAATTTAACAATAATATTAATTGTTACCTCCTATAATATTTAGGACTGCATTATTACAATCTAGCCAATAAAGGTCAAACCCCAACCTCTCACTTTCAAATTTCAACTCATTGCTCACCCAAATCCAAATAGAAATCCATCTAATAATTTCTTGATTTTATAAACCAACAAGTTTATGTAATGAATGTAGATTGAGAATTAAGTTTGTGTTATACAAATAAAATCTAGTATTTATAAAAATTCATTGTGATTTTGATACGTCAATGCTATTATTGATATGTCACAATCGTAGTGGTCCCAGATTGATATCGTCCTGAATCACTATAGAAATTTATCGATACTTGAGGTTTATCATCCTGTATTGATTAATTTGTTATGTTATTTTCATAATTAAATATCCGTAAATGAAATCTGTGCTAATTCTTGCCTTTTTTTCTTTTATGATCTGTAAGATGCAAGACTACAAGATTGCAAGGTTTCTGTCATATTTATAGGTAGAAGGCCTAATACCAACATGAATTTACATCATAACTTAGAAGAAAAAGCTAATCTTGTACAACAGTTTATCTTGCAATACTTCTAAAGTACGTCAGGTGTCCCAATCTGTTAATTGGTAACAATTAATTCACCGACAAACATAATTAGTTCACTTCTAGTTGTAATGTCATTTTTAATCAATTATTAAGACTATGGTTTATAATTTCATATTTGTCTTTGATATTTGAGATTTATGATTTAAAATTTTGAGGTTTAAAACATAATGTTTATTTCGGAAATGGTTAACCGTAAAAAAATGGTTAACCGACCGAAATTAATGGTTAACCGAATAATAGTTAACCGAATTTAATGGACAGTGTACGATTAGTAAATTAGAAAAACCATTCAAGCGGTTAACCGTTAGCAAAAGTCCACATGGACCGGTTAACTGACCGTGTGCACCCCTAAAGCAAAGCCTTAGTTACTAATACATATTGTCTATTTCACCTTTTTTGTATTTTTTCAGTTTCATAGTTAAAATTTGTTCAAGATTCTTTTTGAAAAAAATAAAAATTTGTTAAAGATTAATCCATAAAGGGGGAAAAATAACAAAGAAAAGAATTGTATTTCTTTTAGAAATGTTTTAGAAACGATTACTATGTAATAATCTTTCAATATATATTTAAAAAAAAAAAAAGAATTTTATTTTCATGGTAAAAAATAAAAAGAGGATACAGAAAGGTTGGAATATGTTGCCTAGAATATTTATTGCTATGAATATCTGATTCTTACAGTACTCATGTTAAACACATGATTAAAGTATGACAAATATTAGTAAAAAAATATTCCCTCTGTTTTTTATTATATAATGTTTTAGATTTTTTTTTTGTTTGACATTTTACATACCAATATATTTTTTACCATATTTTTTCATATTTGCTTTTATCTAAAGTATAAAAGAGGCTCATTATTTTGATAACTAAGAAAAAAGAGAATTTTTGTATGGACAATAGAGTTTTAGAAAAGAAGAATTGAGAGTAAACTAGTCATTTTAGTAACCTAATTAATGCTTTATTGGTCTTAGTGAATAACTTTAAACATCGTATAATAAAAAAAGGAGGGAGTAAAAGATTTTTTCTAAAGAAAAGGAAATTTATTAGACATTTAAATAGTTTTTATATAATATTTGTTTCTTTGAAGGCGTAGCATCTGATATTAAAATGCACTTACCACTGTATAAGTTTTTTAATTTCTAAATTATATGTACAATTTGTAATGAATTGTACCTATATATCCAAAGCAGAATTAACTAATTAAAATTATGATGAATGCACATACATTTTTTCTTTATCTCTAATTTTGATAAATCAACATAGATAACATATTATAATATATAATTTTAATTTATTAAGTATGAAAACAAACCTATCCAGTTATAATCTGGTGATAAAAGCAACATTTAGATACTACACCTTAAAAAAAAAAAAAATAAGAATTAAAAAAAAAAGTATGGAAACAATTTTGGATTAGTTGTTTAAATAAATAAATGAAAATAATGATAATAACAAAAATTCAATTAAAAGTGAGCACATGTTTATTCCTCATTAAAACTTTTAGACTTGGTATGGTAGACCACTAAAATGTGAAGACAAAAAAAACCAGGATCAATTCTGAACATCCCCACTAAAAGAAATTTGATGGATTCATATATAAAGTCTCCTAAAATATGTTGGCTACCATACACCTTTTTTGTTTTTCTTTTTTCAAAAAAGAAATGAATAAATAAAAAACCAAAATTAAGTGGAGTTATAACTAGAGTTAGATGGATCTCCATTTTCAAAACCCAAATGAGAGATTGGACCATTTTCAATAGTTTAATTAGCTAGGCTACCAATTGGGCACTCATTTGTGGGATTCACGTTAAAAAGATGCCCTTTTGCTTAGTGGATTTTTTGGTGGCTGTCTCCTTCAATTCATCTTCATAGACCTACTTAAATGATAATCATATGGATTTGGATCCTAGTCAATCCTCACCATTGCTTACTAAGAAACGGCCGCCATTGAAATCTCTAATATTAGATAAATTCTTAACATAAATTACATCAACTTTAACCCTAAAAGAGAGTATCGTTCTAAAAGATATGGTATTGGTAACACTATTTGTAAAGAGATTATCACTTTCAGTTTGGGCCTTGGACCTTTCCGCATTGTCAGTTGAATTTCTCAAACTTACATCCATTGTTTAACATTTATACGATCAACAGAGCATGAGTGAAAATGTAAATATGAGCAGACCTAAAATGTTGATTGCTCTCCTTTTTCCATCTAAATGGAAATTATCTATCTCTAACTCCATTTATGAAATGAGGTAACATAGTTTTAGTCCTAATGGGAATCCCCCTTTTTACAAATATTCTAATTTTACATTTTTATTTTAGTGAAATTTTATTTATTTATTTTTCTTTTTGCAATATATTATAATCATGTAAATATAATCTAAAAACATTAGTATAAATAAAAAAAAAAGGGTCAGTCACAATTCACGAGCAACATATTTATTCACCAAATATAAAAATTAAGAACAATAGATAAAGTTTGGATTGAATTATTTAATTTCTTTATTTGTTTCTTTTTGCCCTTTTAGTTACATCCTATTTTGCACAGAAACTGAAACGGAAACAAAAGTGGAAGTGAAAGCGGAAATAGACACCAAAAAACTTTACTTCTAAAAATTATAGGAAACAGAAATTATAGGAAAATGTGTAAATAATAAAAATATAGGAATATATTTATAAATATTAAAACTATAAAGATCTATTTATATAATTACATTCTTATGAAAATAGAAAAATAATATGAGAATAGTTAGTTTTAATAATTAAAAAAAACTCCTTGTGGGTTCACTTTTTTACAAATAAATGACTGTAGTTTTTTTTTTTTTTTTTTGCCTAATATATCCGATACCCCCTATACTTGGCTCCAAACGGCAAATGGTACCCTAAATTTCAAAAAAGTCCAATTTGGCCTCTGAATTTGGCTAAACCGATTCAATTTACCTTCTGAATCTGACTAAACCAGATAACTAAAGGAGAATGTACTTCACGAGCTGCCACGTGTCAAATTTGAAAATGCAACCTAATCAAAATTTTTCAAATTTGACACGTGACAACTTGTAGCAAAATTTTCAAAAAAACCTTTACACAATTTCCTTAAACTCACTCTTTCTTTTTTTTCTTTCAATAATACCATCTTCCCCCTTTTATCCTTTGTCTGTCTTTCAATTTCTAAAATCAATAAAAAATCTTCAAAACTTCACCAATTTCATAGGATTAAAAGCAATGAAATTGCTAAAAACAAATGACAAGAGCTTTCATCACATCATTGACATTCAAAGTACCAAAAAACCCACAAAATTAAAACCGAAATTAAAACACAAACCCACAAAATTAAAATCCATCTCCACCACCTAATCTTCTCTAACTTTGCTCTGCCTTTTCTCTCGATGTAAAGCAAGCTTAGAAATGATTCTTTGGTAAAGGAGAAGATACAGAATTAGGAAGAAAAGGGAAGGGAATTAATAACTTGGTCTTTTTGTCATCCTTTTTTGCTTCTTGTTTGAATTGTAGGTATTGTTCAAGCAATTCCATTGCTGTCTTTTGCTTTTGATCTTCTTCCAAAAGCTTCATTGCTTCACTTTCTCTCTTCTCCTTATTAATTTCTTGCAGATAGGCTTCTTTATCAACTTGATACTTCTCCTCATAAGGTTTTGTGAGCGGACGACCTGAAAAATGGGCGGGAGGCAGCGAATCGAACCGGGGAATAGAAAGCGGTGTTTTTGTGGTTTTGGTTTGAAAAACGGAGTTTTGTTTATCTTGCTTTAGGGAAAACCATTCGTTTGTTTTAGAAATTCTTTTTGTAGAAAACATTTTCCCGTTTTATTACTTAAAGACCTCGAAACCTAAATTTCTCGATTAGTGACAGAGTCGCCACCCGGATCAGCTCATCTGGAAATTCCGGTACAGCTCCCTACCGAGCGTAGACTGCCGTACCTAATCCAGAGATTTAGGGTTCGGGCAACTTACCTATTCAACCTCAAGCTTGTATTCATTTTATAATTTATATTACCATATTTATTCAATTTATTATCTTTCTCTAACCAATTCCGTTTATTTATCAGCCGATGCTCAAGCAAATGATGGAAATAATTTGCGGGAAAAGTAATCATACATCCAAAATATATAAAAGAATAATAGAGGCTGCTTATACAACCAAATCGAATAAAAATAAAAACTCTCGTCCTCATGTTACAAGTGCCTAGAATACACGATTATCTAAAAATATACAAATACACGAATTAATCTATTAATTACACCAAAAAATAATAAAAAGGAAAATAAATGCTGCAAAACAGACGGTTAGCACAATTTATATTACAAACACAAGTACGACTCACAGTAGGACAGAATGGGGGTTTTTAGGAATGGGGGCATGTATTTAGGGGGTAACCGGGTCGACTCGGCCAGCCGGCCCGGTTTGACCTAGAAAACGGTTTTGAAACGCCCTGTACATTTTTGTACTGGAAAATAATTTTTGGAAAACATTCGGCTCAATTTCATGCAAATTTTTGTATTTCAGCGGGTCTGTTATTCTGGAACTCGGGGTTCCGTTCGTGCGGGTTTTCCTAATTTTTACAACCATCTAGGGTCCAAAAGCAGTAAACATGCCAAAAACAGTTTGAATCCGAAGACAGCATCGCACAATGACGTCCGTACGGGTCGTTTCGTGATTCTATCTTTTCTGGAAACTACAGCCGTACGGCAGTAACAAGAGTCATGAGGCTATGACTTCCAGAACCTGAAAAATGGTTTTCTCATTTTTCAAAAATCGCTATTTTGCTCAGTTTCAGTGTTTTCGAGGATTTTTATAGGGTTCGGGGGTCCGCTAATGTTGGACTGAGGATCCGGTTCGGATCGAACAACCCCGGAATTCAGAAAATAAAATCCAGAAAAATCGAAAACCTAACACCCGTACGTATAGAAATCCAAAAATCGAAGTTTGAAAATATATGGGTGTGTTTGGGCCAAAAACATCACAATAGACGCACAAAATGGAAAACGGACCATTTTCGACCGATCGGGGCAGTTTTGGGTTTCTACCCTGGTAGAACACAGTCGTGCGGTTCTGAGTACCAAAGCCGTGTGGCTCTTTTCATGCAAAGTACAGCCGTGCGGCTATATTCGAGGAAGTTCGTTTTCCGGAAATTTGAAAAATGAAGAAAATCACAAAGAAAGAGCAATGCATGCAGGTTTAAGGCCTCTCAGAGTTTACATTGATGTTGTTTTGATGTGTTTGATGTTTAGAATCGGATTGGAAACTTGAAATGCACCTTGAAATCCTTAACCGGCTGAAATTCCGAGACTAATCCGAATCGATCCAAAATTAATCCGAGACGATTTCGATTGATTAAGCAAAGATCCAGAACACTTTCTTTGGAGCTTAGGTGTTAGCTTTTGTCTTAAGTCTTTGGTTTTAGTTCCTTTCCCTTGCCCTGTATGTCTCGGTCTCTACCTCTCTTTTTTCTTCTTCTGTTTCTCTCTCTTTTTTTTTAGACTCCAACCTCCCCCTTTCCTTTTCTTTTCTTTTGGTTTTTATGTCTTACACCCATAATGATTTCAAGAAATTAATGAGCCATTCACTTTTTCTGAAGATTTCGGTCGTGTTCCTTTCGTTCAGCCAAGTTGCTCTGCTTTGCAAAGCAACTTGGTTGAACCACTAGAGCCGCACGGCTCTAGTTGTGCTAGAGCCGTGTGGCTCTAGGCCTACAGCCACGCGGCTATAGTTTAAAAACTATAGTCGTACGGCTCTAGATAGAGCCGGGGCCGAAATCTGTGAAAAAAACCCACGCTCACCCTAAACCCTAAAATCATCCGTGTGACCTTTCTCGGGGTTTCAGATTGAGGATAACTTGGTTTTCGGAATTTTTAAGATAACCAAGGTGACATTTTGGTCATTCTCAAGTCCGATTCGTGTCCATCTGCTCAACAGGTAATACAAGAATTCTCATCATAGAGGTCGGGAAATTTTCTCTTAGTGATTACTCTTTTTTTTTGTTGAAAATTCTGCACGAGCGCTCTAGCCGAGTAGGTCTCTTCGCACTGGCTTGTCTTAGGATTGGAAAGTGCGCCTCAATATGTTCACCTAAGGTCGTGAGAGCATTGTTCTTTATAATGCCCAACGGCTTAGCTTTTACCTACCCCTTAGTGTTAGAGATTTATGTTTGGGTGTAAAACACTTCATCAGATCTGGTTCATTGCGTGCTACAACCTGTATATGGGTATTTATATGCAATGGCATGTCGCATGCATATTGAACATCGAAATAGAATATGAAACATCTATGACATAATGAATGTGAAAGCATTAAGAAAATCCAAACTGTGGCTCTGGTTTTGATCAATGTCCCTTCGCGCTACTGATATGTCCTTTCGGTTTTCCACATTGGAGATTTTTTTTTAGGGATACATGTTGAAGGCAAGTTATCAAGGCATACAGCCGATCACTGGTAAGTAGTCGCTCTTGGCGCAACTGAAGACTGAGTTCTTGAAATGGTTGGTAAATGCAATTTTCCCTTGAATATTAGCATAGCAGGCCTTGCACGTCTTCCTATTGACAGGAACATTCCATTCATGATTGTTGAAAGCTTTGTAAGGCCTGGTTGCTCTAACACTATTGGTGCAGGACTTCCTCTAGCCCGAAAAGGAATAGGTGCCAATCTCCACCTTTTCCCTATCACCTTTTGCTTGACCGAACCCTTTGTACCATCCTTTGCTGGGTTGAATGTTACTGGTAGATAATCATCCCTTTCACACTCAAATATTGACCTCTCAAGGTGCCTCACCAACTCCTCTTTTCCCTGAAACCTAGCATAGGCTATAGTGCAAACTTTGCTGGATAAAAAAAGTAGCCACCTCTTATTATGAACTGCTGGCTGAAACTTGCATACGGCTTTTGGGTTTGTGAAATTTACAAATGCATACCCTTTGCTCACTTTTTTTTTGAAATCAAAGGAAGGTGTAAGAAATCAAAGGTTGACATTGATTTCTCATTAATACTCTCATTCTCTTTCATGCAGTGCTCATCCGGAGTTCAATCAATAGTTTGCTTGCATATCGGCAACCTTCAACTCAGTTAAAGCAGACTTATATTCAGATCCTCTCTCTATCATGAAATTAAGACCCTTCCCACAATCTGAGGATGCAAAATAATTAGTCTAGGAGTTCAGGTTGAAGAGAAGTGGCATAGGATAAAAGAGTATTCTGAATCCAGTGTAAGTTGATGATAAATGAAGATTGATTAAAATGGTGCCATAACCACCTGCTCCGTCACCTTTCTAGCGATAAGATGATGCTATATGGAACAACATTGGGGTTCAATTTCTTGTTAAGAGCCATTGATGGTAGAAAATGAGGTTTCACAAAATCAGTTTAAGAAAGAAGATGAAAAGGGCAGTTCATCAAACAAGTGTTGTGCCTTGCATATAAACGAAAGAGAAAGGGTGTTAAAGGTGTGGAGAAGGGTAGGGAGGAGAAAGGGAAATAGCTTTGGTTTTGAAGATAGGAAAGTTCAAATCTTTCACAGATTGGGTGCAAGAATCTGATAATGATG
Organism: Euphorbia tirucalli; assembly: GCA_039660915.1. Lineage (NCBI taxonomy): Eukaryota > Viridiplantae > Streptophyta > Magnoliopsida > Malpighiales > Euphorbiaceae > Euphorbia > Euphorbia tirucalli. Next base: position 52,716,266 of record CM077636.1, read on the forward strand.
GGAATTGGGATGGTGAGATACTCCAGTGCTAGATATAGCCGCAATGTATGAGAGAGAAAGACTCTTCCACCTGCACTGATCTTTTTTTTTTTTTGAAAGAACTAAATCCAAGCCATAGCCATCTGTTGGTTCTCCTGTTGCATTCAAATTCATGCATGTCATGTGTGTTTTATATGCTTTTGGATGAACAATGCATACATAATGGTATGTACACATGAATGTCATATGAACAAAATAATATATGCACTATAACCAAAAAACTGCTTTACAGTTTTACCACACGAGGGGTGATGAAGGTCATTTGAATTTCCCATAGGTTGGAGGTTTCGACTAGTTTGGGAATTTTAGCTTTAGGGTTTTGGCATGGGGTACTTTCTTGGATAGGGAATTAGGCTTGGGGCTTCATTTTGGAATTTGATTTTGGGGTTCAATAGTAGCTTTTGGCTTGGAACAATTCGGGTATCATGCGTGCCATTTAAATTGAAATTTTGGAGTGGGGCCAATAGCATCTTGAATTGTGATTTGTAAGGATTGTTGATTTGGATCGGCAAATGACCAAGCGGAGGTTAAGCCATCATGTCATTTATTTATCTCACAAGCTCACTTTTCAAGAGAGAGTTCGGTCAGGGCCAGATTCACTTTTAGGTTCCCTATAGTACTCAGACCAATGTCATGCATTTCAATATTATGCATATTGGACATGTCAATTCAGATGATCAAATGCATGCATAATGCTATGTACATGCAATCACCACATAAGTAAGAAGATAACAAAATGCATTGCATTCAAAAATGAGTTCAATACACCTTACAAACAAAATGAGCCCTCTACAAGAAGAAAGCATCTAAGGGTATTAATTTCATAAAATCTAATTATTCTTCAATCAGTCACCATCTCGGCTTCAGTGTCACTACCCCACTCTTATCAGATCAGACCTTGTAGTTCTTCATCATATTCCTCTCCTCGAGAGGTTTGAGGAGTCTCCTTGGTAGTCTCCCTAATTGTCCCAAGTCGTCTACCAGAGTTGGACGGAGCTTCTAATTTTCCATCGTCGACTAGCTTCTGGATCTCCTTTCTTAAAGCAGAACACTCGTTGGTCTGGTGGCCTTCCATCACATGATAGCTGCAGAAATTACTCTTTTGTTCTGGCGTCGGTTCCATGTATGGCCTGACACTCTGCAGTAGACCCGTCTTTCTACACTTGGCAAATAGTCTGTTCAACGAGCGGGGCCAAGGGGATGTGTCTTTTCCACTACCCTTGATAAGTGAGCCGCTTGCATATCGTGGAACGGAGTCAGTGTCAACATCGGTCTCAAGGGGCCTCTCCAGTTCTACTTCATTGGTCAGCCTTGGTAGACCCGAGTCTCGGTGAGAGGGCCTTTCAAGGTGTTGAGGGTGAGTGTCAGCAATCCGGGCACTCTGCTTCTTGCTAGCGTCGGCCTTAGAGTCCGTATGTACCATATCTCTTATTTTTTCCTCAAGCTCTACCACCCGTGCTTCCAATTTGGTGTACCTCACCGTCAACCTTTCCACTCTGCCAAGATCATCCCTTAGCATTTCTTTTAGCATCGCTGCCGGTTCCTCTCTGACTACCTTTCGAAACCATTATGAGGCGATATAATCCTCCACGACATCTGTTATGGTGTTGAAGTTCACTGAGTTGGCCATTCTTGAAATTCCTTCCCTTTCCCCTGATGAGAACACTTGTTAGCATCGACAGGCACATACGCACGAAGGATACCAAATCACAGATGATGTAGGCATGAATGTATAATGGGATGTGTGTATGCATGAATGATGAGTTGTATATGTGATGTCATGTAATGCCATGTCATGTTACGCAATTCCAAACCAGCCAAGCGTATGCAATGCCAAAAATGGAAACGTGCAGATGTAATGAATGTTGTTGAAGAGGTTGCATGTTAAAGTAAGGCATGGCGTACAAATATACACCACATGGATAAAATGACACGCAGGGTGTCCACGGGTCGAAGTAAGATGATACTTGCGAGAGGAACTGAAATAGGTGCACAACTATGCACCCGGGGGATGAAATGACACGCGGTGAATATATAAGTCATCGAATATGTAAGTATATGATTCTATTCGTTCCCATGATTAGATTAGACTTGGGATATATTTTATGATTATCAATCAATGGATACTCTATTCATGTTGTAACATAATATATAAATGGAATAGATTAAATGCCTTTATTGATGTGACACAAATAATGTATACATACAAAGAGTCTTAATGTATAATACAAAATATAAAAATCCAATACCCCAAGAACTAGGGCACACCAACACAAATTACAGCCCTTTGATTGCTTTTAATGAAGTCCTTCATGCACTCAAATACACACTCTTATCATGTTAGATTTGAGGGGGCAAATTGGGTCGATTTAACCAAGTTCAGAGAGCAAATTGGATGTTCCTTAAGTTGGGGGTGCCATTTGGCGTTTGGAGCCAAATACAAAGGGTATCAGATATATTAGGGCTTTTTTTTTTTTTTACAAAAGGAGGATTTGTGTTTTAAAATGTTTAACAAAAAGAGGAGTACTAAAATTAAATCATGACATTACATAGAATATTCTTGTTCATTTTAAACTCAAAATTCTCAAGTTGGTTGATAAAAATACAATAGACATTAATAATAAATTTTGAAAATTTTCGAAAAGCCAAATATTTTTCTAAATTAAATAATGATAATAAATTTTAAAAAATCATAACAAATTGAAAATTTTTCAAAAAATATTCAAATCTTGATGTAAAATTTTTAAATAATATGCATAAATTATTGGAATGTTAAAAAACCAAAAACACCCTCCGCTATATCATCATTTTTAACGTAAAAATTTAGTTGTCCTTTTTTTGTTAACATTTTAAAACACAATTGATGCGTCTAAAACACACACTATAGAGCAAGTGTACTCTGTCGCTCAAGTAATATAGAAATAAGAAGGATGTCGATCCCACAGAGACTATGTATGCCAATCCTAAATGCAATCGGTTTTCTATTAATTTAGGTGGAGGGAATTATATCTTTGATTTCAATTTGTAAAATAAAATCCACTGCTAAGCAACAAATTAAACAAAACAATTAAAACTAAGATTGAGATGCAATTGGATAAAAATCAATGGAGAAATTAGCTGAGGCATATGGTTTTGCTTAGCATTCATTCTAGCAATTTCCTCAAGTTATACAATTAAACTTGTTAAATACCCAAGATGGCAAATTCCTAAAACAATTAACACCAGTTAGGGCTTCTAACTCTAATCCTCAACCTAACTACTTAAACTGGTTCGGTCTTAAGCAATTAGTTTGGGAAGCATTAAGCATACGAAAACCTAGCACAAACTAATGAGCCACAAAGCAATGGTCATGCATTTGTCATGTTATGAAGTTCCGTTAATTCAGTCCTTTGGTCAATTATGAATTAACTATGAACTTTGAAATAAATGGTCACGCATTCAAAGCTTTAAGCAATCATAACACAATAATGGAAAAATAATATGAATGAATTGCATTAAAGAAGGGAAATTATATAGAAATCCTACTAAGCTCCACCATAGCCTTAGCTATGGAGGAATTAGTTCATGATTAAGTTATAAACAAACAAATAAAATACAGAAAACATGATAAGAGAGAGTTAAGAATAAACTAGGAAGAAGGAGATCCCAACGGTGGCTTGCGGAGAGAAATCGGAGAAGGAGAATTGTGGATTGAACCTTCAAAACCCTAGTTTCTTGACTTTCTTCCAAAATCACGTTCTCTTGTGTAAAGAGTAGAAAATTAATTGCTGCCTCAAAACTAGAAAAGAAAAACGTCCCCCCTAGCTCCACCAAAACGTCTTTTTAAGAGGGAGAAAGAGAAGAAAAACCTAGTTAGGAAATAACTCTCCCAAAATTAATAATTAAATCCTAATTGAAAGTTATTCCTGAAATAAAAGTCTTAAATAGAAATTATTTCTCCTTATCCTAATTACAAAAGGAGAACAAATAAAATAGTCCAAAGTTGAAAAGTTAAAACTCCCAACCCTAGTTGGAGGACAAAATTCGTAATTCTACAGCTCGGGCGTATCTTAAGACTGGTCAACTTCTGTTTCTCAAGAATTCTTCAGTTTTGGCTTCTCATAAGGCATGCCCATGTCTTGGGACTTCCTTGCTCTTCCAAATAGCACGTTTGAGCTCCAAAAATAGATGATTTAGCCTCCAAATGTTCAAATTCTAACTTTAATGCCCTAATACGCAAAAACAGAACAAATGAGATAAAATCCGCCTAAATTAAAGCAAAATAGAACAATTAAAACCCACAAAATAGGACAAAAATATATGCACAAAACGCACTTATCAACAATCATCCTTCTGCAACAAAAAAACCATTTCTTTGCAAAAAAGTGAAGACACAATATTTTTTTTTATAATTTTCCCTAAAAAATATGATGAAATAGAAAGTTAAAAGTAAAGAAGAATTTTAATTATAAATTAAGAGTTTAAATAGAATAGTGGTCGTGTTTGGTTAATGGAATAAAGAAGAAATAGAATACTTATTCCATATAGCTATTTCAATGTTTGGTTCAATATGTGGATATGGAATAACTATTTCATGGAATAATCATTCCTCAAAGTAAGGAATAACTATTCTTTATAAAACCAAAGAATAGTTATTCTATACTTCACCACATGTTATAATTGTTTATATTAATTTTTATTTTACTCATTTTTCTCTAATTTTTTCGTGTTTACTTGATATATAGTTTTCATTATTTTTTTCCCTTTTTCTTGGTTTTTTTTTTTTGTCTGTTTTTTCTTTATTTTATCCATTTTCTCTTCATTCTATCTCTTTTTTTTCCATTTTTTTCTTTTCTTTTTCGTTGTTTGATTCTTTTCATTTTATTGTTATTCCTTTTCACCTAGTTTTTTTTATTTTTTTTTTCCGTTTCATTAAGTTATATTCCTTATATTATTCTAATATTGAACCAAACATTGGAATAGGATGGGAAAAAGAATAGTTATTCCATTTCTCTCTTATTCCATTCCATGGAATAATTATTGTATTCACACTAAGTTTTAATTCCACGAACTAAACATGACTAGTTTGACACAAATTATAGTTTGAGTGGAAGGGTAATATGTGGGATACGGCTTCCTAAATGAGAGAAAACGAGTTTCCAACTTCTTTTATTTACAAAACAAGTTCGGTAACATTTCGTACAGGTTTCTAAGATTCTCGTTTTAGAAACAGAAGCAAAACGCTGAAATGTGAGTGCCTTGGAGTCCTCGCACTTCATAGGTTATATTCTTCGAGGTGTGGTTTACAATTACAAATTCGGGTATTTGGATTATTTGATTGTATATAATATCAATCAGTTGGAAAAATAGTTATATATAGGGCTAAATTGAGTAGTAGGCCATAGTTTAGAGGGCTGGTCCGGGGTAAGGCCCATTTTAATTGTCATATGTTGGAAGTCTTTAAAAGGAAGTATTATTGTTCTTATCTTATTGAATGAATGCGCATATCATATCCATGGGGAATTTTTTCTCTTTAAATCTTTTCTCTTTATTCTTTTTTTTTTTTCCCACCAATTTGTTCTGCACATAAAACTCAGTAACATTTCTTCTTCATTGATTTATCAACCTGGTTGATTGAGCCATTTTAGAAACAAGTTTTGTTAAAGAAACAAACATCTGTAAGTCTACCCAATTAAGTCAACGCTCACACCGTAGCTTTGACAATTCAAATGGCAATGCTATCATTGATCAATTTGCTGTACAAAGAGTGGTACAAATGAGAGAGCTGAAAACAACTATTATCAAAATTAAAAACCTACAAAAAAAATTGTTTTATAATAATAGTAATTTCAACCCCAAAATTTCCCACCTTCCGTGTGTGGGCAAAAATGGCAGTACAATCACTCAGCAACAACATGATCTAATTTCCTACAATAACAACAGCAGAAATAAAGAAATAAAAAAAAAAAAAAAATCATCCCAAATTAATCAACCCAAAGACCAAAAAAACTGAGTAAAAAAAATCCTAACTGACCAGAATGGGTGAAAATCCTTACACCATTAGAAGTAAGCTTAATACTACCCTTCTTATGGTTAATTTCTTTACTGATATTAAAAGTAGCTCCAACCATAATCCTAGATCTCTTAGTCTTCCATGCCATAATCTTGTACCGAACCGAAGTAGCTATATCCACCCGAAAAACAGCAGACCCATTTAAAATCGCCTTCAAAACCGCACCTCTGTCGAGTCCAGTGGCGTTGGGCTCGCCGCCCTTTGTAGCCTTCTTCTTGTGGCCTTGATAGAATTTGGGGATAGTGAAATTGGCTACAGTGTGATTCCTTGTTGGAGTATCAAAAAAAGTTACATTTACTGGATCGTAGTATACCCCTTTGTCTTTGTTGGTGTTTTCCAGTCTTAGTTGAAATATCAGAGTAGTGTTTCCCGGCGGCTGCAATGACTGATTTGCCGCCGGCATGTAGAATTTTATGAGTGCGCATTTGGGTTTTGAGGGACGCAGACTTAGCCACACGAATAGAGCTGTTAGACCTAGTGTGAATATGAAACTGCAACAGCATCTGCAGCAACCGTGATGGGCATCTGGCATGGTTTCACAGTGATCTCAGGGACGGTCAAAAAGAGTATGAGATGAAGGAGCTAACAGAGGGAAGAAAAAATGGAATTAGTGTAGAGAATTTTGTCTAATAGTAATGATATTTTGTTTCTTTATTTTTTTTTTTTCACAAAAAGAAGACTTATTAGATTTTCCAATTGATGACTTATGTTATCTTCTATTTTGGTTGTGTACGTGTCCAATGATAATTGGGGACCAATTAATGAAGGAAGTAAATGAAACTGAATACAGTGGATAATATACTTTAAGTTGGAGAAAAAGTAATTATATTTTGGGTTTTTAAAAAGAAAGACAGTCTGTAAAACACATGCTCTTGGCCCTCCAAAAGGTACGACTACTGGATTCTTGCATATTTTCATTTATTTACGCGGTTTTAAAAAAAATTGTCTTTCTAGCAAAAATATATGTATATATATATATATATATATTTCTTTTTTTGTGCTAAATTATTCATTTAAAAAAAATTACTACTTTTTCTAATTTTGAAAAAAATTATGTAGTTATTTTATATAAGAAATGCTTAACAAAACCAAATATATATATATATATATATATATAATTAACAAACAAAAATATTATTATCTTTTCAAATTCTCTATTTCTCATTCTACGTTGAAGTCAAATATTAAAATTAAAACAATTTCAATGTGTAATTTATTAGAATTGATTTAGTAAATAACATCACTTTATAAATATAATAATTATTTTTTAATTTGTGTGTAATTTTTTAAAGACATTCTTTACAGAACCCCAAGAAGTAAGATTAGAAGAAACAAAATAATATTTTGTACTTTTTTTTTTTTTTTTTTAATTAGAAAGTGTTCTTTGGATATTTGTTAAATACTATTTGTGTGGAGTATATTACGTGTTTTGTACTATTTTTTGTATGGATAATAAATTCTTAATTTTGATTTAACATATATATATATATATATATATATATATATAAGGCCATCTCCAACCATAACTCCAAATTTTCCACTCCAAATCCAATTTCCTCTATAATTTAGAGTGAGCTACAGTTCTTTTTCTCCAACCCTCCACTCCAAATTTCCACTCCAAATTAAAATATTATTACTTTATTCCTTTCCACCTAACTTTTTATTATTATTATATTCCTTTTTACATATATTTATATTATTCATATCTTTTTATTAAATCATAAAAAAAATTAATATTAATAATTTATAAATAAATATATTTAATTACATAAAATTTTTTTAATGAATAAATAATTTTATTAAATAAAATCATATCGGATGAAATAAAAATTAACACATTAATACATAATAGATAATATATTATTAATTAAACCGGAATACAACCACACCATAAAAATCCATTTAAATACAACAATTTAATTAAACCGAAGTACAATATAAATACGATAATATTACAATACTACATAGATATTATTTCAAATCACAAATACGTTTACACTACAAACACAATAAAAGTTTGATATATTATTCGTAATATCTAAGTTTATTAAGTTATGTTATTAGTCTAACTGTGTGTTTTATTTAAAATAAAATTTATGTGTGTGTATGTGTTCAAGTAAGTTGTATTGTATCGTATTGTCATATTTTCTAATGCAATGTCATTTATTTGGTATTAATTTTATATTTCCAAGTTGTATGTATATTAATATTTTTTTTATTTTCACCATTTTAATTTATTTTTGATATTTTATCATTATCAATTAATCAAATTTTAAGAATTTAAGCAAAATTATTAAAATAATTCAAGACCACAAATACACATATAAATTAAATCAAACACACAAATTAATAAAAACACATAACCCAAATACTATAAATTGAATTTTTTATTTTTAAAACTAAAAAAATAAAAAAATTCAAAGAAAAAAAAGAAAGTAAGGAACAAATAAAAAAAGAAAAAAAAACAAATAAAAAAAAAGGAATGGCAGAAACAAATAAAAACAGAAAAAAATAAAGCAAAAAACAAAAAAAGTAAGAAAAAAAAAAGAAAAAAAAAAAGGGAATGGAGGGGAACAGTACCCCGCCAACATTGGAGGGGTACTGTTCCCCTCCAAAATTTTAGTGTTAAATTTGGTGGTGGGTTGGAGCAACCCACCACCAAATTTTGCATTTCCAACCCCAAATGGAGTGGGGTTGGAGATGCTCTAACGTTACTTGAATTTGGAACGTTACTTGAATTTGTAATTGTCTTAATGAAAACAAAAAATTGAAAAAAGAAAAACCATTAGGGTTAATATTGAATTTACCAAAATTCACATGACAAAGTTAAAATAATCTCTAGGGGCAAGCGATACACTTAATAAGCTTTTCATCCAAGGGAGCCAATGTTGGGATTTTGCCAAAATTAGCAATTTGTTTGGCCCTCAATTTTCAGGTCTCTTTTCTAGAATCCCTCTTCCTTTGGAGTTTAGGAGTGATCTCCCTTTTTCACCTTCGGAGAACAATGGTTGTTTTTCCGTCTAAAAGCGCTTATCATTCTATCTCATAGTTGCAGAATCTTCCTCCCAATTCTTCAGCCAACTGGAATAGGCTGTGGAATATGGACCTTCCCCCAAAGATTAAAGTGTTCTTTTGGCGTGCTCTTTCCAACTTGCTGCCGACCAAGTGCAATATTTTTCATAGGAGGGTGGTTCAAGATTACTTTTGTTCGTTGTATAGAGTATGTGAAGAGACAATATCTCATTTCTTGTTTAATTGTTCAATTGCTAGATGCATTTGGAAAGCCTCTATCTTGGCAGATCATACTTTGCCTCACTTGTCTATTTCGGACCACTTTCATAGATGGACACAATCCTTGCCTCTCAATCACTTTCATTTTTCCATTGTTGTTTGCTGGACCATATGGTTTGCAGGAAACAAATTTATTTGGAAAGGAAATCTTCTAGGCCAATGGTTCCTCTTACTTGGACAGTTGGGTGATGCGTCTAAAACACACACACAAAAACAAGTATACTTTCTCGACTAAGTAATATAGAATAAGAAGGATGTCATCCCACGAGGACTACGCATGCAAATGTAAACGCAATTGGGTTTCTATTAATCTAGGCGAAGATTCTTATACCTTTGATCGTGATTTATAAAATAAATCTACTGCTAAGCAACAAATTAAATAGAATAATATAAACTGAGATTGAAATTTAGATGGACAAAATCAATGGAAAAACCAGCTAAGCCATATAGTTTTACTTAGCATTCATTCTAGTAACTTCCTCAAGTTATGCAATTAAACTTATTAAATTCCCAAGATGATGAATTCCAAAAGCAATTAATACCGATTATGGCTATTGACCCTAATTTACAACCTAAATACTTAAACTAGTTTGGTCCTAAGCAATTAGATTGGAATGCGTTAAGTACATGAAAACCTAGCTCATACTAGTGAGCCACAAAGCAATGGTCATGTATTTGTCGTATTATGAATTTCCGTTAATTCAGTCATTTGGTCAATTATGAATCTGTCTAAATTAAAGCAAAATAACCCAGTTCAAGCTCACATAATAGGACAAAATTACATATACACATTGGGGTATTTGTAGGTCTCTTCCTTTGGTTTCCACAACTCTTCATCCATTCTCCTTCAAGTAGATATGTGGTCTCTGCCTCCTTCCCTAGTTTTCAAATGTATTCAGATGCATCAGTTTTTTTCAATGGGAATCGTGTTGTATTCGTGATTGGAATGGTCTCTTTTTTGCTACTAAAAATTGTCTTTTAGCTCAAAGGGATGATATCTTATTGGCTGTGGTTTTGGCTTCTAAAGAAGCTTTATTTTGACTAAAATCTCTTGCCTTAGAGCGGATTATCTTACAGCTTGATTCTACTTTGATTTATAATGCTCTCATTCATAATTATCCCGCGAATTCATATTTTGGGATAATCATTAATGATTGCAAAATTCTAGCTTCAAGTTTTTTGGAATGCAATTTTTCTTGTATTTGTAGACAAATTAATGTTTTAGCTCACTCTCTAGCTAGTACTACTGTTTCGGATGAAGCAGTTGGGGTTTCGTAGGATGTCTCCCGCTTGTATTGCGCATCTCCTTCTTTAATTTTTAATGAATCCACCATTTTTTTTTTCTTTAAAGTACAATAATATGCTATGTAATTCTCAATTTTATCCAAGTGGCTATTTAGTATTGTAAGTGTATTTCAACGTGGATATTTGTAATCTAAGTTAACTTATGCAATGTTTGATATTATCTATTTCGATCTTCACATATAATTTTATTTTACTTCGTTTTGAACTTATTTAAGTAAATTAGTCATGATATAAAACTTATTACGAAATTAGTATTCTTTTTATCAAGTTTTCAAAATCAATTTTTTAGTTGAATTTGATAAAATATGGGAATAACATAAATATATGTAAAAGACTATAACAACAATAATAATTAATAATATTATAGATGAAAAGAAATAAAATAATAAGTTTTTGAGCAGAATATGGAGTGAAATGTTAAGAAAAAAACACTGTAGCTTTTTAAAAAGATAGAATTTGGAAGAGTATGGAGTGAAAGGTTGGAAATGCAGATGGCCTGATAGGTTTCATTAGTATGGAATTTTTATTTAAGCTTCGTTTCGAATGAATGAATGCTTCAAATGTTTGAGGAATTAATTTTTAATTCCAAATTTTTGTGCTTAGAATAAAAAAATTAAGTATTTCAATTCCTATAATTCAATTCTATGGAATTTAAATACCCTAAGCAAATTCCATCAAAATAGGTGGAATTTGTAAATGAATTCTGTATTTTTTACAGGAAAATCTTTTGGAACAATTCTACACTCACCACACTCTACACTTTTCTTATACTTTTTATTTTTTCAAATAATTGTTTTTCTTACTAATATTTTTCTATATTGATTCTAAATAATAATCAATTATTATTATAGTTTTATTTTTTTAATTGATTATATTATATTTTATTTTAAATATTGTGAAGGTTAAGAAAAAATAAAAAAAAAATTAAATTTTCTTTTTGATTTAACATGATAATCAATTAAAGTTGGTTTTAAAGGTTTCTAATCACAGAAGTTAGGTCTCAAATTTGATTCCTAACTTATGAAAAATTAATTTGGAAAATGATCATCAAGGAAATGTTTAAACAACCTTGAATTGATTATTTAGCTCATAACAATATATATATATATCTCAAACTAGTTATGAATTGTTAAAAAAAAAAAAAAACTCTTGTTTTTTAATTTTATATTTTTGGTACATAATTAATTAATTGGTTACTTATGGTCATTAAAATTTATTAGTAAGGGCAATTTAGAAAATAAATGCAAATAAAATATATTTGTTCATGCATTCCAAACATAATTTTATACAATTCATTTTACTTCTATCATTTGAGTTATCTCATTCAAAGCATCAGGGATTATTTACAATTGAATTTAATGTGGAATTCATTTACAAAAGAATTCTAAATTTTAAGCTGATTGATTTCAAGGAGGGCCTTAAGCTATCAAAGATTGTAAAGAGGTAAACCTTAATCACAAGATTTGAATATAATACCTTCCTTGGAGGGAATTAACAATTGCTGATATAATAACGTGGACTAATTGACCGAAACATTGGTAAATTATAATTTTGCCCCTAATAAATAGTCATTCAGAAGTTCGTTTAAACTGATCCTAAAATTTAATTCAAAATGAATACATTTTAGGCTTAACAGACAACTTTTGTCAACATTAAATTAAATCTTTCGTTATAAAAAGCACAATAAAACCTTCAGAGAGAGCATTGATTAAATTCAGGAAAATACATACTATTACCTAGAAATTCAATTAATTAACCAAAAAATAAAAAAGGGCACAATAATAGTAAAAAAAAAAAAAAAAATTATGGCCGCCAGTGTGCCTTAATTACCAATAATCACAAAAAGCATCTAATTGATAAAATAAATCATTTTAATAAGAATAAAAAATCAACATTATTATTCAAAAAGAAGAAGAAAGGAAAGCACCAAAACATTGGTGTAATAGTGTGAGAAACAGAATAATGATTTGCACCTCACCTTTAGGGGGAAAAAAAAAAAAAAAAAAAAGAAGAAAAGAGAGAGAGAGAGAGAGTAGAAAATGACATTAAATAAAAATTAAGCCAAAAAATAATGAATAAAATATTATGATCAGTGTTCCCAAATTTGGCCGAATTAGAAGTAAGCCTTACATCCTTGTCGGAGTTGACAAAAGTACCTTGATCGGTGACATTCAGATCAGCCCCAACGGTGATCCTATGCCTCTTTGTTTTCCATACCAGGATCTTGTACCTAACAGCAGTAGCCAAATCCACCCGGAAAACCGCTGATCCATTAGAAACCGCCCGGAAAACCGCTTTCCTGTCAATTCCTGAAGCATTCAGCTCACCGCCTTTCACAGCTTTCTTTTTATGGCCTTGGTAAAATCCAGGGATAGAGAAAGTACCCACAGATTGATTGTTAATTGGCCGGTAAAGAAATGTGACATTTACGGCGTCGTAATAGATGCCTTTGAGCTTGTTTGGGTTTTGGAGTTTGAGTTGAAAGAAAAGAGTGGTGTTTGCTGTTGAATTCAAGGTCTGGTTTAGAGCTGGAATGTAGAATTTTTCTACTGAACATTTTGGTTTTGAAACCTTGAGACCTAGCCACAGGAAAAAACCGGCTAGCCCTAAGGATATTAGGGAGCTGCAAGAGCAAACTGAACCCGGTTTCTTCCCCATGGTTTTGGTTCTCAGGCAAAGAAAGAAGAAGAAGAATTGAATTGTCGTTTTGTTTTATTTTCTTTCTAATCTTATAATGAAAGGAGACGACTTTAGAATAATTTTGATTAAAGAGAAGACTTTGTTAGAATTTTAAATATAGAAAAACGACAACTTGAACCGCGTTTTGGTTTTAGCTTATTTAGGTAATCACAAAATGACAACCTAATAATATAATTCCTAACGAACAATCATAGCGTCTCGAAAATAGATATTAGCATATATGCAATTTGCTCCATGTGACTTTTATATTTTAAGATTCTTTTTTAAACCAATTTAAATTTCAATTTGTACATTTTTTAATATTTTAAAAACATTTCAGGTTGTCTTTTAAACATGTTGATACGGATTGGGTTGAGGGAATGAAAGGTGATGGTTTTAACCCTAAACCAACTGAGAGATAATATTAAGCTTCACTAACTTCAAGGGAGAAAATCCCCAATTTCTAGGTTAAAAAAAATCTAAGAAGAGTTCTTCAATTTGATAAAATGATAAAAGTTATAGCAAGAAGAAGAAAGATAAGTTTATATACTCTCTCCAAAATCTATATATTGTCCTACAACTTGGTGAGTAAGGAAAGAAAATAATAAAATACTACAACTTGGTGAGCAACGAAAGAAAAGAATAAAATACAAGGATTTAACTTAAAAGGCTACAAGAAATCAGGAGCAGAGACCAGTCTAGAAAGTCGAGTCGTTAACTCCTCTTCTTCAATATCGGGTGAAGACAGGGGGAGACTTCTACTCACTGGTGTGAGCGGACGACGCGTTTTCGACGGGACGCGGGACTCCCTTTCGGAAGGGGCGCCTCGATTTTGGGCGGGACCCTCTCTCGCGTGGGGTTTTTTTTTTTGTTTGGAAATTCGTTTTTGGAAAAGCGGATTATTTTGAAAAAGAATCGAGACCTAAATCTCGATAAAAAGTATAGGAGTCGCCACCCGGCTCAGCTCAATCGGGAAATTACAGTGTAGCTGAACCAAAGCGGGACTGCCACACTTTTCAGAGATTCGGGTCCGGACAAGTCCCTTATTTCGTGTCTAATTTAAATATTAATGCCAATGTTCTAGTTATGACATTTTAATTTACTAAAATTCAATTTTATTGAATAATGCACGCAGCTCGCATACAGGATAATAATACAACATGAAAAGTAAAAAGAATAATTATTTAATAGCTTACAACCCAATCGAAAGAAAAGTAAAACTCTCGCCTCGCTGATACAATCGCTTATATACACGAGAATCTAAAAAAAATACAACCGCCTAAATACACGATTTAATTCTATTAAATACAAATAAAAAGAAAATTAAAATAAAGTAAAAGCTGCAAAACAGAGGTTAGCACAATTTATACGACACGCCATAAATAGGACTCAAGAAGACTGAATTGGGAAATTGGAATTCGGGGTCATGCAATTGGGGTAACCGGGTCAGCCCGGTTAGACCTGGAAAACCATTTTGAAACGTCCCTGTATTTTTGGTTTTGTGGGAAAATCATTTTTGAAAACAACTTTCCGGTTTATTTTAATTTAGCATGCAAAAGTGGGTCGGTTTTCGGGAGAACCGGGTCTCCGTCGTGGAATTGTTCTATATGCAATTTTACCGAAAAAATAAATCTAAGGTCGTGATGCGCACAACAAAATTCATTTTGATGATTTTTGGGGTTTTCTAATTTTTCTGATTTTCTGAAATTTCCTGATTTTTATGAAATTTCTTGGATTTTTGTGATTTTCTTTGGATTTTAGGGATTTTTAGGGATTTCTGCTTCTGGCCGAGGACTACAGTCGTGCGACTGTAGTTACAGTCGTACGACTGTATACTACAGTCGTGCGACTGTACTCCTGGTTAGGCAGAAATCGCTAAAAAAACCCTAAAAACGAAAGCCTGAAACTGGGAAAATAAGCACAGTCGTACAACTGTAGATGATTTGGCACGACTGTATTTACAGTCGTGCCCCTGTTCTTGTTTCAAGAACAGTCGTACGACTGTTCTTATTTTTCCAGAAATAAAAACGCAAAAACTTGAATAAAAAAACACCAAACACAAGCAAATCACCCAGAAAGCTGGAAAATGAGTTGAGTTAAAGGTTATTTGCCTCCTTGGTGACGATCCACAGCTGGAATGACCCCTGGCTACGCACCAATCCACGTGAAATCGCTCTTTTTCCTCAAAAAGTCAAGGTTGCAAAAGTGTTCAAATAATCCCAGAAAAGTCACGGATTTGTGTTTGTTTTTGTCCCAAAATGATTTAGATTTTTAGTGTGAGTGTTAACTTAGGATTTCTACTTCGTTTTAGTGATTAACAACAAGAAATTAAAGAGAAAAGGTAAGAAGAAAGCAATGAGTTGATTATCTCTCTTCTCTCTTTTTCTCTCACTAAAAATCTGATTTCTTGCCAAAAGTCCTCAAATTCTGGTTTTCTTCACCTTATATACCTCCTACTAACCCGGAAATCTTAAGCATTTAATGCTCAAGATTTCCCTTCTTTTCCAAGTCAAGGGGGTATGTGCAGCAACCTGTCCCCGAAAGTACAGTTATACGACTGTACTTACGTTACAGTCGTACGACTGTAACAAAATCCCACGACTGTATTTTACAGTCGTGGGTCAATGGTCAAAGGCAGAGATTTTTTTTTAAAGAAAATTTCGTGTTCACAGGCTGCCCCTCGTGTAGCTGAAGTCCGATTTCCGAAACAGATTTAGGTACACGACAAAGAACACGAAATCACGTGGGTATGCAAGCGCATTTTTCGCAGGTGAACTGCAGGTGACCTTGGTAGTCAGGTGGTCCATATGCCTTTTGCATGAGGATGACACCGAGAGTATAAATGACTTTTACGATCGGGCGGTTCCTTACGATGGTTTTCGCGCAAGGATGACGCCGAGATAGAATGACTTTTGGAGTCAAAAGGCTGTGTATGGTTTGTCATACCGAGCCAAAAATGCGTATGATGCGTGTTTGATGAACGTATTTATTCCTTGATCGATAATTTTGAAACAAAAATTTTTGCCCCTTCGATCAAGAATAAATACGGGAATGCATGTCATGGTTGCCTTTTATAGTCGTGCGGGACTGGATTACGAATACAAGATGTGATAGTCGTTGTGCGACTGGCGCACTCAACAGACAGACACGGGATTTTTGGTTCCCTTTTAAAGTCGTGGGGGACTATAATTTTTGTGTGAATGCATGATGATCGCGTGCGGCTGGGCGCACCCGACAGACTGAAATTGGATCTAGGTTCCCTTTTAAAGTCGTGGGGGACTATGATTTTTGTGTGAATGTAACGGCCCGG
Source organism: Euphorbia tirucalli (assembly GCA_039660915.1). Taxonomy (NCBI): domain Eukaryota; kingdom Viridiplantae; phylum Streptophyta; class Magnoliopsida; order Malpighiales; family Euphorbiaceae; genus Euphorbia; species Euphorbia tirucalli. The sequence continues at coordinate 52,732,942 of CM077636.1, forward strand.
TGTGGCTTGGCACGCGGGGCGCGTTGAAAATGCAATTTGGTGTGATTATACTTACAGTGAATTTTTCATGGTTTTCTCGGGTTTTGTGCCCCTTGGGTGAGGTGGACCATCATTGAAATAAATTAGTCGTCGCTGGATTAGTCCTGCAAAATTACTGAAATACCCCTGTGGGGAATAATTACACATCAGATAATGAAAATAGGGTCTAAAGAATAAATAGGAAAAAATTGAAAATTCTCCCCCTTTTTTCCACTACAGTCGTGCGACTGTATTCAAATTTTGAATACAGTCGTACGACTGTAGATGAAGTACAGACTGTAATTCGCGGGCAGAACAAAATAAAGGGGCGGTTTCCGCCCCTTTCTTTCCCATTCCTTCAAACCTCCGAAAACTCTTCTTCTCCCTCTCTCTAAAAACGATCCCGACCTTCAAAATCTCTCCAAAATGTTGAAGAAAATGGGAAAGAAACTGAAAAAGATCCAGAGTAACACAGTTCCAGAACCCAATAACCTCAATGAGATCTCTTTTATGGGGATTGCGCAAGGATATGGGCGCCCAGTTTACATGGACCATTTCGGGATTCGTTTCGGGATGGAGATCCCAATTCTGCTAGCGATGGACTCCCACTTGTCCGTTACACAGGTTGGTACCCGATTCCAAGGCCTTGATTTTGAGTTTTCCAATATTTTTCCTTTTGCATTTTTGGAATTGATTTGCATGATTTACTGCTTTCTGGATTGAATTGATTGAGTAGAATGCATGCTAGGAGTCTCCTGTAGTCAAAAGAAACAAGAAACTAGGAAAAACGAGTTAGAAATTGTGAAAATTGGATGAATTTTGAATTTTTTTCTGCAGGGATATGAACAGTCGTGCGACTGTTCATGCCAAAGATGAACAGTCGTACGACTGTAGGTACTACAGTAGTGCGACTGTAGTTACACTCGTGCGAAGTGCACTACAGTCGTACGACTGTAGCAAGAAAATTAGGCTTTAAAATTTTATTTCGTTCGATTAATTTTACTATGTTACTATTATGCAAAATCTGAATGCATGTGTGTTGTACTTCCCCATAATACAGGTACATAGGATTGCCGGCAGCGGGAATCTCTCTCTGCCACGGGTCTGGTGGGATCGACTTCCCGAGCCTGTGCGGGCCCGGGTTAGGCTCCTAGGGCTCGAGTCTTTCGTCTTGTCCTTGCCCACGAGCACACCGCATACCACGCACGCCGTGCTGACGGCTCTGTGTGAAAGATGGGTCTGTACCACCCACACCTTCCATCTGCCCATTGGGGAGTTCACCATCACTCCCTCGGACTTTGTAGCGATTACGGGCTTCGGGTTTGGCAGGACCCCTATCATCTTCAACTGTAGCTTGACTCGGCATCAGCAGGTGGATACCTACATCAGGAGGCTGATTGGCTGCACCCCTGAGAAGGGGAAGATCCTATGCTCCCGGGTGGAGGCTTATTGGGCCACCCGTGTCGTTTCGTCCGAGGAGGATGTGGAGCAGTACACCAGAGCCTACGTGCTCGTCCTCCTATCCTGTACGCTGTTCCCCACTGGGCAGAGTACTTGTAATCTGACTCTGCTTCCCACACTGGTGGACTTAGCTGCTTTCCCATCCTTAGACTGGGCGCGAGCTGCACTAGGGCAGTTATATTACGGGCTGGATTTGTGTGCCCGGGGAGCATAGCAGGAGATTCTGGGCTTTTGGTTTGGCCTTCTGGTATTGTCTCTCTTTTTTTCTTCCTTTTTTTTTAATATATGCATTTTTTTATAACTACAGATCTGGGCGTTCGAGCATAGCGTGTTGGATCCGCCCGAGTTGAGGGACGTCTAGGGCGATGTCCGTCCGACCATTCTGTGTTGCTGGACGCAGGGGTGGCAGGGTACTGCCCGTGATATAGAGGAGGTGCGGCAAAGCTTGCTTGATACGACCTGGGGGAGGGTAAATAGATAAAACTCGTTAGTAAGAAAATTTAATCAACTTTTATTTACCTGTACTGAATTTCCTTTATTGCACTTCTATAGATCCGACACCATCCCTGGGAGGGCCTGGGTGCCATCACCCTTCTTGTTCAGTCCTCCACACACTTCGATCATCGCCGGTTCGTCATGGAGAGCCCTATGTCCCAAGAGTGGTACTTGGGCGAGCGCCTCTTCCTCTCCGACCACGTCGATGGTCCAGTAGGCCAGCTTGTGCCCCCACCGCTTCCGCAGGCGCTCTTCTGGCCGCATCTGGCGGACCCCGTGACATACCCTGATATATTCGGAGAGGGGTATAGTGTAGACCCCGTGGATGGAGATTATCCGACTTATATCCAGCAGTGTTTACTGCCTGCTGCAGGTGTCGCGCCAGCAGCTCCTCCTCCTCGTCCTCGCCAGGTATTCACCCCCTTTTTTTGACTTTTTATTCTCTCTGCAGGTTAAGAGACGTAGGGGAACCGGGTCTTCTCAGCCCAGTGGCCCGGCCGGTGAGAGTGTTGATGCAGCTACAGCCGGGGAGGATACTCCTATTCAGGATAGGACCCACCCTGTTCATGCAGGCAGCGCTGTAGCCTCAGCTTCGCAAGCTGTCGGTGCTAGCGGTGTAGTGGAGGGCACCTAGTGTCCGAGATTAGATCCGGCTTCAATCTGATAGGGTTGGATGGCACCTCAGCTTATACGACATGGAGTATTCCCCGTGAGGAACCAGCTATGTTTTTTCCAGAGGACACCACCCACGTAAGTCTTTTTTTTTTTTTTTTGATCTCTGATATTCTCTAGGTTCGGCGAGCTGATGTGGAAGAGATAGCCTACCGGTACAAAGGTCTAGGAGACTTCTTAGTCCGGGAGAATGGCGTTTGGGCGGTAAGCATCCCGTGTTTCCTGCATCATAATTTATGTAATGCATGAATGCGTATGTATGTATGTATGAATGTTAATTTATGCTGTCGACTGCAGTCCCGAGTCGAGATGCTCTGAGAGCAGGCCAGGGAGGCTGCTTTTGCCGTGGCTCAGGCCCAGACTGCGAACCAAGAGGTGGATAGGGCGAGAGCCGAGATAGCCAGGCTGCAGGCTGGGATGGCTCGTCTGCAGGCGGACTTTGACTCCTACAGGGCTATGCATCAGAGTGAGTCCGAGGAGGAGGAGGAAGATGAGGGGCAGGATGAGAGCTAGCTAGAGCGTCCTGCTCTTCTTATTTGCTGTCTTCATAGTTTTTGTTTTTTTGTATTGGATTTTTAGGCACATTGTGAATTGCATTCTTTACATTATGGGATTTGTTTTTATTTGATTGAATCTTTGGAAATTCACTCTTTTTTTTCTTTTTCAATCTTTTTTTTTATCCAGGCTTTTACAATTTTCTAGAATCATTACAAGACTCTGATTGGCTTAAATTGAAGCCTTTCGGGTTGTGGAATCTCAAGGCCTATTACAAACACTCGTGGAACATCGAGCTTTTGAATGCCTGTTATCGTTTCTGGGATCCAGTGGACAACGTTTTCCACTTCTCATGCCAAGAGCTCTGTCCCTTATATGAAGAGTTCATTGCTATCTTGAACATCCCCTGCCACAAAGGAGTGGACATCGCCGTCCCCGAGTTCACTTTTGGTAGCATTTCCTCCTTGGTGAGCTTGTTCGGGCTTCCCAATCCCGAGGTGGAAGCTTTATTTGCTACTGGTTCCCCTTTTCCTGGGTTGAGCTCGGACTCCGTACTGGGATGGTGTATCAATGCCCCTAGGGACCACATGAGCTGGGCCTCCATGGTTAGCCTGTTACTGGTGAGCCGGTATTTCTGTAGTCCTAGTGATAGGGTTGTCTCCTTCAGGGCTGTCTCCCTTATCTCTCAGATGGCTGTGGGAGCATCTCCAGCTCCTTTTGCACTTGCTGAGACACTGATCAGTTTGCATGCATCTAAGACAACCGGTGTTCTCCACATTGGCCCTCACCTCACACTGCTCCAGGTGAAATTCCTTATTGTCTGGTGTATTTCTGGGTCGAATGAACTTCTAATCCTTGCTTACCATCAACTGCAGATCTGGTTGTTGGAGAAGCTATCAATTCTTAAAATTCCAAGGGGGAACTTCAAGAAATACCACCCGGCCAATCTCAGGGAACGAGGCTTCTCCATTGATTCCTATACTGATATGTCTGCTGATGAGTGGGGCGTTTGGCTATCTCGCCTGACTGATGACCAAATTAGGTGGGTGTGCCCCTGGTGGAAGATCACCCACGTGATTGTGGAGATGTGGGCGCATGGTGTGCAGTTGTTAGGACAGACCAGGGTGACATTCTATTCTCTAAGTCGCCTCTACCGGCAGTACGGTCATCTACAGGGTATCCCTCAGCGCTATTGTGTCACCAGTTGTGAGGAGTACACTGCTTCTTGGCCAGATCACATCAGACTTCGCTGGGCTGGAGATACCCATCGTGTGGCGTTGAATTATGCCTGTCTTGCCCCTACAGAGATAGATGATCGTTATAAGCAGTGGCTGGCTGAGATCCAGGATTTACCGACCCGTGAGGCGTGTGAGAGTGCGACCTTCCGCTGGCTGACTCCTTCTGAGGCCGCGAGACCACTTCCTGTCAAGAAAAGGAGAGCATAAAGGGAAAAAAGGGATTTTCATTATCATGCATGTATTGGCTACCATTATTATTATTTATATACATCTTTTCTATTATTGATGCAATTTTTTTTTTTGCCTTAATTTTTGCTTAAGCCGCCCTCGCGGGTTTTCGACTTAACAGGCTCTTTTTTTTTTCTTTTTTTTTTTTTTTTTTTTTTTTTTTACAAATGGATGATATTCACAATTGCACACTTAGGCATTTAAATGTCTTTGTTTATCTGGATGTTTCGACAAATGTATCATGTAACATACTCCAAACATTCATGCAATATGTTGAGCATAATGCACTTCATTAATGAAATTTAATTATCGCATCAATTGAAAATTTTAAACTTGGTACATATCTCGAACGAACTCATTCCTGTTATCAACCATCCTATTCTGGTTTTCTGGTTGATAAGCTAACCCTCGTTGCCTTAATTTTTGCTTAAATCGCCCTTACGGGTTTTCGACTTAACAGGCTCTTCCTTTTTTTTTTTTTTTACGTGGTAGCGTTTGAGATGATCTTGGTTAATCGGATTGGTGAACTCGTTACCGTCCGTGTCCATGATCTTCACTGCACCTTTGGAGAGTCTTTTCTTTATCACATACGGCCCTTCCCAATTAGGTTTGAATTTGCCCCTTGCATCTATGTTAGTCGGTCTCATCTGTTTCAACACTAGATCTCTCGCTTTCAGAGGCTGTTTCTGATGACGAACCCGTCGATTAATGGCCCTGGCCATCCTTTGGTGATACATCTGTAGGTGATCCAGAGCCTTGAGACGCCTTTCATCGACTATAGCCAGCTGTTCAAATCTCGCCTTTACCCATTCTGTTTCAGGCAACTGGGCTTCTAAGACCGTCCTTAGTGACTTTAACTCCACTTCAATAGGAAGGACAGCTTCCATCCCATAAACCAGCGAATAAGGTGTTTCTCCAGTTGGCGTTCTAACACTGGTTCTGTACCCCCACAGAGCATAAGGTAATCTATCTGCCTAATCCCGGTAGGTTGAGGTGGTCTTGGACAAGATCTTCTTAATAGACTTATTTACCGCCTCTACTGCTCCATTGGCTTGTGGCATATAAGGGGAAGACTTACGATGTTCCACATTGTACTCTTCAAATAATTCAGCTGTAGCCCCCTGAAATTGCACTCCGTTATCAGTCACCACGTGATGTGGTATTCCATATCTTGCAAAAATATGCTTCTTCACAAACTTAGCCATGTTCTTAGCTGTGACCGTGACATAAGACTCGGCTTCAACCCACTTGGAGAAATAATTGACTGCCACCACAATGAATTTGTGACTGTTCGATGCTGGAGGCCGAATTTCACCAATTATATCAATACCCCATACTGCAAACGGCCAAGGAGTCATAAGATTTTGCAATTCCATAGGTGGAAGATGGCTGATGTCCCCGTAAATCTGGCATTCATGGCACTTTTTCACTTCCTCTGCACAGTCAGTCTGCATAGTAAGCCAGAAGTACCCTTGTCTCATGATCTTCTTTGCCAGAGCTAAACCGTTCATGTGCAGGCCACAGATCCCTGAATGCATTTCTTGCATAACCTTCTTGGCTTCTGCTTCCGTTAGACACTTTAATAATAATCCATCAGCGGTCCTTCTGAAAAGTTGTCCATCAAACCACCTGAACTGAGCCGCCAATTTTCTCAAAGTGGTCTTATCCGATGCATCTGCTTCTTCAGGGTATTGGCCATTTTGTAGAAAATCAGCTATATCTTGGTACCAGGGCTTATCATCTGCAACTAAAGCCAGGACCGCGCTAAAGCGATGAAACGGTGTTCTAGCAGTCTCCAGGATCAAAGGCTGCATCGGTGCTTTCTGAGGTCCTTCCCACATGGATGACAAGGTAGCTAATGAATCCGCCATCTGATTATCATCTCTAGCCACATGCTTGAATTCAATATGCCCGAATACTTTCACCATTTCCCACAAAGTCTCCAAGTATGGGCGAAGTGATTCTTCCTTGATTTCCCATTCTCCGGTGGCTTGGCGAATTACCAACAGTGAATCTCCAACAATGGTCACATCATTTGCCCCTAATGTATTGAGGGCATCAATGCCAAACAAGCAAGCTTCATATTCTGCACCGTTGTTAGTTACCGGGAATTCTAGCCGCTTTAACAATGGAATTATCTCTCCCTCAGGAGTTACAATGATGATTCCGAGGCCTGCTCCCCTTTTGTTTATAGCTCCATCAAAATGCATAATCCATTTCTTGATCTCCACCTCTACCAAGGCCAACTGTTCATCCGGAAATTCCAGGTTTTCTACATAATCAGATTCAAGCGGCTGATTGGCCAGGAACTCAGCCACTGCTCTTCCTTTGATCACCTTCTTCGTCACATACTCGATGTCGAACTCTGATAACAAAAGCAACCACCGGGACAATTTCCCCGTCAAGGATGGGGCGGAGCAGAGATATTTCATTGGATCAACTTTTGCCACAGCTTGTATCTTTTAGGATTGGAAATAGTGTCTCAATTTCTTCGTAAGCCAGACCATAGCAGTGCAAGTCTTCTCCACCACAGTGTACCGAGTTTCGTAATCTAGCAGCTTCTTACTGAGGTAGTAGATAGCATGCTCCCTTTTGTCATCTTGTTCTTGAACCAACATCGCCCCTATGGAAGTTTCTTCAATGGCTAAGTACAGAGTCAAAGGTCTTCCCAGAGTTGGGGGCTTCAACACTTGTGGATTGATCAAGTATTCTTTGATCCTATCAAATGCAACCTGACACTGGTCATTCCACACAACGGGTTATTCTTTCCGAAAAAGCTTGAAAATGGGCTCATAGACCGTGGTCAATCTGGCAATGAACTTGCTGACATACTGAAGTGATCCCAGAAAAGATCTGACTTCTTTCTCTGTTTTCGGTGCTGGCATATCTCGAATGGCTTTAATCTTGTCTGGGTCCATCTCAATGCCTTTCTGACTGACAATGTGCCCCAATAGCTTACCCGATGCAACTCCGAAAACACATTTCTTTGGATTGAGTCTCAGGTTGTACTTTTCAATCCTGGTCATAAATCTATCCAGGATAGCAGGGTGCTCTTCCCGGGTCATAGACTTCACCAGAATATCATCAAAATACACCTCTACCTCTTTGTGGATCATGTCATGTAGCAACGTCGTAACCGCCCGCTGATAGGTCGCCCCAGCATTCTTCAACCCAAAAGGCATTGCCCTGTAGCAGTATACCCCCCACTCAGTGATGAAGGCCGTCTTGATTTTATCAATGACATTCATTAAAATCTGATTATATCCCGAGAAACCATCCATGAACGAGTACATAACTGCCCTTGCTGCACTGTCAACCAAGACATCAATGTGAGGAAGTGGGAAGTCATCCTTTGGAGAGGCCTTATTCAAATCCCGATAATCCACACAAACTCTGACTCTTCCGTCCTTCTTGGCAACTGGGACTATATTGGCTAACCATTCAGGGTAATCCACCACCTCTAGGAAATTGGCCTTAATCTGCTTTGCTACTTCTTCCTTGACTTTCTCAGCCCATTCTGGATGTAAACGCCTGAGCTTCTGCTTTACTGCCCTGAACTTGGGATCAATTGGAATTCTGTGCTCTGCTATTTCTCTGTCAACCCCCGGCATATCGTCGTAAGACCAAGCGAACGCTCCCACATGCTTTTTAAGTATCTTTGTCAATTCTCTCTCTTCTTCAGGATTGAGTTCGTTAGAGATAGATACCATTTTAGGATTTTCAATTGTGCCCAAATTAATTTCATGTAATGCAGTGTCATGAATGCTGAACACATTGAATGAATGATTGCATGTATGCACAGAGCCATTAGGAAAAACATCACACAAATAAGCAAAGTAAGATTTCATTTCATTGATCGCCTTAAAAGCGGAATTGTTCATATCAAGTACATAGAATAAGTTTACAAAGAAATCATTTTCTTCCTCCACATGGGGAGGGTCTTCAGCAGCAGGGTCTTCCGAATCAGCAGGCTCTTCTTCAAACAAGTCACTCAAATCAGCTTCAAGAGTTTCCTTCTGTGCTTCAGATAAGGCATCTCCTTCCACTTTTGCTTTCCCTTTAGCCATCATCTTGGTGAGCTCAGCGACAGCTTTTTCCACTAACTCTGCCTGTCCCGAAATGGCCTCCTTTCTCACAAGGCTCTCCTTTAGCCCTTTCTTCAATAAGTCAGCAAATGCCTTAGTAATGGCGTCCACCAGGGGGTCTGTATCTTCTTTCGGTTGCTTCTCTGGAATGATGGGAGCCACCACTTCAACTTGGCTTATTGGAGGAGGACTAATCTCCTTCACACCTTCAGGCTTAAGCATTTCTTCCACCGAACCAACCCTATATTTCGAGAAGTCGACGACATCAGCAAAGATCTCAAACCCGGGGACTGTTTCTCCATCAATAATCATCGGTTCCGGCTTACCCCCATATGGCCCACCACTGGCTCGAACAAAAGTGTCCAAGAGATGGACTTTCTTTGTCTCCGGGATCTCCCTCTTTTCAGCACCTTTGTAACCAAGACCCCCTCGGTGTGATTGGCCCACAGTGATATCAAACTTTGCGACCCCTTGCTGATGGACTCCTAGCCCCCTTCCCGGGATGAAATTCTGCTTCTGAAAATACTTATGGATCCATGGGGAAAACATCAAGTCTCTCTCCTTGTGTTCTGAGACAACCGCCACCTGGAAGCCGGTCAGAGGATGTTCAACTGAGTTCAATGCAGCTACCACAGAAGATTCATCTGCCTCAAGAGTCACGATTTTTCCTCCTATTGGAATTTTCACTTTTTGATGCAGGGTTGATGGCACACCTCCCAATGCATGGAACCAGGGCCTTCCCAAAAGCAAGGAAAAAGTCACCGGAATGTCAATGACAGTAAACAGCACAGTCGATTTAACTTCTCCAATTGACACTTCCGCCTCGAAGGTACCAATCACAGTACACTTGGAATTGTCATAGGCCCGGATCACCGTGTTAGACCGTGAAAATGCTTCTTCGGACAGATGAAGACTAGGTAAAACTTTCAGAGGGTAGATATTCAATGCTGAACCGTCATCAACCATCACACAAGGCAGGGTTCTATCCATCATTTCCACTTTCAGATACAAGGCACGATTGTGGTTAGTTCCTTCCGGTAGCAGGTCATCATCAGTGAAAGTGATCCCCTTGGGACTGTCAGGTTGCGGACTCCTTGTACTTCCAATTGCCATGCACACCTCCTCAGGAGACATTAACGGATTTGCATCCATTTCCATAAGCTTCTTCACCACTGCAGCTCGGTGTCTTTGGGACTCCATAAGCAAATGCCACACAGATGCACGTGCAGGCATCTTTTTGAGTTGCTCCACTACCAGGTCTTCTTTCTCATTCACTTTGATGGGCAAATAATCCTGAACCGGTGCTTCTACCCTCTTACTCGGCTCCCCTAACCGTTGTGGCTCGGGTTGATATACCCTTCCACTCCTTTTGACATTATTCACAGGAGCATCCTCTTTCCTTATATACATCCCATCCTTGGTGCAGACAGGATAGACAGGTGTTGTCCGGTTCACAGGCTTGGGCCTACTCATCAACTCAAATTCGTCCGCATCATCATCCAATTCTACATCATCCAAATTCACAGGTTTGCTCTCCTCCACAGATGACTCAACATCTTCGCCCACTACCACTTGAATCGCGGGATTCGCCCTTGCAATCTGGGCTAAGACAAAGTTAGGAGATAATCCCGATTGCACCATATTCACCCTTCTTTCAAACTGAGGCAGTGGATTATTATGAACATTGGGCTTTGAACGAGGCGCTTCTATCTTCTTTTCATCAATCAACTGCTGAATTGCCTTTTTCAAGGCATGGCACTCATTGGTTCGATGCCCCTTGGTCACATGATAGGAGCAGAAGTTGTTCTTGTCCACCTCGGCCGGAGGCATGTACGGTTTCAGGCTTTGAAGGAAGCCCAGATTTCTACACTTCAGAAAGATCCGCCCCAGAGAATCCTCCCAAGGAGAGATCCCCTTTCCAGCTGCCTGTTGATTGGACCCTTGTGCAATTGATGCTACATCTACTTGCTTAACAGGTGCAGGCGGTTGACTCGGCTTAGTGCTTGTTGATGAAGAAGCTGCAGGACTGCTATTATTTTTATACCCCGAAGAATATGTCCGGCTTCGGTACCCTCCTCCAGAACTGTTGTGAGCTGGGTCAATCTCGTACTTCTCCACCTTGCGAGCCAACTCATGTACTTCTATCAAGGACTGGAACTTATGGTACTTCATCACATTTAGATAAACTTCCAAGCTACCATCAATCAGCTTGACAATCAGCTCGTCTTCCAAGGGCTTCTGATGGAGGAAGATCATCTTATCCATCCACCTTTGATAATATTCAGAAAAGGTCTCATTCGGCTTCTGCCTTACCGCCTCCAGATCTTGTAACTTGACCTCCAGCTGTGTGTTGAAACTGAAGTACTTAATGAAGGCATCGGACAGTGCATCCCAGTCGCCTTGTACACCCTCGGGCTGTTTATTATACCATGTGATGGCTCCTCCTTCCAAAGTAGTGGGGAACAATCCCACTAATTGATTCATGGTAAGCCCTGCCATAGTCATAATCCGCACATACTGATTCAAATGGGCCGTGGGAGGACTTTTCCCAACATATGGTGCAATCCTAGGCATTTGGAAGCCTACAGGCAACATTTCAACCCCTCCGGCTATGAGTGTGGACGGGTCATTGCGCTTGGCAGATTGGATCTTAGAACTGGCACGCAGCTCCGCTATAGTTTCTTCCATCTCCTTCATCTTTCTCTCTAAAGCAGACTCTACAGGTTGCTCAGCATTATCCCTTCGGCCTTCTTCAGCATCTGACTGCCCATCATTCAATCTCCCGCCGCTACTTTCTTCTCGAGCACCCCTTTCCGGTCTCTGATTAGACGATTTAGTCAAAGCATTCTGCACTTGATTTTTGATAAGATTCTTGAACTCATCAGAACTCATGAATTCTCGAATAGCAGTGGTGGCCATCATGGCAGCAGCAGCTTCAGGTGTGATTGCCATATCTTGAAATCTTTGTTGCAACTGTTCAAATTCCGGTGAAAACCCAGCACTTAATTCAGATGACACTTCAACCTCCCCAAACTGAGTAGACTCCCCAGACTCACTAGATGATGAATCGCTGTGCTCTAGCCTCACGAGTCGTCGTCCCGACCGGAGCCAAACTACAAAATATTTCGAACAAAAGTTAGTGAAATATGATCACCCAAAGAGTTATGAACTCTAGGGGATATGCATGTATGCATGGCGTGTTGGATGAATGATGTGTGGATGTTGTATGAAATGAATTTATAACACGAACCTTGAATAATCAAACCTTCGGGGATGAAGTATGCATGAACTCCTATTTATGTATGCATATATTGCAATCCAAGCATTAGATGCGTGGATGAGACCTTTGGTGCTCGGGGAGTACCTCGGGTTTTGCAAAATGGGATGAATGTCCTTATTGAACGGGCAGAGTTTCGGCACTCATGGAGTGCCTCGAATTTTGTGATGTGAAATCGACACGCGCATAGCGCTTGGTCGGGGTTTCGGTGTCCAGGGGACACTTCGGATTTTTGATGATGTAAAGTGAACTCGTGCTTGATTTGAGGGTGGAATTTCGATACTCGGGGAGTGTCTCGATTTCCGCACCGCGATGTGAGGTGAATGCGTTCTTAGTGAACGGGCAGAGTTCCAGTGCTCGGGGAGCATCTAAACGTTTTGATGCGCGAAATGGAATTTTTTCGGCACTCGTGGAGTACCCAAAATGATTTAATGAAATGCGAAGAATTTTGTTGGCACTCGCGGAGCGCCTAAAATGATTTAATGAAATGCGATGAATTTTTGTCGGCACTCGTGGAGCGCCAAAAAATGCTTTGATGAAATGCGATGAATTTTTGTCGGCACTCGTGGAACGCCTAAAATGATTTGATGAAATGCGATGAATTTTTGTCGGCACTCGTGGAGTGCCTAAAATGATTTGATGAAATGCGATGAATTTTTGCCGGCACTCGTGGAGCGCCTAACATGATTTGATGAAATGCGATGAATTTTTGTCGGCACTCATGGAGCGCCTAAAATGCTTTCCTACTTGGTAGGTAATGTGATGTGTGTGACCCTTATGGAATTATTCAAGATTCGTATAATGCTTTATGCATGACACGCGTTTCCCATGGCTGCAAAATAAAATGGTTAATGCTCATGACATTCAAGTGATGTATGTGAATTAATTATTTTTTCACACAATGAAAGGATGCATGGCTAAAAAAGATGTGGTTAGTTTAATGTCACACGGGTGATTAATGTATTTACATGCAAAGGATGAAAATGGCTGTACAAAAGACGTGGGTTAAAATCATACAAATGCTTTAGATGCGGTATGTTATGTTCGTGAAAAATGTGAATGATGACATGTTGTGGAGGGACAAAAAGACACGTAGCAATTAGCACACGGATCATATTCCTCCAACCTTATTCCTCCAAGCGTGGTCAGGTCGATAAAATTCTAACTGAGTCCTAGGAGGGGTTCTCCTCGATCACCAACCGGGGATGATGAAGGCGGATTTTATTTTATTCACACATTTTATTTTGGTATCCTAAGGGAATCCAACTAAGGTTGCCTAAATGAGTTCGGTCCAAAGTCGGGATAACATCAAGGCTCCCATAGCAAGATATACTCCTCACTTCTCCCCACTCAAGGGTCCGAACGAAGGGGTTCGTACGAGGCTATGGGTGGTGTTTCGTATTCATGCCCCTAAGATCAAGAGGAACTTAGGCGACACTTCAACGATTCACCGGGCTAAATAGTGGATACCTAACCTAATGCAATAAATGTCTAACTACAAAAATGCATAAAGTGCCATATAAGAATCATCCGCTTAATTTAAATTAGACACTTTTCAAGGCTTGCAAATTCTTCTAAGTTTTTGAAAAACTTTTAAGAAATCCCCAGCGGAGTCGCCACTGTGAGCGGACGACGCGTTTTCGACGGGACGCGGGACTCCCTTTCGGAAGGGGCACCTCGATTTCGGGCGGGACCTTCCCTCGCGTGGGGTTTTTTTTTTGGTTTGGAAATTCGTTTTTGGAAAAGCGGATTATTTTGAAAAAGAATCGAGACCTAAATCTCGACAAAAAGTATAGGAGTCGCCACCCGGCTCAGCTCAACCGGGAAATTACAGTGTAGCTGAACCAAAGCGGGACTGCCACATTTTTCAGAGATTCGGGTCCGGACAAGTCCCTTATTTCGTGTCTAATTTAAATATTAATGCCAATGTTCTAGTTATGACACTTTAATTTACTAAAATTCAATTTTATTGAATAATGCACGTAGCGCGCATACAGGATAATAATACAACATGAAAAGTAAAAAGAATAATTATTTAATAGCTTACAACCCAATCGAAAGAAAAATAAAACTCTCGCCTCGCTGATACAATCGCCTATATACACGAGAATCTAGAAAAAAATACAACCGTCTAAATACACGATTTAATTCTATTAAATACAAATAAAAAGAAAATTAAAATAAAGTAAAAGCTGCAAAACAGAGGTTAGCACAATTTATACGACACGCCATAAATAGGACTCAAGAAGACTGAATTGGGAAATTGGAATTCGGGGTCATGCAATTGGGGTAACCGAGTCAGCCCGGTCGGTCGGCTCGGTTAGACCTGGAAAATCATTTTGAAACGTCCCTGTATTTTTGGTTTGTGGGAAAATCATTTTTGAAAACAACTTTCCGGTTTATTTTAATTTAGCATGCAAAAGTGGGTCGGTTTTCGGGAGAACCGGGTCTCCATCGTGGAATTGTTCTAAATGCAATTTTACCGAAAAAATAAATCTAAGGTCGTGATGCGCACAACAAAATTCATTTTGATGATTTTTGGGGTTTTCTAATTTTTCTGATTTTCTGAAATTTCCTGATTTTTATAAATTTCTTGGATTTTTGTGATTTTCTTTGGATTTTAGGGATTTTTAGGGATTTCTGCTTCTGGCCGAGGACTACAGTCGTGCGACTGTACTCCTGGTTAGGCAGAAATCGCTAAAAAAACCCTAAAAACGAAAGCCTGAAACTGGAAAAATAAGCACAGTCGTACAACTGTAGATGATTTGGCACGACTGTATTTACAGTCGTGCCCCTGTTCTTGTTTCAAGAACAGTCGTACGACTGTTCTTATTTTTCCAGAAATAAAAACGCAAAAACTTGAATAAAAAAACACCAAACACAAGCAAATCACCCAGAAAGCTGGAAAATGAGTTGAGTTAAAGGTTATTTACCTCCTTGGTGACGATCCACAGCTGGAATGACCCCTGGCTACGCACCAATCCACGTGAAATCGCTCTTTTTTCTCAAAAGTCAAGGTTGCAAAAGTGTTCAATAATCCCAGAAAAGTCACGGATTTGTGTTTGTTTTTGTCCCAAAATGATTTAGATTTTTAGTGTGAGTGTTAACCTAGGATTTTTACTTCGTTTTAGTGATTAACAACAAGAAATTAAAGAGAAAAGGTAAGAAGAAAGCAATGAGTTGATTATCTCTCTTCTCTCTTTTTCTCTTTTTTTCTCTCACTAAAAATCTAATTTCTTGCCAAAAGTCCTCAAATTCTGGTTTTCTTCACCTTATATACCTCCTACTAACCCGGAAATCTTGAGCATTTAATGCTCAAGATTTCCCTTCTTTTCCAAGTCAAGGGGGTATGGGCAGCAACCTGCCCCCGAAAGTACAGTCGTACGACTGTGCTTACGTTACAGTCGTACGACTGTAACAAAATCCCACGACTGTATTTTACAGTCGTGGGTCAACGGTCAACGGCAGAGATTTTTTTTTTAAAGAAAATTTCGTGTTCACAAATGGGTTCTTCATTTGTTTGCTCTCAGTCAGTTATAGAGTAGATAGTCATCCATCCGGTCTACATATGAATTGGATGATCATCCATCATGCCCATTATGGGTTGGCAGGTCATCAATCTAGTCGCATCTGTTGTTCTAAAAATATACACTAGCAAGTACACTAGGTTTTCAAGTAATAAAGTAGGTAAGTAAAGTATTATCTCCACATGGATTAAACAAGCAAAATCTATTCACTTAATAGTGTAAAACAATAGAATGATCAAGTAAATTCTTTCGAAAGTGTTGATTTTAAATTTATAACTACAAACAAGAAAATTAAATGAATAACACAAATATGATGAACAAACAGATAGATTAGGGTAAAAGTATAAATTTACTCAATAATAAATAGAACATGCAAAGAACACAGCAAGAATAAGCAATTATAAGTAATCTTTCTCCTTTTTATATGAATAATGTTATGAACATAGGTTTAAGATATCTTTCACGAAATTCATTAAAGTCAAGTCTTTTTGCACCAAAAATTCTTTATTCATTAACCAAGTCTCCTTGCATTAACTAGTCTCTGAGTATTAAGAATAAGAAAGTATTTTTACATAAGCATGCAAAAAACCCTAACATAAGGTTGTTCAAGCCTCCTATCCCAACAACATATGCCTAATGATAGTTCAGTCTCCTAAACCAAGTCTCCTTGTATTTATTTAACTATATCTGAGATGGCCAAACTCATAAAACATGAAGCACTCCATTAAACAACCATCAAATAATTTTATTCAACTTACAACTACTAGCTTATGGCTGGTCTTGGCCTGAAATTTGAATACTCACTCATTCTCATGTAGAGAGCAGCTTTTTGCATATAGAACAATATACAAAAATTTGAATGAGAACGAAAAGAAAAAGGAAAAGCTCTTATTTTGAAACAAATGCAGGAGATTAAGTTCTTAAGATATCATCCCCCCTTATAAACATAAAAAAGAGGATATATAGTCTCCAAAGGTGTGAAAAGATAACAGAACGAGTGGAACAGATTGCTCACTCTCAAATTTCTGACATGGAACGACCAGATCTAAATTTAGACTATACAAATTTCAGCTAAACGGATAAGAGTAGATCTAATTTTAGTCCACATAAATCTTAGCCAAAACAATAAGCTCTCTTGTAATATTCAAGCCTTGTTCTCCTTGTTTCTCCTTTAGCCCAGCCCGTTCAAGTGATTTTGGGTTTTACGTAAAATCTTTAAATTCTACAGAAACCATACAATGCAAGGCATATTTTACGTGAAGTGATACCAAATTCTCATAATATTACTACTTTACAAAAAAAACTTTTTAATTTCGCAAAATATGATATGGAAACTACAGAAATATATTTAGGAGAAATATTTAAATTTTTAGGTAATAGTTTTTCGTATAAAGACGAAAAATTCCGCATATTACAAAAAAATAGTACAAAAATTGGGTTTCACGTAAAACATTTAAATTTTACGGAAACCATGCAATGCTAGAGATATTTTACATGAAGTGACTCCCAATTCTTATACTATTACTATTTTACGAAAAAAAACTCTTTAATTCCGTGAAATATGATATGGAAACTACTGAAATATATTCACGAGAAATATTTAAATTGAGAATATAATAATTGAGTAGTTGCTTTTCGTATGGAGATGAAAAATTCCGTATATTACAAAAAACAGTACAAAAATTAGGTTTCACATAAAACCTTTAAATTATATGAAAACCATGCAATGCAAGGCATATTTTACGTGAAGTGATACCCAATTCTCGTAATATTACTACTTTACGAAAAAACTTTTTAATTTCACAAAATATGATATGGAAACTACTGAAATATATTCACGAGAAATATTTAAATTGTATGAAAATATAATAATTAAGTAGTTGTTTTCCGTATAGAGATGAAAAATTTCACATATTACAAAAAAAGGTAGAAAAATTGATTTTCACGTAAAATTTTTAAATTCTACGGAAACCATGCAATGCTAGGCATGTTTCACGTGAATTGATATCAAATTCTCGTAATATTATTACTTTACAAAAAATTCTTTAATTTCTTAAAAAATGATCTGGAAACTACTGAGATATAGTTGCGAGAAATATTTATATTGTACGAGAATGTAATAATTGGATAGTAGTTTTCCGTATAAAGATGAAAAAATTCCGCATATTACAAATAACAGTAGAAAAATTGGTTTTCATGTAAAACTTTTAAATTCTACGGAAACCTTCAATGCTAGGCATATTTTACGTGAAGTAGTATCCAATTCTCGTAATATTATTATTTTACAAAAAAATTTTTAATTTCGTGAAATATGATATGAAAACTACAGAAATATATTTATTTTCATTTTATTTACGTAAAATGATTATAATACATAGTTTTAGTTCATATTAATAATAAAATTAAAGCATACTAAATTATCTATAAATACAAAATATATTTTAAATTGGATAAAATTCTTTTTACTAATAATTAAATGAAAATTAATTAAGTTATGAAAAATTTAATAATATTACAGAAATTTGTAAAGGTTTTGACATTTTTACTTAGTTGAGAATGAATTTGTAAAATGAATTGGTGCATAGAAACTATTTACTAAATTGTATAATTTTAATAATTCCTTTAACTTTTTGGTAACCTGTAATAACAAGTCAACTTTTTATAATTTTATTTTATTTTATTTTAAACCATTTATGTGTTAAAATATGATTGGCTAATAAAAATAAAGTGTGGTTACTTCTTCTTCTTCTTCTTCTTCTTCTTCTTTTTTAACAAAGTAACTATAGAATTTATCAAATATTCAAAGAATATTTCACTAAAAAATAATTGGAGATTAATTTACATAACCTCCAAGTGTTTTCATTCCTCAAATTAACCCCAATACATCCAAAGAAAATCTATAAAATAAGTCAATATTTTCGGGCCTACTATTCTTAATTCTTTCTTTCCCTCACTAAGGAAAACTCTCTTAATTGATAACTTCTTTATCAATTGTCGGATGCTTAAAACTATTCAATTTACTTCCTTTTTATAGTAAATGAGTGTTGAATTCATGCCACACATATGCAATCTATCATGTCAACCATATGTATACGTATACATAGCCCATCATTAATTCTTATAACCAACTTGTTGCACATGGAACCAAAATTAATGCATATATTGAAAGAGTATATATATTTTATATCCAATTGTAATATTATAATCTGTATAGAACTCCAATTGTAATTATTTCCTTGCACACAAGCTATATAATCAATGAGATGCCTCTCCACACTTTAGGAGATAATTCCATAAACCCTAATTCTATCTTAGTATCAGAGCCGCCCAAGGGCTTAACAGCTGAAACCCTAACTTCAAACCTTCCTCACCGACGTTTATGGCTACCACTGGTTCTTCCACTATCTCATCAGCCACTTCCTCCACAGCTGAGTCAATCAGCATAGGAGGGGCGGCAACACCCACCTTTTCGAATCAACTACCATTAAAACTCGATTCAACTATGTGCTCTAGAGAACATTGATTATGCCTATGCTTGTAGGGTGTCGACTGGTCGGCCATGTTGACAGAACAACACCGATTCCGGCTGAAAGACTAGTGAATAACGATGTCAATCCTCTTTATCAAGTATGGTTTCAGAAGGACCAATAGGTACTTAGCTGGATCCTCAACTTAATCTCTCCTTCAATCCTTCCTCAAATTATCAGTGTCAAAACGGTTCGAGAAGCCTGGATAAAATTAGAGAATGCGTATGCATTGGGTTCAAGGGCTCAGGTACGAGACTTGAAACATCAACTTCATTCTTTGGTGAAGTCGAATTTCAAATCAATTTCAGACTATATGTAATGTGCATAGTTAATTTCAGACCTGTTAGCGTCTTTACACTATGTAGTTTTAGAAGAAGACTTGGTTGATGCTATTTTAGATGGATTTCGAGGTCCTTTTAGAGATGTTTGTTATACGTTTGGATCACGTACCATTTCGTTTGATGATTTCTTTGGTTTATTGTTAACGAAGGAACGTCACATAAAGAAGGAAAAATTATTGTCAAAGGAGCTGAATGTGCCAACAACTCACTACACGGCAAGGCAGCCGAGTTCAGGTGGCTGCCACTAACAGGGATATCAAGGCTAGTCTGGCCAGTATTATCGACGACAATAGTAGCAGTTGACGTCTGGTCAGTTTTAGCAGCCATTATTCGGCTAGAACCAGTTTTCCGGATCATAGTTTGCATGCCAACAGTAGGGTCAACAAACTCAATCGGCATCAGTTGACGTGTCTACAGTTACGTACCACAATTACAGAGGTTTGGGTCATTATGCATGCCAATGCCCCTCCCCAAAATTTAACCAATAGTGGAACCAAAATTCCCCAGCTTCTAATCATATCACCACCAACCCAACCGATTCCCCTTGGATCATGGATAGTGGAGCTACACACCACCTTACTTCAGATTTGGGACAGCTGCACTTGCACTCAGAATGCTCCGGACTTAAAGAGGTTCACTCAGGCAATAGATCCCGTCTTCCTATAGCACATGTTGGATCTTGTTTTATTGATACGTCTGTTACTCCATTGAAATTATCAAAGGTCTTGCATGTTCCAGCGTCTCATTCCAATTTAATTTCTATTAGTGCTCTAACCCGTGCTAATGATGTCTCTGTTGAATTTTTTAACTCTTATTTTGTTGTGAAGGACCTGACTTCCAAACAGGTGATTCTTTGAGGCTAGAATAAGAATGGTATGTAAGCTCTTATCGCTGGAGTTCAAGCTCTTGTTTGGTCCCATCTCACATTGTTGGCTACATGGCATACACGGCTTGGTCATCCAACTCTTTCTAGTTATCAGCCGAATTTTGAGTCATAATAATATTCGGTTTTTGTCCACTAGGGATCGCACTATTTGTTCTAGTTGTGCGGTTAGTAAGAGTCATAAGTTGCCGTTCTCTTTATCTGATTCTGTTATTGATGGACCTCTCGATTTAAGTTATTTTGACTTATGGGGTCCTGCCCCAATTGACTCTTGTGATGTCTTTTCATATTATTTGCTCTTTTATGATCAATTTAGCAACTACTGTTCGATCTATTTCTTGAAATATAAATATGAAGTGTTGAGTACTTTTATTAAATTTTGTTTCATGGTTGAAAAATTCTTTGGCCGTTCTATTAAAGTATTCCATTTTGATGGTGGGGGGAGGGGGGGGGTTAATTCATTACTATGAAATCATATTTGATTGAAAATGGCATTCAACACTGAATGTCATGTCCATATACCCCTGAACAAAACAGGGCAGCAGAAAGAAAACATCGTCATGTTGTAGAGATGGGTTTGTCCTTGTTGCATTGCGCTAAATTACCCATGGATTTTTAGACATATGCTTTTGATACTGCTGTGTACTTAATTAATAGAATGCCTTCATCTATTCTTAATTTTTCTACACCCATTACACTCTGTTTAAACACCATCTAGATTATTCTCTATTATGTGTGTTTGGCTACCTTTGTTATCCATGGTTACGTCCCTATTCTTCCAATAAACTCAATTTTCGCTCCCGCAAATGTATCTTTCTGGGTTATAGTAAAATGCATAAGGGTTATAGATTTTTTGATCCAGTGTCCAAGAAATTCTTTGCCTCACATCATGTTATTTTGATGAGCAGGTGTTCCCATTTTCAGAGTTGTGTAGTTCAGCTACCCGTGATTCATCTCCTCCCACTGAAACTATGCCCACTTGCTAAATTACTCCTGCACTTCACCAAATGCCTCCCGGACAGCCCCCACATACAGACCCATCCCCTCCTACTCAACGATCTCTTACAGCCCCCTCATGCCCAAATACAATGCCCTCACCTTCCACTTCTCCAACCCGTCACCCTTCCCCTGGTATCTCCTTGGTCGTTGACTTACAGGGAGCTGTGCATAATGATCCGCCTTCCTCTGTGGAACTGTCACCCTCACTTGGTGCTCCCATCATCCCACCAGTGCGTCGGATGGTCAGTCGGTAGCAAACTGGAAAGCTGCCGCCTCCTCCAAAATTCTTCCACACCTTGATACTTCCCCCTCATCCAACTTGTTTTACCGAAGCTTCAAAGAGTGCTCATTGGTGCATGGCTATGGCAGAGGAGTATTTGGCATTGGTGTCCAATGGTACTTGGGAGTTGGTTCCACCATCTTCCATCTAGAATGTAATTGAATGTAAATGGGTCTTTAAGACTAAGCTCAAGCCAGATGGGTCAATTGAGCGCTATAAGGTATGTTTGGTTGCCAAGGGGTTTCACCAACGTCCTGGTATGGACTTTACTGACACCTTTAGTCTAGTAGTCAAGCCAACAACAATTCGGTTACTGCTGTCTCTTTTGCTTAGTCCATCTCACATTTGGATGTATCTAATGCATTTTTGCATGGAGATCTAGATGAACCTGTGTACATGGTTTAGCCGCCAGGATTTGTGGATCGGTCTTTGCCTTCTCATGGCTGTCGACCACAGAAATCCTTCTATGGCCTCAAATAATCTCATTGGATGTGGCATCGACGACTCACTCAATCCCTCGTGTCCTATGGTTTTAAGTGTTTTAGGGTGGATGTTTCACTATATTACCTGCGTAAGGGTTCTTAGGTATTGTTCTGCTTAATTTATGTTGATGACCTCTTGGTTTTGGGAAATGATTCGAGTTGTGTGTCTGCTTTGATTACTTTTCTCCAGTCCCAGTTTGCAATTAAAAATTTGGGACTAGCAAAATACCTCTTGGTATTGAATTATTAAAGCAGAGTGGATAGTTATTGTCAGCATAAAAAAAGTATATTTTGGATTTATCGTCCAAGGCTCGGATGTTGGAGTCTAAACAGGTTGACTCTCCGGCGTGTTCCTCTGATCATTTATCTGCTTCGGGTACCCTTTCTTTAGATGTTATGGCTTACAAGAGTCTTGTGGGTGGCTTGAAATACTTGAATATTACCTGTCCTGATATTGCTTTTGCTATGCAGAAGGTCACCCAGTACATGCATGCACCCACCACCTTGCACTCGTAGGTGTTGAAACGGATTTTGTGTTACTTTAAGGCTACGGTTTCCTTTGGCTTATGGTTTTAGCCTCAGTATATGTTACAGCTCCATGCCTTCTCGAATTCTGATTGGGCCAGCGATGTTGATGATCGCAGGTCCACCTTTATTTTTGGTATTTTTCACAGCACTAACCTAATCTCTTAGGAATCCCATAAGCAACGTACTGTTTCCCGTTCCTCTACAGAAGCCGAGTACCATGCTCTTGCGACAACTACTTCTGAATTATCATGGCTGGGTATGCTTCTTGTTGAGATTGGTTTTCCTATAGGGCGGCACCTACTCTTTAGTGTGATAATCTTATTGTCACTTATCTTACTGCCAATCCCCTCTTATATCACCGCACTAAGCATTTGGAGCTGGACTTTCATTTTGTTCGGAAGAGTGTTGCATTTAAATAGTTGGTTGTTTGTTACATCTCCACTGATTATCAAGTGGCGGATATTCTCACCAAGCCTCTCTCTTGACAGCGTTTTCGTATCTCGAAGGACAAGTTGGCTATGGTTTTCACCCCAGCTCAACTTGTGAGGGAGTGATAGAGTATATATATTTTATATCCAATTGTAATATTATAATCTGTATAGGACTCCAATTATAATAATTCCCTTGTACACAAGCTATATAATCAATGAGATGCCTCTCCACACTTTAGGAGATAATTCCACAAACCTTAATTCTATCTTATATAACACAATGTTGACAAAAGCCAAACCTGATCAAAAGCTTGCAGCCACTCATAACTGCAACAAATATGAAATCATTCTCATATAATCCTATACATTCCTTTTTATTAATTGGTGAAGCCCATTACACTATAAATTCCAAAATTGGCATGTTATAAAAGAAACCTAGAGAGGCCAAGCTTGTCCCCAGTAGCCTCAGTATCTTCCAAAATTTTCTGCTTATACTCTCTGAAACTGAAACTTCAATATAATGCTGGCTTTGTATAGCTCTTTATTAAAACATCAGAAGAAGGGCAATAGAAATATGCAAATGAAAATCTGTCAACATTTTGGGGGACAATCACTCTATGTTCAACGCTTTTGTAAACATTATTACTCAATGCCTGCAATAAGTCACCTGTATTCAAAATAACAGCCTCAGGATTTGGCCGAATGCTCATCCATTTTCCATTTTTCTTCAATTTCAAACCACTTGTTTGGTCTTGATACAGAATTGTTAGCATATCCAAATCTGTGTGAGGCACCAAGCCATAGATCTTAAAAGAGAATGGACAGGCACATTTTGGGTACCTATTCATTCGCCGTAACTGTCACTAGGGCTACAGTTTTCTTTAAAGAAATTTGATTAAATATGCAAGTTTCCAGTTAAAATTTCTGCCAACTCTTCGGCCAAGGCACCTGCTTTTTCTCCGAATGCATGGATTTTGAAAATTATCAACCATAACATTAGATATGAGGTTATGTAGCTAGCCTAATTAAATAATAACTTTTAGTTTAATACACTACAAAACATAAGATAATTTTTGCTACCTAAAGTATAAAAGTTGTTGTTATAGTTTTAGACAGTAACAAAAAACTTATTGGATGTTACTGTTATAAAATTGTGGTTGTATGCATTTAACAATCAAAGTTGACAACATTTTGTTGCCAACTTCAAAATATTGCTGCTCAAGGAGTTTTTTGACAACAAAATCTATTTTGCTGCAAATTGTTTTGCTGCCAGATTTGACATTTCTTGTAATGATACTCAAATTTTATCATTTCTTTATCAGAGTAATTTAAGTAATACATATAATAAATGACTTAATGTGGTTGAGTAATTTATGAATCAAATGTCAAAAATAAAAAAATACTACGAATAAAATTGAATTGCGACTCAAATTGTTAAACAAAAGTTGATACCTGAGGCTCCCGTAGTCGTGCATTTTTGAGATATTTGAAAAGGGTGCATGGAAAGCTTCTGACCAAGAAAGTTGGTTGAAACATGTAGCATTAGGGTTTCCCCAATGGTAACTATTTGCTGATAAATTCAAAAATTTATCTTGAGATTTCTTGTTAAATGGCTCATAAAATACTTTCTTTTGTTGAATCAGCATCATGTCAAGAACTTCTTGCGAAATCCCATGATTTTTAAGTTGAAAGAAACCCCATTCACTTGCAGCTTCACAAATTTCTTGCTTGTAATTTTCTCTTCTCAATAAAGAATTCATATCAATGAGAGGTAGCTCGCATTCTTCAGCCATGAATAGATTCTCATCTTTAGCTTGTAGAGCCGAATTCTTTGTAAGTAGAGCGTAGTACTCTTGAAATGGAGGATCCCACTGCAACCGCATTGACTTCATTTTATCAACTTCTTACTGCAGCTTGATAACCCTTTGAGACAAACACCACTATAAAACATTTAAAAAAAATAGAAAAAAAATGAAAGCTCAGTTGTTCAAGAATTAATTTTATGAATAAATTTAGCAAAGTACTCGTTTTCAATGACTGAACTAGCTAGAAGAAAGTTATAAAAGAGACGACATTAATTTATCTTGATAAGGTTAAGAAAAGTTAAATGTATTTAGGAAGCATTGCTTTAAGAGATTTATTTACTCTCTCTTACTGCTCTTACCTATTCTAGCTCGAATTCAAAATCAACTGCATAGTTTAGATTAAAAAAAAAAATTAGTGATTATATTGTGAACACGAAATTTTTACATTTAAAAAAAAAATGTTGACCGTTGACCCACGACTGTCAATACAGTCGTGGGATTTTGCTTACAATCGTACGATTGTAACATAAGTACAGTCGTACGACTGTACTTTCGGGGGCAGGTTGCAGAACCCATACTCCTTTGACTTGGAAAAGTGGAGAAATCTTGAGCATTTAATGCTCAAGATTTCCGGGTAAGTAGGCATATAAAAGCCTAAAAAAAGAAGAGAAGAGGACTTTTGGCAAAAAGAAATCTGGAATTTAGAAATTTTAGAGAGAGAAAAAGGGAGAAAAAGAAAGAAGAGAGAAAAGAAAATACCTTGCTTTCTTCTCACATTTTCTCCTTAATTTCTTGTTTTTAATCACTAAAATGAATTAGAAATCCCAGGTTAACATCTATACTGGAAATCTAAATCACTTTGGGACAAAAACAAACACAAATCTGTGACTTTTCTGGGATTATTTGGATACTTTTGCAACCTTGACTTTCCAAGGAAAAAGAGTGAATTCACGTGGATTGGTACGTAGCCAGGGGTCATTCCAGTTGTGGATCATCGCCAAGGAGGTAAACAACCTTTAACTCAACTCTTTTTCCAGCTTTCTGGGTGATTTACTTGTGTTTGGTGCGTTTTTATTCAAGTTTTTAAGTTTTTATTTCTGGAAAAATAAGAACAGTCGTACGACTGTTCTTTGCACAAGAACAGGGGCACGACTGTAATTACAGTCGTGCAAAACATTTTACCGTTGTACCACTGTATTTATTTTCTCAGTTTTAAAATTTTCTTTTTTAGGGTTTTTTTAGCGATTTCTGCCTCTGGCAAAATTTACAGTCACACGACTGTAGTATACAGTCGTACGACTGTAACTACAGTCACACGACTGTAGTCCTCGGCCAGGAGCAGAAATCCCTAAAAAAATCCCTAAAATCAAAAAAATTCATAAAATCCCATAAAATTTCATAAAAATCAGAAAATTTCAGAAAATCAGAAAAATCTTGAAAAGTCAAAATCATCAAAAATGAATTTTGGTGTATGCATACACGACCTTAGATTTATTTTTCGATGAAATTGCATTTAGAACAAAACCACGAAGGAGACCCGGTTCTCCCGAAAACCGACCCACTTTGCATGCGATAAATTAAATAAACCGGAAAAATGTTTTCAAAAACGATTTTCTCACAAAACCAAAAATATAGGGACGTTTCAAAATGGTTTTCCAGGTCTAACCGGGCCGGCCGACCGGACTAACCCCGGTTACCCCCAATTGCATGACCCCGAATACTTAATTTCCCATTTTGTCTGTTTCAGTCCTACTTATGGTGTGCCGTATAAATTGTGCTAACTTCTGTTTTGCAGCTTTATTTTATTTTAATTTTCTTTTTATTTGTATTTAATAGATTTAATTGTGTATTTAGGCGGTTGTAAAAATTTTTAGATTTTCATGTATTCTAGGCGATTGTATCAGTGAGGCGAGAGTTTTATTTTTCCTTCAATTGGGTTGTAAGCTCTTAAATATTTATTCTTTTTTTACTTTTTATGTTGTATTATTATTCCGTATGCGCGCTGCGTGCATTATTTAATGAAAATCAATCTTTAGTAATTTAAAGTGTTATAATTAGAACATTGGCAATAATATTTAAATTAGACACGAAATAAGGGACTTGTCCGGGCCTAGATCTTTGAAAAGTGTTTGGTTCAGTTACACTGTAATTTCCCGGTAGAGCTGAGCCGGGTGGCGACTCCTATACTTTAAATCTCGATTCTTTTTCGAAATAATCCGCTTTTCTCAAAAAATGAATTTCAAATCAAAAACCCCACGCGAGGGAGGGCCCCGCCCGAAATCGAGACGCCCCTTCCGAAAGGGAGTCCCACGTCCCGTCAAAAACGCGCCGTCCACTCACATATATAATAATAATATTCTTCTTTAGTATTTTAAGTAGGAATCTATTGTTTGTTTAAATGTTTTCTATGCTAACACACACATGTATTTGTATTGATACAATGACAACATCGATATTCCATGGGAATTATAATTCTTACATAATATCAGAGTTACCTGAATATATTTTTAACTTTCCCTTAACCTTATCATATCCAAAATTTATATTAATTTAATACATCTTTAATATAATAAAATATACGCAAAACAATTAATTAAAGTAGGGTTAATATTTGAAATCTCTCTAAGCTTAGGTCAAATACATCAATGTTTCATATTTTACCTATTTTATTAATATTAATTGTTAATATTAATTGCTTTAAATAATATTTTATTATTCTTTTCAATCCATGATACGTAGTTCATTTTTTTTATATCAATTTTACGACTCTCCACCTTCTATTATTACTCCAATATTTCCTATTTACCTATTTCTCCATATTTTATAATTTATAAATAAATGTAATTAATATAATTTAAGATTATCAGATATTCAATTCAACAATTATAAATTAACAGTTCAATTTAGTAATTGAAAAAATATTTAGAAATTTATTAATTAAATATTGAACCAAAAATAGCTAAAGAACTTGATTAAATAAAACTGATGATGTTAATTTCTCTAAATTTATTAACCATATTAATTAAATAATAATAAGTATGAAAGTTTAAATAAGATTAATATCTAATATTACAATTGAGGAAAACAAAAGAGAAGACATGATTTGAAATTTGAAGAGAGAGGAGTTAAACAATAAATATACATACAAAAGGTTACTCTTGTCTTGAAAGTTGATGCTGCATCTTTGATTAAATAAAACTGATGATGTTAATTTCTCAAAATTTGTTAACCATATTAATTAAACAATGATAAGTATGAAAGTTTAGATAAGATTAATATCTAATATAACAATTAAGGGAAAAAAAAAAGAGAAGAAGACATGATTTGAAATTTGAAGAAAGACAAATTAAACAATAAATATACATACGAAGGGTTGTTCTTGTCTTAAAAGTTGATGTTGCATGTGATTTTCTTTTGTCTTATCCTTACCTACACTATTATATATATATATAAATAAAGAATTCATGTTGGGTAACATAATAGTTTTGGTAATTTTTGTGTTAGACGACAACGACAACAACAATAATAATAATTAAAAAAAAAAGAGAGAAGAATACATGATTTGAAATTTGAAGAAAGAGAAGTTAAACAATAAATATATATACGAAGCGTTGTTCATGTTTTGAAAGTTGATGCAGCATGTGATTTTCTTTTGTCTTATCCTTACCTACACTATTATTTATATATATAAATAAAGAATTCATGTTGGGTAACATCACCGTTTTAGTAATTTTTGTGTTGGACGACAACGACAACAACAACAACAACAACAATAATAATAATAAAAGAAGAAGACATGATTTGAAATTTATATAAATAAAGAATTCATGTTGGGTAACATCACCGTTTTGGTAATTTTTGTGTTGGACCACAACGACAACGACAACAACAATAATAATAATTAAAAAAAAGGAGAAGAAGAAATGATTTGAAATTTGACGAAAGAGAAGTTAAACAATAAATATACATACGAAGGGTTGTTCTTGTTTTGAAAGTTGATGCAGCATGTGATTTTCTTTTGTCTTATCCTTACCTACACTGTTATTAATATATAAAAATAAAGAATTCATGTTGGGTAACATCACCGTTTTGGTAATTTTTGTGTTGGACCACAACAACAACAACAACAATAATAATAAAAAAAAGAGAAGAAGACATGATTTGAAATTTGAAGAAAGAGATGTTAAACAATAAATATACATACAAAGGGTTGTTCTTGTCTTGAAAGTTGATACTGCATGTGATTTTCTTTTATCTTATCCTTACCTATACTGTTATTTATATATATAAATAAAGAATTAATGTTGGGTAACCTCACTGTTTTGGTAATATTTGTGTTGGACGACAACAACAACAACAATAATAATAATAATAATAATAAGAGAAGAAGACAAGATTTGAAATTTGAAGAAAGAGAAGTTAAACAATAAATATACATATGACGGGTTGTTCTTGCCTTGAAAGTTGATGTTGCATGTGATTTTCTTTTGTCTTATCCTTATCTACACTCTTATTTATATTTATAAATGAAGAATTAACGTTGGGTAAGATCACCGTTTTTGTAATTTTTGTGTTGGACTACAACGGCAACAACAACAATAATAATAATAATAAAAAGAGAAGAAGACATGATTTGAAATTTGAAGAAAGAGAAGTTAAACAATAAATATACATACGAAGGATTGTTCTTGTCTTGAAAGTTGATGCTGCATGTGATTTTCTTTTGTCTTATCCTTACCTACACTATTATTTATATATATAAATAAAGAATTCATGTTGGGTAACATCACCGTTTTGGTATTTTTGTGTTGGACGACAACGACAACGACAACAACAATAATAATAATAATAAAAAGAGAAGAAGACATGATTTAAAATTTGAAGAAAGAGAAGTTAAACAATAAATATACATACAAAAGGTTGTTCTTGTCTTGAAAGTTGATGCTGCATGTGATTTTCTTTTGTCTTATCTTACCTACACTGTTATTTATATATATAAATAAAGAATGTTGGGTAACATCACCGTTTCATGTTGGACAACAACGACAACAACAATAATAATAATAATAAAAAAGAGAAGAAGACATGATTTGAAATTTGAAGAAAGAGAAGTTAAACAATAAATATACATACAAACGGTTGTTCTTGTCATGAAAGTTGATGCTGCATGTGATTTTCTTTTGTCTTATCCTTACGTACACTGTTATTTATATATATAAATAAAGAATTTATATTGGTTAACATCACCGTTTTGGTAATTTTTGTGTTGGACGATATCAGCAACAACAATAATAATAATGATAGTTATTATTATTCATGGCAATTGTGATCCAACGGAAACAAATGAAGAACAAAACAAACGTGTACATAAACAAAAATAAAAAATCAAAACACTGAGAGTAAGAATTGAAAACAGTTATGGGAAAATGAGAACAAAATGTGTACAGAGTAGAAAGAAACCTGTTGAATGATAGAGTATATATTTTTATATATTTGTAAGTCTAATTGTCTAAGGATTTGTATATATTTGTAAGTCCTAATTGTCTAAGGATTCCTACTCCTTATGTAATTATGTCTCTTGTAACCCTAGTATATATATGAAGTTTTCTCTCCATCACATTAGAGGAGAATCTCACAAAACCCTAATTGCCTTTACATAGTATCAGAGCTCTAAGGCTCATCGCCGACCACCATAGCAGCCAACCTTTGTTTTTCAGCGCAACCCTCCTCACAGCAGCCATGTCTACCGATTCCACCCTCTCCACTATCGTTTCCGGTGCAACCCCACCGACGGCAGCCACTCCTACCTGTTATCATCAATTGCCTTTGAAACTTGATTCGAATAATTATGTCTTGTGGAAAACCCTTATTACTCCTATGCTTGCTGGTTGCGGTTTATTGAATCATGTCGACGGAACGACACCTATTCCAGCTGAAAGGTTGCCCAATAACGAAGATAATCCTTACTATCAACTATGGCATCGACAGGACCAACAAGTTTTGTCTTGGATTTTAAACTCTATTTCACCATCCATTCTACCTCAAATAATTGGGGTCAAGACGGCTAGAGAAGCCTGGCTAAAACTTGAGAGCACCTATGCATCCAGTTCTAGGGCTCAAGTGAGAGATTTGAAGCAACAATTATACTCCTTGGTAAAGTTGAACTCCGAATCTGTTTCGGAATATATGCAGCGGGCCAAATTAATTTCAAAACGTTTGGCCTTATTACAATATCCGGTGTCGGAAGAGGACTTAGTTGATGCAGTCCTAGATGGTCTCCGTGGTCCGTTTCGAGACCTTTGTCGCACGTATGGTGCGTGTTCTATTTCTTTTGCTGATTTATTTGGAGTTTTATTAACTGAAGAAAGACACTTGAAGAGGGAAAAATCCTCGGTGGAGGATTTAAATGTGCCAACAGCACACTTTACGGCAAAGCAGCCGCCGTCCAACGGTGGACGAGGTAGGGGCCGCGGACGGTCTCAGCAACAGCAGCAGAACCAGCACCGATTCCAGTCCCACCGGTAGCAGCAGTCCGGTTACGGGCAGCAGTCTTTTTTGGGTTAGAATTATGCTCGGCAACAGCAAGGTCAGTTTACACAAGCAGCCCCAGTTGATGTGTCTTCCGTGGTATGTCATAACTGCTGTGGCAAAGGGTACTATGTGAGGCAGTGCCCTTCCTCGAAATTTAACAACCAGAACCCCCAACCAGCCCCCATATCCAACCACACCACCCTAAACCCATCTGACACTTCTTGGATCATGGACAGTGGCGCAACACATCACTTAGCTTCGGATTTGGGACATCTCAATCTACATTCAGAATACACTGGACCCGAAGAAGTTCACTTAGGTAATGGTTCTCGATTACCCAACCAACACATTGGTTCTTCCTCTATTTCTACTGTTAATAATTCATTACAATTGTCCCCTGTTTTGCATGTGCCTGCTTCTAATACCAATTTAATTTCTATCAGTGCACTTACTAATTCCAATGATGTATCTGTTGAATTTTTTGACAAGTTTTTTGTTGTGAAGGACCTGAGTTCCAAATAGGTGATTCTTCGCGGGCCGAATAGGAATGGACTTTATGCGCTCCCGTCTGCTCCTCCATCTCCAGTTCGATCTCACCTTACCTCCTTGTCCACCTGGCATGAGAGGCTTGGTCATCCTGCTTTTCCAGTTGTTAGTCGTGTTTTGAATAATCACAATATTCGGTGTCTGAATAATAATAATCATACTATTTGTTCTAGCTGTGCGGTTAGCAAGAGTCATAAACTCCCTTTTTCTATTTCTGAGTCTGTTGTTTCTGGACCTTTGGA
Organism: Euphorbia tirucalli; assembly: GCA_039660915.1. Lineage (NCBI taxonomy): Eukaryota > Viridiplantae > Streptophyta > Magnoliopsida > Malpighiales > Euphorbiaceae > Euphorbia > Euphorbia tirucalli. The sequence goes on from CM077636.1 coordinate 52,765,033, forward strand.
TTTAATTTGTTCTGATTTATGGGGCCCTGCCCCTGTTCAATCTAATGATGGATTTTCATATTACTTATTATTCTATGATCACTATAGCAAATATTGTTGGATTTATTTTTTGTGCTATAAATCTGAGGTGTTGTATATTTTTATTAAGTTTCGTTCATTTTTACGGTTTCAGCCTCAACCTTGTGTTCGCTTGAATGCTTTTTCTGACTCTGATTGGGCTGGGGATCCTGATGATCGCAGATCTACCTCTAGTTTTGGAATCTTTCATGGTAATAATCTGATCTCCTGGCCTCCCGTAAGCAGCGTACCGTCTCTCGCTCCTCTACTGAAGCCGAGTACAGGGCTCTTGCCACGACTACTTCTGAATTATCCTGGCTTGGCATGTTACTTGTTGAGATTGGCTTCCCTTTGCTGTGTGCGCCGACCCTATGGTGTGACAATTTGAGCGCCACGTATCTTACAGTTAATCCAATTTTCCATAATTGGACAAAGCACCTAGAGCTTGATTTTCATTTTGTTCGGGAACGCGTTGCATCCAAGAAGCTCTTTGTTTGCTATATCTCCACCGCTGATCAAATTGCGGATATTCTGACCAAGCCCCTTCCACGCACTCATTTTCAACAGTTGAGAGACAAGTTGGTCGTGGTTTCCACCCTTGCCCAACTTGCGGGGGAGTGATAGAGTATATTTTTATATATTTGTAAGTCCTAATTGTCTAAGGATTTGTATATATTTGTAAGTCCTAATTGTCTAAGGACTCCTACTCCTTATGTAATTATGTCTCTTGTAACCCTAGTATATATATGAAGTTTTCTCTCCATCACATTAGAGGAGAATTTCACAAAACCCTAATTGCCTTTACATTGAATAGAGGATGTGGAGCCAATTATCTCACAGGATTCAGTCGATGAAAATTCAAAGATAGAAAGAAACAATCAAATATTCAAATTTAATAAATAACACAGATATAGAGGCAAAGATATGGAGGTCTTAAAGTCGGTACATAGATTCCTTTGATATGAAGCACATGAATTCAATTGGGCAAAACAAAAACCAACTTACATATGTTTTACTGATGGGGAAGTAGCCAACTCACAGATTATCACATCACATGCATAGCCCGAATTCAAAGAACCAAGCACCATTTATTATAAAGCAGAGATACTTATTCGCCTACCTGAGGCTGAAAACTATCCCTTTATGTTTAAGCACGGATCACACATTTCACAAGTAGAGACATATTCTATTATAGTTCGGGGACCATATGATTCTCACTATTGGATGATTCATATGTCAATGTAATTGATGACGTTTCAAACATCCAATGGTGTGGACTGTTACCGTCACGGAACACGCTAAAAGTTTTGGTGAGAAGTTGCTATTGATACCTCTAAATTTAGCAAGAAACTAGTACTTGAGTCACACGTTAAGGAAAAGTTCTATTGTGTTGCTGAATGTATTGATCCAAAACTTCTCTATACGATCATGTCATATTAACAGTTATGTTCACGTAGCATGATTACAATGTTTCTAGACATATATATTCATAGATGACAGTCGATCTTTTGCATTTGGATGCTAGTTATTTACTCAAATTGAAATCTAAAACATCTTACAATACAAATTCACTGTAAAAAAATATAAATTCCAAATCCACAATTTAATTATAAAACTTGAATAATTGAAGAAATATACGTTTATTTATACTAAAAATAGAATTTAAATACATATTATGATAAATAAATAATATATAAAACCTACCTAAATATATTTTGAGCACAAAATAAAGTTAAGGATAGAGGGTCATGGTTTTGGGTTCAAACTAAGACTGGGATGAAACCAGAAATTAAAAAAAAAAAATTATAAAAGTATAAATATACATATACAGCTACAAATATAAAGTTGAATAATTTAGAATAAATGTTTTTCAAAATATGAATGTGTAAATATTTCTTGATAATCAATATAATACAATTAAAAAAAGGTATAGAATTTGATAATATAAAACAAAAAGGGCCTATTTAGCAATTGTTTTAGATATACATTTTAATGTGCAAAACTTATCATGAATGAAAGTTGGCATGGTGGTAGTTGGGTCAGAATGATGGTTCGTTGTTTTGAGTTTGATAATATAATTGCAGCTTTCAATGATGTATTTTTTTTTCTGCCGAATACATAGATACCCCTGAACTTGGCCAAAAACGTCTACTGCCTTTCTTTGAAAATATCCTAATGCCTCCCTGAACTTCTTAAAAGTGTTCTAATGCCCTCCTACATTTCTTAAAATTGGTCCAGGTTGCCCCCTAAGTGATAGAGTATTGTACATAGGTCCATTTATATATGTATCTATTATATATGCTGTAAATATTTGATGTACTCGGCCCATGAATATTCGGGCCATACCTGTACATGTCCGTATATATACTCTCAATCTCTTAATAACAATTAAGGGAAAACCTAATTGTTTCATGATATCAGAGCTAAATCGGCTAACACCACCAGGAACCATGTCTAACCCTACACTCAACGTTGAAATTACCGGTAGCACCTCATCTCCGGCCACCGGCCATACCACACCCACACTTATCATACCGTCTGCGGCCACCTTTCCTATTAAACTCGATACCACCAATTACTTGCTATGGAAAACACAGCTGATACCATTGTTGAAAAGGTCCCAATTGATTGGACACATTGATAGAAGAATCATCTCTCCTCCTAAGAACTTGCCTGGATCGGCTGAAATTAATCCTAATTTTGAATGATGGGAAGAGAAAGACGCTAAAGTAATAAGCTGGATTATTAATTCTTTATCACCTGGGATCATGACACAGATTGTAGGCTTTGAGACTGCACGAGATGCTTGGAATAGATTGACTGCAGCCTATGCTGCTAGTTCATGCTCTCAAATCAGAGATTATCAATTGCAGTTATGCAATCTGAAGCAAGAAGAAACAGAAACGATCTCCTCTTATGTCAACCATGTGAAGAAAATCTCGGATCATCTTGCTACCCTTCAATCCGCAATTTCAGAAACAGACCTTGTTGTTATCATTGTTAACGGACTACTCCCTGCATATTGCCTATTTTGTAGATCACTAGAGATCAAAGTTGATCCAACCAGCTTTGAGGATCTCCACAGGCTGTTACTGTCAGAGGAATGCAATATGAAGAGGGAAATTACAGCAGACCGAGCTGCTCCAACAGTGTTGTATGGTGCTCATGCGAATTCTGGTCCATCTCGCCATGCTGGGCAGTGCCAAAATCCGAGACAGCAAAATGGACAGCAGCGGCGCTATATGGGCAGGGGGCAAAGTTCTTATTTTACACCAAATTCCGGTAACCCTCCACCTTTTAACTCTTTTTCTCGGCAAAATTATTATCCACATATGCCTGCTGCTGCCAATCATATGCAACCCCTCACAACTATGGCACCACTAGACACAAACACCATATTTTATTGTCACAATTGTAGAGGCATGAATCATATAGCCAGAAACTGCCCCTCACTGAGACAGCCTAGAACAAACCGAACCAATGTAAACCATCCAGCCTCTTATTTCACCACCACCAATGTGCACTCGACTCAAGATTGGGTAGTAAATTCAGGGGCTACTCATCAGCTCACTGCTGATTTGGAAAACCTTAATGTTCATGCTGAGTATTCTGGCCCTGAAGAAGTCACCATAAGTAACGGATCAAAACTCCCAATTTCTCATATTGGTAATTCTTTACATTCAGTTAAAGGTTTCGTTCAATTTCCTTCGATAATATTCCACATGTTCAATCAGCTTCAGATGACCTTTTGTCTTTTTCAGCCTTGACTAATTTGAATCCTATCTCTATTGAGTTTTTTGTTGACTCTTTTGTTCTTAAGGATTTGGTGACGAAACAGGTACTTTATAGAGGGTAGTTTCCAATAAAAGTCATGAACATTTATTTCATGCTTGTTCTGTTAGCAAAGTGCATCGTTTACCTTTTCCTGTTTTTAATACTGTTGTTTCAGAACCTTTAGAACTTGTATGTTCTGACCTATGGGGTCCTGCACCTGTAACTTCATTTGACAACTTTAATTATTATGTTCTCTTTCTTTTTATCACTTTAGCAAATACTCATGGGTATACCCTTTGTAATATTCTGATGTTATGAATGCTTTTATTCAGTTTCGTTCTGCTGTGGAAAAACACTTTGGGAAATCAATTAAAACCTTTCAATCTGATTGGGGAGGGGGTGAATTCCAAGCATTAGTTCCTTGTTTACGCACCAATGGTATCACCCATTAGGTTTCCTGTCCGTACACACCCGAGCAAAATGGTTGTGCGGAACGGAAACACTGACACATTGTTGAAACTGGCTTGACTTTACTTCATCATTCTTTTGTGCCTCTCAAGTTCTGGACCTTTGCTTTTGAAACCACTGTTTATTCAATAAATCGTACGCCTATCTCAAATTTGAATGATATGACACCATTTGAAAAACTCTTTGGTACTCGACCTGATTATAATTTTCTGCGTGTCTTTGGATCCTTGGATATGTTACTCTTCACCTTACAAACTTGCACCTCGATCTTGTCATTGTGTTTTTCTTAGTTACAGTAAAATTTATAAGGGGTATCATTGCTTTGATTATCTCTTCACAAACTCGATATCTCACATCATATCCTTTTCGATGAATAGGTCTTTCCTTATCAGCTATTTGAGAGCAGCTCCAAATCTACTATCCGAGATGAGCCACACATACCTCTATATGTCACATTTCCTCAATCATCCACCACCGACACTTCGGCCACTCAAATACCAGACCATCCGCACCCGCTCTGCATCCATGCAGCCCTCAATTCCCAACCACCATCTATTTCGCCTACACCATCTTCACCCGCTCTTCCTCAACCAACAATAAACTCGCCCACTACATTACATTTGTCAGAACAGCCCACTGCCCAACAGCCCACAGAACCCGTCCCTCACACTTCACCAATTCAACACACTGATAATTTACCCAAACCACTAGAAATGTCTCTAGTTGTTGATCTTGGTCCCCCTCCACCTTAAGTGCGTCACAAAAATCACTCCATGGTCACCCGATCCCAAACGGCCAAACTGAAACCACGAGTGCCAATGAATTTGCTAGCTGCTAGCTCTATTTCCACTGAACCAACATGCTACACAAAGGCTGTCAAGATGCCTAAATGGCGAGAAGCCATGATGAAAGAATACACTACTTTGGTGAAAAATGGTACATAGGATTTAGTTCCTCCACATCAAGCACAAAACTTAGTGGGATGCAAGTGGGTATTCAAGACTAAAATTAATCCCGATGGTTCTATTGAAAGACACAAAGCCCGCCTAGTGGCCAAAGAATTTCATCAACAACCCAGCTTGGATTATGTTTAGACATACAGTCCAGTTATCCAATTGACTATAATTCGCCTGGTGTTATCTCTGGTTGTCTCCTTTGGTTGGTCGGTTACCCATCTTGATGTGTCCAATGCCTTTCTACATGGAACTTTAGAGGAAAAGGTTTATATGCAACAGCCTCCCGGGTGTGAGCGGACGACGTTTTCGACGGAACGTGGTACTCCCTCTCGAAAGGGGCGCCTCGATTTCCAGCGGACCCTCCCTCGCGTGGGGTTTTCATAATGAAAATTTGTGTTTTGGAAAACATAGAAATATTTCATAAAAGAACCGAGACCTAAGTCTCGATGAATATTGTAGGAGTCGCCACCCAGCTCAGCTCAACCGGGAAATTTATAATGTAGCTGAACCGGACGAACGGCCGCTACACTATCCAGAGATCTAGGTCCGGACAAGTCCCTTATTTTGTATCTAATTAAAATAAATATTGGCCAATGTTCATAGACGGTATTTCAAATTCTAAAGTCAATTTTATTGCATTAAGTAAAACATACAGCGCGCATACAGGTAAAGTAAAATAGCAAATGATTAAATTATTACAACCTGGATAAAAGCTCTCGTCCTCACTTTACAACTGCCTAATATACAGGATTCATCTAAAAATTACAATCGCCTAGGATACACGAGTAATTCTATTAAATACATAAAAAAGCTGCAAAACAGAGGGTTAGAACAATATACGGCACACAATAAATAGGACTCAAATAGGATAGAATTGGGAAAATTAGAATTCGGGGGCATAAATTTAGGGGGATAACCGGCTTGGCTCGCCTATCCAGCTCGATTAGACCTGGAAAACATTTTGAAACGTCCCTGTATTTTGATTTTGTGAGAAAATCATTTTGAAAACAATTTATTTTTCGGTTTGATTTAATTTTAGCATGTGAGGTGGTTCGGTTTTCGGGAGAATCGGGTCTCCGTCATTGTATTGTTCTAAATGCAATTTTACTGAAAATTGAATCTAGGGTTGTAGATGCATACAACGAAATTCATTTTTGGTGATTTTCTAATTTTCTGAATTTTTATAGATTTTTGGAAATTTTTATGGATTAAAACGGAAATTCTGATTCTAAACGACCATTACGGTCGTACTACTGTAACTATAGTCATGCAACTGTAAACCATTCAAATCAGCATTTCGCCAAAATTATTTGAAATAAAACTAAAAGAAAATAGCTGGAAACCAAGAACACTCGTATGACTGTATTTATAGTCGTATGACTGTTCATCAAACTCAAGAACAGTCGCACGACTGTTCTTGATTTCCAGAAATAGAAAACGCAGAAAATAACGCAAAGATGCACAAAAACACACCAATCACCCAGAAAACATGAAAAACAGAGGGGATAAGGAGTGGTAACCTTTTAGGCGCTTGACCACCATATGATTGACCCCTGGGGTCGCTCCAATCCACTAAAATTTGCTTCTTTCTCCTTGAATTGAAGTTAGAAACTTAGGGTCCAAAAATCTCCAAATGCTTGGGGATCCTAGGGTTTCTAGTCCGAAATTTAGTTTATTTGAAGTGTCAGATTATTAACTTAGGGGTTTCTAACAAATTCTTAATCCTATCTTTAAGAATTAAGAGAAATAGAAGTGGAAAAGAAAGTTTAAAGTTGATTTTCTTTTCTCTCTTTTCCTTGTCTCTTTCTCCCTTTTCTCTCTCTAGTTTTTCAGAAATCCAAAGTCAGCCCCATCTTCTCTCTTTTTCCTTCCTTTTATGTCTGATCTTCTGATTTTTCTTCAACAAAATCTGGGGCAATTAATGCCCAATCTATCCTCTCTTCTTTCTTATGTCATGGGCATGGTGTTCTGCACCTGCTCCGAGGTTACAGTCGTATGACTGTAACGACAGTCGCACGACTGTAAATTACAGTCGTGTGACACCTGTGTTTTTTTTTCAGGATGGAAAATTTTGGTGCTTACAGCTGCCCCTCGTGTGATCAAATTCACCATGCGATCTTGGTCTGTAATAATTGAGGTGATGAATTTGAGAGCGCGAATCAAAGCGCTGCAGACATAGGAAATAAAACATGCAACTGAGTTGCTGAAGCCTCACTACCATGGTGACGCGTTGAGTTGATTGGATGGAATAAACCGATACCGGGTCTATGTTACCCGAGGCAAAGGAGAATGGAGTGCGGGATTTGAATTGGCTTCAAAGATCTAGGATCTTGCTTGAATCGATCTTAAGAATCCGAAATCTGACTTGGGCAATTTTCAAGGATTAAGAATCATGCTTGAAGAGGTTTCAAGGATCTAAAATCATGTTTGAGGAGGTTTGGTCAAGGATTATGAACCAGGCTTGAAGAAATTCGAGGTTTCAAAATCACGCTTGAGGAGGTTTGGTCAAGGATCATGAATCAGGCTTGAAGATGTTTCAAGGATCCAAAATCACGCTTAGGGTGGTTTGTCAAGGATCATGAATCACGCTTGAAGAGGTTTCAAGGATCCAAAATCACGCTTGAGGAGGTTTGTCAGGGATCATGAATCACGCTTGAAGAGGTTTCAAGGATCCAAAATCACGCTTGAGAGGAGGTTTGTCAAGGATCATGAATCACGCTTGAAGAGGTTTCAAGGATCCAAAATCACGCTTGAGAGGAGGTTTGTCAATGATCATGAATCACGCTTGAAGAGGTTTTAAGGATCCAAAATCACGCTTGAGAGGAGGTTTGGTTAAGGATCATGAATCAGGCTTGAAGGAGTTCAAGGATCCAAAATCATACTTGAGGAGATATGGCCAAGGATCATGAATCAGGCTTGAAGATGTTTCAAGGATCCAAAATCATACTTGAGAGATATGGTCAAGGATCATGAATCAGGCTTGAAGATGTTTCAAGGATCCAAAATCACGCTTTAGAGATTTGCAAGGATTAAGAATCTAGCTTGAAGGTGTTCAAGGATTCGAAATCTAATTTGGATGAAATAAGGGGTTTGATGTAGAACTAAGCCGATATCGGGTCTAGGTTACCCGAGGCAGATCTGCTGGAATTTTGAGGATTTGAAATCTTGCTGGAATTGGATGGACTCGAAATAATGAAATAAGAGTTTCAAGGATTTGAAACCATGCTTGAACGTAATGGAGTTCAAAGGCTTAAAATCTGGCTTGAATGAAGAAAAGGGTTCAAGGATTTACAACCATGCTTGAATGTAATGGAGTTCAAGAGTTTGGAATCTAGCTTGAATGAAATAAAGAGGTAGCTTTAGGAATGATAATTTTGATGTTGGCTCGAGGATGAGTATTTATCCCTTGATCGATAATTTTGGAAATAAAAATTTTTGCCCCTTCGATCAAGGATAAATACGGCTTGATTGTTCTGCCACTTGGAGACTTGATATGTTTAGATTTGGGTTTGTGCAGATCCTTCTCATATTTTAAGGCCCAATAGATGCCTCGGCATTGTTCCATCTCTGCTTTGAGAGTGATCCTGGTTTGGAATAATCCGATGATAATGATGGATACCTGTGCTTGGGTTGGTCGTGATACATATATGCATGTATGCATGGATGTTTTGAATGCATATATATGTTTCAATGTGTGCATGTGCAAATGATCTTTAGAAAATGCATTTCGCGCCATTTGCTCAATCTGGACATTCCAGGTTCTTACTGGAGAAGATATGTTGTGCGAATGATCGTCCATAGTTGGAGAAGCAAAATTTTAAGTACAATGTAATTTTTGCATTCCTACCAGGGATATATGATGGCTAATGAGGAAGTACGATGACTGTTGGAGAGAAAGTGATGATGTCCTTGGTAACGATGTCGTTGAGGAACCATGCAAAGGATCTTGTTGGGGATTGATGAAATGTTCCTGCTGGGGGAACGATGGAGAGGTTTTGCCTTCCCTGTCCCTAGGCTTCATGAATTTGGAAGTGCTCTAAATTTTGCCTGAGCCGTCCAAAGTGGGTTTTCAACTCAGCGAGCTGCTCTAACTTTTGTCTAAGGCGCCTTTTCAGTTTTCACCTTAGCGAGCTTTTCATATGCCCTAACTTTTGCCTAAACTGCCCAATATGGGTTTTCAGCTTAGCGAGCTGCTCTAATTTTTGTCTGAGGTGCCTTTTCGGTTTTCACCTCAGCGAGCTCTTTTTTTTTTATAAAAAAAGATGTTGTGGAATTAGAAGAAGACTTCCAATTCAGTACAGGTCGACGATAACTGAGGATCAATTAAAGCATCGCCATGCCTACTTGCTCTGTTGTCCCTCTGATGATGAGGCGATCGTGGAAAGTCTTGTAGGACTTGGTTGCTCCATCGCTGCTGCTGAAGCTCACAAGCGGATAGCCATATATGATACGCGTTGTGAATTCAACTTCAAGCAAACTTGGGATATTTAAATGAACAGGGCAAGGCATTCATTCAATTATTCATTGATAATGTTTTAGCATAATACATATTATATATGAAATGAAATTAAGGACAAGATGAGTATGGTATCTGTCTCGAACAAACCCACGACTGCCACCTACTGGTCCCTGAGGATTTTCCTGTCGGTGGTGCTCACCTCACCGTCCTAACTTTTGCATGGATTGCTTTTGTGATTTTCAATCCATCGGACTTTTTTTTCCGTGGAAACCTAAGCCTGTCTCTATTGAAGGGGTTGACGACTTGGTCTCTATCTTTCTCGGTAGGACCGTTTCGATCCTTCAGGTTGATGGCTGCGCTATTTCCCTAATGTTACTCTTGCATTAGTTCAATGTATTTGCAAAACGGATGGTAACATGCTAACTTAGTCTTTGTAGATAGATGCCATATTTGACAACACCTTTTTGATATGTTTGTTAGCTGCTTGTACTATCCTGCTGGCTTATGGGTGGTGCGGAGGCGACGCATGATGCCTCTCTCCTTTATTCTGGAATGATTGTACTGTTGCCCCAGAACTTGCGTTCCATTATCGAGGATGATATGGTGCGAAACATCATATGATGCAGATGCATTCTTATTTCAGAACTTGAAACCACGTTGGTTTTTTTTTCTTTGTAATTCAGGACGGATATCATTTTGGATGCTCATCTGTCCTTAGGTTCCTTTCACGTAATGATGTGTCATGTATGCTAAAGACATTAGATGAATGTTTGTACGCATGCACAGTGTTCCGTCCGTTAAAATATCACACAAATAATTGAAATTAAATTACATTGCATTAAATGCCTTGTGGGCTGCATTGTTCACAAAACAAGATAGAAAATGAAAATAGATACATCAAAATAATTAACGTCCTCCACATACGGAGGTTCTTCTTTTGCTGCTGCATTATCCACTTCGATTGGACTAGTCGAAGCTGTGCAAAGGATTGCTCTGGACATTGGGCTTCAAGGGTGGCTCTACGATTTTCCTGTCAGCGATCAGTTGTCGAATAGCCCTCAGTAGTTGCTTGCAGTCATTTGTGTGGTGCCCCACTGTCACGTGATAGGAACAAAATTTGCCTTTGTCTGTCTCAACCGGCTTCTCGAATGGCTTCAGAGAACTCAAGAGACCACCATTCCTGCATTTCGTAAAAATCTTGGCCAAAGAAAGGGTCCACGGGGATAGGCCTCGATTCTGCGAATTTCCGTCTTGATTACCTTGTTGTTGAGACACTACAGCAACTTCAGCTGGTTTATCCTCTGGAGATTGGTCACTTTTGTTTGTAAAACTGAAACCAGATCCACTGCTTGATCCGGTGGCAGTTGTCGATCGATACCCCAGACCATGCTTGAAGCTTCTGCTACCCTTTTAACTGGCTGCTTTTTCTTCCTTGTCCCTCTCAACTTTCATGGCCATACTATTGACCTCTCTGAGTTTATTGAAAGCATGGAACTTCATGTTGTCTCTGTAGACATCCCTACTGCCCTCAATCAGTTTCTGAATCAGCTCGTCTTCATCGAGGCGATTCTTCAATACGATCATCTTGTTCATCCACCTTTGATAATATTCATCAAAGGGTTCATTGAGCTTCTGCTTAATCCTTTCCAAGTTATATAGCTTTACTTGGATCTTTATGTTGAAGCTATAATATTTGATGAAGGCCACTGACAATGTTCCCCAATTCGACTGTACTTCCTCCGTTAGGGAGTTGTACCAGTTCAAAGCTCCTTCTTCTAGTGTTTTTGGGAAGAAATTGACCAACTGCTGTTTGGTAGCACCTGCGGTTAGCATTATACAGGCATAGAGGTTGATGTGAGCTTCTGGTGATCCGTGCCCTTTGTAAGAAGGAATTTTGGGGACTTGGAACCCCACAGGGAATGTCTTGATGCCTTTGTTTATCATGGCATCCACATTGATGCCCTGCTTATTGGCTCCCTTTTTCAGCTTAGCTACCATCTCATCTAGCTCAGAGTATTTGGCCTTCATTTTCTGTTCCATAGCTGCTTTGATTTCCTGCAGCTTTTCTATACTAGCCGAAGCACCAGCCCCATGTTGAGAAGTCTCCCTTTCTTTTTCTTTACCGGTTCCACCATTACCAGCTTCACCACTTTCCCTAACAACAGCCCTCAGTTCTTCCTTTAGCATATCCTGGAAGTTTTGGGATCGGAAGAAATCCTTCAGAACACTAGCAATGTTTGGCGTTTGATCAGCCATTGCTACTTCTTCCCCGGACTTTGTTGCACTGCTTGATTCGACTGATCTTTCGCTCTCACGTGCTCTTGCAGACTGGGATCTTGTTCTAGTACGTCCCAGCTTATTCTCCTTTAATGCACATAAAGAATGTTAGGGTTAAAAAGTGCATAGTTGGATGGTATGGATGATAATGCTTGGATGATGCTTCATGAATGTGGATGATAATGAATGTGCCCTTTTTTATTCATTCTTTTTTTTTTTTATTTTGGACATTCCAAGTGCACCCAATGCTATGCAAAAGAACACGCGTGGACCACCACACGGACAGGGGTTCGGCGCTTTTGGAGCACCTAATGAATTTTGTGAAATGGTCGCGTGTGTACCGACACACGGATGGAGTTTCGATGCTTTTAAGGTCTATGAGATGATATGAAATGGTCACATGGGACCGCCCCTTGGACAGAGTTCTGATGCTTTTGAGCATATGAAATGAAATGATGTTGTAAGAAAGTCACGTGTAACAGGGACACGGACAGAGATTCGATGTCCGGGGAACACCTTTTATGATTTGATAATGTTATGAAATGCCCCTACATGTGTACTAACCCAGCACTCGGGGAGTCCTTTGAATGATGTAGTAATGTCATGAAGTAACATGATGTGGATCATATTGTTATATGATATTTATGATGAATGGGTATGATGTCATGAAATGCATCATGTGGATTGTCACACAGAAATATACCTAGGACCATTGTGGTCTCTCTTAAATGAGATAATTTGGTGGAATGACCGAATGCAATCCGGTGCATTGGCAGAATACGAGCATTTTGGGATACCCGATATGTCATGAAGTGAGATAATCGTGGTGGGCGTCCTTGGAATGCCCCTAATTTAATTTAGGTGATATGTCATGAATGCTTATGACACACAAAATGCAAATGGCTGCATAAAAACGTGGTTAGGATGCATGGCAAACATAATGATGCTATGTATGCTATGTGAAAAATGATAATCACACAAATTTAATGTCATGGCTGAAAAAGAAATGGTTAGTATGAATGGCAAATGAATGATTTAATATCTTCACATGAAAATAAAATGCAAATGGCTGCATAAAAATGTGGGTTAGTTAGCATACAAACATGTTTTATGAATGGTATGTCATGTGTATGGAAAATGGTGATTATGGTATGTCATACACGCGTAGATAGCGATGGTGATGTACCACAGGATGGCGAGAAACACATAGCACATAAAACAAATTCTTCCAACCTTAATCCTCCAAGCGTGGTCGATCTCAAAAATTCTAACCAAGTCCTAGGTGGGGTTCTCTTCGATCACCAACCGGGGATGATGAAGGCGTGATTTTATTTTATTCATACAATTATTTTGGTATCCTAAGGGAATCCAACTAAGGCTGCCTATATGAGTTCAGTCCAAGTTGGATTAAAATCAAGGTTCCCATAGCAAAATATACTCCTCACTTCTCCCCACTCAAGGGTCCGAACGAAGGGGTTCGTACAAGGCTATATGTGGTGTTTCGTATCCGTGCCCCTAAGACCAGGAGGAACAAAGGTGACACTTGAACAATTCACCGGGCTAAAGAGGGATACTTAACCTAATGCAAGCATGTCTAACTAAAAATGCAAAATGAAATACCAATCAAGAATCATCCTCCTTATTTTAATTATACACTTAGGGCTTGTCAAATTCTTTTAAGTTTTTAAGAAAACTTTTTTAAAAAATCCCCAACAGAGTCGCCACTGTGAGTGGACGACGTTTTCGACGGAACGCTGACTCCCTTTCGGAAGGGGTGCCTCGATCTCGGGCGGACCCCTCCCTTGCGTGGGGTTTTTATAATGGAAATTCATTTTGAAAAAATTGGAATTAATTCTAAAAGATCCGAGACCTAAGTCTCGATGAATATTGTAGGAGTCGCCACCCGGCTCAGCTCAACCGGGAAATTTATAATATAGCTGAACTGGACAAACAGCCGCTACACTATCCAGAGATCTAGGTCCGGACAAGTCCCTTATTTCGTGTCTAATTAAAATCAATATTGGCCAATGTTCATAGACGATATTTCAAATTCTAAAGTCAATTTTATTGCATTAAGTTAAACATACAGTGCGCATACAGGTAAAGTAAAATAGCAAATGATTAAATTATTACAACCCGATCGAATAAAATATAAAAGCTCTCGTCCTCACTTTACAACCGCCTAATATACATGATTCATCTAAAAATTACAATCGCCTAGGATACATGAGTAATTCTATTAAATACATAAAAAAGCTGCAAAACAGAAGGTTAGAACAATATACGGCACACCATAAGTAGGACTCAAATAGGACATAATTGGAAAAATTAGAATTCGGGGGCATACATTTAGGGGGATAACAGGGTTGGCTTGGCTAGCCGGCCCGATTAGACCTGGAAAACATTTTGAAACGTCCCTGTATTTTGATTTTGTGAGAAAATCATTTTGAAAACAATTTATTTTTTGGTTTGATTTAATTTTAGCATGTGAGGTGGGTCGATTTTCGGGAGACTCGGGTCTCCGTCATTGTATTGTTCTAAATGTAATTTTACTGAAAATTGAATCTAGGGTTGTGGATGCACACAACGAAATTCATTTTTGGTGATTTTCTAATTTTTTGAATTTTCATGGATTTTTGGAAATTTTTATGGATTAAAATGGAAATTCTGATTCTAAATGGCCATTACAGTCGTGCAACTGTAACTACGGTCGTATGACTGTAACTACAGTCGTGCGACTGTAACTACGGTCGTATGACTGTAACTATAGTCGTGCGACTGTAAACGGTTCAAATCAGCATTTCGCCAAAATTATTTGGAATACAACTGAAAGAAAACAGCTGGAAACCAAGAACACTCGTACGACTGTATTTACAGTCGTACGGCTGTTCATCAAACTCAAGAACAGTTGCATGACTATTCTTGATTTCCAGAAATAGAAAACGCAGAAAATAACGTAAAGATGCATAAAAACACACCAATCACCCAGAAAACATGAAAAACAGAGGGGATAAAGAGTGGTAACCTTTTAGGCGCTTGTCCACCGTAGGATTGACCCCTGGTGTCGCTCCAATCCACTAAAATTTGCTCCTTTCTCCTTGAATTGAAGTTAGAAACTTTGGGTCCAAAAATCTCCAAATGCTTGGGGATCCTAGGGTTTCTAGTCCGAAATTTAGTTTGTTTGAAGTGTCAGATTATTAACTTAGGGGTTTCTAACAAATTCTTAATCCAATCTTTGAGAATTAAGAGAAATAGAGAGGAAAAGAAAGTTTAAAGTTGATTTTCTTTTCTCTCTTTTCCTTGTCTCTTTCTCCCTTTTCTCTCTCTAGTTTTTCAGAAATCCAAAGTCAGCCCCATCTTCTCTCTTTTTCCTTCCTTTTATGTCTGATCTTCTGATTTTTCTTCAACAAAATTTGGGGCAATTAATGCCCAATTTCTCCCCTCTTCTTTCTTATGTCATGGGCATGGTGTTCTGCACCTGCTCCGACGTTACAGTCGCACGATTGTAATTTTTTAGTTATAGTCGCACGACTATAAATGATAATCGTGTGACACCTGCGTTTTTTTTAGGACGGAAAATTTTGTGCTTACACCGGGTTTGTCAACAAGCTCAAACCGAATCATGTTTGTCTCTTGCGGAAGTCCCTATATGGTCTGAAATAGGCACCCAGAATGTGGCACAAATGCTTAACTGATGTACTCACTCATTATGGTTTTTCTTGTTCCAAAGCGGACATCTCCTTATATCATTACCAATCTGGCAATATTTGGATATTCTGTCTTCTGTATGTTTATGACATCTTCATTACTGGCAATGACTCGGCTATGTTGGATAAAGTTTTAATTTCCTTCAGCAAAAGTTTGCTATTCAGAAATTAGGACAACTGAAATACTTTCTTGGTCTTGAAGCATCTTGGCAATCGGATGGCTTACTTCTTCATCAACACAAATACATTAACGATTTACTCTTGTGGGAAAAAATGCATGAATTAAAGGCCATTTCCACTCCCTTTTGCCCGAGTACTCGCCTAACTCTCCAATCGGGTGATCCATTTGATGACCCATCTTTATATTGAAGCATTGTTGGGGGTCTCCAGTAGGTGACCATTACTAGACCCGATGTTGCATTCTCGGTGAACAAGGTCTCTCAATATATGCATGCTCTGACGACTGAACACTAGAAGGCAGTTAAGCAAATTCTCAGATACTTAAGGAACACAACCTCTCACGGCTTACTGCTGCGGAAATCTCCCTCTTTCGCCATTCACGGCTTTTGTGACTCCGATTGGGGAGGATGTTTAGATGACCGAAAGTCCACAACTAGTTTTGCAGTTTTTGTTGGCCGAAATTTAGTTTCCTAGAGTTCACGAAAACAATGCATAGTTTCCCGCTCATCTACGGAGGTGGAGTACCTCGCTCTTGCTACAGTCAGCTCTGAGGTCCTTTGGCTCACCATGTTGCTTAGAGAACTCAATTTTCCCATACCTACAACACCTACGGTATGGTCTGATAATCTGGGAGCCACTTACTTGAGTGTTAATCCTGTCTTTCACAACAACACTAAGCATCCTGAGCTCGAACTTCCACTTTGTTCGAGATAAAGTGGCTCAACTTCAATTGCAGGTGCGTCACATTTCTACTCTCCAACAGCCGGCTGACATCCTCACAAAAGGCCTCTCCAAATATCGGTTTATTGCTCTTCATGACAAGTTGACCGTGTCTAGCTCCGCTCAACTTCTGCGGGGGGGTGGGGGTGATAGAGTATTGTACATAGGTCCATTTATATATGTATCTACTATAAATGCTGTAAATATTTGATGTACTCGGCCCATACCTGTACATGTCTGTATCTATACTCTCAATCTCTCAATAAAAATTAAGGGAAAACCTAATTGTTTCACTAAGTCCCATAAAAACCAGAGTTTGCTTTGAAAAGTCAAACATGAGACAACCAATAATTGAGTGACACATGGTAGTAAGGGGGCAAACTGAGTTACTTTTCAAAGTTCAGGGGGGCATTAGGATATTTTAAAAGTTCAGGGGGACAGTAGGCGTTTTTGCACAAGTTCAGGGGGTATCTATGTATTTAGCCTTTTTTTATTTTTAATATTAAATGGGAGATAAATATGGAGCATGTGAGGTTAAGGGTTTTTAACCCTAACTGGATTGTTAGAGATCTGATTTCGGTTTGAGTCAACCGAGTTCAGATTTCATAACACTTATTCACATAATCAATAAATTAAAAAACTGGTGACATACCTAAAATCCAATAAACTGGCGATAGTTTTTACTATCTCCGACAAACACAAAATAAATAAATAAATATGTGTAGGGATAACTGGATAAGTATTGTCTATAGTAACTTTGCTTGTATACATCCATGTTTAGATTATTTGTATATATACAAACATTATGTTTAGATTGTTCTAGTTGTACGATAGTACTAATGCTATTTAGATATAAATATACATGCATTATCAATACAAGATAATTAGCCTTTTCATTTTGCACCTCTTTGTTGTTTGTTTCACCTTGAACAGTCGATATATAAGTGTCTAGTTAGAAGTGAAAAATATCTTATGCTTGCTATTTGAGAAGTAAAAGTAACAATTTGTTAAACACATCAAAATAATGTTTTTCCTGAAAAAGCTATCAGCAGCAACAAACAGTAAAAGCAAATAGCAATTGCTAAGCCAAACATAGCTTAAAACTAACACACGCATTCCATCACTTGGGTAGAACATTAATTAGTTACAACCGATTACTAAACTAATAAGAAAATTTTAGTTCGATTATTTTTCTAAGTAGGTTTAGTTTTAATTTTTTAGTAAAACATGGTTCAATTTTCGATTCGGTTTTAGAGAAATAAAATTTCCATTAATCAAACTGACCGAATTTTGACACTTAAATTTTTATTTATTTTCCATATTATACTGTGTAAAAAGTATATATTTTATTATTTAGATGTAATTTATGTATTTATTTATATTTTAATATAAATAAAAGTAAAAATAAAAAATAAAATGAATTAATAATATTTTTGAAAATTTCAATTTGAAACCAAACCAAATCAGATTTTGGTTCAGTTAATTTTTTATCACCTATAAAGTTTGGTTTAGTTCAGTTTTTAAAATAAATGTACATGTATTTCGGTTAGTTCTTAGTTTGGTTTGGTTAATAAAAGGAACTGAACTTACTCTACCCTATCCATCACAACCACCACCCCTCTTAACCCAACATCGTTTTCCTTATTGGTTAACATCAACTTGTCCGCCACTAGTCAAATGAAAATTCTTTCACAGCTACAACCACGATATCAAAGTCCCTACCAACTGTTACTGTCTCAATCCAACATATCAAGTTTTGGAACAGTTACTTAACTAATAATTGGATCATTGCAGCAACATTAGAAGGAATATTTTTACAGATCGTTTGAGTTCATACACCATGAGGTACAAAGAAACCTTGTGACCGCCTAGTCATCCGAATCCAAGTCACAAGTCTGCAGAGATCTCCACACACAACTACAGAATCGGCATCAAGGTAATGATTCTCTCTATTTATATTCTGAAAGTCCAGGATCTTGGCACTCACTTAAAGAATTTGTATGAGGGTAATGATTCTATCTCACTTTATGTTCAGAAAGCAAAGAGTATAATTTATCAGTTGGCTTCACTTGATTATTGTGTACCCAGGAATGATCTTGTAGATGCAACTCTTATTGCATTAGGGTCATTTGTGGACTTGTGAGAGCTATTGAGGCTCCCAGAGAAGCTGTAAGCATCAATTAGATTTATGGGGTGATTCTCATTGAAGAAAGACAACTTGAACGTGGATTGATACACGAAAATGATGTCCTTCCCATAGTTAGTTGAGTCGCTTAAAATAATCGAGTACAACATGGTCAAGGAAGAGAAGAGCGGGGTTGCAGTGGTTAATCCAGTGACTCACGGCTGAATTACCCCATTTTTTCTAATGTGAACTATTCTATTACAACTGCAAAGACAATGGGCTAGTTGCTAAAGTCTGTCCCTCATCTAAGACACCTCGTGACAATGAACCTCAAATCCGGCAAGGGCACTCAGAAACATCAATTTAAAAAATTGACAATATTTGATCTTTTTAGGCAGAATGCAAAACTATGGATGCCTATTCATGAAGACCTTATCCTGAGTTGTTTAGAATTCGGCATCGAAGATAATGCATATATAACACAATTTTGACAAAAGCCAAACCTCATCAAAAGCTTGCAGCCACTCATAATGGCAACAAATATGACCTACTATTAATGCATATATAACACAATTTTGACAAAAGCCAAACCTGATCAAAAGCTTGCAGCAACTCATAATTGCAACAAATATGAAGACATTCTTATATAATCCTATAGATTCCTTTTTATTAATTAGTGAAGCCCATTACATTATAAATTCCAAAAATGTTATAAAAGAAACCTGGAGAGGCCAAGCTTGTCTCCAGTAGCCTCAGTATCTTCCAAAATTTTCTGCTTATACGCTCTGAAGCTAAAACTTCTATATAATGCTGGCTTTGTATAGCTCTCTATTAAAACATCAGAAGAAGGACAATAGAAATATGCAAACGAAAATCTGTCAACATTTTGGGGTACAATCACTCAATGTTCAACGCTTTTGTAAACGTTATTACTCAATGCCTGCAATAAGTCACCTGTATTCACAATAACAGCCTCAGGATTTGGCCGAATGCTCGTCCATTTTCCATTTTTCTTCAATTGCAAACCACTTGTTTGGTCTTGATACAGAATTGTTAGCAAATCCGAATCTGTGTGAGGCACAAAGCCATAGATCTTAAAAGAGAATGGACAGCCACATTTTGGGTACCTATTCATTCGCACGTAACTGTCACTTGGGCTACAGTGTTCTTTAAAGAAATTTGATTCAATATGCAAGTTTCCAGCTAAAATTTCTGCCAACTCTTCGGCCAAGGCACCTGCTTTTTCTCCGAATGCTTGGATTGTTGATCTGAAAATTATCAACCATAACATTAGATATGAGATTATGTAGCTAGTCTAATTAAATAATAACTTTTAGTCTAACACACTACAAAAAATAAGAGAATTTTGGCTGCCTAAAGTATAAAAGTTGTTGTTATAGTTTTAGATAGTAACAAAAAAGTTATTGCATGTTATTATTTTAAAATTATGGTTGTATGCATTTAACAATCAAAATTGATAAGATTTTGTTGCCAACTTTAAAATATTATCGCTAAAGTAGTTTTTTGACAACAAAATCTAATTTGCTGCAAATTGTTTTGCTGACAGATTTGACATTTCTTGTAATGATACTCAAATTTTATCATTTCTTTGTCAGAGTAATTTAAGTAATATATATATATATATATAATAAATGACTTGATGTGGTTGATTAATGTATGAATAAATGTAAAAAAATAAAAAAATATTACGAACAAAATTGAATTGCGACTCAAATTGTTAAACAAAAGTTGATACCTGAGGCTCCCGTAGTCGTGCATTTTTGAGATATTTGAAAGGGTACCTGGAAAGCTTCTGACCAAGAAAGTTGGTTGAAACGTGTAGCATTAGGGTTTCCCCAACGGTAACTATTTGCTGATAAATTCAAAAATTTGTCTTGAGATTTCTTGTTAAATGGCTCATAAAATACTTTCTTTTGTTGAATCAGCATCATGTCAAGAACTTCTTGCGAAATCCCATGATTTTTAAGTTGAAAGAAACCCCATTCACTTGCAACTTCACAAATTTCTTGCTTGTAATTTTCTCTTCTCAATAAAGAATTCATATCAATGAGAGGTAGCTCGCATTCTTCAGCCATGAAAAGATTCTCATCTTTAGCTTGTAGAGCCGAATTCTTTGTAAGTAGAGTGTAGTACTCTTGAAATGGAGGATCCTACTGCAACCGCATTGACTTCATTTTATCAACTTCTTACTTCAGCTTGATAACCCTTTGAGACAAACACCACTATAAAACATTTAAAAAAAAAAATAGTAGGAAAAAAATCAAAGCTCAGTTGTTCAAGAATTAATTTTATGAATAAATTTATCAAAGTACTCGTTTTCAATGACGGAACTGGCTAGAAGAAAATTATGAAAGAGACAACATTAATTTATCTTGATAAGGTTAAGAAAAGTTAAATTTATTTAGGAACCATTGCTTTAGGAGATTTATTTACTCTCTCTTACTGTTATTATCTATTCTAGCTCGAATTCAAAAATCAACTGCATGGTTTAGATTTAAAAAAAAAAAAATAGTGATTATATAATAATAATATTCTTCTTTAGTATTTTAAGTAGGAATCTCTTGTTTGTTTAATTGTTTTCTATTCTAACACACACATGTATTTATATGGATACAATGACAACATCGATATTCCATGGGAATTATAATTCTTACATAATATCAGAGTTACCTAAATATATTTTTAACTTTCCCTTAACCTTATCATATCCAAAATTTATATTAATTTAATACATCTTTAATATAATAAAATATACGCATAACAATTAATTAAAGTAGGGTTAATATTTGAAATCTCTCTAAGCTTAGGTCAAATACATCAATATTTCATATTTTACCTATTTTATTATACCTTCCCAGCATTTTCCTTCTTTGGCATTATAAGCTAATTCCATCAAATACTAGGGCATTTTTAGTTGTTAATTAAGAATATGCAAAATACATATTCTATTGTTAATATTAATTGCTTTAAATAATATTTTATTATTCTTTTCAATCCATGATGCGTAGTTCATTTTTTTTATATCAATTTTACGACTCTCCACCCTCTATTATTACTCCAATATTTCCTATTTACCTATTTCTCCATATTTTATAATTTATAAATAAATGTAATCAATATAATTTAACATTATCAGATATTCAATTCAACAATTATAAATTAACAGC
The DNA here is from genome assembly GCA_039660915.1 of Euphorbia tirucalli. Classification (NCBI taxonomy): domain Eukaryota; kingdom Viridiplantae; phylum Streptophyta; class Magnoliopsida; order Malpighiales; family Euphorbiaceae; genus Euphorbia; species Euphorbia tirucalli. Next base: position 52,786,944 of record CM077636.1, read on the forward strand.
TCAATTTAGTAATTGAAAAAATATTTAGAAATTTATTAATTAAATATTGAACCAAAAATAGCTAAAGAACTTGATTAAATAAAACTGATGATGCTAATTTCTCTAAATTTATTAACCATATTAATTAAATAATAATAAGTATGAAAGTTTAAATAAGATTAATATCTAATATTACAATTGAGGAAAACAAAAGAGAAGACATGATTTGAAATTTGAAGAGAGAGAAGTTAAACAATAAATATACATACAAAGGATTACCCTTGTCTTGAAAGTTGATGCTGCATCTTTGATTAAATAAAACTGATGATGTTAATTTCTCAAAATTTGTTAACCATATTAATTAAACAATAATAAGTATGAAAGTTTGAATAAGATTAATATCTAATGTAACAATTGAGGAAAAAAAAAAAAAAAGAGAAGAAGACATGATTTGAAATTTGAAGAAAGACAAGTTAAACAATAAAAATACATACAAAGGGTTGTTCTTGTCTTAAAAGTTGATGTTGCATGTGATTTTCTTTTGTCTTATCCTTATCTACACTATTATTTATATATATAAATAAAGAATTCATGTTAATTCATGTTGGGTAACATCACCGTTTTGGTAATTTTTGTGTTGGACGACAACAACAACAACAACAACAACAATAATAATAATAATAAAAGAGAAGAAGACATGATTTGAAATTTGAAGAAAGAGAAGTTAAACAATAAATATACATACGAAGGGTTGTTCTTGTTTTGAAAGTTGATGTTGCATGTGATTTTCTTTTGTCTTATCCTTACCTACACTATTATTTATATATATAAATAAAGAATTCATGTTGGGTAACATCACCATTGTGGTAATTTTTGTGTTGGACGACGACAACAATAATAATAATAAATAAATAAATAAAAAGAGAGAGAGAGAAGAAGTCATTATTTGAAATTTGAAGAAAGAGAAGTTAAACAACAAATATACATACGAAGAGTGGTTCTTGTCTTGAAAGTTGATACTACATGTGATTTTCTTTTGTTTTATCCTTACCTACATTGTTATTTATATATATAAATAAAGAATTCATGTTGGGTAACATCACCGTTTTGGTAATTTTTGTATTGGACGACAACGACAACAACAATAATAATAAAAAAAAAAGAGAAGAAGACATGATTTGAAATTTGAAGAAAGAGAAGTTAAATAAATATACATACGAAGAGTTGTTCTTGTTTTGAAAGCTGATGCTGCATGTGATTTTTTCTTTTTGTCTTCTCCTTACCTACACTGTTATTTATATATATAAATAAAGAATTCATGTTGGGTAACATCACCATTTTGGTAATTTTTGTGTTGGATGACAACTACAACAACAATAATAGTAATAAAAGTTATTATTTAATTATATTTGTTGACTTACATTTTTAAATTAATTGGTTTCTTAATATGGAATCCGAGCCACTTAATTTAAGTGGTTTAGGTGCAAATCTTGGTAATTAACTCTATTAATTATTATAATTTTAACATGACAATATGAGCTACGTTGTAGTAAAGAAAATTTATGTGTGGAATATGTAAGAAGAGATAATCACAAAAAAGGTAGTACCTTCTAGGGTAGTTATATCTTTGTATTCATGGCAATTATGATCTAAAGGAAACAAATGAAGAACAAAACAAACGTGTACATAAACAAAAATAAAAAATTGAAACACTGAGAGTAAGAATTGAAAAGAGTAATAGGGAAACGAGAACAAAACGTGTAAAGAGTAGAAAGAAACCTGTTGAATAGAGGATGTGGAGCCAATTATCTCACAGGTTTCAGTCGACGAAAAGTCAAAGATAGAAAGAAACAATCAAATATTCAAATTTAATAAATAACACAGATATATAGGCAAAGATATGGAGGTCTTAAAGTCGGTACGTAGATTCCTTTGATATGAAGCACATGAATTCAATTGGACAAAACGAAAACCGACTCATATATGTTTTACTGATGGGGAAGTAGCCAACTCACAGATTATCACATCACAGGCATAGCCCCAAGTCAAAGAACCAATCACCATTTATTATAAAGCAGAGATACTTATTCGCCTGCCTGAGGCTGAAAACTACCCCTTTATGTTCAAGCACGGATCACACATTTCACAAGTAGAGACATATTCTATTGTAGTTCGGGACCATGTGATTCTCCTTATTGGATGATTTATACGTCAATATAATTGATGACGTTTCAAACACCCGATGGTGTGGACCATTACTGTCGCGGACCACGCTAAAAGTTTTCGTGAGAAGTTGATATTGATACCTCTAAATTTAACAAGAAACTAGTACTTGAGTCACACGTTAAGGAAAAGTTCTATTGTGGTGCTGAACGTATTGATCCAAAACTTCTGTATATGATCATGTCATATCAATGTTTATGTTGACGTAGCATGATCACAATGTTTCTAGACATATATAGTAATAGATAAGAGTTGATCTTTTGCATTTGGATGCTAGTTATTTACTCAAATTGAAATCTAAAACATCTTACAATAGAAATTCACTGTAAAAAAATGCAAATTCCTAATCCACAATTTAATTATAAAATTTGAATAATTGAAGAAATATATGCCTATATATACTAAAAATAGAATTTAAATACATATAATGATAAATAAATAATATATAAAACCTACCTAAATATATTTTGAGCACAAAATAAAGTCAAGGATAGAGGGTCATGGTTTTGGGTTCAACCTAAGACTGGGATGAAACCAGAAATAAAAAAAATAAAAAAAAATAAAAAAAAAATTATGAAAGTATAAATATACATGTACAGCTGCAAATATAAAGTTGAATTATTTAGAATAAATGTTGTTCAAAATATGAATGTGTAAATATTTCTTGATAATCAATATAATACAATTAAAGAAAGGTGTAGAATGTGATAATATAAAACAAAAAGGGCCTATTTAGCAATTGTTTTCATAGATATATATTTTAATTTGCAAAACTTATCATGAATGAAAGCTGGCATGGTGGTAATTCACTCGGAATGAAGGTTCGTTGTTTTGAGTTTGATAATATAATTGCGGCCTCCAATGATGTAATTTTTTTTTTTTTTTTATATTAAATGGGAGATAAATATGGAGCATGTGAGGTTAAGGGTTTTTAACCCTCACTGGATCTGTCAGAGATCTAGTTTCGGTTTAAGTCAACCGAGTTCAGATTTCATCACTGATTCACATAATCAATAAATTAAAAGACAGTGGTGACATACCTAAAATCTAATAAACTGGTGATAGTTTTTACTATCTCTGACAAACCCAAAATAAATAAATAAATATGTTACTATCTCTGACAAACCCAAAATAAATAAATAAATATGTGTAGGGATAACTGGATATAAATATACATGCATTATGAATACAGGATAATTAGCCTTTTCATTTTGCAACTATTTGTTATTGTTTCACCTTTAACAGTCGATATATAAGTATTTAGTTAGAAGTTAGAAATGAAAAATATCTATTGGAGAAGTAAAAGTAGCAATTTGTTAACTACATCAAATAATGTTTTTCGTGAAAGAGCTATCAATAATAACAAACAGTAAAAATAAACAACAATTGCTAAACCAAACATAACTTAAAACTAACACATGCATTCTATCACTTGGGTAGAACATTAATCAGTTACAACCGATTACTAAACTAATAAGAAAATTTTATTTCGAATATTTTTCTAATTCAGTTTATTTTTAATTCTTTTAGTAAAACATTATTCAATTTTCGATTCGGTTTTAGAGAAATAAAATTTCCATTAACCAAACTGACCGAATTTTGATACTTTAATGTTTATTTATTTTCCATCTTATACTGTGTAAAAAGTATACAGTTCATTATTTAGATGTAATTTACCTATTTATTTATAATTTAATATAAATAAAAGTAAAAATAAAAAATAAAATGACTTAATAATGTTTTTGAATATTTCAATTCGAAACCAAACCAAAACAAGATTTTGGTTCAGTTAATTTTTTATTACCTATAAAGTTTGGTTTAGTTCAGTTTTTAAAATAAATGTATATGTATTTCGGTTAGACCTTAATTTGGTTTGGTTAATAAATAGAACTGACCTTACTCTACCCTATCCATCACAAGCACCACCCCTCTTAACCTAACATCGTATTCCTTATCGGTTAACATCAACTTGTACGCCACTAGTCAAATGAAATTTCTTCCCTCCTCTAATACAATGGTTCCAATTGAAACCTTAATTCCTTTGTCACACTCATAGCTACAACCACGATATCAAAGTCCCTACCAACTGTTACTATCTCAATCCAACATATCAAGTTTTGGAACAGTTACTTAACTGCTAATTGGATCATTGCAGCAACAATAGAAGGAATATTTCTACAGATCGAGTTCATACACTCTGAGGTACGAAGAAAGCTTGTGACCGCCAATTCATCCCAATCCAAGTCACAAATCTGCAGAGATCTCCACACACAACTACAAAATCTGCATCAAGGTAATGATTCTCTCTATTTATATTCTGAAAGTCCAGGATCTTGGCACTATGAAGGCAATGATTCTATCTCACTTTATGTTCAGAAAGCAAAGAGTATAACTTATCAGTTGGCTTCACTTGATTATTGTGTACCCAGGAATGATCTTGTAGATGCGACTCTTATTGCATTATGGGCATTTGTGGACTTGTGAGAGCTATTGAGGCTCCCAGAGAAGCTGTAAGCATCAATTAGATTTATGGGGTGATTCTCATTGAAGAAAGACAACTTGAACGTGAATTGATGCACGAAAATGATGTCCTTCCCATAGTGAGCTGAGCAGCTCGGAATAATTAGAGTACAACATGGTCAAGGAAGAGAAGAGTGGGGTTGCAGTGGTTAATCCGGTAACTCACGGCTGAATTACCCCATTTTTTCTAATGTGATCTATTCTATTACAACTGCAAAGACAATGGGCATGCTGCTAAATTCTGTCCCTCATCTAAGACACCTCGTGACAATCAACCACAAATCCGACAAGGGCACTCAGAAACATCAATTTAAAAGATTGAAAAGATTTTATCTTTTTAGGCAGAATGCAAGACTATGGATGCCTATTCATGAAAACCTTATCCTGAGTTGTTTAGAATTCGGCATTGAAGAACACTTTTTTGGTACAAATAAAGTTTAGATAAAGGTTGATCCACTTATATCCAAGGTCAGGACAAACCATAAATCTCAGTGAGAAAACAGTAGAATTTAAAGATCGCCTAGCAACCAAAACTATATTAAGACTATATTTTGACACTAGAGAGAATAGAACCTCACACCTATAAAGCAAATTAAATCACATCCACTTTCCAATACAAAATATAATATCAGGTGATTCATCAGACTAGAAAACAAACCGAAACAGGGCCATGTTCTTGAAAAAAGAAAAAAAAGAAAGAAAGAAAAATCTAAAAGCTATAATCATAGACACCTACTTTTAAGCAAATGCATGGCTCGAGTACGGGTGACAAGCAAAAGCCAGTACCTAGTGCAAATGAACTGAAAGACCATGTCTGGCAGCATGTTCCTACACTGGATCGGAATGAACTTGCACACATGACCATCATGTAATTAATATCCATTATTTCAACCTTTGAATCATTGCACAACCGCCACCAAACAGTTGCTACAGCCAATTCACAATTTCTTCAACAGGCTAACCATCAAGCTATTGCTAGGTAGCTAGCTAGTATATGTAGGAAAATAGTAACTTAGGTGGCAGTAACTCAACCCATGTCCAAACTGAATGTGTCTATGGTTCTATTATATCATTAAAAACCGTTGGTCGTTCATTCTCCTAGGCTGCAGAAAGATTCATGCATATCAACCAAGAAACACAATACTCATAAAATGTGATATCTATGCACTATCGAAAACATGTATCCAGAAAAGACAACGTTAAAATTATATATTTTATGCATAGACAGAAGCACTAACGTCATTTAACTTATACAGAACACAAGCCAAACAAGATTGTTAATCGTCATCTTTGTATGGGTACTCTTCTGGAACTTGTTTTACGAGTTTCACCTGCAACTCAAATGCATCATCACCTCGAAGCATATCACGGACCCATGTTACCTCAGTCTTCATTGACACCTATCCCAAAATACAACATGTTTACTACCAGGCTGGAAGGATTGCAAAAATTACATTCATGCAGTCCCATTTCAAGTAACAAGAATGTAAATTTATGCAGAATAACTGTTTTTTCTGTCTACCATCCTTTTGATCTAGACTCATGCCGGGAAGAATCATCTAAAAGAGTAGAGCTCTACCTACGAATGATTGTGCAAAACAAAAAACTGAAAACCAAGACCTTGCTCAAGAGAAAGAAACTCTTAACTGCTCCAAACCAACAACTAATATGTTACCAAGATCAAGTTGGCTATCCATATAGCAGTCGTGTATTATCTTCCCCTCTAACAAAGTCAAACTTACTGTCTGTTGTAAACAGCAGTATACTATACCAAACAAACTAGAATTGAAGCTTTTAAGCATTGCATTTATAGAAGATTATGCTCTGTAATAACGAGACAGTCCATATATTCAGTTTCCAGATAAATCTTGTTTTGCAGTTGAAGAAACGTGACCCAACTGATATTTTGAGCCTCAAGTGATGCACTATGGAGATATTTTTAACTGAAAAACCAAGTGCATCATTTGCTGGACAAAAGACAACTAGACACAAGGTGAGCATGAGAATGCTTCTCCTGGTATATAGCCATTTATCGCACCAATAATAACAAAAGAGTATAACTTGAGAAAGGGGGAGGGAGGTGGAAATGAAAGTGCTATGTAAAAGAAGAGAGATACTCACCATCTCTAGTGCCCCTCTAATGACTCCACTTAAAATATTGCAGTAGTATAGACCTTGGCATGTATCAGGAAGCTCTACAAATTCTACTAAGGGATTGTCCTCCAAAATAATACTACAGCATGTCCCTTCTGCATCCCAATTGGTCACAGATGCACTCACCCCGAGGAACATTTTAAAACCCACCTGAATAACATATATAGGCGATAAGTTTCAATACATAACATTGAATATATCAGCCAAACACGAAGCTATTAATTGAATATGCATAAGCTTTTCCTCACAAATTCAGACATTCACAGAACACCAATTTCTTAATTGAATATTGAGAGATAATTCATAAGCTACCACAACACTTATTAGTTTGCTTGAACGAGAAATTTGATGACTACAGCTACCAAGTTTGAAATAGAAGGCAAATAGACACTTCTCGACCCAGCAACGCAAAGAATACCATAGTTAAAAAAAAAAAAAAGGCAGAGCTCAGTGGCAACCAAGTAAGAGGAATCCATAGAAATGTTAAAATTGTGATACGTCAAACCTACTGTCTTGTGCTGTTGTTTGTCCACCACTACTATGCTTTTCCTTCTCAGGTGAACATACTTAGGTGATCTTTCGTAATAATTTTTCATTCACATTTCTATTTAAACATTTGAATCTCTTTCTTTCATTTGATAACAAAAATCACCTTCCAGTTAATATGAACAGTCATCAAGTTAAACGCCGTCATGGATACTTAAAGATGGTTATATTTACACCAGGAAGGTGCAGAACAACAATGCAAAAGGAGATCAACTTCATCAAAGAAGATAAATAACGCATGACATTGTGGGATGAAATATCAAGTTTCACATATATTCTTGTTCTTTGAACCATGCCCAATTATAACTTTATTAATGCAGTAACACACATTCTTACATTTACAGATTTACTTATACCATCGTGGAATGAATAGACTCAAAATATAGAATTCATTTATAAATAAATTTCATGTAAAATTCATTTGTAAATAAATTTCCATGCTTAGCATAAATTAACTTAAAACATATAATTTAAATGAATTCCACAAATTTAACAAATACAAATATTTCATTTACTATTATTTCCTTCATTATTCTCAATGATAAATATTTTTTTATCACAAGTTAAAGCGATTGATATGACATATATATGAAATTTGCCAACAAAACCTTAATCTCTTGAACATGTTATAACTAGATTGAGACATGAATATTATCTTTCTAGATCATAAAGTGCAGGATCTAAAAATGCAATATGTTCTTTAAAACCAAAAGTTAATTAAGTAAAATAGATTTAAAAATAAAATATATGATCCTTGTTGAGAGCCAACATTGAGAAGACAAAGAAACTACAAGAGTCTTATGAGAGACGTAATAAAAGACTACAATGAGGATAATATGTCTTGAAATTTTTTTTAAGAAAGATAAAATCCATTTACAAATTCCACCTATTTAGATAGGATCTGCTTCACGCATATTCAATTCCATGAAATTTCATTTTCTAATTTTCTTTTTCAATCTAAGCATGAAAAAATAAAATTGAATTCGCCAAAATTTTTTGAGTAATTGATTCTTTTAAAGTGGAGCATACATTATAGACATGTATAATAACATAATAGACATAAAAGTCATAAAGTTTAAAAAGAAAAAACATAAGAGAGATAGGATATCAGGTGTGCTAATATTCTGTTTATTGAATTAAGATAGAAAAAATATCAAATTCTAATTTTCTCACAGTTCATGAGTTGTATGGTTTCAAATACTAACTTGCACAACAGTTCATGAGTTTTTAAACAAAGGCCATGTCTGAAACAAAACAAATGATCAAATGATCATGCACGTACCTTTGCAATTACTTCAGCCGTCTCCTTAAAGTCTACACATCTTGTGACATTAGATTTTGCTAGAAACTCGTCGACCAGTCGAATTCCAATATTGTAACCCCTGCAAATTGATTTAGCAGCAAAATTAGAGTTGGATTGCACTCAACTTGGCGTTTAGATAGTGAAATATTTCAAACACCATGTAAACAAACAGATGCAAGCCGATAAATGTTGATTTCAGAACCAATATCACAGTACTTATACCCAATTCCTTGCAATATTTATTCGTGTTTGAGCTTTAAAATCACCCAAAATTTTCTTGGTTCCCCCCAAATCAAGACTAAGCACGTTCAATAGTTTAATTCATGACAGAATCCCAGCAGGAAATAAAAAAAAACTGAATGCAGCATGATATTAGCTTCGCCTACATTTGATCTAGCTGTTTGTTGACTTCCTCGACCTCCTCCAGATCCGTTAGCAACTGGCGCACGATTGCGCCATAGGTCAATGTAAAGAGCTCCGCATTCTGCAAAAATTGAGCATACAATATCAAAAGCAAGCCAAAAAGAGAAACACCTCGAACTCCTGTAGAATTGATCGTTTAGGCACCATGACAGTGCAGGAAATGGAATGAAATTGAAAGACCTAAATTGGACAATCTTAAAAACAAAATCTCCACACAAGAATATGGAATAGAAGTTCGATAAAATCGGAAAGAAGTAGACGATCCATAACTTGTAAAGGATCAAGCAACAGATTAGGAATCCTAGAGGACGATAGAATCCTGAATACTCCGGCTGATAAAATAGAAAGAGCAAAGTAAAGAGAAAGAAATAACTTACCACGCGTTCAACGCTGGCGAAAATTGCATCACCGGATCGGGGACCAGGAGGAGGCATTTTTATGAGAGATCCGAAGTATTGAATTGCAGAAAGGAATTGGTGTTCTTTTTATGTATAATTTTGTGAGTGTGAGCGAGTGTGTGAAATGTGGAATCACCTAAATCTGCTATGAATTGGGATTGAGATACGTTGCAAAGCACACAGCAAGGCCCATCTGGTAGGATGCAAAGCCCAACATCCAGTTTCGGCTTTTTTATATTTCAGTATTTTTTTTTTTATATGAAATTGAGATATTATTGACCAAAGATTAAATTACATAACCTAAAACGTGAAGAGGTACCTTATTTTGAGTAACAACCTCAAAATTAGAAATTCTTAATTTAACTAAACAATGTGCAGCTTGATTAGATGTTGATTGAGTAAAGTACATCTTCGCAATACTTAATTTTGAAACTAGTGATTTACAAACTTCTATGTTTGAATTGAATCTAGTAGAGAAAAATCAACAAATTAGATATTTATTTCTCAAATGATTGACTGACTGTCACCTTCTAGCCAAACATTTCCAAACATTTCGAAAACTCAATCTCTTGGTCCAACTTAAAGCCTTTGTACAGGACACAGCCTGTGCTAGAGAACTTGCCATCCATAGTGCACAGGAAAGAACAAAATCGGCAAGAGGTGAAAGAACTTTCTATGTTGGTTTTTTTTTTTTTTTTTTTCCTTATCTTTTTGAATTTGTTACTTTCCTTGTGATATTGCATTATGCTAACTAATGTGTTTTATTCTTTTGTTATTCTGTATATATAGTTTAACTAATGTAACGATCTTTTAATACAAATCGACTGCGGCAAACATTCTAGTCTAATATATTGAACAAACTTAATTATCAAGTGATACTAACAGATTTGGAAACTAGAAAGGGTGAGCAAATGATAAACTTTCTCAGTGAATAAAAAATGAATAAAATTCCTGGTATATACACGTGTAGCTATCTTAACTTAGTTAAAAATATAACTACTCTGTTTTAATACTAAAAATGTATTTTACTCTATTAGATACAGTATGCTAAATAGAAACTAAGCGATGACAAAAAAAAAAAAAAAAAAAAAAAAAAAAATATTCGCATTTTTTTTTTTTATGAAATTTATATACATATAAATAATATCAAAAGTTTTTTCTTTCGCCAATGGGCACTTGAGTTCAAATTCCACTACTGCTATTGGATTCTTGTTACGGGAGCAATATATCTCTTTTTTAGTGGTTATGGACTCTTCCTTTTGTAGTCCGCTTTTCAAACTAGTAGATTGAAAGATTTAAATAACTATTGCGCCTATAAAATAAGCGGGTATACTTTTTACGGTTGTATTACTGACAAATCTGACTCATTTCACCATAAACCTGTAAAGTCTTTCATTTATGCTCGTAAACCACAGAGACATAGTTGTATAAATACTCGTTATACTGTTAATATCAATGAAGAAGTTAACAATTATACAATTAGAACGGTAATATGAATTATTAAGTATCATATTTTCTGTGCTGATCCAGTTTTGGATATTATGTTATATCTAGAGAATATATGTAAATTGATGATTTTGTGTAATCATATAAAAGCACATAATTCATTGACACTAGAATCATTTCAAATTGAAGATATGGACATGGTACAAGTAGGATTGTAGGAAACAAAACATCCATAAAAGTAACGCACTAAAACAAGAGCTTATTGCATGCTGAAATTTATTGGAATAAAAATGGAATTGAAACATGAATTGATCAATTCATCCAAATTTACGAAGCTGAAGCCCAAACAGAGAAGGGAATATCTGTGATGTTAACAGGCTCAGGTGGTATCACCTTCAAAACAGCACTGCTTTCAAAGAAGTTAGTGGGTCGGAGCTCAAATCCTGCGTTTAATGTCGACATCACTGGAAAATCTTCTTGGCAAGGAACATGATGAATTCCTATTACGTACCAAAATACTATGTCCTTATTATCAATCTCTCTATTCCTGCATTTGCAAATCACTTCAAATAATTATTATTGTTTACCTATACATATACCTAATGAGAAATTATGACGTTAATTCAAATTTATAATGACGACGACGACAATAATAATAATAATAATGATGGATTCAGTAAAATCCTATGGGTGATCCGGGTCTGGGTTGCTGCTCTGACCGGATCCAATATGGTTTCTGCAAGACAAAACGATGAGACACCGGTAACCTCTGGGGTATACTCCGATGCCTAAGTTAGTATGCTCCTGAGTGTTGAAAAGTACTTTTAGGAGAGTTAAGAAAAGAATTCAATAGCCCTTACCTTAGGCAGGGTATCCTCCTTTTATAAGAGGGAATAGTAGAGTTGGATTGATAAAAGGCTTCCTCGTGGGTGGTGTTCCTGCCCTAGTAAAACACGGAGGTGGATTCCTAATCGGGCGCCACTTCTTACCCTAGGATCTTTCCGCGGATCTAGGGAACTTATCTGCTCAGGAGTTGGATGGGATCCGGATACGGTAGGCGGTTTCTTAGGCCGGATGATGTGACACGGATATGGATCACCGGACTGGGCCGGGTGCACTGGACCGAACCGTAAGAACGGACCGGATGTCATCAGAAGTCCCCCCTAAGTCTGGAGTAAACCCTTTAGGGTTTAGCGCCTAAAACCCTGCCTAGGAACTCGCGCCCACCCACTGTCTGCCACGTGCTGTTCAGCCGCAGGGACGCGACCTTCGATGTGACTTAAATGCTGCAACTCTTCGATTTCCCGCCAGCAGGCTATTTAAGTCGCTTGATTTCTGCTCCTGTGCGTCACTCTGAGCTACAGGCGTTTTCATTTCTGAAAAAATCCAGTAAGTGCTTTCCTTGTGCTTTGTTTTTTTTATTTCCGCAACTTTCCTGCGTTTCTTCAGTTCTTAGTTCTAGGATTACTGTTTATTATGGGTTCTTCGAGCTATTCGTGGACCAGTAGCACTTCTCCTCGTCCTATGTCCCTTTCTGTGGAGGTGGACTCTGACGCCGCGAGGCTCTCCACCTCTGAGTCCTCTGAAAGAACTCGCTCCGCCGGAGAGACCAGCGCACCTGTCAACCTCCTTGAGTCCTCTCGGTTGGTCAGAAGAACTTCGGGGAGAACCCTTACCCCCAGGATATCACAGATGGCCTCCTCTATTGCTTTCCGCGAGATTAATCAATTGGTCTCCGATTACCCCTGGTTAGGGGCCTGCGAGTGTCTTATCCCTGCTTCCGACCAGAGGGTTCATCGACCGCCGTCCGGCTATTTCTCCATCTATCTTCATCACATAGTGGGCGGATTCACTTATCCGCTCCCGGAGGGGATATGCTCTATCTTGAACCGATATGGGGTGTGTCCAGCCCAGCTGCATCCGAATGTGATGGAGGACGTGTGCACCATGTATTGGTTGTGTAGTAACCTCAGCATCCGGCTGACCGGTTCTCTCTTCCGGCATATCGCTACCCCGGTTCTCCGGAACACCAACAGTGATCATCTGACAATGGCTAAGGGGCCTCTCTTCCGGTTTTTCTCTGGCCGCACCTCTTCGGTGAAGGGGTTCAAGGAACTCTTTTTCTTCATCAAATTGAAGAAAGATGTGCCAACATTCCCCACCGCCTGGTCTTTCCGGTCCGCGAGCGAAATGAGGGGGGGAAAGGATAAGCTCTCGCCCGAGGAACAAGCCCACCTTGAGCTGTTGACGGCGGTCCCGACTCAGTACTGGAAGCTGCAGTACGCCGCGAAAGCCTACCGTCAAGGGTTGCCTCTGGCAGCGCTTGATGACCGGACCGGTCTTCCTGTGTTCTTTTGTGATCCCTTAGAGGGCCGAGGTATTTATTTACTTATTTTTGTATTTTCCCTCTGTGGCAGGGATGTCACTTGCTGATACTGTTGCAGCATTGCGTGCCCGAAAGAGCGGATCGAAGGCGTCTACTGCCGCGCCAGCTCCAGTTCCTACAATTAATGAGGCCGTTCCGGGTCCTGTTGCTCCTGTGGTGAACGCGGAGCCTGCAGGGAAGAAGAGGGCTGGAGCTTTCGTATCCGGATCGGACAAGGGGAAGAAAGCCCGAGTGGTACCTTCTTTACCTTTCTCTTTTTTTTTAAAAAAAACTGTTACTCCGGATTGTGCTTATTTTTGTTATGCAGGAGGTACTACCTGACTTCTCGGGTCCGGTGAATACTAACAGCTCGATACGGGATATTCTAATATCCAAGTTCGGCCAAGATGCGAGCCTTGCTGATCCTTTGGTACAGCTTGAGCTGAGCAATGGCATGTATCTCCCTGCTGACTCCTCCCGGGTGAGGACTATGTCCAACCGGAGCATAGGGACTAGGGTCCTGAGCAAGCTGTACACGGTAAGTCCTAGACTCTTCCCTTTACCTTCTGGCTGTGTCTGACTGCTTCTCTGCAGGCCATTCCCTTCCTCTACGAGGAGTTGAAGAGGATCGAAGAGGCTGATCGAATCCTCGATCAGAGCATTGCCGGCGCTCTGGAGAGGAAGAAGCTGGATGAGAGCCTGGCGAAAGTAAAGGCCGAGGCAGAACAACAAAAGAAGGCGCTTGAGGATTTGACTACCGAGAATGTGGCTCTCAAGCGTTCTCTAGAACTGGCCGAAGCGGCCCTGGAGCAGGAGAGGAAGTCCCGCGAGAGTGACCGGCTGGCTGCAGAGGAGAAGTTGAAGGAGAGGACCCTTACCTACGGGTGTCTTGCCCTACTATATGGGGATCGTATCCTTCAGAGGTGCTCTGAGGTCTACCCGGATGTATCTTTCGGGGACATAGAAGTGGATTTCCCTGATGAAGCCGATCTCCCGGATGAGGAAGATGATGTCCCTCCGACCGCCTCCGCGCCTCAGGAAGGATCAGCTGAGGGGTCCGGCCAATAGAATTGACATATTGTACATGTACATTTTCCCCTTTGGGGGCAATTAATGAAATAAGTATATATGTCATTTTTCAATGTGGTTCAAGAAATTTTTCTGTTTGAATGCAAACTTAGCGTATCTGTTTAAGGCTGCCCTGTTTAAGCCGAGTCTAGATTCGGGATCTAATGTTAACCCAGGACTTAAATTTTAACGAATGCGAATGGGCGAGTTGTTCATGCACTTATTCGAAAGCGAATTAAATTGGCCAAGTATCTCAAAGAAATATTCGAAAGCGAACAATAAAATGATGTATTCGAAAGCGAATCTCCATTCAGTATAAAATTGCAGCGTTAAAGTTACAGCACTACAGCTATAGTTGCCTCATTAAAAACCTCAGCAGGGAAAACCCTGTGGGAAAAAACCGCTACCGAGGGAAAAAGAGTGCAACGTGCTCTATTGGTAATATCTTCTAAGTGCCCTGGAGTTCCATGTTCGTGGAATGTCTCTTCCGTCCGTGTGGCATAGTTTGTATGTAGCCGGTCCAATGACCTTCGAGATCCGGTACGGTCCTTCCCATTTTACTGCTAGCTTTCCTCTTCCTTCTCTAGCCTGTGAGGCTTCCGCGTCTCGCAATACTAGATCTCCCTGCTGGAAGACTATTGCCTTCACTTTCTTGTCATGATACTGAGCGACTTTGCTTTTGTATGCTGCCATGAGGACGAAGGCCCTATCCCTCCTTTCCTCCAGCAAGTCCAAGTGAAAGCACAAGTTGATGTCGTTCTGGGCTTCGTTGTAGTACGCAACTCTGTCACTTGGGGAGCCAATTTCTACCGGGATAACTGCTTCGGTACCGTACGTTAGGGCGAAGGGGGTTTCCCCAGTGGCCCGCCTTGGGGTGGTCCTGTACGCCCATAGTACGCTGTTCAGCTCATCCGCCCATGCTCTTTTGTGCCCCTCCAGTCTCTTTTTGATGCCGTCGCATATGGTGCGGTTGGTTACCTCCGTCATGCCGTTACTCTGTGGGTGGGCAACCGAGCTGCATCTATGTATTATGTGGAAGCTCTCGCAGAATTCTTTGAACTTTCTGGAAGTGAACTGGGTACCATTGTCCGTGATGATGGTGTTCGGTATGCCGAACCTTCCCAGGATGTATTCCTTGACAAAGGAAATCACTCTCTCGGGGGTGATCGTAGAGAGGGCTTCTGCTTCCACCCATTTGGTGAAGTGGTCAACCGCTACGATGATCCACTTCCTCTGTCTGCTTGCTTCCGGCAACGGACCCACGAGATCGATCCCCCATGTTGAAAAGGGCCAAGCCGTTAGGATTGGCTGTTGCTCCGCCGGTGGTTGACTGGTTTTCTTTGCGTGTACCTGGCACTGGTGGCAAGCATAGATGTAGGCCTCTGCGTCTTCTCTCATTGTTTCCCAATAGTATCCCATGAGCATTGCTTTACGGAGTATGGTTAGGGCGGCCTGATGCGACCCACAGATCCCCTCGTGGAGCTCTCTCAAAACATAATTGCCTTCTTCTAGCGGGATGCATTTCATCCAGGGGCGACTAAAGGACTTGCGGTAAAGTTGCCCGTCTATGATTGCGTATCTGGAAGATTTCCTCGAGATCCGGCGAGCTGTTGGTTCGTCATCCGGTAGTTTCCCCTCCTTCAGGAAGTCTATGATGGGTGTAATCCAGCAGGTTTCATGGTGACCTACCGTCAAGACTTCGTTTTTCTCAATGCTGGGGTGAGATTGTACCTCGTATGGACAGTGTAGATATTGCCACTCTGCTTTGCTGGAGGCAGCTTTAGCGAGTTCATCCGCAAGGCTGTTGGCTTCCCGGGGGATGTTTTCAATCTTCCACACTGTACCCCGCGCCTCAATCTGTCTCAGCAAGCCCCGGACGGTGTCCAAATATCCCTTCATGGCCGGGTCTCGGACTTCAAAGTGTTTGTTTATCTGGTTGGATACCGATCTGGAATCGCTGAGTATCCAGACTCTGTCTGGCCCTATTTCTTTGACTAGCTCCAGGCCTTTGATCATGGCTTCGTATTCTGCCGCATTGTTTGTTGTTGGGAAGTCCAACTTCACTGCATAGGAGAGTTGGATCCTGTTCGGTCCTTTGATGTATACACCTGCTCCGGACCCTTCTTTTGACGACGCTCCGTCCACAAAGACGTCCCATTCTTCAGATGGAGGAGTTGAGTTGTGCTCCAGATTTTGGAACTCTGTTACGAAGTCTGCTAGGATTTGGGCTTTTAAAGCTTGCCTAGGCTCGAATCTGATATCGAATTCCCCCAGGCGTATCGCCCATTCCGCCAATCTCCCGGATGTTTCCGGCCGTTGCAGCACCTTTCTGAGTGGGAACCCGGTCCTCACGATGATCGTGTGTGCTTGGAAGTAGGGCCTCAATCTATTGGCTGCCGAGAGCAGGGCCAGTGCCATTTTCTCAATGTTGGGGTATCTTGTCTCCGCCCCTCGCAGTACCTTGCTGGTGTAATACACCGGGTACTGTTGCCCATCCTCTTCTCTTACGAGAACCGATCCGACAGCCTCCTCTACCGCTGCCAAGTATACATACAATTTTTCTCCCGGTATTGGTCTGCTCAGCAGCGGGGGTGATGTGAGGAATTTCTTCAATCGGTCGAACGCCTCATGGCATTCCCTGTCCCACTTGAAGGTCTGCCCTTTTTTGAGTGCTTTGTAGAATGGCATGCATCTTTTCGCCGAGAATGAGATGAATCTTCCCAGGGCTGTGACCCTTCCATTTAGCTTTTGGATGTCATTGAGGGTCTTGGGTGGAGCCATTTCTAGTACTGCCTTTATCTTCTCCGGGTTTGCTTCAATTCCTCTTTGTGAGATCATGAATCCCAAGAATTTGCCGCCTCGTACTCCGAATATGCATTTTTCCGGATTCAGCTTAAGTTTGTACTTCTGGAGGATGCCGAATGCCTCCCTCAGATCCCTCGGGTGGTCCTTCATTGTCTGGTTCTTGACAATCATGTCATCCACGTACACCTCAACAGTTTTCCCAATCAAATCTTTGAACATACAATTCACCAACCTTTGGTAAGTAGCTCCGGCGTTCTTCAATCCGAAGGGCATGACCTGATAACAGTATGTCCCTCTGTGCGTAATGAAGGAGGTCTTCTCTTGGTCCACTGGGTCCATAGGTATCTGGTGATATCCGGATGCTGCGTCCAGGCATGAATATATGGCGTAGCCGGCCGTCGAATCCACCAGCTGGTCAATGTTAGGCAGTGGGTAACTGTCTTTGGGACATGCCTTGTTGAGGTCGGTGAAATCGACGCACATGCGCCACTTTCCATTCGCCTTCTTCACCATCACTACGTTCGCCAGCCATTTGGGATATTGAACTTCCCGGATGTGTCCTGCGTCAAGTAATCTCTGGATTTCTTCATCGATTGCCCTCTGCCTTTCCGGCGCATACTTTCGCCTCTTCTGCACTACTGGGGTTGCTTTCGAATCTACATTGAGTGAGTGTTTTATTATTTCTGGTGGCACCCCTTCTATGTCACTAATTTTCCAGGCGAAAGTGTTCTGCTCCTCTTTTATTGCTTGTATAATCTGCTCTTTAATGCCACTATCCAGCTCTTGGGATATCTGCACGTTTCTGTCCGATGCGACTGTTAGCGTTTCAAGTTTGTCCACCGGCTCTGCCTTCCTTTCTTCTTCCTCCTGGCTCCTTTCTGGCTGTAAGGAAGCGAGGTATGTTCTTTGAGCGGTCTGCTGGCTCCCTCTGGCTATCGCCCATCCGGAGGCGGTAGGTATTTGCAGTGTCAGGTACTGGATCGACAAGACGGCCTCTGATTCCGAGAGAAGCGGTCTACCCAGTATGGCGTTGTATGCCAAAGGGGAGTCTATTATGGTGAAGTCGGCTTTTGTTCTCCATACATGCTTCTCGTCTCCTATCTCCATATCCAGCGCTACCTGACCTGTTACCGGTACAATGTGTCCACTGAGGCCTACTAGTGGGGCATGAACCGGATGGATTCTGCTAGGCGCAATTCTCAGCTTTTCTATTGCATGTCTTGTGATGATGTTTGTTGAGCTTCCCGTATCCACCAATATACGTTTGACCAAATAACCTTCGATTTCTGCTTCCATGACCAGGGCATCGGCGTGACCCGGTGCTATTCTGTTTTCCGAGAGGGGAGGATTAGGCTTAGCATCTCCTTCGGCATTCCTTTTGATCTTTTTAACCGGCGGATCTCCCCCAGCTATTACCATGACCACTCCCTTCATTTTTTTAATTGGAGGGACATCTTCATCAGCAGGTCTTTTTGATTCCTCCTTGCCTTTTCTTTCTATGAACTTTCGGAGTTTGCCTCTCTTGATCAGTTCCTCGATGTCCTCAGCCAGCCGTTTACAGTCATTCGTGTCGTGGCCATTCACTCGGTGATATCTACAGAATGCCTTCTCGTCTTCTCCCATGATCTGTCCTCTCCTAGCTTCTGGGTAGGAGAGGCTCTTCTTGTCCCTGCTTTTTTCTACCGCTACCAGCACCTCGCCTAACGGCCGGTTGAGGGGTGTGAACTCTCTCGGTCTTCTGTGGTCCCTTCTCTCTCTTCTGTCCCTCCTAGGTCGCCTGTCCTCTGATCCCCTCTCGCCATCTCTATGGTGTCAAGTTGGCGCACCCACTTCGTCTAGTTCTATGAATGTTTTTGCCATCGAGATCATCTGTGTTACGTTTTGGGGCTTCCTCAACACAAGGTCTGCCCTTAGCCTTTCGTTGGTTGTGTTGGCGATCAGTGCCTCTAAAGCAGTGTTGAAATCCAGTTTGCGAATCTCCACTGTTGCCAAATTGAATCTGTCCACGAACTCTCGGAGGGACTCTCCTTGCCTCTGTTTGACGTCGTGTAGGGTTCTACTAGCCGTTCCGGTGGGGACCGAACCATAGAACTTCGTGCAGAATTGCTCCCGGAGCTGTTCCCAACTATTAATCGATGCTGGCTCCAACGTCTCGAACCAATAGGAAGCCGGACCCACCAGCGTTGATGAGAATAGTCTGCACATCAGACCCTCGTTGGCCCCAGCTATCTCCATCCTGTTTTTGTAATTTCTGGAGTGGACATAGGGGTCTGTTTTCCCATTGTAGTTTTCGAAGTTTAGCTGTTTGAATTTGGGATCACACGGCATGCTCAGGATCCGGTTGGTGAAGCAGGATCCCCCGCTCTCTAGTAGTGGCTCTTGTATGGGCACCGAGAATCGGGAAAAGTAGTGTTTGAACAACGCCATCATCTTTGGGTCGTCTGCGCCTTCCGGCATGGGAGTTGCCGCTTGTGTTGGGGGTGGGCCCAGCATGTACCCGTGGGTCGGGTGATAACTTGGCGGAGGTGTCTGGACCAGGGTTTGAAAGCTAGGAAGCCTGGCCTGTGATGTTATTGGAGCCAGTGGAGCCCCGACCATCGCATGCTGAGCTGTGGGATCCCCAAACCCTGGGATTGTGTTGGGAAGATTCATCTGCCTGGTGTCTCCTGGGAAAACAGGAGTTGTGTTTTCGGTCGAAGGGACCCTGGTGTATTCTGGTAACGGGAAAAGGTTCCGAGCTATCCCCATTCCAAAGCCGTCAATACCTGCGATGAAAGGGGGTGTGCTGCTGCTAATGGTTGGTCCAACCATGCCCTGATTCTGGATCTGAAGAAACGCCTGTCTCAGATCTCTGGCATCAGCGGGGCTCAAGTTGCTGGCTATTCGATTGACTACCGCTGCCTGGGGACATATGGCAGAGTTCAACGTCGCTTGTGGAATTGTGGTTGTGAGAGAATCTCCCAAAACGTCTGAAGTCATGTTAGCGGAACTGGAATTCATGATTATCCGTCCACGCTCACCGCACCAAATGATGGATTCAGTAAAATCCTATGGGTGATCCGGGTCTGGGTTGCTGCTCTGACCGGATCCAATATGGTTTCTGCAAGACAAAACGATGAGACACCGGTAACCTCTGGGGTATACTCCGATGCCTAAGTTAGTATGCTCCTGAGTGTTGAAAAGTACTTTTAGGAGAGTTAAGAAAAGAATTCAATAGCCCTTACCTTAGGCAGGGTATCCTCCTTTTATAAGAGGGAATAGTAGAGTTGGATTGATAAAAGGCTTCCTCGTGGGTGGTGTTCCTGCCCTAGTAAAACACGGAGGTGGATTCCTAATCGGGCGCCACTTCTTACCCTAGGATCTCTCCGCGGATCTAGGGAACTTATCTGCTCAGGAGTTGGATGGGATCCGGATACGGTAGGCGGTTTCTTAGGCCGGATGATGTGACACGGATATGGATCACCGGACTGGGCCGGGTGCACTGGACCGAACCGTAAGAACGGACCGGATGTCATCAAATAATAATAATTGAGCAATAGAATAAAAGGACAGATTCAATGACCTTGAACTCCAAACATCTAATGTATCGTCACCATGGCTCCGATCAGCATACTTCCCTCCAGCCCACATTTCAGACTTATTATATCGAGTAACCCACACATTATATTTAGTGAATGAGGCACGGATTTGTGGATAATCATCCGATAATAAAAGTGTATTTGCCACTAATCCTGGTATCAAACGGTAACCATACTTGTTACCAGCCTTTGTTTTCTTATTTGGGTTCACGATCACCAACTCTGCAGGCTTCATGCCTATTTGGATTCTGGCATCAGATTCTGTTTTTGCTGTTTCACTTTCAACTGTCCAGTAACTCTTCCTTGGGGTAGATTTATCAATAAATTTTTTTGTTACCAAATTTTCCTTAACGAACGAATTGTCAACACCATCAATATCAAGATCAAGGCGGTAAGCTAAGAAATGACTATGGTGCAAACCTATTGTCCTTTCTTTTAACAATGGTCCATAAACTTCCTCATGTATCTGATCTGAATGAGTATAATTTGTTGCCTTCACTTCTAAAATTCCACTCAATCCAACCTATTGAATTAAAAAATAAAAAATAAAAATAAAAATTAGTTAAAAATGAATTTATATATAGCTAAACATTATTTAAAAA
The DNA here is from genome assembly GCA_039660915.1 of Euphorbia tirucalli. Lineage (NCBI taxonomy): Eukaryota > Viridiplantae > Streptophyta > Magnoliopsida > Malpighiales > Euphorbiaceae > Euphorbia > Euphorbia tirucalli. The sequence continues at coordinate 52,808,354 of CM077636.1, forward strand.
TCATTTCAATTGTCATACCTGCACTTTGATAGATCCACTTGGCTTGAATTCCCAGTCTAAAACGTGGTCGTAGTTACCGATTGTTGTAACCATCCTCACTACAAGGCTCACCTCTGGTCTTGACTCACTTATCTACAAAAACCATGGTAAATAAATACGTTGGAACCGGCAACGAGCCTTATACAATAGATAAAAGATATAAGATCAATTTGTTCCTAAACTTAGCTTGTTAGATTAATTTGGTCTAAAATAAATTTTAGATATCAATTTACCCTTTAAATTTGCTTTTTGTGATGAAATTAGTAAAAAATAACACGTGTAAATATTAAAAAATTAATGTTTTAAAAAACCATTAATCATATTTAAATCGTATCGTTTTTAACTGATATAGATAAATTGACCCAAATATATAAATAACATAAAATACAATGGCAGTGAAATTAACAAATGTATACCAATTCATCAATGTCAGGAATGCCAAATTCAGTTTGTCTCCACATGACATCACCAGCATGCCTTTCAAAAATGCAAAACACATTGGACTTAAGGATAGGTTTGCCATCTTGTCCTGCATAGTAACCATCCATAAACACAGCATTATTGGGACAATCCACTAGTGGAATTAATGAGACTGCATTTGCTCCAAATCCGAACTCTCCACAATCAAAAAACGTTTTGAAGTAGTAATCTTCGGTTGGATCCTGGTATGGCACAAATAGCGCAGACACATGCCCTCTGTACATCACACTACGATACTTTCCCTTTTCTTGATCATAAATCGATGCCAAAGATATGATCGAACCAACTCTAGCATCAAATGATAGGTGAAAAACCAGTTGACCCACCTGAATATGTACCCAATTAATCAAGATTCAACAAAGAATTTTAACAATAAAGTTTTTTTTATGTGAAAACTCCATAACTATGCACACTACAAGAAATATAAGATTTGTAAACAAAACAATTTATTGTCAAAAATATAAAAATTATTACCGTAATTTTACGCAAGAATAAAAAAGTTGTTGCTATAAAGTTGTGACCATATGTATTGCCAGCAAAATTTGATATAATTATACATATGGCAACAACTCTTAGATATTGTTGCCAAATAGGCTTTTTGGCAAAAAATATTTTTTGTTGTCAAAGTGTTCGCTACTGAATATAACATTTCTTGTAGTGTTATAGGAAAATTACTTGATGGTACTGCCATCAATCTCGAACCCTGGTCCATCAGGTTGAACAATGGCTGCACGATTTATACGTGGACCTAAAGGCGGCTTCTGCTTAGATAATCTGTAGTCTGTTCCTTCAGGATTTGGAAGTGAAACCTTGAAATTATCTTCATATTTAACTATCCTCAATTTGTCAAGATCAACAACAATTGTAATACCTTCAATTGGAAGAAGGTACAAGTTGACAGTGTCATTCATATGAAAACAATGAACTTTGTCTCTCTTTCATGGCTGGTTTCTCCAAACCAGCCAGCTGTAAATATAGAACAAACAATAGCAGAAAGGTTGAGGCCTCGGGCATTAGCAGATTCGACAAAAGGGGGATATGTTAGAGGCAATTTGATTGCTGCTGTGATTTCCTCAGCACCTTGTGTGGGAAATCCATGTCCTTGATAAACTTGGTTCGATACGATGGAATGTGTGTTTAAGTCTACAATAAGCTCGTGGATTTGTTTGTCGAATCGAGTGATGACTAAGGCTCGCCTTGGCGGGGGATTGCAACTGCTAGTGTTTTTGAGCCATGAAAGGAGAAGTGGTTTATCTGGCTCATCTAATCCTACATAATGGAAGCTGGTTAAACTGTAGTTTGATGAAGGAAATGAGTTGGTGACAAGGGTTCGGACTATTGAATACTCTTCAAGGGTAAGCGAGTCAAGCGGGTGCTGAACTGAGCTTGAGAAAATGGGGAAGACGAAGCAAGAGAGCAAGATGAAACAAAGCTTAGATTTTGAAACCATGGCTAGCTGTAGAAGTAAAATCTAAGGCAACCTTGTACCATATATATATATAGAAAATTTCAGACACTTTTTTTTTTTTTTTTTTTTTTGTATTATTAATATTTTATTGCACAGAAGGATAAAGAATTGAAATTTATAATTTTATTTAAATAATTAATTGATTAATAATACATTGTCACTTTTAATTTAGTTAAAGTATGAATTGTCATAATATTATTAACTTGACATATAAATAACATGGTGTGTAAGATGTATTATAGTATGTATATCTTAATTAGCTTTGGCAATTATTATAAAATGCATGGCTGTTGATTTGATCTTTTGTTGCCTCTCTCATTGTGACATGGCTTCCTCCTCTCCTTACGAGCATGTGTTATGGGATGATATTATAATTTATAGGCTTGCACTTTACCAATCAGAATTCTTTTTAAGCGTGTAGGATTTAGTTTAATGAAGACTTGTATCTTGATTGGTCTCATCTAGAAGTAGGGGTGACAACGGTGCGGGTGCGGGGACGGGGATGCATTCCCCACTCTACCCCCAATGATTGCGGGGGCAGTTTCGGGGATTCCCCATTTAATAATTCGGGGATTTTTTTCATCTCTATTCCCGTCCCACGCGGGTGCCTACGGATATCGGTGAATCCCACCCATATTCAACAAATAAAAAAAAATTAGTATTTCGTTATTTTAATAACTATTTTAATATTCAATATCCAAAATACAAATTCTACCACATCACAGATGTGGTTTAACATTAAATATTCAAATTACAAAATATATCCAATATTACAAAATATATACAAATTCATTAGAAAGCTGGACTTTAATAGAAATAAAAGAAGAGAGATGGGCTTTAATCGTCCAAACCCATCTCTTTTCCTTTCTCTCTCTGTGTGCGTGTTTTAATATTCAATATCCAAAATACAAATTCTACCACATCACAGATGTGGTTTAACATTAAATATTCAAATTACAAAATATATACAAATTCATTAGAAAGCTGGACTTTAATAGAAATAAAAGAAGAGAGATGGGTTTTAATCGTCCAAACCCATCTCTTTTCCTTTCTCTGTGTGTGTGTGTGTGTGTGTGTATATATATATATACGGGGATTTATACTGGAGCGAAGAGGGGATAGTACTACTCGCCCCCCCACCAATTTAAGAATCGGGGATAAAATAACCCTACCCCCATCTCCGTGGGGGATAATATCGGTTATTCTCTGCACCTGCCAGTTCGGATCCCACGCTTTTCAGGTAATCCCCATCCCATTGCCACCCCTATCTAGAAGAGATGCATGTACTATCAGGACATAATCTGATAAAGTTATTAACATTACAGTGAAACTAAAAATTTATAATATATATATATATATATATTCTTTATTGAATCTCTATCACATTATAATTAGATTAGAAGTCAGATTATTTTTATTTTATCACGTGATCTACATATAAATGCTAAAATCAAATTTTTTTTTTTTTTCCTCAAAATTAAGTAGCTAGCTGGTTCGTATATGCTTTAGTTTTTCATTATTCTATTATTACCTTTTTGGTGAGGTAATTTCTATTATTAGTAACTACCTTCATATGATAAATCAGTTTTCTGATGGAAGAAAAATCTTTTTGGGACCTGACGTATTTATAATTTGTCTACTTAGTACCTAATTTATTGATATAGTATTTTTGGTACCTAACATTTCAAAATCAAGAACATTTAATACTGTACTTATTAAAATTTTAAAAATTTTGGTCTTTAAACAATTCTTAATATCACTATAAGAACGTATATAAAAATTGTTATTATAACATACATGTTATTCTTACTCTTCACTATTTTACTCTTTAAATCACCAATTTTATTAAATTTTATTGTTCAGGTACTAAATGTTCTCAATTTCTATAAATCAGATACCAAATTACCAAATCAATAGATCAGCTATCAATTAAGAATAGGAATAAAGACCTTTTTAGCCCCTGTGCTATCATCAGTTTGCCCCTTTGACCCCTGTGGTATGCAAAAACGTTCCAAATTGACACCTAGAAAGCATATTCCGTCAGATTTCGTTAACAATTTTATCAATGGAATCTGATGGAATATGTTTTCTAGGTGTCAATTTGGAACGTTTTTGCATACCACAGGGGGTAAAAGGGAAAGTTTAATAGCACAGGAGTCAAAGGGGCAAACTGATGATAACACAGGGGCTAAAAATGTCTTTTTTCCATTAAGCATATGGTGAATAAATCTGACCCCAACATCATATTTATTCCGTTTTCTGGTTTGTTAGATACGTACAGTACCATAAAATTGGAAAAATAATGTTTGTCATCATTTATTCCAGATGCAAAAGTTCTAAAGAATTTTACACTTGTACCTGATTCAATTGATTAATGATTTACCGATGTGTACAACAAAATCTCAAATAAAAATGTTTTTGTTTAGATTCACATTGTTTTTTTTTCCATAACATATAATAATTATTGTACATAATAAACATAATTTGTCACAAGCATGTGAACGAGGGATGGGGTATTTCATTTCTATCTCCACTTTTAATGGGATTCTCCATACCGGCTCCATTAAAAAGATGAGAATAATTTTATTTCCATCCCACCCTAAATAGAACTAGAAATGGATCTAGAAAATTAATTCTTAAACCGAGCTAAATACTTAAAAAAATCCATAATTAGATTGAATCATTGATTTTTTTTTTTTTTTTTGGTATAAAACTGAAGCGAATTGCATTGTTGACTTTTATTAGGTACAATTCTAGATCTTTTTATTATCCAGATTGAGAATTGTACCAAACTGTATGAAATTAAACCAAATTGTACTAGATTGAAGGAATCAAACTTTTCATACGTATGGATGGCACGACATGACAAGCTCGTACGCGGGTTTGGGTTGCAGGTTAAATGGATTCGTGTAATAAACGGATCAATCCATTTATAACACGAAATAAACGGGTGATAAACGAGTCCACCCGCGCAAACCGTTTCAACCCACGTAACCAGTTATTAATAAATATTATTATTTATTTTTTAATACCATATATAAGACATAAGATGAGAAGGCTGATAAAAAAGCCTAAACCTAAAACCAATTTCTCTCCTCTCTCTTTTACACTCTGCCGCTGTCCCGTTTCCTTGGTCGATTGGCCACAACAAATCGGCCAAAACCACCGCTCTCTTCTATTTTTTGTCATTTGTGCTTGTCTTTGTTGATTTCTAGGTAATTTTTGTTAAAAGCAATATATATATATATATAGGAACAAAATTTTATTGAAAATATTTGAATCATAAATTACAAAAGGTATTGATTAAACCTTAACCGGAGAAAATGATGAATGGTTTGCTGAGGCCTAAATTAGATCAGTTTTCTCAAGATATATTAGTACGTGACGAACTTTCGCCTCCTAGGATACAACACCAACAAAGACGAACTCAAGCGCGTGCCAAGAATTACCACTAGACTAAAGAACTTAAACACTAGCAACCTAAAGGCTTTTTGAAAAACAAAGGAAAAATATTCTTGAATTTTTTTTGTTCTGCCAAAATAGACTGAAAATCTTCGAATGTGAAGGCTGCTAAGAGGATCACTGGAATTAATTAGAAATTGGATTAATGAGAATTAAAATGAATTAATTTCATTAATTCACAGCACTTACAGTTAGGAATTCAAAAGGATTTTAGATATTTAGAGGAAAAATAAACCGGACTGAAGCAAAAGAAGGAAGGCCCATGGTGGCTTATTTCAATATGGCATTCACGTCATCCACAACGTGGGGTGCAGATTGGACATTTACACCTCCTACGCGTACAAAAGAGAGCCTATATGCTAATAATTCTTACCAACATAAGGAAGAGCTTTTCCTTATAAGTCCATCAACTATCTCATAAGATAGGGATATGAGATGTAAGAATTAAATCTTATTTTTCCTCTACAATTTATTTTCCCTTAAGTTCACCTTTAACATCAATTTCTCATTCATCTTAATCTATTTTAGGCATATTATATACCATTGGAAAGATCTTGTTGCATAGAATATGATGACCCAATTTATGTTATTCGAATCAGAAAACTAACCATAATATAATTAAACCTAAAGTTGACAAATAATCAATTGTCAAATGTCAATTTTCCAAGCTTCGTCATATCCAATCCATTCCATCCATTTTTTCTAAGTTAAGTCCATTTATTTTGCTGTGGTTCTTTCAATTTTTGATTTCTAACTTTGATTTTTCTTTCTTTCTTTCTTTTTTTTTTGCATGTGTTTCAATTTCAATTAGTTTACTGTTTTGAGATTATCAATTATGCCTAGTGTTCTTAGTTTTTTTAATGGTGCCTAAAGTTATGAGATTTTTAATTGTGCCTTATTGTTTTATTTTGTAGAATGAGGTTGCGTTTGGGGCTGCTAAAGCAAAGAGAACCTTACTTTAGCTGAATGCCGCTGTTGGACCTACGAAAAGCAGTCTCAAATATAAAAGATTGTATTCAGGAAAGCACTAGAAATACACTTGAAACTACTTTTAAAGAAAGTAATGAAACCTAACTGTGAGGAAAAACACTTTCACTAAAAGCAATCCCAAACTGGCCCTTAGTCAAAGCTATGGAAGAAGAGTTGTCCATAGAAGCCATGGAGCTCAACTTGAATGACAATGAAGAAGTTGAAGATGAATCCATAATTGAAACTTAATGTTGGATTATTTTGGATTTTACTTTGTGCTTGTTTTTGGATTTTCAAATTATGGATTTTAGGTTGGAACTTGTGGTGTATATTTTATGCTACTATTTTAGTACTTTTGCTACTTTATGTGGGGATTCATATAAATATCGCGGGTATGGCCACGTGGCTTAATCCCAATCACTCCTACTTTAGTGATGTCTTATTGATGATTTTAAATTTCTAGTAGCAAATTAAATAATTGGATTAATAAACGGGTTCATGTTATAAATGGATATATTAAATGATTGATTTTTTTTTTATTAATAGTGTCTAAACAGGTCACGTTGTGTTACCCGTTTATTGAATAGGTCGTGTTCGTGTTTTAACTAATCGTATCAAGTTTAAATAGTTCGTATTCGCATCAACCTGAAATGTGTCAACAGAGTACAAAACACGGCGCAAACACGACCTATGAACACGAATTGTTACGCCTATTCATATGTGTTTCTATTTTTATAATATAAATAGACTACTATATTATTATTGTTTACGATATATGTCGTATTTTTCTAGTATGTACTTTTTATTTTATATGTTTTTTTTTAATGTATATTTTATTGTTTTTTATTTATCCAATATGTTATTATATTCATTAGCTAATTAATATGTTACCCAAAATAATAGTAAAAAACCTTTTTGTAATTTTAATATTTTGACATTTTTATAGCTAAAAAATATATATTATAATTTGTGTTTGGTAATAAACATATGAATAACTGACTTAATTCGTTTATTGGAATCCAACGTTCGAATTCCCAGATTGAAGTACAATGCAATCCAAAGATTTTTTTTTCAATATAATTCCACAAATTTAACTTTTAAAATCTCCAACTTTTAATATAATTCTAGAGATTTTTAAATCTCCAGTTTTACCAAACTGATCTCACACCTAGCCTCAATAGATACAAAAATTTCATAGAATTCCCGGCATGACCATTTTATTTTATTTTATAAATTAATATTTAATGATGACATCCGGTCCGGTATCATCCGGTAGTCCGGACTCAGATTCCTTCACCCGGTTAAAGAAGCCGATTACCACATCCGGATCCTAACCTCCCCTGAACAGATCCGGATTGAGCTTCCTTGATCCGCGAAGAGATCCTAGGAGAAGAGGTGGTGTCCAATTAGGAGTCCACTCCCCTGTTTTACTAGGGCAAGTGCGCTACCCACGTGGACCCTCTGAGATCAATCTTTCAGATTGGCTGGAAGTTGGATTGGTAAACTCTTCCAATACCAATCCAACTCTACCACCCCTCCTATAAAAGGAGGGTGTTCTTTTGAGGTAGGGGCATTCCATTCTATTCCATTCTATTTCTATTCTATTTCCCTAAAACTCACAATCTACGATAAGCATACTGACTTAGGCATCGGAGTCTACCCCAGAGGTTACCGGTGTCTCATCTCTTCTATCTTGTAGGAGCAATATCAGATCTGGTCAGAGTAGTAACCCGGACCTGGATCATCCGAAGGATTTACCTGAATCCATCATTTGGTGCGGTGAGCATGGACGACTGATCATGAATTCAAGTTCCGCTAACATGACTTCAGAAACTTTGGGAGATGACTCTCTCGCAACCACAACAACTCCACCGGCGACGTTGAACTCATCCATATCTCCCCAGGCAGCGGTAATCAATCGCAAAGCCAGCAACCTGAGCCCCGCCGATGCCAGAGACCTGAGGCAGGCGATTCTTCAAATTCAAAATTATGGCATGGTTGGACCAACCAGCAGCAGCAGCACGTCTCCTCTGATCACAGGAATTGACAGCTTGGGAATGGGAGTGGCTAGAAACCTTTTCCCACTACTAGAGTACACCATGGCCCCGCTGATGATAAACCCGGTACACGCCTTCTCAGTAGACGCCATGCAGATAAATCAGCCAAACATGATCTTTCCTGGATATGGGGAACTTACAACCCAGCATGCAATGATGGGGGTACCACTGGCTCCAACGATGTCACAAACCAGGCTACCCAACTTCCAGACCCTGGTCCAGATGCCCCCGCCTAGTTATCATCCTACCCACGGGTACATGTTGGGACCACCTCCAGCACAAACAGCAACACCTACGCCGGAAGGAGCAGACGACCCGAAGATGATGGCATTATTCAAACATTACTTCTCCCGATTCTCAGTGCCCATACAAGAACCTCTGTTGGAAAGCGGAGGATCCTGTTTCACCAACCGAATCCTGAACATACCATGCGACCCCAAATTCAAATAGCTGAATTTCGAGAATTATAATGGGAAAACAGATCCCTATGTCCACTCTAGAAACTCAAAAACAGGATGGAGATAGCTGGGGCCAATGAGGGACTAATGTGCAGATTATTCTCATCCACACTGGTGGGTCCGGCTTCGTATTGGTTCGAAATGCTAGAACCGGCCTCAATCAATAGTTGGGAATAGCTGAGGGAGCAATTCTGCACCAAGTTCTATGGTTCAGTCCCTACCGAAACAGCTAGTAGAACCTTACACGATGTAAAGCAGAGGCAAGGAGAGTCCCTCTGAGAATTCGTCGACCGATTCAACCTAGCAACAGTGGAGATTCGGAGATTGGATTTCTATACGGCTCTAGAAGCACTGATCGCCAACACAACTAATGAAAGACTAAGGGCAGACCTGGTCCTGAGGAAACCCCAAAATGTAACCCAGATGATCTCCATGGCGAAGACATTCATAGAACTAGACGAAGTGGGTGCACCGGTCCGGCACAATAAAGAGGGAGAAAGGAGATCAGAAGATAGGCGGTCCAGGAGGGACAGGAGGGACCACAGACAACCGAGAGGATTCACACCCCTTAACTGGCTGCTAAGCGAGGTGCTAGTAGCGGTCGAGAAAAGTAGAGACAAGAAGAGCCTATCCTACCCAGAAGCTAGGAGAGGGCAGATCATGGGAGAAGACGAGAGCGCGTTCTGTAAATACCACCGTGTAAACGGTCATGACACGGATGACTGCAAACAGCTGGCTGAGGACATCGAGGAACTGATTAAGAGAGGCAGGCTCCGAAAGTTTATGGAGAGGAAAGGCAAAGAGGAACCAAAACGACCGGCTGATGAAGAGTGCCAACCGACTAAAAGAACGAAAGGAGTGGTTATGGTAATAGCAGGAGGAGATCCACCGGCTAAAAAGGTCAAAAGAGTCAAAGAAACCGAAAGAGACACCAAGCCTAACCCTCCCTTCTCAGAGAACAGAGTAGCACCGGGTCATACAGACGCCCTGGTCATAGAAGCAGAAATTGAAGGTTACCTGGTCAAGCGTATCCTGGTGGACACGGGAAGCTCGACCAACATCATCACCAAACATGTAGTAGAGAAGTTGAGAGTAGCGCCCAGTCAAATCCATCCGGTCCACGCCCCACTGGTCAGCCTCAGTGGACACACTGTACCGGTAACAGGTCAGGTAACGTTGGATATGGAAATAGGGGACAAGAAACACGTATGGAGGATAAAGGCAGATTTCACCATAATAGATTCTCCGCTGGCATACAACGCCATACTAGGGAGACCACTTCTCTCAGAGTCAGAGGCGGTCTTATCAATCCGGTATCTAACGTTACAAATACCCACTGCTTCCGGATGGGCGATAGCCAGAGGAAGCCAGCAGATAGTCCAAAGGACATATCTCGCTTCTCTGCAACCAGAGAGAAGCCCGGAGGAAGAGGAAAGAAAGACGGAACCGGTAGACAAATTGGAAACACTAACAATCGCGTCAGATAGAAACGTATGGATATCCCAAGAGCTAGACAGTGGCATCAAGGAGTAGATAATACAAGTAATAAAAGAAGAGCAGAGCACATTCGCCTGGAAAATTAGTGACATAGAAGGAGTACCCTCAGAAATAATGAAATACTCACTCAATGTAAACCCGGAAGCAACTCTAGTGGTCCAGAAGAGGAGAAAGTACGCACTGGAAAGATAGAGGGCAATCGAGGAAGAGATCCAGAGGCTGCTTGAGGCAGGACACATCCGGGAAGTTCAATACCCCAAATGGCTAGCGAACGTAGTGATGGTAAAGAAGGCTAGTGGAAAATGGTGCATGTGCGTCGACTTCACCGACCTCAATAAGGCATGTCCCAAAGACAGCTACCCACTGCCCAACATTGACCAACTGGTCGATTCGACTGCCGGTTACGCCATATATTCATGCCTTGACGCAGCATCCGGATATCACCAGATACCCATGGACCTGGCGGATCAGGAGAAAACCTCTTTCATAACGCACAAAGGGACATACTGTTAACAGGGTAATGCCCTTCGGATTAAAAAATGCAGGAGCCACCTACCAGAGGTTGGCGAATGGTATGTTTAAAGATTTGATTGGGAGGACGGTCGAAGTATACATAGACGACATGATTGTCAAGAGCCGGACCCTGAATGACCACCCCAGAGACTTAAGGGAGGCATTCTCCATCCTCCAGAAGCACAGGCTTAAGCTCAATCTGGAAAAATACATATTCGGAGTACGGGGTGGTAAATTCCTGGGTTTCATGATCTCATAGAGGGGGATTGAAGCAAATCCCGAGAAGATAAAGGCAGTATTAGAGATGGCTCCGCCTAAGACCCTCAACGACATCCAGAAGCTAAATGGAAGAGTCACCGCCCTAGGAAGGTTCATCTCATTCTCCGTAAAAAGATGCATGCCATTTTACAAAGCGCTCAAGAAAGGGCTGGCCTTCAAGGGGGATAAGGAGTGCCATGAGGCGTTTGACCAACTGAAGCAGTTTCTCACAACACCCCTGCTGCTGAGCAGACCGGTACCGGGAGAAAAATTGTATGTATACTTAGCAGCTGTCAAAGAAGTCATTGGATCGGTTCTAGTAAGAGAAAAGAGCGAACAGCAGTATCCGGTGTATTACACCAGTAAGGTATTACGAAGGGCAGAGACAAGATATCCCAACATTGAGAAAATGGCACTAGCCCTGCTTTCCACAACCAACAGATTAAGGCCCTACTTCCAGGCGCATACCATCTTCGTTAGAACAGGGTTCCCGCTCAGAAAGGTGCTGCAAAGGCCTGAAACATCTGGGAGATTGGCTGAATGGGCGATACGTCTAGGAGAATTTGACATCAGATTTGAACCCAGACAAGCCTTGAAAGCTCAAATCCTGGCAGACTTCGTAACAGAGTTCAAAGACCTCGAACACGACTCAACACCTCCATCTGAAGAATGGGATGTCTTTGTGGACGGAGCGTCGTCAAAGGAAGGAGCCGAAGCAGGCATATATATCAAAGGACCAAACCGGATCCGACTCCACTGTGCAGTGAAGTTAGACTTTCTAACGACAAATAACACAGCAGAATATGAGGCGATGATCAAGGGACTTGAACTGATCAAAGAGATAGGACCAGACAGAGTCTGGATACTCAGCGACTCAAGATTGGTGTCAAACCAGATAAACAAGCATGTTGAAGTGCGAGACCCGGCCATGAAAGGATACTTGGACACGGACCGGAGATTGCTGAAACAGACTAAGGCGCAAGGAACAATATGGAAGATAGAAAACATACCTCGGGAAGCCAACAGCTTGGCGGACGACCTCACTAAAGCCGCCTCCAGCAAGGAAGAGTGGTAACATCTACACTGTCCATACGAGGTACAATCACACCCTAGCAAGGAGCAAAACGAAGCCTTGACAATAGACCACGGTAGCGCGTGCTGGATGACACCCATCATTGACTTCCTAAAAGAGGGAGTATTGCCAGAAGATGAATCAGCAGCTCGCCGAATCTCAAGGAAATCTGCTAGGTATGCTTTTATAGGCGGACAGCTTTACGGCAAGTCTTTCAGTCGCCCATGGATGAAATGCGTCTCGCCAGAAGAAGGGAACTACATGTTGAGAGAACTCCACGAAGGGATTTGCGGGTCACATCAGGCCGCCTAGACCACAGTCCGCAGAGCAATGCTCATGGGGTACTTCTGGGAAACAATGAAAGAAGACGGAGACGCCTACATCTCAGCCTGTCACCAGTGCCAGGTACACACCAAGAAAACCAACCAACTCCTAGCGGAACAACAGCCCATCCTAACAGCCTGGCCTTTTTCCACATGGGGGATCGACCTTGTGGGCCCGATGCCGGAAGCAAGTAGACAGAGGAAGTGGATAATTGTTGCGGTTGATCACTTCACCAAATGGGTGGAAGCAGAAGCTCTCTGCACCATCACTCCTGAAAAGTAATAACCTTTGTGAAGGAATACATCCTAAGAAGGTTCGGCATACCGAAAGCAATCATCAGGGATAATGGGACCCAATTCACCTCTAGAAAATTCAAGGAGTTCTGCGAAAACTTCCACATTACACACAAGTGTAGCTCGGTTGCACATCCGTAGAGCAACGGCATGACAGAGGTTACCAACCGTACCATATGTGATGGCATCAAGAAAAGGTTGGAGGGGCACAAGGGAGCATGGGCTGATGAGCTTAATAGCGTACTATGGGCATACAGAACCACCCCAAGACGGGCCACAGGGGAGACTCCTTTAGCCCTAACATACGGTACTGAAGCAGTGATCCAGGTGGAAATAGGCTCCCCCAATGACCGGGTGACTTACCAGAATGACATCAACCTTCGTTTTCACTTGGACTCACTGGAGGAAAGAAGAGAGAGGGCCTTCATCCTCATGGCAGTATACAAAAATAAATTCGCTCGATACCATGACAAGAAAGTAAGGGCAGTAGCCTTCCAGCCGGGAGATCTTGTGCTGCGAGACACGGAGGCCTCACAAGCTAGGGAAGGAAAAGGAAAGCTAGCTGTCAAATGGGAGGGACCGTACCAGATCGATAAGGCTCTAGGACCAGCCACGTACAAATTATGCCACATTGACGGAAGAGACATTCCATGCACATGGAATTCAAGAGCACTTAGAAAATATCACCAGTAAAGCATGTTGCACTCTTTTTCCCTCGGTAGTGGTTTTTCGCATAGGGTTTTCCCTACTGAGGTTTTTAACGAGGCAACTATATCTCTAGTGCTGTATCTTCATACTTTAATGGAAATTCGCTTTTGAATATATTTTTTCTATGCTTGACCATTTTTATTCGCTTTCGAATGTGTTCTATGCTTGACCATTTTTATTCGCTTTCGAATATATTCTATGCTTGATCTTTTTTATTCGCTTTCGGTAAAATCGCTGTCCTAGCTAAACATTCGATTCCGAATGACAATTTAAACCCGACTTCAATCAATAGCAGCCACAAGCAGATTTGCTTTTGAACACATTTAATGTCTACATTTAAGTTTGCTTTCAAACACCAATATCACAAGAATTTTCCATTTCATTAAATGTCCCATTAAGGGAAATAATTACATTTACAATAATGTCAAGGATCCTACGTTCTAGCCTGATCCCCGGATCGCTCGACTGATCCTTCTTCAGGCACCGAGACAACAGGGGGAGCATCCTCTTCCTCCTCAGGGAGATCAGCTTCATCAGGAAAGTCCACCTCTATGTCCCCAAAAGACACATCAGGGTGAACTTCAGAGCACTTTTAAAGGATGCGATCGCCATACAAAAAGGCACGATGCCTGTATGTGAGGGTCCTTTCCTTTAGCTTCTCCTTCGCCGCCACCCGATTGCTCTCATGAGATTTTTCCTCCTGCTCAAGGGCCGCTTCGGCTAGCTGAAGAGCGTTTAAGGGCCGCACTCTCAGCGGCAACAGCATCAAGAGCCTTCTTTTGCTGCTCGGCTTCTGCTTTCACCTTAGTCAAACCGTCTTCCAGCTTTTTTCTCTCTAGAGGGTCGGCAATACTCTGATCATAGATACGATCCGCCTCTTCCACTCTCTTCAACTCCTCATAGAAGAATGGGATGGCCTACAAATACAAAGACAATTATATACAGCCAGAAGATGAGGGGAAAAGTCCAAGACTTACTGTGTATAGCTTGCTCAAGAACCGAGTCCCGATGGTCTGGTTAGTCAGATTCTTCATCCGGGAGGAGTCAGCAGGGAGGTACATCCTGTTGCTCAGCTCCAGTTGTGCCAAGGGATTGGCCAGACTAGCATCCTTGCCAAATTTTGAGATAAGGATGTCCCTTATCGGGCTATCGGTATTTACCGGACCAGAGAAGTCAGGCGCTACTTCCTGTGAAGCAAGGAAAATTGAGCACCACAACCTAGTATCACCTAAACAAGAGAGAAAACAGGAAGAACATACCACTCGGGCTTTCTTCCCTTTATCCGAACCGGATGTGGGAACGCCAGACCTCTTCTTAGTTGCAAGTGCGGGCTGCACACTCCCACTGGGAATATCAACTGGATCCGGTGGACCAGCAGAAGAGATGGCTGGGACCGGTGCGGCTGCGGAAGTCGACGCCTTTGATCCACTCCTCCGGGCATGCAAGGCTGCAACAGTATCAGCAAGTGACATCCCTGCCACAAAGGGAAAATATAAAAATAAGTATAAACAAATACCTCGGCCCTCTAAGGGATCATTAAAGAACACAGGAAGACCGGTCCGGTCATCAAGCGCTGCCAATGGCAACCCTTGGCGGTAAACCCTGGTGGCATACTGAAGCTTCCAGTACTGAGTCGGGACAGCCGTCAGCAGATCCAGGTGAGCCTGCTCCTGGGGTGAGAGCTTATCTTTCTCCCCCCGCATCTCACTTGCCGACTGGAAAGACCAGGCGGTGGGAAAGGAAGGAACATTTTCTTTCAACTTTATGAAGAAAAACAGGTTCTTGAACCCCTTCACAGATGAAGTGCGGCCAGAAAAAAACGGGAAGAGAGGCCTTTTAGCCATGGTAAGGTGGTCGCTGTTTGTGTTCCGGAGAACAGAAGTGGCGATATGCCGGAAGAGGGCACCGGTCAGTCAGATGCTGAGGTTACAGCATAACCAATACGTGGCGCATATGTCTTCCATGACATTCAGGTGAAGCTGGGCCGGACACAGCCTGTACCGGTTCAATACAGTATAGATCCCCTCCGGGAGCGGGTAGGTGAACCCGCCCACTACATGTTGGAGATAGATGGAGAAATAACCAGGTGTAGGGAGGTGAACCCTCTGGCTAGAAGCAGGGATAAGGCACTCACAGGCTTCCAACCAGGGGTAGTCAGAAGCCAATTGGTGTATCTCATGGAAGGTGATGGAACAGGTCATTTCTGATATCCTAGGGGTAAGGGTTCTCCCTATGGCATTCCCAGCCGCCTGAGAGGACTCAGGGAGGTATATTGGTGCACTGGTCTCTCTAGCAGAACGGGTTCGCTCGGAAGACTCTGACGTAGAAAGCCTGGCGGCGTCGGAATCCACCTCCATAGAAGGGGATACAGGGGGAGGAGCAGTGCTAGAAGTCCACGAATAACTTGAAGAACCCATAATCCCAACCGACAAACAAGAAGTTTTCACCCTAGAACTAAGAACAGGGAACAGATGAAAAATAGACAAAAGCAGCAGGAGGCAGCAGAGGAAGGAAGAGAGAACTTACTGGTTTTCTGTAGTGAAAATGCAAAGAAACACAGAATGACGCTCAGAGCCAAAATCAGCGAATTAAATATCCTTCTAGTAGGAAATCGAACGGTCGCAACATTTGAAAATTAGGAGTCAAATCAAAAGTCGCGTCTCTGCAGCTACACAATACGTGGCAGATAGTGGGTGAGCACGTGTTCCTAGGCAGGGTTTTAGATGTTAAACCCTAAAGGGTTTTTTCTGACTTGGGGGGACTTCCGATGACATCCGGTCCGGTACCATCCGGTAGTCCGGACTCAGATTCCTTCACCCGGTTAAAGAAGCCGGTTACCACATCCGGATCCTAACCTCCCCTGAACAGATCCGGATTAAGCTTCCTTGATCTGCGAAGAGATCCTAGGAGAAGAGGTGGTGTCCAATTAGGAGTCCACTCCCCTGTTTTACTAGGGCAAGAGCGCTACCCACGTTGACCCTCTGAGATCAATCTTTCAGATCGGCTGGAAGTTGGATTGGTAAACTCTTCCAATACTAATCCAACTCTACCACCCCTCCAATAAAAGGAGGGTGTTCTTTTGAGGTAGGGGCATTCCATTCTATTCCATTATATTCTATTCTATTTCCCTAAAACTCACAATCTACGATAAGCATACTAACTTAGACATTGGAGTCTACCCCAGAGGTTACCAATGTCTCATATCTTCTATCTTGCAGGAGCAATATCAGATCCGGTCAGAGTAGTAACCCGGACCCGGATCATCTGAAGGATTTACCTGGATCCATCATTTAATAAATAAATATTTATTTAATTTTACTAACATAAAATTTTAAATAACTAAACATAAAATTATGTTCAGGGAAGAACTTTAGAATTTTAAATTAGTGGAATAAATTACTGGGTTTATTAATTGATAATATAAAATTAAATTGATAATAAGCAAGATATTGATGTAATTTTAATTCAGAATTATATTGTTAGTATGAAAAATTTATTAATATAATGATATAACACAATATATTAAAATTAAACATATTATTATTATTAGATATTAATGGGTATACTTACAAGTATTTCTATGAGTATGCATACGGTAATAGGTCGGGAATTTTTATGGGTTGGGATAATTATTATTGTTCCACCTCATCCTTGAAAATGGGATAACTTTTCTCTCTATCACTAACCTTATGGAAAGGCTGATGTGGATTTTCCAACCCTAGTAGAACAAGACTATGCAACAATCTTCTTATCTCACATATTTTTAAAGAATAATACTCCTTCTGTAGAAGCCTAATTTTTGCCTAATTTATCCACATTGACATTATAAGTATGAATAATGTTGGTTTAAAACTTTAGATGGTACACACTTTATTATTTCTTATATTTTAATATATTATATTAGTTAGTCTCCATGATAATTATATGGCTTAATTTCACCTATGGTGTACCAACTATCGCACTGATCACAGTTTGGTATACCAACTACCATTTTGCACGCTGTAGTACCCTAACTGCTAGGTGATCTCTCATTGTGGTTTTTTTACCTGAGACTCCCGGTTGAGCACGTCACGTCAATGAGTTGACCAATGTCAAACTGAAATGTGGACCCCACCATGTATGAATACCTAATTATACCCTCAATTGAAATTGAAATTTCTATGCTCTTTTTTTTTTCTTCTTCCTCCCCATGTTACAGTTTCTCTCTCCTCCTCAACCACTCTCTCTCCTTACTCACCTCCTCCTTCCTCCATTTTCTTCATCCCAAAACTCAATTCCTTTACCAAATGAAAAACCAATTCGCTAATTCATCAAGAAAGCCCAAACATCTCTATAAGCCAAATGCTGTACTAATGGAAAGCAAAATCAAATTACATCTCAACTTCTTTTTCTAAAAAAGAGAAACTTTGATCATCTTTCTGTCTCTCTCTCTCTCTCTAGAAATTTTGAAAACTCATTAATCTTCACTCCGCTTTTGATTTCTCAAGATTCGAATTCCGATTTCATTTGATCTCATGATTGTTGTTGCTTGGTTTGATTTTGAAAATTCGAACCCATACTTGGGGCAGAATTGGAAAAAAAAAATAAATCTGCATGAACTGGTTGGGAAAACTAGGTTTCTATTTCCTCTCATCCAATTCTAACCATTTTTTTGGCTCAGTTGTTAATACTTTTTCTTCATTATTCTCCTCAATTCCTGATTTCCTTCAGTAATTTTTATTTTACTTCGTCGTTGTCATCTATCAACTATAACTCTAACTATTGTCCTTTATCATTGAATTATGGATTCCAGGAGTAATCGCTCACAATTAAATAGAGGTTTGTTGAATATCTATTATCGCTGTTGCATTACTCATGCTTAATGTGATGCGTCGGTGGATACTTTTGTTTATTATTATTTTTTTTCGTAACAAACTTAAGGGGTGTTTTAATTCAAGGAACCCACGTCAGCGAGAAAGACGGAAACCAAGAGAAAGACGGTGAGCACTGGTTAGAGCTGGGGAAAATTGTTGAAAGACTACGAGCATTAGCTGAGGCCGGTGATGATCAAATTGCCGGAAACAGAAACAAAAAAAGGGAGTGATGAGAGAGAGAGAGCTTGAAGGAAGAAGATAGGGAGAGAAGGGAGATGAAGAAGGAAGGGACGAAGGGTATAATTGGGTATTCATACATGGTGGGGCCCACATTTCAGTTTGATACTGGTCAAACTCGCTAATGTGGCGTGCTCAACCTAGAGTCTTAGGTAAAAAAACCACAATGGGAGGTCACCTAGCAGTTGGGGTACTACAGTGTGCAAAATAGTAGTTGGTATACCAAACTGTGATCAGGGCGATAGTTGGTATACCATAGGTGAAATTAAGCCAAATTATATAGTCTCTAAGTTTTATCATTGTCAACTATTTAATCATTTTAAGTCAAATTAGACTAAAATGTAAAAATTACCTTTTATTCTATTTTATAATGATAAAACATATTTTATCTTTTATTTTTTATATTTTTTCCTCACATAATCCTAATATTAATAATATTACTAATATTCATTAATTAATTGATTAAACTTTTTATAATTACAGAACTAAACTCTTGGCATAGGGATTGTTTTATTAAAATAACTAGATAAAAAAATATTTTAAAAATATAAAATTATGAGTAAAACTATATAAAATTATAAAGTTGAAAAAATATAAAATTAAGAATAGAATTATATAAAATTATAAATGCGAACATTAATAAACAAAAATATATTATTTTAAAATAGTTAACAAAATTCATAATAAAATTAATTGTTAGTTGATAAATATTATATCAAAAATAAAAATATATATTAAAGCAAATAAATAATAGATTTTTTTTATTTTTATAACTAATATATATAAGTATAAAAATGTTGGTGTATGTGTATACATTCTAAAAAAATTTATTAGAATTACTTTAATTAAGGGTTCTCCATGGCCCCGCCGCCACCTCAAACCCTAGCCCTCCCAACTAGACCCTTGACGCCACCTCCTGCCGGCAATCTCCGATCAGTACCGGACATCCTTCTCACCCGCCTAGCCATACCAAGCCAAGCTCCCT
Organism: Euphorbia tirucalli; assembly: GCA_039660915.1. NCBI lineage: Eukaryota > Viridiplantae > Streptophyta > Magnoliopsida > Malpighiales > Euphorbiaceae > Euphorbia > Euphorbia tirucalli. The sequence goes on from CM077636.1 coordinate 52,828,027, forward strand.
TATTCCCTCCATTCATAGGCCTCTCCCGAAACCAAATCTCTCCTTTAATCTTCAACCCAATGTTATCTTTTTTGAAGGTTCTCCTGACGGCTGGTTTGTTCAGCACCTCCATAAACTCTTCCTATCCTATCACATCCATGGCATTATTACCCTTTCTCGGAAAAGGAATGTCAGAAATTTACGCTTTGGCTTTCTTCGGATTCACCAAGATTTGAGCATCTCTTCAATGATTTCGGCAATCAATTCAATCCACATTGGCTCTAGGGGCCTTAGGGCTTTCCAAGCTCGGTTTCCCATTAACTAGGTGTTTCGTCCCCAGCCATCCCAATCCAGGAGTGATCCGCCTAGCCATCCCAAATCCAATCCTTTGTCTTTTAAACCTGCCCTACGTGACATGCGATCTTATGCTTCGGTCGCCCAAGACAAGGCTCACTCCTCCACAGTCATCCGCTTCAGTAAAGTCAGCCCACCTCCTTCCTGGCTTTCTTGCTTATGTATGGTTATCCTTAGAGATATCAAATATCTTATCATTCTCCATAAGATCCTGCGAGAGAGAAATTTTGGTTTTAAATCCCTGACAACATTGGGGGATTCATCGGTGATTGTTACTTTTTTTCTCTTCGGATGCTCTTGAGGCTTTCATATCTGCAGATTGGGTTTTTCTAAATGATATAATCAGCAAGGTCTCCACTATTGACCCGGATTTGGTTCCCACTCATCGTTTGGTCAGTCTTTCTTTCTGAGGTATTCCTCTGAAACATTGTCATGCCCCTTTCATTAAGACTCTTTCTTCAACGTTTGGGCAGCTGGTCGGAATGGGGAATGATTTTTTTTCGAACAAAAGATTAGATTTGGTGCAGTGTTTAATCTCAACAGACTGTAAACATTTTTCGAGTTCTATTAAGGTTGATCTTAATAGAGAGTCTTTTGCTGTGGACATCTCCGAGCAGGCACTCTTCTGTGAGTTTGATAATTTTTTCACTTCGATGCCGAGTCTTTCGGAAGGGGACAATGAATCAACGCCTGGTGACATCAGCCCCAAGTCAGTGGCTTTGGTCTCAGAAGAAATAGTGGTTCCTCCATCTTTTCCGCACTCTAAGGAGGCGTCTCCAGAAAATCATCAGGTCCCTGCATTGATTGCTGGCCCCAGAAAAAAGGGAAGGATGGTTCAGGCGGGCGGTTTGATTGGATCTCCAACTTCTATCCCGTCTAGCTATGATTGCAGCATTGATATCGTCAACACGAATTCAAGGAACTGGAAATCAGTAGCGATTTTGGACTCCAGCGACACTAATGATAAAGATAGGGAGATTGACGAGACTTGGTATCTTGGGAAATGTCTTGGTATCTTTGACGAACGAAACAGCTCTACTGTGAAGGACAAGTTAGGTAAGCTCCTCAGTGCTCATTAGAGGCTTTTCGTTTTTTCAATCCTGGGCTTTTGTTGGATTTTTTTATGGCTTTGTCTTTTTCGATTTGGAATTGCCGAGGAGGTTTTGTTAATCCCGCTAAACAGAGGTTTATGAGATCCCTTATTGGTCGTAATAATCTGCACTTATTTGGTTTGATTGAGTCCAAGGTTGATGTGGTTAACACCCTTACTATACAGAATTATTGGGGTCATAATGATTTTGGGTTTGAGGTTATTCCAGCAGAGTGCTTTTCGGGTGGTTTAATTATTTCTTGGAATTCAGCTCTTATTACTTGCTCTTTATGTGCTTCGTCTAGTAGATGGGGTTTGATTCGCTGTGTCAATCGGGATATTGATGTCCATATTTTATTTATGTATGCTCCAAATAACTCCATCGATAGAGGACTTTTGTGGAATGAGATTTAGCAATATATTAATCCTCATCCTAAGATTTTGGTTTGTGGGGACTTTAATGAGGTTTTACATCCGTCAGAGAGGTAAAGTGGCTGCCTTTCAACGTCTATTCGGGACTTTCAGGATTTTATGAATCAATGTGAACTCCATGACATTCCTTTGCATGGGAGACAATATACTTGGCATAACGCCATTTCCTTCTCCCGTATTGATCGTGTTTTGGTCAGCTCGAAGTTAATGAGTTGCTGGCCCTTTCTTTTTTCTTGCTCGGTGGACTGCTCTCTTTTGGATCATCTCCTGATTGTCTTCCACTCTATCTCGAAGCCTTCCAGTGGTCTGAAGCCTTTCCGCTCTATTAATTGCTAGTGGGACAGGTCTGATTTTTCTCCTTTTGTCAAGAAAGAGTGGGAGTCTATTTGTAAGGATTTCTCGGATTATCCTCTTCACCATAAATTACAACTTTTGAGAAGCAAGCTTTCGGAATGGAATAAATCCGTCTTTGGTAACGTGGCAGCTGACCTCTCTTCCATAGAGTAGCGGCTTCTTCTTCTTACTTCGGATACAGCTACTCGCCCCCTTTCTGAAACTCAAAGATTGTCATTATTCGACCTTCGATCTCAGTTGTATGAAAAACGGAATTATTAGGAGTCTATATGCCATCAGCAATCGCAGATTAAATGGTCTTTTCTTGGGGACAATAACACAACTTTCTTTCACTGAACGGCTTCAGCAAGATTTAAATCAAACAGAATCCTGGGTATTGAATTAGGAAGGGAAATTGTGTCAGATCAGGATCTTATTAAAGATCATATCTACCATTTTTTCAAAACCTTATTTCAAGAAGATGTTACTGTTCCTTTTAGGCTGGACTCTCTGCATTTCACATGTATTTCAAAGAGCGGAAATCGAGATCTAATAGCGCCTTTCAGTGAGGGAGAAGTCTGGGAGGCAGTGAAATCTTGTGGGGAAAATAAAGCCCCAGGACCAGACGGATTTAATTTCTTTTTTACAAGAGATCTTGGGCTTTTTTAACGGATGAGATTTTGCAGGTAATCAATACTTTCTATGAATTGGGTTTCCTCCCCCCCGCTTTAAAGACTTCGTATACTGTGGTTATCCTGAAGGTAGCGGGCTCTTGTCAATTGAGCAATTTCCGTCCTATTTCCCTAATTAATGGCATATATAAGATCGTTTCCAAGCTGCTGTCTCAGAGACTTCAAAAGGTTTTACCCTCACTTATTTTAGATTGTCAATTTGCTTTTGTGAAGGATCGGAACATTCACGATTGTACCTTCTTGGCATCGGAGATTGTGCATTATCTAAGAAATAGCCGTCAACCCACCTTTTTTCTTAAATTGGATTTTCGGAAGGCATTCGATTGTATTTCTTGGAATTATCTTCATGAGGTTTCGGTTATAATAGGGTTCAATGATAAATGGAATCAGTGGATGGCCAGTTGTAGATTGGATTCATCAACCTCAATTCTTGTGAATGGATCTCCTATTAAACCAATTTATCTAAGGAAAGGGGTCAAGCAGGGAGATTCTCTATCCCCTTTTCTCTTTGTTCTTGCTGTTGAGGGTCTCAAACATCTTTTTGACAAGGCAAAGGAACTGGGTCTTCTCTCCAGTTTTCCATTTGATTCAGCTTACCTCCCTTCGCCTATCCTCCAGTTTGCAGATGATACCATCTGCTTTATCCCTGCTATTGAGGAGGAGCTCATCACTCTAATCTGCCTTCTTCGGTATTTTGAGGCTATTTCAGGCCTTCGAATTAATTTTTCCAAAAGCTCGCTTGTTGGTTTGGGTGTTAATGCTGATTTGACGGCTTACTGTGCAGATAAAATTGGTTGTGGGGTTTCTTCTTTCCCTTTGTAGTATTTGGGCATGCCTCTGACCCACAAAGCCTTGAAATTCCGTGATTGGGACCCTTTGGTATCCAGGTTTGAATCTAAATTGTCATTGTGGAAGGCTCTTGTTTATCTTATGCAGGACGCATTATTCTTATCAAATCAGTGTTAAATAGCATCCCGGTTTATCTCATGTCTCTTTTCAAGATGCCTGGGGATGTTGCACAGAAATTAGAGCGCTACATGAGGAATTTCCTTTGGAAAGGTGATGCGTTAACGAGAGGATTTAATAAAGTTAGCTGGGACACTATTTGTCTACCTTACCACCTCGGTGGCCTGAATGTGCAGCGATTACACCTAAAAAATTCTAGCCTACTTCTAAAATGGTTGTGGAAGATTCGATTATCGGATCCTTCATCACTGTGGTACAGGTTTTGTGTCCAACGGACTGGAATTGCCGATTGGAATAATTTGAGCATGACTACCTCTCTTTCACCTTATGGAAGGGCATCTTGGCTGCTTGTGTTAAGAACAATTTAATTTGGTCCTCTTTTTGTAAGGGTGTTCGGTTTCGCCTTCTCAATGGCAAACGCATAAATATCTGGTTTGATGCTTGGTTAGATTCAATTCCTTTGAAAGATGGTTTTCCGTTATTGTTTGATTTGGCTGCAGATAAACATGTCTCAGTGTCTCAGGCCTACGACCTTATTTTTTCTCACTTGGGGATACCGTTTTGGTCGCGGAGATTGCGGATTTCGGTACAACATTAGTTGCAGTCCCTCTTGTCTCGGCTACCTCCGCTTGCCTCCTCCAACAATGATCAAATTTTCTGGATGTCAGCGGCTCACGGACAGCAGCCATTCACGCCAAGCTCTTTTCTTCATCACTTGTATGCTATTTAGAATCTTCCGTCTCCACATCATAGCACCTTTTTGACTCTCCACTGCACCCCAACTCTCCCAAAGATTCAATTTTTTTTATGTGGCTTGTGATCCACGGTAGGCTTCCATGTCGGGCAACTCTTCATAACTTTCATATTATACCTTCCGAGAGCACATGGTGTTCATTTTGTTCCGAGATCGAGACTCAAGATCATGCATTGATCCATTGTGAATCCAATTATAAGATTTGGATGGATTTGTTAAAATGGATCGGTCTAAGTTTTTCTATTCCTAGAAGTGCAACGGATTTCTTCATCCAAGGGTCTGGGTGTTTTCGTTCTGCTCGTCACAGTTTATTCTGTCAGTCTCTCTGGATGTCCATTTGTTGGGAAATTTGGAAGAAACGCAATAGGGTGATTTTTCAAGATTGCCACGATTTAAATGATATTCTTTTCTCATGTATTCATCATTATTGGTCCCTTATTCATCTTAGAAATAGATCCTTTAATTTCTTAGCTTCGGATGTAATTGTAAACCCTGAATATAATCACTAATAGATTATTTATTCGACTTTAAATAACTGATATACCAATTGCGCACAGCTCTCTTATTAGAAAGCAAAAGTAATTAATCATTTCTTAACCGAAAGTAATGAATCATGCATGCACGTATTTCGAAACAAGTAATTGGCCATTTCAAAGTTTGAATAATTATATTTCAAATAAATAACAATTTTTCTCAGATTAATTATTGTACAATTCTCAGTTGTCATAATTATAAATTTGTGGGTAACAAATTATTGCATTTTGTCATAGGCAAGGAGGCCAGTCATGGGCAAAAAGTTACTAGTATCCTTCGCGTTGCTTCGGATTCTAAATACGAATTAAAAAACTTTAATTATAAATATCACAAAAATTACAAAGTTTATGATATGATAGTATATAAACATAATAAGTTCGATCGTGATTTTATTAGTATCTCGTTGAAATTTACGTTAGAGTAATTTTGAAATTATAAAATATATTATGATTTAATTAGTAAAACTATGTCAACAGTATATATTTTAATGATAGTTTCGATAATATACTTACAACTTTAAAATAATGTTAATTAGCCTAAAGCTTTTGGTCGTAAACGCTTACCAATATAAGAATAGATATATTATATATGGTGTCGAGATGATACAAACATGGTGAGGTTCCTTATACAGTTTAAAGAGAATCCTCCGGAAAACTTCTTATACCACATATATAGACAAGATATCATACAATAATGATCACGCAGGGTTATGGACAAAGACCTGACATGAGGGACAATGACTTGGCCTTTAGAATTATTCTTACACACATTATTACATGTAGTGGAAACATAAGGAATCTGCTTAAGACGGTGACTTTTTTCGTTGCGTCTGACTCATCCAGATATTTTTGTGGCTAAGAAAATCCTTCAAAAGCATCAAAATCCATATCACCAAAAGATGGGTTGTCAATGTATGGGTCCTGGGAATCCTATAACAATGCTGATGTCCGAGAATCCAAAGTTGAGGAATTGGCTTGGCTTAAACTTGCATTGGCTTGGCTTGAGCTGAATTGATCTTGTTGTTTATTTTCTGGAGGGGCTTGTTCTATGAATCTTGGTGGAGTTGTGAAGAACTGAAATTCTACTGGTTTGAGTGATTGATATTCCATCCTTGTTTCAGAAAGAACTAGGTAGATTGAGGTAGAGTAGATCCAAGCACACAAATCCTTATAACCATTTATTTGATGAAGAAATTCTCGAAGTTCTTTTTTCTCCTTTTCCAAGAGCAATGGTTGATCAAAGTTGTGCCAGTGATAAGCATAAGGTTGGGTCCAGAAACAGTTTTCTATATTCTGGAAATATGGCCTGTATAGGATGAAGATGCCTACTTTCTTACTATCTTTGAATCTCCCTGTTGAATAATTATATAAGCCTTCAAACTGGATCTGCCTTTGTAGCTCCTTTTGCCACTATGAAATTGGCGCAAACCAATCAAGAAAAGTGAATATCAAGGAACTCACATTAACTGGATTAGTGATGAAATAGTATAATGGTAGCAAAGGAATTTGAACTATAACTGAGTAAAGGATAGTGAAACACTAGATACAACAGAGTTCATGTTCTAACAACTTGTGAGATGGAGAAAGAGCCCAAACAAGTAAGATGGGAAATCTTTGAGAAACAGTGAAGGATTGTCTGGGATTTTCCTGAGTTGGATTTTTTTTACAAGGTAACGAAAAATGTTATTGTTTGCAAAATCCTAGATTTCTTGCTTTGTACTGAAATTAGTACATGGAGGAAAAGTCATTTGGATTTTGGAAGATAAAGATTTTTTCCACAGATTTTCAGAGTATGTAGAGGAAGCCATGAACACCAAAGGAATTGTAGCTTTAGAAGTAATCAAAGAGATTGTTCGAAGATTAGGTCTGGAAAGCATGTCTGGAATCAAGTTCTTATCTCTTTTTATATGCTCAACATTAAAGTCTTATTTTGCAAACCAGTCCTTAAGTCGTAACATTTGTGCATTTGGGATAGACTTGTTCTGGAAGTCGAGAATCTTTGGAAAAGCAGAGTTGTCCATTCTTACTATAAAATGGTGACAGGCAAGATGGAATTCAAATTTCTTGATTCCATACTTTACAACAAGGACCTCTTTTATTGTAGGATGGTAATGTGCTTCTGACTTCTTAAATTGTCCGCTTGCATGTCCGTAATAGTGATCATTACCATCAACATGCTTAATCAGTACTGCACTGCAATATTCATCACTTGCATCTGTTTGTAAGATTTTTTTTCTATCTCAGGGAATCTTTAAAGGTGGAGGTGACTGTGCTATCTGCTTCAATTGCTGCATAGCTTTTGTCTGATTAGGGCCCCAAGATGGTGGATGTTTTCGAGTCATCTTGGGTAGCTGGGTGGTGAGAATGGACACATGTGGAATAAAATATCTGAGAAAATTTACAGTACCAAGAAATTGTTGGATTTGCTTAGCAGATAAATTTTCATAAGGAAATTTAAGTAATTCCTGTGCAATATGGGGACCTGGAATATAATGGCCATCTCTAAAATGCATTCCTAAAAAATCAATTGATGAGACACCAATAGTGCTTTTCTTTTCTGATAGCATTACTCCATACTGTTTTATTAATAAGTGGAACTGAGTCAGGAGTTCATAATGAGTATCGGCATTGTTAGAAAACAAAAGCATATCATCAATGTAGATTAAAGCACTATGGAGAATAGGCTAAAAAATTCTCAACATGGCCTTTTGAAACAATGGAGGGGCAATTTGTAACCCAAAGGGCATGACCTTCAATTGATACTGAGCTGTAGGGATACAATATGTTTTTTTGTATCTATCTTCTGGGTGGATACCAAGCTGCCAAAAACTTGTTTTTAAATCAAACTTTGAATGGACATGTGCATCATGGAGATAAAAAAACAAGGCATTTATCTTAGGCAAGGGAAACTTATCATCCCTGAGAAAATGTTTCAAAGGTTTATAATCGATAACAAGTCTTTTCTTTCCTCGAACAATTTCAAATCCTTTTTCCACAAAAAAGGCTTGACATGCCTATGAGGATAGAGCGGGCTCAATAAAACCTTGGGCTAATAACTGAGTGCTGGTTTGCCCTAGTCCAAATGGCATTGGTTCTTGCATTGTATTTTACTTTATATTTGGATATTTTGTATTATACATTTTGTGTTGAAATAAAGGCATGAATCTATTTATTCATATCTTGTGTTATTTATAAATAGAGTATCCAATGATTATAACCATACTAAAGCAAACCAATGTAGGTCATTGGATTATGAGGCCTTTTAATAGAATTAAAGTTATAATCATAAAGATATCCTTAATCTGTTCTAATCATGGGAATGAATAGAACCAAAGACTTGCATATCCTTGACTGGATGGCTGCGTCTCACCGGCCATTGGACATGGAATGTCAGTCAATGATATGGGTACATGTTAGGTTGCATGGTACTGAATCGATCCGCCACGAGAACACCACATGGTTCGATCGTTATAGGTGTTTCTCAGGTAGGTCTTGTTATTATCCTTAGACCTGATGTGCATTGTAAGATAACATGTGATCTCATACACTTTGATATACGCCTAACGGGTTTATAATCGATAACAAGTCTTTTATTTCCTCGAACGATTTCAAATCTTTTTTCCACATAAAAGGCTTGACATGCCCATTAGGATTGAGTGGGCTTAATAAGACCTTGGGCTAATAACTGAGAACATTCTTCTTGGGCTAATTTTAGGTCTGTAGGTGTCATTCTCTAATGGGTTGCTTTTGTTGGGTTTATGTCTTCATTAATTTTAGAAGGTGAGGTAATGAATTGGGTTGGTCCAAAGAGGTTTGGGATGGTTGAATTGAGAATGTAAATCAACACATGAGGTTAAAATAAGATCTCTGATGGATTAGAAGGTTGGTTGAACTTTTGAAAATGAAAAAAGATTTTGGGTGTATGGGTATAAGGTTTGAAGAAATGTTTGAATCTAAGCCCATCAGGTAGAATTCTAAGCCCATTAGCCTTTTGTAGTTTCTGAAACTAACAAGAATATCTTTGTCTGGTAATGAAGACCCTAAAACTTTGGTCCAAATTACACAGTCTGGAAAGAAATGGATTCCAATTGGCCTTTTGGATCTGAGTTTTGTTGAGAAAGACTCTGCTGGTGTGCCCTAGTCCAAATGGCATTGGTTCTTATATTGTATTATACTTTATATTTGGATATTTTGTATTATACACTTTGTATTGATATAAAGGCATGAATCTATTTATTCATATCTTGTGCTATTTGTAAATAGAATATCCAATGATTATAACCATACTAAAGTAAACCAATGTAGGTCATTGGATTATGGGGCCTTTTAGTAGAGTTAAAGTTATAATCATAAAGATATCCCTATGAATAGAACCAAAGACTAGCATATCCTTGACTGGATGGGGCATCTCATCGGCCATTGGACATGGAATGTCAGTCAATGATACGAGTACATGTTGGGATTGGATCGATCCGCCACGAGAACACCACATGGTTCGATCATCATAGGTGTTTCTCAGGTAGGTCTTGCTATTATCCTTAGACCCGATGTTCATTATAACATAATATGGGATCTCAAACACTTTGATATATGCCTAACGGGCCCGTAACAGGGTGCCAAGTATAGGTATGTTGGGTGAGCCAATGAACATGTTGATGTTGATAGTGAAGTTGATGGAATTGCCACTCAGCGTCCCCTGAGATGACATCACTGGCCGCTTGATGAGTGGAACTGACAAGTGTATGGCCATACCAAAATAAATTGGGATATTTATTCGTTAGGTTCAGTCCACTCGGTATCTAGAGATAAATAACCATATAAGAGGATGACAAGGCCATGCCTCTTGCTTATATATCGATGTCAGTTGGCAAGGGATATACGAGATCACTACCGAGTTATGTTTCACATTAGACTGCTAGTCTCTGTCTTAATTGGAGGTTATAACGGTTTGCTAGAACTCACTTACAGTCTGAGGGCTTTGGGCTTACTACCAACATAAAGACGGACCCATAGGATCTTACACATAGAACGACTGAACGTTGATAAATCGGAGTTCGAACGGAAACCAAATAAATTGAGTTATTGATATTAGGTTATGTCATAATTAATTCAATTATATTAAGAGAGAAATTAGTTTATTTGATTAATTAATTACATGCAATAAGTAATTAATTAAATAAAATAAAATTTCCATGGTGGAAATATAAATACAAAAGGTGTATTTATTAAAGTTGGTTTTAATTTAACTTTGGGATATATTAATTTGATAAAATTATATTTAATTGTGTCAATTGAAATTTTATAATAAGGTTATATTTAATTCTAATTTTATAAGTTAAATTAATTTAATCAAATTAAATAACATATAGTTTAATTAAAATTCTAGTAGGCTAAGAAGTATACTAAGGAGTATATAAAAGGAAGCCTTAACCTAATTTCTCCCTAACCCTAGCATAAGGAATTTGGACAACCTAATAAAAATTATAGCAGCCCCTTTCTTGGCTCTCTCTTGGTTTTCGTTCAATCCGTTCGCTAGCACGAGTCCCGTTTAAGAGTCGTTCGTATACTGGATTGTGGAGGAAAAACACTTGGGTTTCTGTAGCAGTCTGTAGAGGAGACCGTTAAGGTGAGAAAAATTTAATATTCTCTCCGTTCTTGATTTCATTCTATTAATCTAAATAAATCTTGGACTATGGAATTGAGGAAATTTTAATCGGTATTCTGCCTTACGTTTAATTTTTCCCGTGATGATTCCCAACAGTGGTATCAGAGCATAGGTTCATATTCCGATTAATAGAATGATTGGTATTAGGGTTTTTGGTATTTGATTTGATTTTACTGAAATTGGATTTCAATTTGATTTTATTTGGAACTCTAATTTGATGATTTGGGGTTTTAATTACTTTTCCCCAATCTATTTTTCTTTTATTTCTGGTTTGAATTACATATATATATATATATAAACTGTTGTTGGCCAATTTGCGATTCCAATTTGGGCAACAACTGCTACTTGCCGGACAACAGTGCTTACGCGCGGGGTGTGGGTTCAATTTGGATATATATTTTTTTTACGGGTATTTTGATTTTTCGGACCCTATGTGAATTTTTTTAAATTGGTTTTAAAATTCGCATGATTTTATTTTCGCGATTGGATTCGTGTGGTTTCTTGTGTGATTTAATTTATGCATATAATTTAATTTTTTGGTTAAAATTAAATTGGTTAATGAAATTGGTCTAATTGGCCCTTGGCACGGGTTGAGAATTGGACAGCTAATTTGGGTCTGTGACCAGACATCGGTTATGGATGCCAGAATCAGCAATTTCATAAACGGCTGGACATAATTAATTAAAAATTAGAATTGCCATGTTCATGCATTTAAACACATGTATGTATATTGATATTTGCTATGTGTATATAATTTTCTATTCTTGGTTGTGTGGATTTGAGCTCTATTGGGCCTTAGATGAAGTTTGGTTGTAAAATTTAATTTTGGAAAATACGACCTATGTGTCGTTTTATTTTATTTTGATGTAATTTTGTTTAATTTATATTTTGTAAATTTAATTGTAATTGCACTAAGGCATTGGAGAGGAAGCCCATTGGTGCCAAGCCCAAGAGGAGTTTGCAAGCCCGCCTAGTCGATCTCTAGTATAGGCTTACTAGTTATTCATTAGGTTATAAAATAGGGCCCATAGTGTCTCTTTTATTTATATACATATTTTATACTTATGTCAATTGTATATATATATGCATGAATGTATGTTTAGCCATTCCAATCACCCACGATTATACATGCTAAGCCGTTATTAATCAATCCAATTAAATATGAGTTGATTAAAAATACTTTTCACATTCGAACCTTGTTGGTTTTTGAATAGTGCAATGTGGGCCATGCCTCCGCCGGGTGCATTGTATTATTCAATTATTGTATAGGGTTAAGGTACTAGGTACGCTTAGCACTCAAATGGTGGCTGGACTCAACATGGGTAGTAGGATAAGCTCCTGGCCCTAAGCACAGATGGGTAAGTGCCAATAAGTCCATCAAACCAAGAGTCCCTTGGTTGGGATTAGAGGGAGTTCCTACCTAAATAGTTAAGGGTTGGTTGAAGAGCCTCCGCTTGGACAATTCTTAATGAAATATGGATCTTGGTCTTGTAACCATACATTACCAGCAAATTAATTAAAATGGATTGTTAATTAACATGGTTAAAATAATAAAACCCTTTATTAATCACTCTGCAAATTTTTCTGTGTAGATAATCACTTAAAATGGCTGGTAATTCATTTTCACTGCGATCACTCCTCGAAAAGGAGAAACTATTTGGGCCTAACTTCCGAGACTGGGCTCAATAGCTAAGAATAGTGTTGAGACAAGATTCCAAGGAATATGTGCTAGATAGGGCCTTACTGATCGCACCACCTTCAGGTCGAGGGGTTACTCAAGCTCAAATTAAGGAGTACAACCTTCATAGGAGGGATGATAGAGATGTGTCTTGCCTTATGTTAGGCACAATGGTTCCTGAGCTGCAAAAATAGTTCATGGACTGTCATGCCCATGCGATCATGGATGATCTCAAAAGGATGTACCAAGATCAGGCATGTCAAGAAAGGTTCTTGACAACTAAGTCACTCAACACCTGTAAGATGGCAGCTGGGACATCTGTGAGCACCCATGTGCTCAAGATGAAGGGCTATATCGACGCATTGGCCCATCTCGGCATACCAGTCCCGCAGGAGTTGGCGATAGACATCATCTTGGGATCCCTCCCTGAGTCTTATGATAAGTTCATCATGAACTATCACATACAGGGCATGGACAAGACTATGGCTGAGCTACATGGAATGCTCAAGCTTGCTGAACAGTTGTGAGCACGGGTTTTTTTCCGACCTCGATGATGAAAGCCATTATTACCTTTTTAACGTACAAACATGAGGCAGATTCAGAATGACCAGAATGACCCTGGAGATGTCTCGGATAACCCAGATATGTGTGACAAGTCTTGGTACAGAACCCCAAAGAAGGCCGAGTGAGCATTTGAAAGAACCAAAGAGAAAAGCGGAAAAATGTGAAAATAGGCAAGTCTGGCCACTACAGCCACACGGCTGTAATCACCAGACTTCCTTAATTGGCAAAATCAACATTTAATTCAGATTTTTTAACCTAATTAGAGGGATATAAAAGCCAGAAAATGAAATTAGGTTGGAGGGAGACAGAACAGATAGGTTTTTAAGAAAATTAAACAAAAAAATTAGGGCTCTTGGGGAGGGTTAGAGAGAGAAAATAGGGCTTTTAGAGAGAGAATTCCCTAAATTTGTTCAGAAAGCAGTCAATCTTAATCTTAATCCATAGAAAACATTAGGGTTCTCAATGGGTGCTATTTGTTTATGTTTTTGCTTTTTTATCAAATCTGGAAGTGAGCCCAGCTATAGCCGTCCCGTCTGATGATTATAGCCGTGCGGCTGTAACCTACAGTGGCACGGCTGTAATGCCCTATGGTGGCATGGCTGTAATGTCCTACAAGAGCGTGGCTGTAGATTATAGGGGCGAGGCTGTAATGCCCTACAGTGGCGCGGCTGTAATGCCCTACAAGGGTGCGGCTGTAATCTATAGGGGTGCGGCTATAACCTATAGCTGCGCTGATTAAAGCCACACGGCTGTAAAATTTAGGGGCAGAAGCTTCGAATGCCCCAAATCGACCGATAACGCTTCCATTTTCAAATCAAAGTATTTTTCATGAATATTATCGGTCCAATTACATCCATATGTGTTTGATTTTCAGTTTTCGGATCTATAATTGGTGGATGTAATGATAAAGTTTGGTGATTTTGGGTTTTTAGGGATTTCCGGACTCATTTGTTCTGATCCGGATCTTTTTTTTTTTTAATTTCATGAGTTTCTAGAAATCCCAGATTGCTCAAAATCATCAAAGTTCTAAAACAATTTTCAAAATAAGAAAAGAAAACCGAAATGCATTCTGGAGCATTTCAGCCACACGGCTGTAGGTGTTACAGCCGCGCGGCTATAGTTCGAGAAACAGAATTACAGTTTGCCCTTTTGGGCTCCTAACTGGTAATTTTGCCTCTCCTTCCCATTCAAAATAGATTTTTGGCATGTTTACACTTTTGGACCTTAGATGGATGTCTGATTTAGACCCACTCACGAACGGGACCCCGAGTCCCGGGATATCCGTCCTGCTAAAAGTTGGAAAATGCATGCAAAATGAGCCAAATTGTTTTCAAAATTGGTTTTTCATCCACAAAATCTACAGGGCGTTTCAATAAAATGTTTTCCAAGTATAATCGAGTAGTCGCCCGGACTTCTCGATTATCCCCCTATGCATGACCCCGTTTCCTAGAATACCCCTATTCTGTCTTGTATGAGTCCTTGGTGTGTTTTATTTACTTGTGCTAACTGTATTTGGATACAGCTTTTGTGTTTTTTCTTTATTTTTATTTTTGGATGTATTTTATAGACTAAATCGTGTATTCTAGGCGATTGTACTTTTAGATTATCGTGTATTTAGGTGATTGTAATGGTGACGATGAGAGTTTTTTTTCTTTTTATGGGTTGTATAATTTGGCCTCTACTTTATTTTTCGCACACTTTTACTTTTCTGCGCTTTATTTTGGATTTATATTTATGTCATGTGTATGAGCATTTAACTTAAAATAAAGAGAAGATAAAACAAGTAGAATTAAGTGGATGTTATATTATATTATGAAATAATAATTGAAAATAAGTGAGGATTAGTATATGTGTTGCTCGAACCTTTAATATCTGGATTAGGTACCGTGTCTACACTTGGTAGGGAGCTGTATCGGAATTTCCCGGATGAGCTGATCCGGGTGGCGACTCCGTATCTAATCTTGAAATTTAAGTTTCGAGATCTTTAAGTTTAAATTGGGATTTTCTAAAAACCTATTTTCCAAAATTCACACTTACAATTAAGTTTTCTAGAAAAGGGTTTTTCCAATAAAATGAAAGGCTTTCTTAAAGAAGATTAAAACCCGTTTTCAAAACCATATCATCACACTTCAAAAAGAAAACCCCCGGTTTCCGCTTCGCCGCGCATTCCATAGAAACGTCGTTCATTTACAGTGGCAACTCCACTGGGGATTAACGGTTTCTTTAAAAGGTTTTTCATAAAAACTTAAGGAACTTAGGCAACAATTGAAGTACATCATCACTTGAAGTCAATTATTAATTCATAAATTGATATCTCATCCACAACTGCATAGCATGACATTTTCTCTTCTTTAATCCCTCCAACACATGATTAAGCCCGGTTTACTTCCAAATGTGACCTACCTCTTCCACTACGATTGGAGGCACCCGAGGGGGTAAACCACTCATAGCCTCGTACGTACCCCTTCGTTTGGACCCTTGAATAGGGAAAAGTGAGGAGTATATTTTTGCTATGGGAACCTGTACGACCCTTGGCTTGACTTATACCTTCATGTAATGGCCTAGCAACTTCCCTTTAGGGTTACCAAAACATATATCTGAAAATGGACATTGAGAGTGCACCTTTGGTATCACTGGCTGATGCTAAAGAGACCCAATACCTAGGAAGAATGCGAGACCAATCGAATGGAGGAATAAGATTGGAAGGGTGAGCATGTTGTTGCGTGTGCTAATGTTTGTTCTATGGTGGTTTCATTTTTGACCTTCACATGCAACATCAAACATGCATCATCCATGTGCCATTTTCTAACCACATTTTTATGTAGCCATTTTGAAGCATCATCATACGTGTGCTGTCATACTAACCACATTTTCTTACAGCCATAACATCTTACTCATGTGTCGTATACATCTTATATGCTTGCATTCCATGAAACATACACGACATCATCTTGTGTGTCATGCATCCTAACCACATTTTTGTGTAGCCATTTGCATTCTGTATGACATAGGCATTCATCTCATCTCATCCCATATAAAATGTAAGGATGTTCTAAGTATGCCTTTCACGACCATTTCATTTCATGACATATCGGGAGTCCCTAAGGCTACCCATATTCCGCCTGTGCTCCGGATTGTGCTTGGCCATTTCATTACACTATTAGAGGACCATGATGGTCTTAGGCTTACATTCGTGTGACGGGTCACACGATATCATCACCGTTGGGGTCATGGCGACGCCAAAATCTTGCTTGTGAGTCACGATCTACATCGGATTGTTCCACAACATCGATAATTCATTCAAGGTACTCCACGAGTGCCGAGTTAATACTCATATTAGGAAATTTCATAACATGCCTAAATCATGCAAGGTGTTCCACGAAAGATGCCATAAAAGCATCGAACCTCTGTCTATGGAACGGCTCCCAAATGACCATCACATGTCATTTCATTGACCTACGAAGCATCAAACCTCCTTCCGTATGTTGGTACACATGTGATCATTTCATGACATCCACTAGGTGCCCCGAAGGTACCGAACTTCTGTTCGTGTGCCGGCCCACACGTGGCATATTTGCATTGTCTTTTGCATGGCATGGGGTATGCTTGGAATATCCAAAACAAAAGGAAAGAAAACATAAAAGTCATTTTCATCATCGTCCACATCCATAAAGCATCATCCGATCATGAACATGAACACACCATACACATCATTTAGTGTGTCGAGTCTAGGTCCATGACATCCACTCGAGCTTTTAACCTTAAGTTGAATGTGTACTTTGGAGTCTCACCTCAAAACGGTTAGTTCGTGTTGAATTAGAGCCGAACCCACCAATTTAGTCAGTTCAATCAGAGCTTGTCACCATGGAGGGAATCAACTCAAGGTCAAACTCAGATCAGGGGTTCAAAATTCAGTTGCCTACTCTACCAATTGACAGTCAAGTTTTATTAAAAGAAGCGTAAAGAGCGAAGATGGCTGACAGAAATAGTGGAAACTTGCCTTTCGATATGGCTGCTTTTATGAGGAGCTTCCTAACCTCAGACGAGTTCAAGGCTACTCTTAGGGAATAAGTGCAAGCCGTGATAAGCACCATCCCTGTCCAGACTGTTCCACCGGCTTAGACTTCGGTTGGAAGTGAGGGATAATAGTTCGTCCAAGTTACTAATGGTGCTGCAGGAAGCCTTCCCGAAGGAAATGGTAGAGTGGTTAACCACAGAGAACCTGACCATCAGTCCGAAGAGGAGGAGGCCTTTGAAAAGGCAAGGGAAGCCTTGATTGAGACGATGCTGGAAAAGCGTCTCAATCAGAAATTTTCTGATATTGAAGCCATGCTACCTAAGCTGAAGGAGATGGTCCACTATAACCCTGTTAAGTATGTCGACTCGACTACTTTGATGGCTGATGGAGGAGAGCCACTCCCAGCTGGTTTTCAGATGCCTTACTTGCCTCCCTACACCGGGCAAGGCCCACCGAAAGCCCATTTAGATAGTTATGTAAGGTTGATGACTAGCATAGGGATTGGGAAAGGTCATCTCTTAAATTTGTTTCTGACTACACTGAGGGGTGCTGCGACAAAGTGGTATATGAAGATGCCTTTATACACCCATTCTACTTGGGAAGACCTATCTGAAGCTTTTGTAAAGTAGTACGCTTACAATACCCAAGTAGAGACTACTCTCGAAGACCTGGAGAGAATCCGCTAGAAGCCAAATGAGTCCTTCCCGGCTTACTACAAATGGTGGATGGATGTGCAAGTTTTGGTGGATGGGGCACCAAAGTTGGAGTCGCTCATTGTGAAGCTGGTGGATGGTAGTCTTCCCCAATACTAGGATAAATGAAACTGAAGAGATTCCACTCCTTCAATGAAGTGGTTGAATTTGCCAAGCGTATCGAGCGATACGAGGAAGAGGAGCAGAGAGGCAGACAGGGTTCGGGCTCCTACAGAAATAACCAAGGGTACTCTCAAGGGTACAAGGGCAGTAGCTCTAAGGCTACTTTAGTGTGGTCTAGTTCTAAGACGACTCTGGATGCAGCTCCGTTCGAAGTGCATGAGGTGAGCGTGGCCGCCATGATCCAAGGAAGGCAGACTCCTCAAAGGGTCACTAGTCCGTGGGCTGAGTCAGTAAGCCTGATCTATGCTAAGTGTAGAAAGCTGGTCTGTTGCAGAGTTTGAGGCCATTTTCGCCTCCGGCTGAGGCTGATAAAGACAATTTCTGCTCTTACCATGTGATGATGGGTCACCGTACAAATGAATGCACCCAGCTGATTAGGGCCATCAAGCAGTTGGTCACTGACAGAAAGATTATCAAGCCGGCTTTAAAACCTAGCATTTAGAATAATCCCTTGCCCAACCTCAGATGATTCGGGTGCACAAGGCATTGAGGACCATGATGCAGCAATAAAGGAAGACCCTCTGCATATGGAGGATAATAGTCATTTTAATGTATCTGTTTTTGTTTTTCTATTTCTTTATGTGAACAATTCATCCCTGGGGTACTTAATTTAATACAATTTGATTTCAACCACTTGTGCGATATTTTTCGGATGGAACTGTCCATGCATCCAAAAATTCATTTAATGCCTTTAACACACATGATGCATCAATGCATGAAATGAATCTAGAGACAGATGATGACCTAAAAATGGTATCCATTTGGAAAGTTTTCACACCTGACAAGAGAAAAGAAGATCGCAACAATACCACAAGAACATGGAAATCTTTGCCTGACTGAACGATGTCGCACGGAGATTGACGGAGAAATTACTGAATACCAAGTTCTAAAGGATTCAAAGATGAAATCAGCCAAGCAGGAGCTCCATAGACTCAAACTAGAAAAAGGAAGGTTGTCACAATATGGGGAATTGACAGTGTCAGCAAAGTAAGGCCACTGGCTTCGAACGGACATCACTCCATGGTTGCAACTGTCAACTGCTTCTCAAAGTGGGTAGAAGCAGAACTATATATGAATGTCACTTCTAAAAAAAAAGAAAGAAAAAAAATGAAAAAAAAGTGCTATTATGTCATGACTGATGATGGAGTACAATTCCTAGGGGCATAACACAGTGCTCCAAAATGAAGGGTCAGACATCATAGATAATCTCTATATCTCTCACAAACCAACGGGGCGATAGAAGCAGCCAATAAATCCATTAAAGGGATTCTGTCAAAAGTGGTAGTTACTTACAGAGTTTGGGTCGACATATTACCATCTGCTTTGCAAGGACACAGAACTAGCATCAGAGTATGCACTGAAGAAACTTCATACTTCTTAGACTATAGGATGGAAGCGGTTCCACCAGGGGAGAAAAAGACCAAGTCATCAACCCCATCAACCCAGACAAGCCCAGGTGCTATTATGTGTTTAAAAAAAAGGAGGGTCTGATGGGTCACAAATCGAAAAGGCGATCCATGCAAAAATCAGGACAGTCCGATGGATCAAAAACCGAAAAGGTGGTCCATGCAAAAGTTAGGACAGAGAGGCGAGCACCATCAGCGGGAAAATCTACCAAGACCAGTTGGTGGCAAGCATGGGTCCGGTAGAGACGGATACCATTGCTGATTCTGTCCTTAGCTTCATTTCATCTTTGATGTGCATTGTGCTAAAACATTATAAATGAGTGAATGAATGAATGCCATTTTCTATTCGGTTAAATGTCCCAAGTATGCTTGAAATTGAATTCATATGGATGTGCATATTTTCTATTTACATGCATATCACTTAAAAAAAAATAGTCCGATGGATCGAAACCCGAAGAGGCGGTCCATGCAAAAATTAGGATAGTCCGATAGAATGAAAACCCAAAAGGGCAATCTATGCAAAAATTAGGACACAAAATTAAGTCTGCTGAGTTAGAAACCCGAAGGGGCAATTCAGGCAAAAGTAAAGACAGTCCGATAGGCTGAAAACCCAAAAAGGTGGCCTATGCAAAAGTTAGGACATAAAATTAAAAAAAAAAGAATAAAAGTCATACAGTAGAAACAAGCTCAGGTAACCCTAATCCTCTAAAGATTAGGGCACCTCAAATTCAGTACCTCGCGTCCATGACTCATGAGGCAAGCAATCAGGATGCATCCACTGATGCTGCATGTGTCGAGGCCGTTGTGGTGTAAACACTCTACACTCAGTGGTGCACAAAGATCGAAGGACCCTCAGCAGCTGACCATACTATCCGCACAGCCAAGTGGGAGAGTAGAAAAGTCACGTGGGTCAATCCAAGTAGCTGGATACCTCCGGCCCAAGACTTAGTTGTCACATCAGAAATATCCCATAAGGGGCAGACCCACCTGGGCCTCCGAATCATCCACCCGATTTATAAAGGTCTGACTCATGATCTCTAACTTGGTGACCTGTCAACACAACTGGTCAACTTTCACCCTCGAGCAAGCAGACTCTCGGCACTCAATCCCAACCACCATCTGCACCAAGCAAAACATAAAAAAGCACCATAATTATATGCATATGCATCCAAGACATACACACATACATACATTCAAAACATACATACACACATCAAAGATCAAGCCAAATACAGGTATTCACTATCATCATCGGGCTGTCTCGAATCACGAGCACTTCGAAAGCAGAAATAACCTAACACTGGGGCATCCTCTAAATCTCAGGTAAGAGACTCTTCTCAATTTTTAGAATTCCCATTTACGCCGATATAATCCCAAGAACGGTATTCCTTGCCTTTTGTAGGTATCCAGGGGCAAAACAATCAAGCTGTATTTATTCTTGATCGAAGGGGCAAAAATTTTTATTCCCAAAATTATCGATCAAGGAATAAATACGCACTCCCGATCCAATTTCAACGGTATTGCTCCACCACAGAGAGCCAACTTTAATGGTATTGCTCTACCATAGAGAGCCAGTTTCAATGGTATTGCTCCGCCACAGAGAGCCGATTTCAACAGTATCAAGGGGTAAGATATTAAGTCCATATTCATTCTTGATCGAAGGGGCAAAAATTTTTGTTTCCAAAATTATCGATCAAGGAACGAATATGCACCCGAAACAACTTCAAAACATCAAAGGAGCTAATCAAGCTTCTCAAATCACCAAAGCATCTTTCCCTAGCCACAAAAGCTTCATGGGAAACACTATTATCCTTTCCTTCAGTGACACAAGCCCCACTAGAAGTGAAATGACCAAAATACCCTTCTGTTAGTAATCAAACTACCAAATGGCTAAAACATCTTCCCTTTAATGACGCAAGCTTCACGGGAAACCAAATCATCGAAATATTTCTTCCCCTAGTGACATAGGCTCCACTAGAGGTGAAATTACCAAAATACCCTTCCTCCAAAAGACACCAACTTTCAAGCTACAAAATTACCAAAATACCCTTCACCTTCATGAACATCAATTCACAAGGAGAATCTGATCCGGGCAAAGTGCTCTGCTTCGCAATGGAGTCAAAGCATGTCCCTGGAGCATTAACTCACTCCAGGCAAAGTCATCTGCTTCACGATGGAGTCAAAGCACGTCCCTGGAGAACATCGAATTAATTCAGGCAAAGTCCTATGCTTCGCAACAGAGTCGAAGTAAGTCCCTGAAAAATCAAACTCGCTTAGGCAAGACCGCTGTTTCGTGAATCTACCGAGACAAGTCCATACAAACATCAAAGTAGGTCAACACGAGAGGAACCACCAGGTACGTCCTCTTTTCCTTCTCACCGTGCTCTCTATCGCGGGACCAAACTCGAACGGGCACAAGCACCCATTTAAGTCGACTTTGGTCATACCCGAATACATTGGGATACTTATTCGTTAGGTTCAGTCCACTCGGTATCAAGAGATAAATAAGCATATAAGAGGACGACAAGGTCATGCCTCTTGCTTATATATCGATGTCAGTTGGCAAGGGATATACGAGCTCACTACCGGGTTATGTTTCACATTAGATTGCTAGTCTCCGTCTTAATTAGGGGCTGTAACAGTTTACTAGAACCCACTTGCAGTCTGTGGGCTTTAGGCCCACTACCAACATAAAGACGGACTCACAGGATCGTACATATAGAATGACCAAACATTGACAAATCGGAGTTCGAACGGAAACCAAATAAATTGAGTTATTGACATTAGGTTATGTCATAATTAATTATATTATATTAAGGGAGAAATTAATTTCATTTATTTAATTAATTACATGCAGTAAGTAATTAATTAAATAAAATAAAAATTTCTTTGGTGGAAATATAAATACAAAACGTGTATTTATTAAGGTTGGTTTTAATATAACTTTGGGATATATTAATTTGATAAAATTATATTTAATTATGTCAATTGGAATTTTATAATAAGGTTTTATTTGATTCTAATTGTACAAGTTAAATTAATTTAATAAAATTAAATAACCTATAGTTTAATTAATATCCTAGTAGCCTAAGGAGTATATAAAAGGAACCTTTAACCTAATTTCTCCCTAACCCTAACTCTAGCATAAGGAATTTAGCCAACCTAATAAAAATTACAGTAGCCCCTTTCTTGGTTCTCTCTTAGTTTTCGTTCAATGAGTTCGCTAGCACAATCTCGTTCAAGAGTGGTTTGTGTGCTGGATTGTGGAGGAAACACGCTTGGGTTTCTGTAGCAGTCTCTAGAGGAGACAGTTAAGGTGAGAAAAATTTAATATTCTCTCCGTTCTTGGTTCCATTCTATTAATCTACATGAATCTTGGGCTATGGAATCGAGGAAATTTTAATGGATATTCCGCCTTGCGTTTAATTTTTTCCGTGATTATTCCCTACAGACTCACCATTTGCTACTCTAAAGTATGTCCTGTGTTTCTCCCATTCTTCTAGAGGAAGGATGTCTGGATTCATTATTGTCTAAAATGAACCAGAATCCATGAATGCAATGACTGGAATTGGCTTAGCATACTTAGATGGCAAGATATGTATTTCCACATGAGGCATGAGATCATCATCATGAAGAGTAAGAACATTATTGTCAGTATGAAGATTACATTCGTACAAAGAATAAATAGGAATAGTTTCATCATTAGAATGTGCGGATTCTGTAAAATCTGACAGTAATCTTCTGATGAATCCCATTCAACTGTAAAGATTATTTCTCCATTTTGTTCACTCTACTTAGAATACAAAGATTCAATATCTTCACCGTCATCTGTAATGTTGTATAAAGAAACAAGGTTCCGTGCTTTGGCTGGTTTATTGGGACAATTTTTTACAAAATTTCCTATCTTGCCACAACCAAAACATTTATTTAAACTTTTGCACTTCCCTCTATAATTCTTTTTTTTTTTTTTAAGAATTTGAACTTCTGGTATGGATGCTTCTTGTAAGAATTGCCAAGTCGGAATTTCTTCTTATGAAAACCCTTCGAAAAGGATTTTGAACTGCAATCACACTTCTTGTGGCACTTAATCTCAAGATGAGATTTTTTGTAAAGTTGTTTTGCCGATTTATTGTTTTGAAGAATCTCTGTAAATAAAGTTTGTTGCTCATACATTTTTTCCAAGGCTACCAATGTAAATTGATGAATTTCTCCAAGAGTGATGTCAGAGAAAGTTCTTCTAGTTTGATTAATTAGACGATTAATTTTTGGCTACATCTCTGTAGGCAAAGAAGAAATATAAACATATTGAAGGTTAGGATAATTAAAACCATTCAACATGTAATATCTCTGAGACATTCTCTTATAATGCCTTTCAATATCTTTCTACTTTATGGAATAACACTTCATATCAAAGTACTCCTAACGAATTCAACTCTTATAAATTGTAAAATCTCCAATGAAGTTTTGATGAATTATTCCTAAGGCTCCAGTGGCATTAGGGGTTTGAAGAAAACTAATATGTCTGTATTCACCAAGATTTTGATACCATTCACGAAGAGTTCTTGTGAATCTAAAAACAAGCTCTTGAAGTGTCGTTGGAAAAGATGCTCTTGGTTTTGTCATATGTACATCTATCCAAGCTCCCATTTCATTTATAACATCACACCATTTATGAGGAGGGAGTTTGTCAAAAGTAAACCAGGGACCAGAACCTATAGGAGTATAAGAAGTATTCTGGTTTTGAGGATGATAACCATGTGAAGAGTTATCCATATTATCCAAATCAGAATCATACTTATAAACACAAGGTTCATCCTGTGTAGGAGTTGGCCTATCTGCCATGAGGATTTCAGTGATATTTGCAAGTTGATCTTCAGTATGCAAGGAGTAATATGAAGAAAAGGATTCAGAACTGGAAGATGGTTAGGATGGGATTTGTTCAAAAGAGTACGCATAGGACGCTTGCAGGATTCTTAGGGTGTTCTTCCTGATCTATGGGTGGTGTTGATGGAGGTAAAGTTCTTGGAAGAGAAGATAGTGCAAGTTTTGATAAATTGGCAAAGCCTTCATAAATGGGTTTAAATGGTTGAAAAGGTTAAGTTGGAGGAGGATATGGGTTATGATGAGTGAAAGGGTGATAATGGAAAGGGTTGGAGTCATCCAAGCTAGAGGTGGTTGAGCTTTAAGTTTAGCTAAATCATTTTCCATTTTTGACAGTTCAATCTTTAAATGTCTAATCTCTACTTCTTTTTGCTTAAATTCAGAACCAAATCTCTTTTTATCAATTAGAGCTTTAAGAAAGCGATCCAATTGAGTAATATTTTTAGAAGTCTTACGGTAAGATTCCTGAACAAAAGAAGTTAAAGAATTAACCTCTTTGGAAGTAGAAGCCTGAGAGATTTTCAAATGATCTAGCTTTTTGTCAATTTGCTGTAAGTAGCAGTTTTGAATCTTAGCATTATCAGTATGCTAATTCAGAACTACTTCAGCTGGTTTTGGTTCTTCAAACTGACCACTAGGAGTTCCAACCTGAGGAGTTATGTAGGGTATGGAAGTGACTTTAGTTTGTGGATTATAGTTTTGGAAAGAGAAGGAAATTCTAACATATCTTGTGTATTAAACATCATACAAGGAGGAACAATACGAATGGTTTCAGGTGACTTAAGATGAAAACAAGTGGGTGAAAGAGGGGCTTTTTGTTTTGTGTGGATTTGATGGAGGGATTTTTTGTAAATAGGTAAAGGTTAAAGATAAGGCTTTAAGAGTTTCGAAATTTGAACCATCTGTTCAACTTCCTGTTTTTCTTTATCAAGAACCCAGTCATGAATTCCAATCCAAGGCCGGTCTGGCCTTTTATTATCAGAAGGTTTTTCATAAGGTCTACACCTTTGAAGAGGGATCTTCTTCTTTTGATTTAACACTTGTTTATCATCACTACTATCTTCAAGATAGAAAGTACAGCCTGCATCACACATTCCATTACCAAGAATATCCCACATAAAGTGACCATCAATCTTATCAACATAAACATGTGAACCATCAGGATTAAAATTATGATTTGGGATCTTTTTCTCTCTAGGTTTTGAAACTAGAGAGAGAGTTATGAGCTGATGAAAAGAACACCTTGGTGGTTGAAAAGTTGTTCTTACTAAACCATCTGGCCTTCTTTGAAACCTTTGAACTTGTTGGGTTTTTTCACTGTCCTTTACACAGTTGCAGTTCAAATTCCTTTGCTACCATTATACTATTTCATCACTAATTCAATTAATGTGAGTTCCTTGATATTCACTTTTCTTGATTGGTTTGCACCAATTTCATAGTGGCAAAAGGAGTTACAAAGGTAAATCCAGTTTGAAGGCTTATATAATGATTCAACAGGGAGATTAAAAGATAGTCAAAAAGTAGGCATCTTATCCTATACAGGCCATATTTCCAGAATACAGAAAAACGTTTTTGGACCCAACCTCATGCTTATCACTAGCACGACTTTGATCAACCATTGCTCTTTGAAAGGAGAAAAAAGAACTTCGTGATTTTCTTCATTAAATAAATGGTTATAAGGATTTGTGTGCTTGGATCTACTCTACCTCAATCTACCCAGTTCTTTCTGAAACAAAGATGGAATATCAAGCACTCAAACCAGTAGAATTTTAGTTCTTCACAACTCCACCAAGATTCTTAGAACAAGCCCCTCTAGAAAATAAACAACAAGATCAAGCCAGCTCAAGCCAAGCCAATGCAAGTTTAAACCAAGCCAATTCCTCAACTTTGGATTCTCGGACATTAGCACTGTTCCAGGATTCCCAGGACCCATACATTGACAACTCATCTTTTGATGTTATAGATTTTGATGCGTTTGAAAGATTTTCTCAGCCACAACAATATCCGGATGAGTCAGACACAATAAAATAAGTCGCTATCTTATTTTGTTAAAGCAGATTCCTTATGTTTCTACTATGTGTAATTATGTGTGTAGGAATAATTCTGAAGGCCAAGTCATTGTCTTTCATGTCAGGTCTTTGTCCATAGCCCTGTGTGGCCATTATCGTAAGATATTTTGTGTATATGTGTGGTGTAAGAAGTTTTCTTGATGATTCTCCTTAGTCTATATAAGGAACCTCACCATCTTTGTATTCCTTGGAGTGAAAATAATAAATAACCTTGTATAATATTTCTTAAAAATGTCTCTTTAATTCTCTCTTTCTTTCTTAATTATCTCTATTAGTATACTCAAGATGAAATAACTAGTTTTCTATGGATTGATCTTTGTTGATTGAATAATAGTTTCGTCATCGTTGCACTGTTTTTACTTATGATTAGCGTTGTTACTGTGCAGATCTCGGTATGAGTTTATTGGCAAAGATTAATCCATAAAAGCCTTGGATGTTCCCAACTAGAGCAGGCTGGAAAAGCTGCGGAAAAGAAAATATAAGAATAAATATATTTGCTAAAAACACGAATACGTCATCAATGACTGCGGACAACGCAACACTATTTAGCCAAGAAATCATTCGATTCGCTATTGGAAGGATTATATTTGGCTTTGATCCTTCATCCTAGGTTCCTAATAATTATTTTCTTTTGTCAACTTAGTAGTTTAATATTCAGAATAATTAATTAATCAATGAATGCAAAATTACATTCAAAGCCATGAGATTTTACCATAATTATAAAAGAGGAAATAGATAAAAATGTACTTGAGAGCCTTGGTAAATGGTAACACTAACACATAAATACTTGCTTGTGTGATAAATAGCGAACTTAGATATAATTTAGATGCTCCAAAGATTATTTGATAAATCACTTGAAATTTAATGTCATTAAGGATTAAAATACTTTATTCTTCAACTAAATTGATAGATGATATTTTTTCCGGCATCGCAATTCAAAATACCATGGCACACAAAACTTGTCGTCTAATAACTGATGCCATAATAAGACAATAACCCTTTGTGAAACCGTTTGAAAGACGAGAAATTATACAATACGTCTGGCACACCACGTCATCCATGTGTCAAGCCAATAAAATCATGCCACATAATATATTTTAGGATTTAGGTTCATAAATTAACATTTAAAGTTTATATTTTAGGATTAAGGGTTTTTATTTTAATATATAATTTTTTTAAAAAATAATTAGCTATTAAATAAATAATTAATAATTACATCGTAACATTTTTTTTATTGGTTAGAGTTTAACTTGTCATAATATTATTGGCTTGGTACACAGTTGACATGGTGTGTCAGGCATACTCTATAACTTTTCTTGAAAAAGCACCACTTCACGAGAAATTCTACTTTAGGCCTAGACCACAACATTAGAAAATGGTCCTTGCCAATAGTTTGTTGACACCGAATTAACTAGTTACAGCCATGGTTTTCAGACCCAGACCGGTCATCGAACCGGTGAAAGAATGGATTCATGGATTTTGGATTAAACCGGAATAAACCGGAATCGAACCGGATTTAATAAATATATTAAAATATTAATATATTTTTATTTTTATATTTATAATTTATGAAAATTTGAATATTTTTATTATAATTCTTTAAGTTTAAGCATTTCAAATACGATATAGTAATTAAAAAACTCAATTTATGAAATATAGTTTTTTTAGTTACAATTAAATGTCAATTTAATTTAAAATAATTTAAAAATACAAACTATATTTTATTTTATTTAAACGACCCTCAAAATAATAACTTAAATTTTATATTCAAATAATTTTTTTTTAAAAAAAAGTCTGGTCGAACCGAAAAACCGGTCCGGTTCACGGTTTTCAGATTCGACCGGTCGGTCCGACCGAAGGTTGACCGGTTGTTGACCAAAGTGAAAACCGGATAGAAACCGACCAGTCTGATCTCCGGTTCCGGTCAAACCCGGTCCGGTTTTCACAACTATGGTTACAGCTCAGATTGGATTAAAGAACATTTTGTGGTACAAAGGCAAACTATTTACCAATTTGTGGTAAATCTTAAACTATTTACCATTGTGTGGTATTTTTTGTTGAGTCCGCGTATGAAGTTAGCGGACATAGTCAAAGATAATGTCCAAAAGTCAAATTAGCGTATTTAATGAAGTCCACTTTTTCAAATAATGGACCAAAAGAGTCCAAGTTTCAAGATCACGGACCAGTGTATAGAATCCGTAGGACACGCGGACACAAAAAGTCCGCATGTAGAACATGCGGACACAAAGAGTCCGCATATACAACATGCGGACTCTCCGCATATACCACACGCGGACTTGTCAGGGCTTTTCTGGGGACAAGACATGATGGAGTTCGCAAACTGTGAATATGGACCTCTCAATATGGTCCGCATCTACAAAAATTGGACCCTTTTGACTTTCCCTATCCGCCCGATAATTTCTAAACACTTATCCTAGCCATCCGATCCTTTCAAAATAAATTTAAAGAGTTTACCTGCATTCTACCATCCCTTCTCCTTTCTCTCTTTTCTCGGATTAAGAAAAAAAACAACCACTATCTTCTTCTTCTTCTTCTCTTCTACTCGATTAAAAAAAAAAAAAATCTTCAACCTCATCAGACGAAAAATTCTTAAAAATCACCATTCTCTCCCTCTTAAACTGAAACTGGTAATAGTGATTATTTTGGTAAGTTATTGTTAATTATATTTTGTGTTTATATTTTTATTTTTCACATTTTGTAGAAATTAGTTTGTGAAAATCTTTAAATTTGTGTAGTATTCTCTTGAAAATAATATGTGATCTATGCAAAATATGTATATCATTTTGTTTTTGCTAAGTATATGTATGCAATAATTTGTTGATTTTTATTATTGTAAAATGTGTTAGACTTATTTTTGTGGAGTTAGTATATAATATTTACATGTTTAAAAAAATATAACAATTTTATTTTTCATAGTGATTTTGGTAAGTTGTTGTTAATTTTTTTTTTTGTGTTTATATGCTCAGTTATTTTGTTTTTTTTTTTTTCTAAGTATATGTATGCAATAATTTGTTGATTTTTATTATTATAAATTGTCTTAGATTTATTTTTATAGAGTTAGTATATAATGTTTACTTATTTATAAAAATATAATAATTTTATTTCTTAGTAGTGATTATTGTGGTAAGTTGTTGTTAATTATTTTTTTGTGTTTATAAGCTCAATTATTTTGTTAATTTTTTCGAAATTTCTTTTGTAAATAAATTGTTTATTTACTCTTAATTAATTTTTTGTATATAATTCACCTAGGATTAGGATCAACAATTGGAAAAATAAAACTATAGCACTAGAACTGTCTGTCAAACAACGGCCATTCCGAAGTATTAAACTCGAAAGAGGTAAATATAAGAATATTTTTTTTATATTTTTATTTTTCACATTGTATATAAATTAGTTTGTGAATATCGTTAAATTTTGACTAGTATTCTTTTGACAATAATATGTGATCTATGCAAACTATGTATATCATCTTGTTTTTGCTAAGTATATGTATGCAATAATTTGTTGATTTTTATTATTATAAAACGTGTTAGGTTTATTTTTGTAGAGTTGGTATATAATATTTACTTGTTTAAAAAAATATAATAATTTTGTTTAAAATACTGATAATAATAATAATATAAATAACATATAATTGTTTATTTGTAATTTTAATGTGTACTTTGTATATATATAATGTAGGATTTTTAATTATATAACAGAATAATGTCGACTTCATCACCAATATATGTTCATTGAGGTGGTCAAATAATATGTAATCAATCTGGAGTGGATTATGATCATGGAGATTGCAAAGTAATATCAATGAATGGTTCATTGAATCTAAATTAATTTCTTTGTAAGATTAAGACTGTTATGAATCTACCGACAAATGAAAATTTGATTCGGGTGTATTTTCGAAACCCCGTTGCAATGAATGGTGTATAGTTGGTGTATAATTGTTTTGAACTATGTGACGATGATGTTTTGAATATGATGTTGGGGATAGTTAGCAGTTTATGCAATAGCTTGTTGTGTATTGAATTATATGTCGAATGTAATCATAATACACCTTCTACACACACGAGGGATGAAGATGGACCATATAATTCTCAAGCTATTGATTATGATGGTGGTGGTAAAGGTGGTGGTAATGGCATTGGTGTTTATGGTGGTGATGATGATGATTATGAACCTATTGGTTTTAATGTTAGTGGTGCTGGTGGTGGTGGTGATGATGCTGATAATGAATCTGTTGGTAATGATGATGAATCTGATGATGTTGATGGTGATGATAGTGAATCTGAGGATTCTGCTGATGCTGATAATGATAATGTAAATGATGGGGTGGAGAATGAGAAGGAAGGTGAAGGGAATTACAGGGCATCTTCTCCAAATGTTGATAACACTGTGTCACATAATAAGTTATTCCCTGCATTTTTCTCAAATATTCCCCAGCTTACACAATTTGATTCATCAGCTATGACAGTCCATGCAATTGATAAAAACATTAATGCTATAGTATAGGATTCGTCAATGAATCTCTCAAAGGGGATGTTGTTTTATTTACGAGAAGTAGTCAAAACTGTAGCCAAAGAATACTGAGAATTCAAAAAGAGTTTCGGAGTAAAGAGACAAGGCTGAATACCATCACATTGGTATGTTATTATTATGATGAAGGATGTCCTCGGAGGTTGCGTGCGACGCTGAAAAAGAAGGCTTATTTGTGGGAGATCACCAAGTATGTCAGTGAACATACTTGTCATGGGTTGAAAAAGTCTCAAGACAATAGAAATCTTGACACAGACTACATGTATCCCATAGTGGAGGCTATGATTAAGAAGGATCCCTCGCTAAAGTTAAAGGTGATTGTGGCAAACTTTGATAAAAGATATAAGATAAAAATCTCCTACAAGAATGCATGGTTGGCAAAAAATAAAGCAATTAAGAAGATACATGAAAGGTTTGATGATTCATATACCCATCTTCGCCCTTTGGATTCATGCTATAACAAAAATGAAACCTGTCTCAATCTACCATATTGCTGATTCTGATCACTTTGTGAATTTGTATCAAGAGTTAAACGTTTTCAGCGTCTTTTGTTGATTTTGAAACCATGCATTGATGGGTTCAAACATTGTATTCCAGTTTTGTACATTGATGCTACTTTCCTAACTGGAAAGTATAAAGGTGCATTGCTTGTAGCATCGGCGCGTGATGGTAACAACAACATATTTCCGGTAGCATTTGCTATAGCTGAAGTTGAAAATAGGAAAAATTGGAAATTCTTCTTGCGTTGTTTACGAGATTTTATTTGCCTAGATATGCCCAATGTTTGTGTGGTATCTGATAGGCATACTGGAATCTTAAGAGCTATGCAGTGTGAAAAATGGAATATGGCACCTCATCGATTCTGCATTCGACATCTATCAAGTAACTACAATAAGTAATTCAAAAATCAACAAATTAAAAAGTTTATCATCAATACAGGTATTTAAGACTATTGCTTTATTAGTTGCCATAAACCATAATACACAATTTATTCAACTGTTCAACTCATTATGTTTTGAAATATGTTTTCACTTTTTTTAGTATATCAACAGCAACCTCGGAAATTTAACCAGCTGATGAGGTTCCTTCAGGGTAAAGAACCCGACAACTTTGAATGGTTGAATCAGTTTCCAAAGGAGATATGGGCTCTTGCATTTGATGGTGGTTGTCGTTGGGGCAATATGACAACTAACATTGCTGAATCTATAAATGGGTGGCTGCTAAAAGATATTCGATGATTACCAATAACAACAATGATGGAAAGCCTGTTTTTAAAATTGGTCGAATGTTTCAACAAAGAAAGGCGTGAAATCACATCCCAAATAGAACAGGGATTCTTATAGACTGCTTTTGCAATAGACATTTTAAGGACAAGGTTTGAAAAGGCACATGGGCATGAAGTATGAAGCTTTGATTTAAGGAATGGTGTGTATGAGATTAAAACTACTCGTAGGAATTCAGTAAAGAAAGGGGGACACAAGCAGGTGGTAAATCTTAAAGAAATGAGTTGCAGTTGTGGGAAGTTTCAACAATTGAGAATACCATGCTCTCATGTCATTGCTGCATGTTAGGCATATCGCATGACCATAGAAGATTTATTGATCCCATTTAGAAATTGGAAAACAACATAAAATGTTGGTCCACAGCATTTATCCCACTTGGAGAACGTGAGTACTGGCCAACAACAGATGGACCAATGCTTGTACCAAATCCAAATTGGATGAGAAAGAAGGGTCGACTAAAGACAACACGGATTCGCAATGAGATGGATTGGAAAGTTAATGGTGCTAACACTACCAATTTTTGTAGTAAATGTGGCTTACCTGGTCATAACACTAGGACATGTGGGCGTGAATGAATCTATGATAATGATGTTTATGATGAATATTTTGTAATTTTTGTAATATGAAATTATTATGTTATTCGGGATGCTTACTACTATAAAAAATGTGTGTTTTGTGCCTATATTTCCTTAATACTTATTGTAGTTTGGTAATGCTTACTAATATGTTGAATAAATAATGTGCAGTATTTTATTGTATTAACATCAATTGTTTGTGTTTGTAGATATGTCAGGTAATCCACCGCCACAGCGTGCATACATTGACCCTAGACTGATTGACCACAGCGTTCTACATTCGCAGAGATCACATAGATCTGAAGCTATATGGTTTAATGAGGTACAAATATGTTAGTTCCAATTTACATAAATGAATTGTTAAAATTAAATAGTGTGTGTTGAATTCAATTGATATTAGTTATGATCATACTATAGAAATTTGTACAACTTATTAGTTAGAGACTCAATGCGTTTGATTATAATTGATTGAATAATTAGTTAAAAAAAGGGATTACTATTGCTTCCAATATATGTATATATATATATATATATATATATATGTATTCATGCTTTCTTTTTTATTTGCTCTTCTTTTTCATCTTTTCTGTAATTACTAATTATGCATGCTTCTTCCTTCCTTATTTATAGTATTTTATATATCAACTATTTTGCTAATTACATATCTGTTGTACATTGGATACATGGTCAATTTTGGGCTATATTTGTCATTTGTGAATCAATTTAGTTTATAGCTTGATTAAATTATTCCAAATGTAATACTTTACAATTTGGTTGGAAACTTTTGAGACACATGAATAACTTTAATTATAACTAAGCTCACAACATCATTTCAACGGGGATATATGTAGTTAGAATAACTTTAGATCAACACGATTTTGTGAACAACGTTGTTAACTTGTATTGTTATAAATTTTGACTAACAAATAACAAGTGCAAAATCTTATAATGATCTGGTTCATATTAAACCAACTTATAATGAGATAAAAAGCTAGTCTTTTTCTAATATGTATTTTTTTACTTGTATATTTATTTGTAATTGAGCTTTAAAATCACCCAAAATTTTCCTGGTTCCCGCCAAATCAAAACTAAGCACATTCAATAGTTTAATTCATGGCAGTATCCCAGCAGGAAAAAAAAAAAAAAAGCCTGAATGCAGCATGATATAAACTTCACCTACATTTGATCTAGCTGTTTGTTGACTTCCTCGACCTCCACCAGATCCGTTAGCAACTGGCGCACGATTGCGCCACAGGTCAATGTGAAGAGCTCCGCATTCTTCGAAGATTGAGTATACAACACCAAAAGCAAGCCAAAAACAGAAACACCTCGAACTCCCGTAGAATTTATCGTTTAGGCACCATGACAGTGCAGGAAATGGAATGAAATTGAAAGACCTAATTGGACAATCTTGGAAAACAAAAACTCCACACAAGAATAGGGAATAGCAGTTCAATGATATCGGAAAGAAATAGGCGATGCATAACTTGTAAAGGATCAAGCAACATATTAAGAATAGTAGATGACGATAGAATCCTGAATACTCCGGCTGATAAAATAGCAAGAGCAAAGTAAAGAGAGAGAAATAACTTACCACGCGTTCAACGCTGACGGAAATTGCATCATGGGATCGGGGACCAGGAGGAGGCATTTTTATGAGAGATCCGAACTATGAAATTGCAGAAAGGAATTAATGTTCTTTCTATGTATAATTTTGTGGGTGTGTTTGTGTGAAAAGTGGAATCACCTAAGAATGAGATACGTAGGGAACCACACAGCAAGGCCCATCTGGTAGGGTAGCAAGCCCAACATCCAGTTTCGGCTTTTTTATATTTCAGTGTTTTTTATTTTTTAAGAAAGTGGGAATTATTGAGCAAATATTAAATTAGATAACCTAAAACGTGAAGAGGGACCTCAGTTTGAGTAACAACCTCAAAAGTAGATAATCTTAGTCTAGCTAAACAATGTGCAGCTTGAGATGTTGATCGAATAAAATACACATTTGCAATACTTTTATTCTGAAACTAGTGATTTACAAACTCCTATTTCTGAATTCGGCAGAGAAAAATCAACAAACTGGATACTTATTTCTAAAATGATCGATTGACAGTCACCTTCTAATCAAATATTTTGAAGACCCAATCTCTTGGTCTAACTTAAACCCTTTATACAGGACATAGTCTGCGCTAGAGAATGATTCATACATAATGCACAAGAAAGAACCAAACCGGCAACAGATGAAAGGACTTTCTATTTTAGTATTTATTTATTTATTTATTTTTATGTAGGTTCAGTCTTCGCATTTTATCTTTTTGAATTTGTTACTTTCTATGTGATATCGCATTATGCTAACTAATGTGTTTTATTGTTTTGTTATTCTGTATATACAATTTAACTATAGTAGCGATCTTTTATTACAATCAACAGCCGCAAACATTCTTCTAGTCTAATATGTCAGAATATATATATATATATATATATATATATATATATATATATATATATATATATATATATATATATATATAAAATAAGAACGAATAGAAACAAAAATTTTATTGAAAATATGTGAATCACAAGATACAGAAGGTATTAATTAAACCTTAACTAGAGAAAAACAATGAAAAGTTTACTGAGGCCCGAATAAGATCAGTCTCTTTAAAGACGGATTAGTTCACGTTGAACTTCCACCTCGTAGGATACAACAACAACAACAAAAATTGAACTCAACCGCATGCCAAGAATTATCACCGGACGAAGAACCTAAGCACTATGTCACGTCCTGCCAATGTTGCTACGCGAGTCATTGTTGCAAATGCGCGATGGCACTCACATACATGGGATTTATGTGGCCAAAATGGGTAAAAATGGCCACAAGGGTCAAAACGCATCAAACAAAAAGCCCTTAAGCCAAATAAATAATAATTGGGCCAAAAAAAGGGTGGTTGTGTAGCAAAAGTTGAAGAAAAATGGTGGTTTGGCGAGTAAAATGGGAGCTGCCACAAAACAGGCCCAGCCCAGCGTGCAGGCAGGCAGGTCAGCCCAGCGTACAACACCTTAGCGACGGAAATTCCGTAGCTGTTTCGGTTCCAGAAACGGCCAGAAGCTTCTTGAAACGACTAGTATGTCCCAGATCCGTTGCTAAACCGCTGGAAGTGTCTCTAGAAGCCTCTCCACCGCCTCTAGGATATTTCTAGGCAATTTTAACATATTTTAAGTATAAAAATCATGGAATATCCCTTGAATATTTCAAATTAATATGAACCATATGTTAAGGAGGTGGAGTGCCTATAAATATGCCTTACCCCCTCATTTGTAAATCAATCTCATAAATCTTAGGAATCTAAGAAATCTCATCAATCTCATAAGTCTAAGAAATCCAAGAGTTGTAAGATACTTTGGTATATTGGTTAAGTGTTAGATTGAGTAATAAAATTACTCTCACATTCCCAAACCTTTGTGTCTTTTCAAATACATTTTCATGTCCTCTAAAACATCCAAGTGCCTACCATTATTCCTTTACTCACATATCACAAGGTTTGCTTAGAGCAGCAAATGTCGGAAATGCCCAAGCGCCACGCAGGTCAAGAGGAAGACTCCGTGACAACTAGCAGCCTAAAGATTTTGGAAAATTGGAGGAAAAGAATTGTGGAATATTTCAAACACCAAACAGATAGAAAAATTTTAATATCTAGGCTGCATGAGGATCATTAGAATTAATTAGCAATAAACAGGATTAATGAGAATTAAAATGAATTAATTTCATTCATTACAAGATGAGGAAAAAATAAACCAGGTCGGAGCAAAAGAAGGCAAGCCTGTTGTGGCGCATTTCGGTCCGGTAATCGCATCGCTTACGACGTGTGGGTGCGCATTGGGACTTTGGAGGCTCAGGCTTGGATTTGCACACCAACCTCTTGGCTAGAAATTCTTACAAACTTAAACAAGTGATATTCCTTATAAACCACTTCCCATAAACAAGGGACGTGAGATTTGAGAATTTCATTTCATTTTTCCTCTATAAATTCCTTTCTTTCAAGCTCACTTTGAGCATCAATTTCTAATTCATCCTTAATCCGTTTTAGGTGTATTACATACCTGGAAAGATCTCGTTGCATAGAATACGATGACACAATTCATGTTACTCGAACCGCAGACTAACCATAATATAATTAAGCCTAAAATTGATAAATAAGCACTTGTCAAATGTTAATTTTCTAACATAATATATTGAACAAAATTAGTTATCCAGTGATACTAACATATTTGCAAACTAGAAAGGGTGAGCAAATGATGAACTTTCTCACTTAATAAAAAATGAATACGATACTTAGTATTTATACACGTGTAGCTATCTTGATCTAGGTGGCGTTTGGTAAAACTAAAAATTAAATGCTGAATTTTAAGTGGTAAATATTATAAATGCTAAAACTATTAAATGATATAATTGTATGATAAACACGAAAAATAAAGTACTTTATTTAAAAAAACTATTAATAGTTTTCAACTTTAAATTTTAAGTCAAATGTTTAAACTTATTAGATTAAGTGATTTATTTTGACTTGACTGAAACTTTTAAGTACTGTTGTCAAACAAGAGATAAAAAAAAAGAAGAAGTGCTTAATACATTAATTTAAGTCTCTTTTTTTTTTTTTTTTTGGTTATAAAACATGGAATTAGTTAGAAATATAACTAATCCATTTTAACAGTAAAATTGTCTTTTACTTTATAGATACAGAATGCTAAAGAGAAACAAAGTGATGACAAAAATATATTTGGTTTATTTTTATTTTTATTTTTATTATTATTATGAAATTTATACACATATAAACAATATCAAAAGCAATTTTCTTTCGTCAACGAGGGTAGGCTCAACAGTAAGAAAGCGACTCTTATGATATCCCCACTTGGGTTTAAATTTCACCGCTGTTGTTGGAGTCCTATTAGGGGAGCAGTATGTCTCTTTTTTAGTAGCTATGGACTCTTCATTTAGTACTACTTTTTAAACAGGCGGATTGAAAGATTTAAATGACTATTGCGCCTATGAAATAAGTGGATGTACTTTTTACGCCTGTATTACTACTGGATCTAACTCATTTCACCATAAACCTGCAAAATCTTTCACTTATGCTTGTCAACTGCACAAACCTAGTTGTATAAATACTCGTTATACTATTAATATCAATTAAGAAGTTACCAATTACACAATTAGAAGGGTAATATGAATTATTAGGCATAAAGACTTTTTTTTACTTCTATACTAGTACCGATTAGCCCTTTTGGTCCCTGTCTTATTGACATTTCTTTTTTACCCCCCTGTAGTATGCAAAAACAATCCAAAATGGCTCTTAAAAAGCATATTCCATCAGATTCCGTTAATAATTTCATTAACGGAATTTGACAGAATATGTTTAGGAGTCAGTTTGGAATTTTTTTCATAATATAGGGGGTAAAAAGAAAATGTCAATAGAACATGGGCTAAAAGGACAAACCGATGATAGCACAAGAGCCAAAAAAAAATATTTATTCCTATTAATTATCATCTGCTTTTCTATGTTGATCCAGTTTTGGATATTATAATATATATTAAGTGATGATTTTGTGTAATCATATAAAAGCACATAATTCATTGATACTAGAGTCATTTCAAATTGAATTCTAGGAAAAACAAAACATTCATAACAGTAACGCACTAAAACAAGAGCTTGTTGCATGCTGAAATTTATTGGAATAAAAATGGAATTGAAACATGAATTGAACCATGAAAGGATCAATTCACCCAAATTTACGAAGCTGAAGCCCAAACAGAGAAGGGAATTCTGTGATGTTAACAGGCTCAGGTGGTATCACCTTCAAAACAGCACTTCTTTCAAAGAAGTTAGTGGGTCGGAGCTCAAATCCTGCATTTAATGTCGGCATCACTGGAAAATCTTCTTGGCAAGGAACATGATGCATTCCTATTACGTACCAAAATACTATGTCCTTATTATCAATCTCTCTATTCCTGCATTTGCAAATCACTTCAAATAATTATTATTTTTTACCTATACGTATACCTTATAGATTGGAGGCAGTGAAGATTCCATTGATATTGTAAGTATTTATACATAGGGATGACTAAATCCTAATTACAGGTATTCCATATATAGCACACGTACAATTAATTATATATATATAACATATAACACTATTACCCTCCCTCAAGTTGAGCAAGGGCTAGACAGATGCTCAACTTGCGTGGAAACGAAATGAACCGATCCTTTGGTAAAGCCTTGGTAAGAACATCAACCACTTGGTCACGAGTGGGCACATAGTGAACGCGCAAGAGGCCTTTGCAAACTTTGTCACGAACAAAAAAGAACTCAACCTCCAAGTGTTTACTTCGTTGATGATAGGCAGGATTGAGCGTGAGATAGGTTGCTGAGAGATTGTCACACCATAACCGTGGGATGTGAGGAAGCTTGAACCCACTTCCTGTAACAAGATTTGTAGCCAACCAATTTCAGATGCACCAGTGGCCAATGCCCTGTATTTGGCTTCAGTGGAGGATCGGGCAACAGACTATTGTTTCTTGGAGCTCCAGGAGACCAAGTTGCGACCAAGATAAATGGCATAGCCAGAGGTAGATTTTCGATCATCCAAGCTCCCTACCCAGTCGGCATCAGTATCCCCCTGAAGGGTGAAATCCGAATTGTGGTTAGAAACAGCCCAATGTTGCTCATTATCTGCAGATAACGGAGTAGGCGTTGACACCCTTCCAGTGTAAGGTTGTAGGAGCATGCATAAACTGAGACAATTTATTCACCGCAAAGGATATATCCGGTCGAGTGAGAGAGAGGTACTGTAAACACCTAAGAGTACCACGGTACGCAATGGGGTCTGAGTAAGGATCGCCCAATTCCAACATGAACTTATCTTTAGAGCCCATAGGAGTTGCAACGCTAGAACAGCTCTCCATTTGAGTACGGCAAAGGAGGTCCTGGATGTACTTAGTTTGACACAAAAACAGACCATCCTTGCACCAGGTAGTTTCGACACCCAGAAAATAAGACAAGGTACCAAGATTCTGAATAGCAAATTTGGACTGAAGCTTGCGAATGAGATGATCAACAGCAGACAAATGACTACCCAACACTAGCAAATCATCAACATAGATAAGGCAAAAAATCCGAACAGACCCTTTGTGGTAGAAATAAAGAGAAGTATCAGACTTTGAACCAGTAAAACCAAAGGAACATAAAACATCTGTCAACCGGTGGTGCCACATCCGCAGAGCCTGTTTCAAGCCATACAGAGACTTATGAAGCTGACACATATGAGAAGGGAATTCGAGATTCACAAAGCCAAGAGGTTGTTCCATAAATACTGTCTCATCCAGATTCCCATGTAAGAACGCATTTCTCACATCAAGTTGGGTGATTGTCCAATTCAAAGAAACAGTAACAGCCAGCAGTAAACGAATGGTTGCAGGCTAGATGATATGGCTATATGTCTCAAAATAATCAATGCCCGGCCTCTGATGAAACCCTTTTGCTATAAGACAAGCTTTCTACTGAGCAATACTGCCATCCACCTTTTGCTTCAATTTAAACACCCACCGACACCCAACAATATTTTGATCAGCACTGGGAGGCACAAGATACCTTGTACCATTGGCAACCAAAGTATTATATTCTGAAGTCATAACATCCAGCCATTCAGGGATTTTAGACACCTGAAGAAAGATGGAGGGCTCCTTGATGTGAAGTAGAGACCTCGGCTTCAGCTTACCTATCATTTGACGGGTAACCATACGCCGGGGAGTAAACAGAGCTGGCGCAGTGACATCGGCGGAGCTGGGCAGTAACGGCAATGACGGTGAGGAAGAGGTGGCTGCTAGTAGTCCAAAGGTGGACAAGCCTACACACAAGCAGACATCCTGAGGGGACGATGCACAGCTGCTGGATGGCAGAGAGGAGGTGGACGGTAACTCGAGTGTAGGAGAGGTGAGTGCTGTAGAAGGAGAAGGGCGGGTTGGTGAGGGTTTGGGTGGTGGGGCAGATGAAGAGGGAGCAGCTTTGGGAGACTGTGGCAATTGCTCGGGAGATGCATTTAGAGGTACCGGTGTGGGAAAGTGGACTTGTAGTGGATAGTGTTCAATGGATCTCGTCTCCAAAAGCAACACATCATTCATCTTTGAAAAGGGGAACACCTGTTCATCAAACAAGACATGGCATGAGACAAAAAAATTTAGAGGAGACAGGATCAAAACATTTATACCCTTTGTGGAGATGACTATAGCCCATGAAGACACACGGACAAGACTTATAATCAAATTTAGTTTTGGCATACGGTTTGAGCCATGGATACAAACAACATCCAAAAATCCAAAGTGCATGATAATTTGGTTGGTCATGGAAGAGAATTTGGTAGGGATTTTGGTTTTGCAGTTGGGCCATAGGTGTACGGTTGATAAGGTAGACCGAGGTGTCAAAGGCGTAGGTCCAGTATTTAGAAGGCATGTGGGACGGATGGAGGAGAGCAAGGCCATGTTCAACAATGTGGCAGTGTTTGCATTCGGCGGTTCCATTTTGCTCAGGGGTGTGGGGAAAGGACATGCGGTGGGTGCAGAAAAAGGGCTGTAGAGTTATAAATTCTCACCCTTATCGGATTAGAAGGTCTTAATTGATTTCTGAAAATAGTTTTCAACAAGGGTCCGAAATTGAACAAATATATCATGCACATTGGATTTTTTTTGCATAAAATAGATCCAAGAATATTTGCTAAAAGGATCCACAAAGACAACATAATACCGATAGCCATCAACAGAAACCACAGAAGCGGCAACCCAAACATCAACACAAATTAATTCAAGGGGTTCCCGCAAAACAGAATTGGATAAAAGAAAAGGTAATTTATGACTTTTACTGACACAACATGAAGAACACACAGATTTACTAGAATTAGAAATTGGAATTTTATTAGAATGAAGTAAATGTTCAACAGTGGACATATAGGCATGCCCTAAACGGTCATGCCAAGTACTCAAAAAAGCTACATTAGCACACTTTTTATTCATTGCATCTAAACAAAGTAAGTAAAGTCCGTTGTTACTCCGGCCTCTGTATCAGATCCTCCCCGTTGTCAAATCCTTGATAAGAAAGGAATTAGAGAAAAATTCAACAGAAACAGGGTCAGAGTTCGTTAGGGCATAAACAGAAAATAAATTATTAGAGGAATTAGGAACAAAAAGCATATTATCCAAATTCAATGAATAATTATTAACGGAAACAATTGAATTACCAACACGAACAATAGGGATTTTAGAAGCATTACCAACTGTGACTGGATTGGTCTCTTGATATTTAGAATGAATGTCCAAGTTTCCCATGTCCGAAGTTAAATGATGTGTGGAGTCGGAGTCAACAACCCATTGATTTGGGGGAGGTGTGTGGCTGGTTGCAATATGGGATGTGGATCGAATGGGGTTTTGTAAGTAAAGTTTAGGTGAAGAGCAATCTCGGGCTACATGTCCTAAACCATGGCAATTGTGATATGTAACATGTTGTCATCCATGAGTGTTGCTATAAGTATTTCGTCCCTAATAGTTATTCTGACCAGCATAATTATTCTGTCCTTCATAGCTGTTCGACCCTCTATGATTATGCTGTCCGGAGTTGATATTGTTTCGGCCACCACCACCACGCTGTTGTCGACCACCGAACCTGCCTCTGCCACCTCGCTGCTAGGAATATCGGCCACCACGGCCACTGCCACGGCTGGAATAGGAAGTGTGAGCCGAATACATGGCAGTCGATGGAACAGCAGTGGGATTTTTGGATTTTTCCCTCACCAAACGGTGTTCCTCAGTGAGAAGCATACCCAACAAATTATCAAATGTTATTTCTTCCTGTTTTGGTATCCAAGGTTCTAGCAAATAAACCATACTCATCTCCAAGACCCATTATAATGGCGTCTACCAAGTCATCCTCATTCATATTGTAATTCAAAGATGCAAGTTGATCATAAATAGACTTTGCATGAAACCAATAGGTAGTAATATCATAATTACGTCTCTCAATCGTTGTCAATTGTTGACGCAAATTCTGAATTTGCGCTCTGGAACTCGAGGAATAAGTGCGGATCAACCGATTCCAAGCAATTGCAGCGTTTCGGATTGATTATTTGCGTAAGTAAAGAGGTTGAAACCGAGCCCAAAATCCAGCTCAAGACCTGCTGGTTTTGTTGTTCCCAAACATCAAACAAGGGATTAGGAACTCTGTTTCCTAAGAATCTCTCGTGCACTGGATATTTATCATCAATGTGATGCGCAAGGCGACATCCATGCATCAGAGTCATCATCTGTCCCTTCCATAAAACAAAATTTCCATAATCCAATTTATTCAAAATTAATCCAGTGAGATTAGAAAAGGTCGTCGATTGCATAACAGGAACTGTTGTAGTAAAAGACTGTCCTCCTCCACTATGAATGACCGGCTGCACTCCAGGAATAAGAGAGGGAGTAGTGGCTAACATGGTAATAATAGCATCGGTATTTGGAGTATTAAAGGGATTCAAAATCCAAGGAGCTAAGATTGCGGGCTGTGAGAAGGGAAGAGATGGATCGGGTCTGACGAGGCTGACAACCAGTGGAGGGAGCGGCTGTGAAGCTGGAACGCCGGAGGTGGGGATCGGTTCGGTCATGCTGGAATTTAGGGTTAGAGCTCTGATACCATATAGATTGGAGGCAGTGAAGATTCCATTGATATTGTAAGTATTTATACATAGGGATGACTAAACCCTAATTACATGTATTCCATATATAGCACACATGTACAATTAATTATATATAGAGCATATAACACCATTATACCTAATGAGAAATTATGATGTTAATTCAAGTTTATAATGACGACGACGATAATAATAATAATAATAATAATAATAATAATAATAATAATAATAATAGTGCAATAGAATAAAAGGACAGATGCAATAACCTTGAACTCCAAACTTCTAATGTATTGTCACCATGGCTCCGATCAGTATACTTCCCTCCAGCCCATATTTTAGACTTGTTATATCGAGAAACCCACACATTATATTTTAGTGAATGAGGCACGGATTTGTGGATAATCATCCT
Organism: Euphorbia tirucalli; assembly: GCA_039660915.1. Taxonomy (NCBI): domain Eukaryota; kingdom Viridiplantae; phylum Streptophyta; class Magnoliopsida; order Malpighiales; family Euphorbiaceae; genus Euphorbia; species Euphorbia tirucalli. The sequence continues at coordinate 52,871,847 of CM077636.1, forward strand.
GTAATAAAAGTGTGTTTGCCACTACTCCTGGTATCAAACGGTAACCATACTTGTTACCAGCCTTTGTTTTCTTATTTGGGTTCACGATCACCAATTCCGCAGGCTTCATGCCTAATTGGATTCTGGCATCAGATTCTGTTTTTGCTGTTTCACTTTCAACTGTCCAGTAACTCTTCCTTGGGGTATATTTATCAATAAATTCTTTTGTTACCAAATTTTCCTTAATGAACGAATTGTTAACACCATCACTATCAAGATCAAGGTGGTAAGCTAAGAAATGACAATGGTGCAAACCTATTGTCCTTTCTTTTAACAATGGTCCATAAACTTCCTCATGTATCTGATCTGAATGAGTATAATTTGTTGCCTTCACTTCTAATATTCCACTCAATCCAACCTATTGAATTAAAAAATAAAATAAAAATTAGTTAAAAATGAATTTATATATAGCTAAACATTATTTAAAAATCATTTCAATTACCATACCTGCACTTTGATAGATCCACTTGGCTTGAATTCCCAATCTAAAATGTGGTCATAGTTACCGATTGTTGCAACCATCCTCACCACAACGCTCACCTCTGGTCTTAACTCACTTATCTACAAAAACCATGGTAAACATCTGCGTTGGAATGAGCAATCATATATAATAGATAAAAGTGTTAGAAGTATATATTATAGGAACTACTTGATGTATTATACTTACACTATTAGGACCTTATGTAATTATCCCTACTCTTTGTAACTATATATATCACTTTGTACAGTAATACAATTAAGGGATTTCCACCAATCTATTATGGTATCAGAGCCTAACAAGGAAAAACCCTAATTAAGAAAAGAACGAGAGAAAGTGAGCCACCGACTAAACACCAAACGCCGACCATGTCTACGTGTGAAAACTCCCAGTCTGACACAACCGGTGCTGTTCTTGGCTCCATTCCCGCCGTTGACAGCAACGTGACCCAGCCACTACCCCTTTCACTACCAAGTCTTTCAACACAGATGCTAAACAAACTCACATCAACCAATTTTATTCTATGGAAAACACAATTACTGCCAATGATCGCGGTTGCGGTCTTGAAGGGCACTTAGACGGGTTAGAACCTATACCTCCGATGATGCTACCGGACAACTCCAAAAATCCAGCCTTTGTCACGTGGGAGAGAAGGGATTAACAGGTATTATCATGGATTGTTAATTCCCTTTCTGAGTCTTTAGTTCATCAAGTTATTGGTATCACTACAGCTAGAGTATCTTGGAATAGATTGAATGCGGTGTGTGCATCGGGTTCATGTGCCTAAATTAGAGAATTGAGACATCGATTACATAGTTTAAAGTAGGGGAACGAGTCTATTGATGAGTATATGAAAAAGGCTAAGTCAATTTGGGATCAATTGATTTCTCTAGGTTATGAAGTGAGGGAAGATGATTTTGTAGAATTTATTTTGGATGGTTTGGATGATGTTTTTAATGATTTTTTTCGTTCTCTTAAAATTCGTATGGATGAAATTGGATATGATGATTTGTATGGTTTATTACTCACTGAGGAGAGGAATTTGAATTGCCATGTGAAGTGAGAAACCTCCCTACCTGTCACTAATGTCACCGTGAAACAGCAGCCTGGACATGTATTTAGTCCGTTTTAGGGCCCTAGGAGAAGGCGTGGTGGAGGCTGAGGTAGAGGCCGTGGAAGGCAGTCCCATCACCACAATCAGTTTCAGCAATTCCAGTCGTATGGCTATCATTTCGGTCATTTTCAGCAGTAGTCCCGTAGGGGACAGAATTGCCAACAAAATCATCCGTGGCATCAGAATCAAAGTACCCCAGCCACGGTGGATGTTTCTATAGTTGTACGTCACAATTGCAAGGGTAATGGTCACTATGCTAGGCAGTGCCCGTCTCCGAGACAAAATCAACCACCCAACCATTTTCCCCAAGCCAATAACACCACACTTAGCCATCACTCTTACCAAGCATGGATAATGGACACGGGTGCAACTCACCACCTGACTTCGGATATGGGGAACCTTGCTCTTCATTCTGACCATACCGGTCCTGAGGATGTGGTTTTAGGTAATGGTGCTAAACTCCCTATTCTTTATACTAGTCAATCTTTTCTTTCTGCTTCTGATTGTTCTTTAAAATTGTCTAATGTTCTTCATGTTCCCAGTTCTAATACTAATCTTATTTTTGTGTCTACCTTGACTAATCAGTATGATGTTTTTGTTGAGTTCTTTAAAAATTTCTTTGTGGTGGAGGACCTGAAATCCAAGAGAATAATTTTCAGAGGGCCGAATAGACAAGGGCTCAACACGGTGCCGCATTCTGCAGTTCCTCTAGCGCGAGTTCATGTCACGACCTTGTCCACGTGGCATACACGGTTGGGTTATGCAATGCTCCCAGTCATCAAGAAAATAATTAGTTAGCATAGTCTTTCTGTTTCGAATAAACTACAAAAATTTTGTTGTTCTAGTTGTGCTTTGGGTAAGAGTCACAGTGTAAGCGCCGAAATTTTACTCCCTCAAAAAAAAAAAAAAATGGTCGTACGATTTTACCTACAGTCGTGTGACTGTAATCAAACTACAGTCGTACGACTGTAGGATCGTGGCAGGTGAGCCAGCCCATACCTCTGCGGCGGAAAGCTGAAAAATAGAGAGAGAAAGGGGGCAATAAATGCTACAGCAGAAAAAAGGGGAGAGGAGAGACATAAAAAGGAAGAAGAGAGAGAAAGGATGGGCTTTGGGGGGGTCTCATAAATTGAGAGAGAAAAGAGGAGAAAAATAAACCTAAAAACCAATCTTGAATGCTAATGTCTAAAACCGGTTAGAAATCATAGGTTAACGACTTAACATTCAAACTCAATCAATCTCAGACCTTAAAATCATCAGAATCCGTGATATTTTGGAGATTTTGGACCAAACTTCCCAACCTTGACTCAAAAAGAAAAATAGCAAATTTGAGTGGATTGGAGCGACGCTAGGGGTCAATCCTACGGTGGAAAAGCGCTTAAGAGGTAAACACTCCTTTTCCCCTCTATTTTTCATGCTTTCTGGGTGATTGGTTGTGTTTTTGTGCTTTTTTATTCAAGTTTTACGTTTTCTGTTTCTGGAAATCAAGAACAATCGTGTGACTGTTCTTGAGTTTGATGAACAGTCGTACGACTATATATACAGTCGTATGAGTGTTCTTGGTTTCCAGATGATTTTCTTTCAGTTTTATTTCAAATGAAATTTTGGCAAAATCCTAAGTTTGGATTGCTTACAGTCGCATGACTCTAATTTACAGTCGTACGACTGTAGTTATAGTCGCACGACTGTAACATTTTTCCAGAATCAGAATTTCCAGAATAATTCCCAAAAATTTATAAAAATCCCTAAAAATTTAGAAAATAAGAAAATCACCAAAAATGAATTTTGTTGAGTGCATTCACGACCCTAGATTTAATTTTCAGTAAAATTGGATTTAGAATAATGTCACGATGGAGACCCAATTCTCCCAAAAACCGACCCACCTCACATGTAAAAAAAATGTATGTAAACCGGCAAAATTGTTCTCAAAACAATTTTCTCACAAAACCAAAATACAGGAAAGTTTCAAAATGTTTTCCAGGTCTAACCGGGCTGGCTAGCCGAGCCAAACCGGTTATCCTCCTAAATGCATGCCCCCAATTCCTAAATTCCCAATTCTGTCATGTTTGAGTCCTATTTGTGGCATGCCATAAATTGTGCTAACCCTCTGTTTTGCAGTTTTTTATTTTATTTTATTTTATTTTTGATGTATTTAATAGATTAATTTGTGTATTTTAGGTGATTGTACTTTTAGATAAATCGTGTATTCTAGGTGTTTGTAAAAGTGAGGTGAGAGTTTTCATTTTCTATTCGATCGGGTTGTAAGCCACTTAAATATTCACTATTTTTCTTTTATTTTTTTTATACCTGTATACACGCTGTATGTCTATTTATTTCAATAAAATTGACTTTTAGAATTATGAAATACCATTTGAGAACATTGGCCAATTTTATTTTAATTAGACACGAAATAAGGGACTTGTCCGGATCCAAATCTCTGGATAGTGTAGCGGTCGTTCGTCCAGTTCAGCTACATTATAAATTTCCAGGTTGAGCTGAGCCGGGTGGCGACTCCTACAATATTCATCGAGACTTAGGTCTCAGTTCTTTTAAGATAATTAATTCTTTTTTTTTTCCAAAATGAATTTCCATTATAAAAAACCCCACGCGAGGGAGGGGTCCACATGAGATCGAGGCGCCCCTTCCAAAAAGGAGTCTCGCGTTCTGTCGAAAACTTCATCCGCTCACACACAGACTACCGTTTGTTGAGTTAAATTTTCAGGCTAAGGGGCCACTTGAACTTGTTTGTTCTGATTTATGGGGTCCTTCCCTGGTTCTATCACATGACAATTTTTCTTATTATATTCTGTTCTATGATCACTTTAGCAAATTTTGCGAGATTTATTTTTTTGAAATCTAAATCTGAAGCTTTATCTGCATTTATTAAATTCCGTACACTTGCTGAAAAACAATTTAATTAGACTATTAAGTCTTTTCAATCTGATTGGGGTGGTGAATTTGAGCCTATCTCTCATTATTTATCTTCTCAGGGTATCATTCATTGGGTTGGGAGTGTGGAGAGAAAACACCGACACATTGTTGAAACTGGTTTAGCCTTACTTGCTCACTCTAACTTGGACAAGAAATTTTGGACTAATGCCTTTGATACAACTGTTTTTCTCATTAATCGTATGCCTACTCCTTTGCTGAATTTTGTTTCTCCTTTTGAATGTTTGATGCATGCTGCCCCAGATTATAATTTTTTACATACCTTTGGTTGTCTTTGTTACCCATGGCTCTGCCCTTATAATTCCAATAAACTTAATTTTCGGTCTCGTCCATATGTCTTTCTTGGTTATAGTCATCTTCATAAAGGGGTACCATTGTCTTGACCCTTCCTCTGGCAAAAATTTTATCTCACGCCATGTACTTTTTGATGAACAGGTGTTCCCTTATCTGGAGCTCACTCGTGTCCCGGTGCCCGGACTCTCCCCTCCAACCAACAACCCGGTCCTCACATATACCCTTCCCCATCACCACTTTCAGCAACTGATGCCCTCACCCACATCACCCGCCACTGCTAGCAGTCCCAACCTCACCCAGCCAATAGCCCTGCCTTCACCCGCTAGCCAGTCCCTAACCCCGCCTTCACCCACTACTGCGCTAGCAGCCCCACCCTCACCCGATGCCGTACCAACAGCAGCACTCCCACCATCCTCATCTACCTCACCCACTTCTTCCTCTCCTCCTCTAATAGACAACCGTCCATTAGCTAACCTCAATTTATTCCCGGGCCTGCTTCTCATTATTGACTGGTCTCGGTTTGCACTTAGCGAACCTGAACCTGCTCCTGCACCTGTTTCTCCTCCTCGATGTATGGTTACTCGTTCCTTGACTAGGTCCTCCCAACCCCGAATTTTACATATGGAAGTGCTTGCTTCGGATCCCACTACTTACTCTGCAGCTATCAAACATGCTCATTGGCATCAGGCCATGGCAGAAGAATATAATGCGTTGATTGCAAATGGTACTTGGGAATTAGTTCCTGGCCCCAAGGAAAATATTATCGACTATAAGTGGGTCTTTAAGACCAAAAGAAAGGCTGATGGATCACTTAAAAAATATAAGGCGAGACTTGTTGCTAAAGGGTACCACCAGTGTCCTGGCATGGACTTCACCGATACTTTCAGCCCTATAGTCAAACCCACGACTATTCGGATCCTACTTTCCTCTGCTGCTTCGTTCTCCTAGCAAGTCCTTCATCTTGATGTGTCCAATGCTTTCTTGCACGGAGACCTAGAAGAACAGGTTTTCATGACCTAACCTCTCGGATTCATTGATCCATCTCATCCGACTCATGTGTGTTCTCTAAAGAAGTCGTTGTATGGGTTGAAGCAATCCCCGTGGATGTGGCATAAATGACTTACTACTGCTTTGATTGGCTTTGGTTTTCAGAGTTAAAAGGCTGATGTCTCACTCTACATGTTCCGTTTTGACAAAGTTCTGATTTTTTGTCTCATTTATGTTGATGATTTGCTGCTCTTGGGAAATGATTCTTTGCATCTTTCATGGCTGGTTAAATATCTCCAAACCCAGTTTGCCGTCAAAAATTTGGGAAGGATGTAATATTTTCTTGGCTTGGAAACCTAATGGCACAATAGATCATTGTATGTTAATCAACATAAGTATATTCAGGATTTGCTGAAGAGGGCCCAGATGGAGACTTGCAAACCGTTAACCACTCCAGCTTCCACCTCCTCATCTCTGTTCGCCACAGGGGGTGAACCTCTTTCCGATGGCACATTGTACCGAAGCATAGTGGGCGATCTACAGTACCTAACTATCACTCATCCCGACATTGCCTATGCAGTCCATAAGGTGGCCCAACTTATGCATGCTCCTATTGATTCACATTGGCAAGTTATCAAGCGCATTCTACGGTATCTTCAGGCTACGCCTAGTCATGGTTTGCACTATAAGTCATCCTCCAATCTAGTGCTCCAGGGGTTTTCTGATTCTGATTAGGGAGGCAATTGTGAGCATGGGTTTTTTCCCGACCTTTGTGATGAAAGTCATTGTTGCCTTTTTCACGAATAAGCGTGAAGCAGATTCGGACTGACCTGAATAATGTCGGAAATGTCCCGGATGACCCAAATGTGTGTGACAAGTCTTGGTATGGAGCCCCGAAGGAATTCTAGTGAGTATTTAAGAAAACCGAAGAAAAGAATGAAAAATAAGCAAATAAGCCAATCTAGTGACTACAGTCGCTCGACTGTAGTGCCTACAATCACGCGACTATAGTACATTTCAGCCGCGCGGCTATAATCATCAGATTTCCTTTTTCGTTCAAATCAACATTTAATTCGGTCTTTTTAAATAAAATAAGCCAATCTGGTCACTACAGTCGCTCGATTGTAGTGCCTACATCCGTGCGACTATACTACGCCGCGAGACTGTAGTACATTACAGCCGTGCGACTGCAATCACCAGACTTTCTTTTTTACCAAAAATCAGCATTTAATTCCAATTTTTAACCAAAAAGAGAGATATAAAAAGTCTTGTATCCGGGATTAGGGTTAACACAACAGAGGGGAGGCAGAAAATAGGAGAATTTTGAGAGAAAAACAAACAAAAACACAGATTTTGGAACTTTTTCTAGGGTTCTTAAGAAAAATAAAAGGGTTTGATCTAAAAATAACTTAAAAAATTTCAACGAAACACATAGAAACGGTTGTAGGGTGTTGTTAAACCGTCATCACTCACTCAATCTCTCTGGAGGTTCCGTCCGGGCTTCGGAGATCACGTATTTTTCGGGTTGTTCGTGACTGCAAGACACTTTCCTGCATCCGAATCCATCCTTGGTGATCCAAACACTGGAACACAGACCAGGTAACATTCTGAGAGGCCTTAAAAATCCATTTTTGTTCATTCTGGGTGTTATTTATTGATTTTTTTTCAAATTTTTATGATTTCGGGAGTGGTTTTGATTATAGCCGCCTCGATTAAGATCACAGTCGCCCGGTTGTAATCTACAGCCGTGCGACTGTGACCTATAGTCGCCCAGTTGTAATCTTCTGATTACAGTTGTTCGACTATAATATCTAGGGTAGAAGCTCCGAATGCCCCAAAATCGGTCGATAACGCTTCCGTTTTTCGATTAAATGTGTTCTTTATGTTTATTATCGGCCTAATTGCATCCCTATGTGCTTAGATTCCTGGTTTTCTGATTTTGATTGATGGATGTAATTTAAAGTTTAGTGATTTTGATTCGATTCGTTTCGAATCCATTTTATTGATTTTAGTACATTTCCAGAAATCCTGGACCCCCCAATATCATTAAATTTGCAAAGTGATTTTCAAAAGCGAGAAAAGAATATCAGAATCAATTCTAGAGCACTATAGTCGCTCGACTGTAGGTGTTATAGCTGCCCGGCTGTAATGCCCTACAGTCGCTCGACTGTAGTTCAGGGGGCAGAATTACAGTTTTGCCTTTTTAGGCCCCAAACTTGTAACTTTGCACCCTTTTCCTATTCAAAACTGAATTTTGGCGTGTTTACATTCTTTTTGGACCCTAGATGAATGTTTAACTTAGGCCCACACACGAACGGGACCCCCGGGTCTCGGGATATCCGGCCCACTAAAGTTGAAAAAATACATGTAAATGAGCCAAACCATTTTCAAATTTGGTTTTTCACCTACAAAACCCACAGGGCGTTACAAAAGACCGTTTTCCAGGTCTAACCGGTCTGACCGGTCGGGTCGACCCGGTTACCCCCCAAATACATGTCCCCGCTCCTACAAATCTCTATTCGGTCCTATTTGAGTCTTTTGTATGCCTTGATTATTTGTGCTAATCGTATTTGGATGCAGCTTTTATTTTTGTCTAGTTTTTTATTTCTAATGTACTTGATAGATTATCTCGTGTAATTTGGCGATTGTAATTTCTTAGATTATTGTGTATAGTAGGCGGTTGTAAATGGTGAGGATGAGAGTTTTCTTTTTCTTGGGTTGTATAATTTGGCCTCTGATTTACTTTTCCGCACTTTTATTTTTCCGCACTTTATTTTAATATTTATATTTATGTCATTTGTATGAGCATCAATTAATAATTAAAAAAAGATAAAATGAGTAGAATTAAGTAAATGCAACATTACGTTATGAAATAATAATTGAAGATAAGTGAGGATTAGTAGATATGTTGCCCGAACCTTGAATCTTTGGATTAGGTACTGCGTCTACACTTGGTAGGGAGCTGTACCGGAATTTCCCGGATGAGCTGATCCGGGTGGCGACTCTGTATCTAATCTCGAAATTCGTGTTTCGAGATCTTCAAGTTAAATTGGGATTTTCCCAAAAAAAAACATGTTTTCTAAAATTCACACTTCACCATTAAAATTAAGTTTCTATGAAAAGGGTTTTCTTCAATAAAATGAAAGGTTTTCTTAAAGAAGATTAAAGACCCGTTTTCAAAACCCCAACATCACATTTAAAAAGAAAATCCCTGGTTCCCGCTTCACTGCGTGTTCCGAAAAAGGTCGTCTGCTCACAGTGGCGACTCTGCTAGTGTTAGAAATGCCCTAGTCCCGAGGCATTGGTCCTTGTATTTATATTATACATTTATTGGATTTATGTATTTTACTCATTTGTGTTATTAATAAAGGCATCAATTCATTTATTATATTTATCTTGTGCAATATATTAAATGAAGTATCCAATGGACATATCTATATCCATGATGACAAGTGTCATGCACTTGGCAGTAAGACCATGGATAGGGTAAACGATATGACCATAAATAGATCCGTAGTCTGATCCAGTCATGGGAATGAATGGAACAATAGACTATCATTAACCTGGTTGTATGGCGGTGTCTTACCGGTCATTGGACATGGAATGTCAACCAAGTTGATGGGTACATGCCTGGAAGCATGGTACTGGATAGATCCACCAAACGAGTAATCCACATGGTATAGTATCACAATGGATTCTCGTGTAGTACTTGTATGGATCCTTTGACCTGACCATATGATGGTGTTACATGTGAAGTCACATGCTTAGGGGTACGCCTAAAGGGCCTGTAATAAGGTGCCAAGTATGGGTACTTTCGGGTATGTCACTGAGCACGGTAATACTATGGATATGCAGAAGGGATTTGTCACTCAGTAACCCACTGAGAAGATATCACCGGCCTCTTGATGAATGTGACTGATAAGAGTGTGGCCACACCCAAACAAGTTGGAACTTGTTTGTGAGCTTCAGTACATTCGGGATCAAGTTAATGTCCGAACACAAAAGAGGGTGATCAATCCATGCCTCTGTGTTGGACACCGATATCAATGACATGGGATGTACAAGTTTAAACTACAGGGTTATGATAACAGTTAGACTACCATCTCCATCTTAATTGGGGGCTGTAGTGGCTTGCTAGAGCCCAACTGCAGTCTGCGGGCCAAAGGCCCGCTGCCAACATAAAGATGGGCCCACGGGATCGTACACATAGAACGACTGAATGCAGACTTAAGGAATCACATGTATACTTGGAGTATACGCCATGGAGAGAGAGATGTGTATATATTAATTATATTATAAAGATCAATTGGATTGGTCATAATAATAAAATTAATATATTCAATTGGCTCTTCATAATTAATTGGATTAATTATGAGATTATTTCCTAGGTGGAAATATTCATATGTATAGGTTTACATATGATTTTATTTTGTGTAGATTTAATTTTAATTTGATGGATTAAATTAATTGTCAAACTAATTTTAATTTAAATGTAAATAATATATTACTTGGAGTAATATATTAAATACATAGGTATATTAAAATTGGGCTTGAAATTAATTTAAACCAGAATAATTAAAAATTAGACTGGGCCTAAATAAAAACATGGAAGCCCGCACAGAAGAGAAAAGAGTCAAGGTGGGCCTGAATTCCCCTAAAGGAATTCGGCCACCCTAGGTAGAAATACCTAGGGTTAGAAATTTCGGCCACCCTAAGTGACTCACATAGTAGCCGAAATTCCTAGCCCCTTTCCTCTCTATTGATTCGTTTTTCCGACGCTAGCACGGGTTGCATTCGTTAGGCGTTCGTGTACGAAAACGAGGAGGAAATCTGCTTTGGTTTCTGCAGTCTTCATCCATCTCTAGAAATAGATTTTCTGGTAAGAAAATTAATCCCTTTCTATTTAATTTTAAGTTTTTCAATTTCCATCTCAATTCCTCCTGGGACTGGATTTGAGGAAATCACCGGGTTCTTTCGCTTTTATCGGGTGATTTCCGGTGAAAAATCCTAATAGCTAGGGATTCACAGTTTCTTTTAAAAAGTTTTTTCAAAAACTTAAGGAACTTAGGCAACAATTGAAGTACATCCTCACTTGTAATCAATTATTAAATCATAATCTGATGTTTCATTCACACTTACATAAGCATGACATTTTCTCTTCTTAAATCCCTCCAACACTTATTTAAGCCCGGTTTATCTTCAAAGGTGACCTACCTCTTCCGCTAGGATTGGAGGCACCCGAGGGGGTCAACCACTCATAGCCTCGTACGAACCCCTTCATTTGGACCCTTGAGTGGGGAGAAGTGAGGAGTATATTTTCACTATAGGAACCTATACGACCCTTGGCTTGACTCATACCTTCACTTAATGGCTTAGCAACTTCCCCTTAGGGTTACCAAAACATATATTCGAAAATGGACATTGAGAGTGCGCCTTTGGTATCCCCAGTTGATGCCAAAGAGACCCAACACCTAGGAAGAATGCGAGACCAGTCGAATGGAGGAATAAGGTTGGAAGGGTGAGCATGCTTGTGCGTGTGCTAATGTTTGCTTTGTGGTTCTTTTATTTCGACCCTTTCATGCAACATAAACACGCATCATCCGTGTGTCATTTCCTAACCACATTTTTATGCAGCCATTTTGGAGCATCATCCTACATGTGTGTTATACTAACCATATTTTCGTGCAGCCATGACCTTTTTCATGTGCCATATTCATCTTGTGTGCTCATTAACTCATAAAGCATACACGACATCATCTTATGTGTCATGCATTCTAACCACGTTTTTGTGCAGTCATTTGCATTCTATATGACATGGGCATTCATATCATTTCATCCCATCCAAAATGAAGGATGTTCTAAGTATGCCCCTCACGACATTCCATTTCATGACATATCGGGAGTCCGCAAGATTACCCGTGTCCGCCTGTGCACCGGATTGCACTTGGCCATTTTATTACATTATTGCACCATTAAAGGACCACAATGGTATTAGGTTCGTGTTTGTGTGGCAGATCACACAACACCATCAAATGGCATCACGTCCATTCATATGGTTTCATGGCGACACTAAAGTCTTATTTGTGTGTCACGATCCACATCGGATTGATTCATAACATTGAAAATTCATTCGAGTACTCCATGAGTCCCGAATTAGAACTTGTACTAGGACATTTCATAACATGCCTAAATCATGCAAGGTGTTCCATGAACGCCGAAATGTTGTCCGTGTCTCGAGTTACAGGTGACTTGTTTGTGACATCATTTCATCCGAGATGCAACAAAAGCATCGACTCTCAGTCTATGGAATAGTTGCTATATGACCATCACATACCATTTCATCAAACTACAAAGTGTCGAACCTCTGTCCATGTGTCGGTACACACATGACCATTTCATGACATCCGTTAGGTGTCCCAAAGGCGCCAAACTTCTGTCCGTGTGCAGGTTCGCACGTGACATTTTTGCATTGTCTTTTGCATGGCATGGGGTATGCTTGGAACATCCAAAACAAAAAGAAAGAAAATACAAAAGTCATTTTCATCATTGTCCACATCCATAAAGCACCATCCGATCATGAACATGAACACATCATACATGCCATTTAGTGTGTCGAGTCTAGGCCCATGACATCCATCCGAGTTTCTAACCTTATGTTGAACGTGCAGTTTAGAGATGAACCTCGAATCAATTAGTTCGTGTTGAATCAGACCCAAACCCATCAACTCAGTTAGTTCAATCAGAGCCTGTCAACGTGGAGGGAATCAATTCGAGGTCGGATTCAGATAGGGAGTTCGAAGTTCAGTTGCCTATTCTACCGGTTGATAGTCAGGTGTTGTTAGAAGAGTTGAAAGAGCGGAGATGGCCGACGGAAACTGTGGGAATAATGGAAATAGTGGAAACATGCCTTTCGACATGGTGCCTTTATGAGGAGCTTCTTAAGCTCGGATGAGTTTAGGGCTACTCTTAGGGAGTAAGTGCAGGTGGTGATGACCACCCTCCCTATTTCGGTTGTTCAACCAGCTCAGACCTCAGTTGGGAATGGGGGACAATAGTTTGTTCAAGTTACTAATGGAACCGGGGGGAGTACCACTTATGGAAGTGGCAGAATTACCAATCATAGAGAGCTGGACCGTCATTCTGAAGAGGATGAGGCTTTTGAGAAGGCGAGGGAAGCCTCGATTGAGTCAATGCTGGAGAAACGGCTCAATCAAAAATTTTCTACATAGATGCTATGATTCCCAAGTTGAAGGAGATGTTCCACTTCAATCCTATCAAGTGTGCCGATCCTGCCACATTGGTGGCTGATGCAGAAGGACCGTTTCCGTCTCGGTTTCATATGCCATACCTTCCTCTCTACACCGGGGAAGGACCACCGGAAGCCCATTTGGACAGTTATGTGAGGTTGATGACCAGTATGGAGATTGGAAAGGGTCATCTTTTGAACTTATTTCCGACTACTCTGAGGGGTGCCGCAGCAAAGTGGTACATGAAGATGCCCCTATATACCCGTTCCACCTGGGAAGACTTAGCTGACGCCTTTGTGAAGCAATATGCCTACAACACCCAGGTTGAGACAACTCTCGAGGATCTGGAGAGAATCCGCCAGAAGCCAAATGAGTCCTTCCCAGCTTATTACAAATGGTGGATGGATGTGCAGGTTTTGGTGGATGGGGCACCAAAGTTGGAGTCTTTGATTGTGAAGCTTGTGGATGGTAGCCTGCCCCAATATAAGGACAAGATGAAGCTCAAGAGGTTCCATTCCTTTAATGAGGTGGTGGAGTTTGCTAAGCATATCGAACGATATGAGGAAGAAGAGCAGAGGGGCAGACAGAGTTTGGGCTCCTATAAAAACAATCAAGGGTACTCCCAAGGGTACAAGAGTGGTAGTTCTAAGACTACTACAGTGGGGTCTAGTTCAAAGGCGGCACCGAAGGTAGCCTCTATTGAAGCGCAGGAGGCAGAAGTGGCTGCTGTGAATCAAGGGAGGCCGAGTATTCGAAAAATTACAAGTCCATGGGCTGAATCAGTCAGTCGAATCTTTGCCAAGTGTATGAAGGCTGGGTTGTTGCAAAGTCTGAGGACATTCTGGCCTCCAGCTGAGGCAGATAAAGAGAATTTTTATTCTTACCATGTGATGATGGGTCACCTTACAAACGAGTGCACCCAACTGATTAAAGCCATCAAACAGCTGGTCATAGATGGCAAGATAGTAGAGCCGGCTCTAAAGCCAAATGTGTAGAAAAACCCACTCCCTACCTTTAGAAGTCAGGTGAACATGGTGCAATCAGGTCTGCCAGCCAATTATGTGTTCATCCAAATCAATAAGGCAAATCCGAGTGTGTGAGCCGTGTTGGTAGAAAAGGAGGAAGAGCCAGAGGTAGCTGAAGAGCAGAGCTTGGAGGTAAAGGAAACGACAGGTCCTATCAATTTAGATGAATTTGAAGCGGATGATGATTATGATGAATTTGAGGTTTAAGAGTCAAAGCCAGTTTATCCGGTGGAGATGAAGAGGGGGACTGTGATAGAGAAAGACGGGCCGGTGATGCACATCACAAGGAGCGGTAGGGTTTACCAACCTACCAATGCACCACCTCCGACATCCCCATGGAGGAACACTACACCGGTGCATAATGACACTGTCCAATCACCTCTCATAGCCAAGAAAGAAGACATGGTGGTCGACCAGCTGAAAAGGACACCGGCTCGTGCCAGTGTGTGGCACCTGCTTATGGAATCGAAGAGGCCCCGAGAGGCGGTGGTTAAACAATTGATGGAGATGGATGCCAACCCCACTATGTCCCCCGATAAGGTGTGTGCAATGATCAGGGGAGTGGATTTGAAGGCCAACAGGACCCCGGAGATCAGTTTTGGGGTAGAAGACCTCCCGTCCGAAGGGGTTAATCACAACAGGGCTCTGTACTTAAGGGTGGAAGTCATGGATAAGGTGATGCCGAGTGTGATGGTGGATGACGGCTCAGCCTTGAATATCTGTCCTTCTTAGATCCTACCTTTCTTGGGGGTGAGTGCTGAAGCTCTTTGTCGGTCCAATACCGTTATTAGTGTTGGGATTTGTCATTGGAAAAATTACGTGGCGCAGCGGAAATTACACCGTTTAAATTTCCTAGAATCCACCTATCGTGTCCAATTACCATTGATTAGAATAAAAACAATTTGAATCAAGAGAGATTAACTCACCGGATTCATCTCCTCTAGAGACTATTGCAGAATCATTTCTTGAAACCGCGATCTCCAAAGTCCGGTGCACGACCAACTATTGAGCGGGAACCGATGCTAGCCGAAGACGCGAAGGAATGGAGGATTAATGCTGGGAATTTTGGCTATTTGGGGCTGCTATTGGTGGCAGAAATTTCCAGCAATTAATTAGAGTTGAATTAGGTTTTTCCTCCTTAAGTGTGCCCTTATACAGACACCTTGTCTAATTGGGTTTTAATTAGGTTAATTAAACCC